>CM076584.1:1182448404-1183048404 GCA_034641835.2 Pinus albicaulis
TAATTTTCAGAATGAAAATTTCACACTCTCCTCATTCCATCTTGATGTTCTTCAACTTGTTCTTGAGAAGGAGGATTTGATTTGCATTGTTGGCTTTGAACATCCCAACCAACTTGTCATACATCTCCTTAGATGTGCCCAAATCAGAAATGTAAGCAACTGAATGTTTTTGAATGGAGTCTCTCATGAGCATCTTAGCTTTGATCTCACTTTTCTTGTACTTTATCTTAGTAGGAGCCGATGCATTTGAAGGAGGCTCAACCATATTTCCCTGCACATAATCCATGACATCATTTTCTTCCAAAGTCAGGTCCAAAGACATCTTCGATGCATGATAGTTTGAGCTTATCCTCAGATTTGAAGTAAGATGTAGAAGCCATTGAGGCTTTGTCCTTGTCTAACAGATCTTAGTGATTGCTTTTCTCTCTCTTGCTTGGGCTTTGTTTCACCTGAGCTCTGATATCATGTTAATTTTAGATAACAATGGTATGTTCCATGCTTAACACAATTTACTTCAATGTTCCTTAGCAACCCAATAACAATATCCCAATCATTTTCAGTAGCAATCACATTAACCATTAATCACATTGACAATAAATGCAGAACGAACATAAAAACAATTGCAAAAGACAAGCCAAGACAAGAGAACACTGGATATTGTAGATGCCAGGGAAAAACCCCAATGTGGGGAAACCCTTTGATCAATTCTTCTTATTATTATTCAATAGTTCAGCAGAGAGAGAGAGTACAAAAAACAATTTCACTTGCCCAATACACAGTCAAATCAACCCCATCAAATTCTGCAGTTAATTGCAGTCAAATAAGCCCTAACTAGAAAGTCAACGCTGGTCAAAGCAACAATAAAATGTCCTCAAAACAGCTCGGTCTTCTCCAGCAAACTCGACCTGATCAGAAGGTCAAAATCAGCCCAAAAACAGTCCAGTCAAACTCGGTCAAAGGCGAGAGAAAACTGCTGTAATTTTCTCTAGTCAACTTGCAATTTGGTCTGCAGTCAAAGTGCTCAGAAAACCTCGGTTTCTGTGCCAAAAGCTGCGGCCTGCTGAGACAGAAATTTCCCCAAAAAATCAAAGTCAAATGATGCCTGGAAGGTCGCGGTCAACACTGGACAACAATCTGAAATTTCTGAAATTTCGGTTCTGTGATTTAGCCCAGAAAATCTCAGTTTTTTGCCCAACTGTACGGCCTGCAAAAATTGAACTTTTCCACCCAAAATCGAAGTAAAAATTGGCCAAGAACACCTCAGTCAACGCTGGTCAAATTGTCCCTGAATTCTGAAATTTTCGGCCTGCAATTCAGTTCTGAAATTTCGTCCTTCTTGTTACACGTGAGAGAAAGAAGCTGCCAAATAGATGTACGACCCAATCAGAAGAAGAGAGAGAATAATGTGTAAGTGAATGATGTCCAAATGAGGTGAGAGGTCATTCCTATTTATACAATTCATCGTGGGTGAAAAGACATGTCTATTGGGCTTCTTGAGCCTACATTAAGCTAATGCTGACTTGAAAAATTTGCACATGTAAGAGAATAAATTCAAATTACACTTCTGCTTGTCCTAATGAGATGATCTCTAGATCAATTTTGGACCTCTTGAAAAGAGGAATCCAATAGCATCATCATCTCCATCAAATGAGCTGTCCCAAGGTGGGCGCTAGTTGCCAAATTTAGCACTCCCTCTCAACTAGGGAGAATTCCACCTGCCAATCCAACTGCTGTCATTGATCATCATGCCAACCTGTCATCATTTACCATCTCTGTCATCTTTGCTTTGTTGAACCATGAAGTAATAATGAATAAGAATTGATTGAGTGTGAGTTACAAGACCTTGCCACTCTCCACTGACAAAAGTCATTCCAGAAGTAGAACCTCAATTGATCCTAGATCAAGTTGTTGAACACCATGCATCCTAGACATAGGGAGTACAACAATACATGATGCGTCCATCGGTAGTGCTATGGTCTCTATCCTCATTTCCCAACTCGTTGGCCAGATGAGAGGTACTTCCCATGAGTCCTGGACTACATGGGTAGGATGTATGCTAGGGCATCAACAGGAAAAGGTGAACCACTCATCCTGCTCATATGCCATAGGAGAAGGTGAACCACTCATCCTGTGCATATGTCAATCGTAGAGGAAGGTGAACCACTCACCCTACATACATGTGTCCGCAATCATAGGGGAAGGCGAACCACTCACCCTACACACATGTCAACTATCATAGGGTATCACAAGGAAGGTGAACCAATCACCCTGTACATAGCGCACCATTAGGGGAAGGTGAACCACTCACCTTATGGCCGCTCATAGCTCCAAGAAGTACCCCAAGCCCTTAGGAACTCCCAAAGCTCAATGTCCAACTCAAGGTTACTTGGGAGCGGGAGCACCATTTTCAGAAGCTCCTGGTCCGGGAGCGTTTCGTGGAGTGTTTTTTTTATAGTATATATATATTTTAATATTTTTTTAATATTTTGATGCATATACGTCAACAAAAGCATGTAGAATGATGAATTAGACATAAAAAACATAAAAACATAAATTGTACCATATAACATCAATCATCTAGAAGTTATAATCTTCATCAACCACGCCCACAAGTTAGAAACATACAACATATTGACTCTTGAGTCTCATGATTCATCAATCTTAAAGTTTCAAGCTTTCAAAATTCAATATATAACATTTATCATCATTGATTCATTGATCATCATAGTTGTACTTGTAAGCTAAGTGTAACCATTACAACAAAGAATATTTAACATGAAATGAAATGTTATAAAATGAAACGAAATGAAACAACTTTCAACTTTCATGAAGCATCATATTCATAATTCATAATGACTTATAAACTTATAACTGCCAACTTCAAAGTTTCAAACTTCAAACTTAAATTGTCATATATTGTTTACAAACAATATCATAATAAATATGAAAGAGTCAAGTTTCAACAGTTATAAAAAGTTAAAAACTACTAGAAAATAGAAAAGACTAGTAAACCGTAAATCTATTTTATCTATTGCCGGGCGGCTGGCCCTTTGCCACGCCCACGAGAATTGTTTAATTTTTGAGTAGCTCATGCTAATGGTGGTCTTCTAATAGTCTCCTCCCGCATAGTACCACGACCATAACTATAAGGCACATGCCCTCCACGCGAGGATGTAGGTGGAGGTTGCGTCAACAAAGGAACAATAGTTGGAACTTGAACACTAGCGCTGGCACTACTACTGGATGGTGGGTGTGGCGATGGCATGGCTGTTGTTGCTTCATCCTCATCTCTCAAAAGTTCTGCTTCCAATTCTTCTAGATGTATAGTGCTGTCCTCCAAATTATTGTCCTCTGGGTTGTTGTCTCAAACTTTATATGATAGATCCTCATAAGCCCGATCACAATAATGACTCAACAACCTCAAGTTGTAGTGCACATAAACCAAGCTTTCTGCTCGGTTTTCATTGAGTTTGTTTCTTCTCACATTATGTATGAAGCTGTAGGTGCTCCAACACCTCTCTGCTGAAGAAGTATTTACAACCTGTGAGACTTTTTTTGCCAGTAATGGCAAAAGTCCCATGCCGCCATATGCTTCCCACCATGTGAGAGCATCAAATCTGTCTCTATCTTCCATTGCATGCAAAGAACAAAATGAACTAGTGCAACTGAAGTATCTGCCTCATTCAAGGCGCAGATTTGCACACTCCTCCCTGTCAGGGACCAACTTGTCTAATGCTTTCATATATCCCTCTTGTACCTCTGGATTTGTATGAGGTATTGCTATGATTTGCTAATAAATCTTATCATTTTTTTGCCTCTCTTGTACAAATCACCAATCCATCTGTATTGAGGTTGTTTGTTTTTAATTATATCATGCATCAAAGTGTTCATTATGTGAACCAAACACCCAGACCAAAATATGTTGGGGTATTTATCCTCAATAATTGCTCCCACTGCCTTACAATTAGCAGCATTATTAGTGATGACTTGGACGACATTGTATGGCCCAATACGCTCAATTGTGTCAAGTAATGGTTCTACAATGTTGATCCCGGTCTTGAACTTATCTGAATAATCATATGATGAAAGGAAGATTGCACCACTAATAGACACAACAAGAACACTTATCAATGGCTTGCCTTTTACATTTGTCCATCCATCAGATACAATTTTCACCCCATGCTCATTCCAAGAACTTATCATTCTACTCAAAGAATGAGTTATTTTTTCTTTTTCATGATCAAGTCCCACGGTTCTAGCCTTGTCATGCCCAGGGCTCTTGTATCCTTTGGGGGCATCATTAATGGCAGAAACCATTTCATGCCAATAAGGTGAGCGAAGAACATTGAATGGTACCCCACATGCATAGAGAAACCGGAATTTTTTTGAATCCACATCATTCCTAGACCCTTTGTTAAGGAAATATGATATGTTTCTATGCCTTAAAGAAATGTTTGCTCCTGTGCTAGGTGTGCCTCCATATCCACTGCCATGGGTGGAAGTTAATGGACTTCTTTGTGCATGATGTGATGGTGGATAAGATTCTAAGAAACCCTTAGATCTTTTAGATTTGTATTGGGCTTCTTCTACTTCCCTTGTGTATTTGGCTCTATTTGTTGCTGACACACTTACACAAGCTATGATTCCTACATTTTTATCTCCATCTCATTGCCTTTTCACACAAAGGTGCCTTTTGGCACGAGTGTATGAACCTGTGTATTGTTTATTGCAATGGGGGAAAATTTTTTTTAGTGGTTCCACCCCCTTTCCCTGCTTCAGGCCTAGTAACATATTTTCACAATGGTGTTTGGTCAATTTTAGTAGGTGTCACTGTGGTCTCATTATCTCCACTCTCCCCTTCCTCCTCACCATGGTACTCCTCTTCAGGATTTTCATCAAATCCACTATAACCCACTTCTTCATCCTTCTCTTCTTGAATAACCCTCTTTCTTCTACTCTCCAACACCATAATAACAAAAAGGAACCAACAAGAAGAAAATGCCAAGCCATATAGCCATGATGTTTCAAGTTTTTAGCGTGCAAAAAATTGGAGGAATGCCAAATGGGAATGGGAAAAAATGTAACATAAAAAAAAAAGTTCAATTTTTCATTTTTCAAAAAATTAAAATGCAACATACAAAAATAAATAAATCTAGATTAGACTCTAGAGTGTAGATCCTTCCTCTTTGGCCTTCAATCCCAAGCTCTAATACCCTCTCCAAGCTCCTTCTTCTCCAAGCTCCAAGCTCCTTACTCTCTCCAAACTCTCCTTTCCCTTGCTCTCTCTTGCTCTCTCCTCTCCTCTCCTCTCTTCCTCTCTTGAGAATGATGATAATGAGGGAGAGGGAGGGCTTTTGACCTTCCCTAAGGGCTTCGTGAGAATGTCCGCGACCTGCTCATTAGTCTCGATGTGATGGAGCCTTATTGCTCCTCGTTGTATCATATCCCGGATGAAGTGGTACTTGATATCAATATGTTTGGAGCGGTCGTGGAACACGAGATTCTTTGAAAGGCGGATCCCATTTTGGTTGTTGCTGTAGATCATGGTGGTATCCAACACATGCTAAAATAGCTCACTAAAGAGCTTCCTCAACCAAACAGATTCACAATAGGCCATACTAGTAGCAATGTATTCAGCCTCGGTGGTGCTTAAAGCAACCGATTTCTCCTTCCTGCTCATCCAAGATATTGAAGCAAATCCCAATGAGAAGCAACATCCAGATGTGCTCTTACGATCCACCACACTTCCAACCCAGTCAACATCAATATATCTATGTAGCCTCAAATTTTCAACATTGTATCTTAAACCATAGTTAATTGTGCCCCCGAGATATCTCAAGAGATTCTTAGCAACAATCCAATGTATGTAATAGGGTTCGACTATAAATTGACTCAATGTATTCATAGCGAAGCATATGTCCGGACGAGAGTTTACGAAGAACATTATAGCCCCCACAATTTGTCAATACATGGAAGGATTTGCCAAATTGGGCCCAACAACACTTCCACATAGCTTCTTGAAGTTGAGTTCCATTGGAGTAGATACAAACTTGCAATCCACCATCCCACATCTCTTGAGTAGCTTCACAATGTATTTTCCTTGAGAAAGGAAAATCTCACTTAGCTCTTGCTAGACCTCCAAGCGTAGGAAGTAGTGCATCAACCCTAGGTCCTTCATCTTGAATTTGGAAGCCAACTGCCTCTTGCATTGATAAATGAGAGGGTCTCCACCTGTCAGAAAGAGATCATTCACATAGACTAGCAGAATGAGAGGTCTGTCCTTTTCAACCTTGAAGTATAGGTTCGGGTCGGCTTCGCGCCTTGTAAATCCCAGCTTCATAAGATAACTATCAATCCTCTCATACCAAGCCCTAGGGGCTTGCTTCAACCCATAGAGGGCTTTCAGTTCATCTGTCAGAGATTCATCCAACTTTCCGGTGAAAACTTCTTCGGGTGTCTTGAAGTTCAATGCTTGATGTGGGCATCTATTTTGAACATATACAGTAGTGTTGGCAGCTTCTCCCCATAAGATCTTCGGTAGGCCTTGGTCATGAAGCATGGCACGATTAGCTTCTATGATTGTTCGATTCTTCCTTTCGAAAACTCCATTTTGCTCAGGAGTATATGACGTAGTGGTCTCTCTCTTAATGCCAGCTTCTCTACAATAGTCATTGAATTCATTTGACTCATATTCGGTTCCATTATTGGTCCTCAATATTTTGATCATCTTCCCTGTTTGATTTTCAACCAAGGCTTTGAAAGAGCGGAACCATTTGAACACTTCGTCCTTCTTCTTCAAGAAATACATCCATGTTTTGCGGGAGAAGTCATCTACAAAAATTGTATAGTACAAGTACCCTCCCAATGATGTTACGGGTAACATACCAGATAGATCGGGAATGGACCAATTGAAGAATGTCGGTAGATTGACTCTCACTTGAGGGGAATGGTCCTGTTGTATGTTTTCCAGCTACACAACCTTGACAAACAACTTCATGATTTATGTTGAATTTTGGCATACTTGTGACCATCTTCCTTGCATCAGGTAAGGCTTTATAATGAAGGTGAGCAAACCTCTGGTGCCATAATTTGGATTGAAGAGAAGTGTCGCAAGTCATAGCTCCCAAAGGACTTCCTCCAACCTGATAGAGACCTTCAACCCTGAATCCAAGTGTAAATGCATCTTTCGGGTTCCTTTGTCAAATATGTACCTTCCCATCAACGAATGCTACCTTGAAGCCTTTGTCTTCCATCACAGAAATAGATATTAGGTTCTTTTTCAAATTAGGTACATACAATACATCTTGTAGATGAAGGATTTGACCTTGATTCAAGTGAAGAGTGACAGTCTCTATCACTTTCGCGAGATAGGTGGCATTATCTCCAAGTATGATCTCCAAATTAGTCTTCTTTTCAATCAAATTAGAGAGGGCCTCCTTGTACCTAGTGAAGTGCCTTGAGTCACCACTATCAATCAATTAATCATCCAAAGTGTTCGGAGGAGAGGCAGTAATGAGGGAAAAAATAAGAAAAAAATCTTTTTGCTTTTCTACAACATTAGTTTCCTCATACCTGGAGTTTCTCGACCTTTTGGGAGTTCGACCATTTCCATTTCGAGCAGCGGGAGCATTTCTCTTTCCTTTGTTGTTGAACCTATTGTTCCTTTGATTGCCATTGTGTTTGAAATTGTTGCGGTTGTTGTTGTTGTCATCATCCCGTGGTGTATCCTTCTTATGAGGACACTCTCTAACACAGTGGCCAAACCTATTAAAATTGAAGCATCTTCCCTTTCGTCCTTCTTTGAATCCTTGCTTGAATCCTTGACCCTTTTTCTTTGGACCAACATTGTTCTTCCTCTTAGCATGAGCAAAGAATGTAGTGGGCTCATTTCCATTTGAAGGCTTGTCTCTCTCCATCATCCTTGTCTCTTCTTGAGTGCAACGAGTCAATAATTCGTCAAAACTAGGAATCTTGTCATTGTTAAGATTAGTGGTGTTAAACATGTCCCATGCTCGTGGGAGACCTCCAATGGCAATAAGAGTGAGCTCCCTGTCAGAAACAACTTCTCCAATAGATAGAAGATCATTCTTGATTTCGGTAATCCTCATGAAGTAGGATTGGATAGACTCCCATCTATTCGTTTTGATGTCCTTAAACTTGTTCTTGAGAAAGAGGATTTGATTTGCATTGTTGGCTTTGAACATCCCAACCAACTTGTCATACATCTCCTTAGATGCGCCCAAATCAGAAATGTAAGCAACCGAATGTTTTTGAATTGAGTCTCTGATGATCTTCTTAGCTTTGACCTCACCTTTCTTGTACTTTGTCTTAGTAGCAGTCGGTGCATTTGAAGGAGGCTCCACCATATTTCCCTGCACATAATCCATGACGTCATTTTCTTCCAAAGTCCGGTCCAAAGACATCTTCCATGCATGATAATTTGAGCTTATCCACAGATTTGAAGTAAAATGTAGAAGCCATTGAGGCTTTGTCCTTGTCCAACGGATCTTAGTGATTGCTTTTCTCTCTCTTGCTTGTTCTTTGTCTCACCTGAGCTCTGATACCATGTTAATTTTAGATAACAATGGTATGTTCTATGCTTAGCACAATTTACTTCATTGTTCCTTAGCAGCCCAATAACAATATCCAATCATTTCCAATAGCAATCACATTAACCATTAATCACATTGACAGTAAATGAAGATAGAACATAAAAACAATTGCATAAGACAAGCCAAGACAAGAGATCACCGGATATGGCGGATCCCAGGGAAAAACTCGAATGTGGGGAACCCTCTGATCAATTCTTCTTATTATTATTCAATAGTTCAGCAGAGAGAGAGAGCACAAAAATCAAATTCACTTTCCCAATACACAGTCAAATCAACTCTGTCAAATTTTGCAATCAACTGAACTTAAATCAACCCTAACCAGAAAGTCAATGTTGGTCAAAGTAGCAATAAAATGTCCGTAGAACCACTCAGTCTTCTCCAGTCAAACTCGACCTGATCAGAAGGTCAAAATCAACCCAAAACAATCTAGTCAAACTCGGTCAAAGGAGAGAGAAAACTGCTGTAATTTTCAGTGGTGAACCTGCAATTTGGTCTGCGGTCAAAGTGCTCAAAAAACCTTAGTTTCTATGCCAAAATATGCAGCCTGCTGAGTCAAAAATTTTCCCAAAAGATTGAAGTCAAATGATGCCTGGAAGGTCAAGGTCAACGCTGGTCAAAAGTCTGAAATTTCTGCAATTTGGGTTTTGTGATTTAGCCCAAAAATTCTTGGTTTTTGTGCCTAGCTGTACGTCCTGCAAAAATCGAACTTTTCCAACCAAAATCAAAGTCAAACTTGGTCGAGAACACCTCGGTCAACGCTGGTCAAATTGTCCTTGAATTTTGAAATTTTCGGCTTGCAATTCAATTTTGAAATTTCTTCCTTCTTGCCACACATGTGAGAGAAAGAAGTTTCCCAATAGCTGTATGACCCAATCAAAAGAAGAGAGAGAAGAATGTGTTAGTGAATGATGTCCAAATGAGGTGAGAGGTCACTCCTATTTATATAATTTGTTGTGGGTGAAGAGACACATCTATTGGGCTTCTTGAGCCTACATTAAGCTGAGGCCGACCTGAACAATTTGCACATGTGAGAGAATAAATTCAAAATTACACTTCTGCTTGTCAATGAGATGATCTTTAGATCAATCTTGGATCTCTTGAAAATAAGAATCCAATGCAATCATCATCTCCATCAAATGAGCTGTCCCAAGGTGGAATTTTGGCCCTAGTTGCCAAATTTAACACTCCCTCTCAACGAGGGAGAATTTCACCTGCCAATTCAACTGTTGTCACTGATCATCATGCCAACCTCTCATCATGTACCATCTCTGTATTCTCTGCTTTGCTGAACCATGACTTAATAATGAAGACGAATTGATCGAGAGTGAGTCACAAGACCTTGCCACTCTCCTCTGACAAAAGTCAGTCCAAAGGTAGAACTTCAATTGATCCCAGATCAAGTTGTTGAACACCATGCATCCTAGACATAGGGAGTACAACAGTACACGATACATCCATCGATAGTGCTATGGTACCTGTCCTCGTTTTCCAACTCATTGGCCAGATGAGAGGTACTTCCCATGAGTCCCGGACTACATGGGTAGGATGTAAGCTGGGGCATCAACAGGAGAAGGTGAACCACTCATGCTGCTCATATGCCATAGGAGAAGGTGAACCACTCATCCTATGCATATGTCAATTGTAGGGGAAGGTGAACCACTCACCCTACATACATGTGTCCGCAATCGTAGGGGAAGGTGCACCACTCACCCTACGCACATTTCAACCATCATAGGGTATCACAGGGGAAGGTGAACTACTCACCCTGTACATACACAACACTAGGGGCAGGTGAACTACTCACCCTGTGGTCGCTCATAGCTCCAAGAAGTACCCCAAGCCCCCAGGATCTCCCGGAGCTCAGTGTCCAACTCATGCAGGACCGTCATAGGAGGGTCTTTCCACGATTCCAAGTATCTCACGGAAGGTTAAGAATTTGACCTTCCCTAAGGGCTTCGTGAGAATGTCTGCGACCTACTCATCAGTCCTGTTGTGATGAAGCCTTATTGCTCCCCGTTTTACCATATCTCGGATAAAGTGGTACCTGATATCAATATGCTTAGAGCGGTCGTGGAATACGAAATTCTTTGAAAAGCGAATCCCAGTTTGGTTGTTGCAGTAGATCACGGTGGTATCTAACACATGCTGAAATAGCTCACTAAAGAGCTTCCTCAACCAAACAACTTCACAACAGGCCATACTAGCAGCAATGTATTCGGCCTTGACAGTGCTTAAAGCAACCGATTTCTCCTTCCTGTTCATCCAAGATATCGAAGCAGACCCCAATGAGAAGTATCATCCAAATGTGCTCTTACGATCCACCACACTACTAGCCCAATCAACATCAGTATATCCATTTAGCCTCAAATTCCCGACACTGTATCTCAAACCATAGTTGATTGTGCCCTGAAGATATCTGAAGAGGTTCTTGGCAACAATCCAATGTATGTGATGAGGCTCGACCATAAATTGACTCAATGTATTCACAACGAAGCATATGTCTGGACGGGAGTTTACCAAGAACATCAGAGCCCCCATAAGTTGTCGATACACTGAAGGATTTTCCAAATTGGGCCCAATAGCACTTCCACATAGCTTCTTGAAGTTGAGTTGCATTGGAGTAGACACAGACTTGCAATCCACCATCCCACATCTCTCGAGTAGCTTCACAATGTATTTTCGTTGAGAAAGGAAAATCTCACTTGACTTTTGCCAGAACTCCAAGCCTAGGAAGTAGTGCATCAACCCTAGGTCCTTCATCTTGAATTCAAAATCCAACTCCCTCTTGCATTGATAAATGAGATGGTCTGCACCTGTCAGAAAGAGATCATTCACATAAATTACCAGAATCAGAGGCTTGTCCTTTTCAACCTTGATGTATAGGTTCGGGTCAGCTTCTCTCTTTGTAAATCCTAGCGTCATAAGATAGCTATCAATCCTCTCTCACCAAGCCATAGGGCTTGCTTCAACCCATAGAGGGCTTTTGGTTCATTTGTCAGAGATTCATCCAGCTTTCCAGTGAAAGGTTCTTCTTGTGTCTTGAAGTCCAATGCTTGATGTGGGCGTCTATTTTGAACATATATTGTAGTGTTGGCAACTTATCCCCATAAGGACTTCGGTAGGCCTTGGTCATGAAGAATGGCATGAGTAACTTCTACGATTGTTCCGTTCTTCCTTTCGGCAACTCCATTTTGCTCAGGAGTATATGCAGTCGTGGTCTCCCTATTAATGCCAACTTCTCTATAATAGTCATTGAATTCATTTGACTCATATTCGGTTCCATTATCGGTCCTCAATATTTTGATCTTCTACCCTGTTTGATTTTCAACCAAGGCTTTGAAATAGCGGAACCATTTGAACACTTCGTCCTTCTTCTTCAAGAAATAGATCCATGTTTTGCGGGGGAAGTCATCCGCATAAATTGCATAGTACAAGTATCCTCCCATTGATGTTAAGGGCAACATACCAGATAGATCAGAATGGACCAATTGAAGAATGTTGGTAGATTGACTCTGACTTGAGGGGAATGGTTCCCTTGTATGTTTTCCAGCTGCACAACCCTGACAAACACCTTCATGATCTATGTTGAATTTGGGCATGCATGTGACCATCTTCCTTACATCAGGTAAGGCTTTGTATTGAAGGTGAGCAAACCTTGGATGCCATAATTCGGATTGAAGAGAAGTGTCGCAAGTCATAGCTCCCAAAGGACTTCCTCCAACCTGATAGAGACTTTCAATCCTAAATCCATGTGTAAATGCATCTTTCGGGTTCTTTTGCCAAATACTTACCTTCCCATCAACGAATGCTACTTTGAAGCCTTTGTCTTCCATCGCAAAATTAGATACCAAGTTCTTTTTCAAATCAGGTACATACAATACATCTTGCAGATGAAGGATTTGACCTTGATTCAAGTGAAGAGTGATAGTCCCTATCCCTTTCATGGGATAGGTGGCATTATCTCCAAGTATGATCTCTAAATAAGTCATCTTTTCAATCAAATTAGAGAGGGCTTCCTTGTACCCAGTGAAGTGTCGTGAGGTGTTGAGAAATCTAGGGCATTAGCATTAGATGATTTCTCTTTATTAGTGACTGTTTGTGAATTTTTTTTACATATTTAGATTAGGATCTTCTTCATGTTTGTTATTAGTGTTCTTCTTCATCAAACAATAACCAATGCATGAACATAAAATAGACAAGAGACACAACATGTAGGCTATGAGCCAGGGCCAAAACCTCTCACTCTTTGAGAGGAAAACCCTCATCAATTCTTCTTATAGAGATTCCAATTGACAAAGACCAAGACCAAGACCCTTGACCTATAAGCCACTCCAAGACCAAGACACAAATCCTCTTCTTGACTTCTCCTTCACCCAGATCTTCATCATTGCCTTGATACCAAGATCTACATCATCAATACTGTCATTCATGGAGCTTATATCGAGACCTTCATCACTGTGATTAGCATTGCTGCATCATGGAGACTATTGGCACCATACCGAGATCACTGAGATACTCTGAGATTATGTACCACAAAGAATTATATAGGTATCCTAGGATTGCAATCCGAGTTTATCTTGGATATATGCTCTCGCTGTCCTTATACTTCCTCGCTGTCCCTACCACAGATGTATGCCATTGCTGTCTTCACTTCCTCGATTTCCCTTCACTGTGGTAATTCACCCCAAAACAGAGACCCGAGATGATTGGGGACCGAACCAATCACTGCTGCCCTTCATCCGAAATTATCTGAATTGTCTTACTGTAATTCATCACCAAAACTACAGAGGAATCCAAACTGTTGGACTATGGAAATGCGAGGAGTCTAGGCCCCTTTATATAGTTGTTCGTCCATCTATTAAGCCGACTTGAGCAAGTAAACCGATTTGTCTTATTTATGTGAGCCGACATGAAGATCTCCTCATACTGTTTAGGAGGCCGACTTAAAAGAGGATTGTGCTTGTCTTTGGAGGGTTAATAAGATTTTTACATTGACTCATATACAATGACATAGGCTCAAGAAGAGCTCTTCCTTCCTGACATTAATTCTTTGACTCTAAATGACAAATCTAATGCTCTCAAATGAGAGCCAATTATACTAAAATCACTTGCTCATGAAACCCATGAAGCAAGGCTTACAAAAATACTTTTATTACATCATTTATACAAGTCACAATTACATGTCATTATGAAGACTGAACGTAGTTACTTCTCAAAATCAAGCACCACTATCAATTAACCAATTATCCAAGTGTCCGAAGGAGAGGCTGTAGTGTGGGCAGAAATAAGATAAAATTCTTTTCGCTTTTCTACAACATTAGTTTCCTCATACCTGAAGTTTCTCGACCTTTTGGGAGGTCGGCCATTTCCATATCGAGCAGCAGGAGCATTCCTCTTTCCTTTGAACCTGTTGTTCCTTTGATTGCCATTGCCTTTGAAATTGTTGCGATTGTTGTTGTTGTCATCATCCCGTGGTGTATCCTTCTTATGAGGACACTCTCTAACATAGTGGCCAAACCTGTTACAATTGAAGCATCTTCCCTTTCTTCCTTCTTTGAATCTCTGCTTGAATCCTTGATCTTGTTTATTTGGACCTGTATTGTTCTTCCTCTTAGCATGAGTGGAGAATGCAGTGGGCTCATTTCCATTTGAAGGCTTGTCTCTCTCCATCATCCTCATCTCATCTTGAGTGCATCTAGTCAATAATTCGTCAAAGCTAGGATCCTGTCATTGTTAAGAATAGTGGTGTTAAACACATCCCATGTTCGTGGGAGACCTCCAATGGCAATAAGAGTGAGCTCCCTGTCAGAAACAACTTCTCCAATAGATAGAAGATCATTCTTGATTTCGGTAATCCTCATGAAGTAGGATTGGATAAACTCCCCTCTATCCATCTTGATGTCTTTGAGCTTGTTCTTGAGAAAGAGGATTTGATTTGCATTGTTGGCTTTGAAAACCCTAACCAACTTGTCATACATCTCCTTAGATGTGCCCAAATCAGAAATGCAAGGTTGCGGGGGAGCGGTTGCCCCCCCTCGAACGTCGCTCCCGAAATTTGCTCCCACAGGGAGCAAATTTCGGGAGCGACCCCCGAGAGCGAAATTTTTGCTTCCTAGCCTTTTTTGCAAAAACATTCCAAATGCAATTTTAATTTTGAAGAAATAATAATTTGTGAGTTGGGCAACCTAATGATCAAGCCTATGGCCCTAGTATTGATATGCGATTCATGACAACGTTAAATTCTTAAAGTAAAAGTGACATTTTCCTTGATCTTCATTTTCATCCTTTTACTTCAATTTTTAACATTACCATGAAATGACTCAGGATGTTTGAGAGTGGTTCTGACCTCATTGGATTTCATGTGGAGAATGTAGAATTTTAGATCTTGTTCAAAATCCAACAGACTTGTTAGTTTTTTCAGGATTTCAGGATTGGGGGGATTGCAATGTTTCCATTGGATTTTGTCATGTATTAGGGTATGGAACTCGTATTTAATCAAGAGCACCAATCCCTCTTTGTACCTTGATCTTAGTGACATTGGTTGTCGAACTCCTCAAGCATGACCCTACTAAAAATGTACCCATCACTCAAACAAAATCTTGACTTGACATGCTATGTTTTTTTCTATCTTATGTTAATGCTTAGAGGGTGATATTAAACATAAAGATCCTGATTTTCCAACAAGACTAATAATTTAGACATTTCTCATGGCGGCAAGAGGCCCAAGCATTAGCAATAGATAATAGATTTACTTGTCTTTTCTAGTTTCTAGTAGTTTTTATAACTGTTGACTCTTTTCATATTTATTATGATATTTTTTGTAAACAATATATGACAATTTAAGTTTGAAGTTTGAAGTTGGCAATTATAATTCATTGGTAATGAATTATGAATATGATGCTTCGTGAAAGTTGAAAGTTGTTTCATTTCATTTCATTTTTTAACAATTCATTTAATGTTAGAATTTTTATATAATTTTGGTGATCAATGATGATAAATTTTATGTATTGAATTTTGAAATCTTGAAACTTAAAGATTGACAAATCACGAGACTCGATATGTTGTATGTTACTAACTTGTGGACGTGGTTGATGAAGATTATAACTTCTAGATGATTGATGTTATATGGTTCAATCTATGTTTTTATGCCTTTTTATTTCTAATTCATCATTCTACATGCTTTTGTTGACATATATGCATCAAATATATATATATATATATATATATATATATATATATATATAAATTCGCTCCTCGATTCGCTCTCGAACCAGAGATTTTGAAAATGTCGCTCCCGCTCTCGCCTCCCATTTTTGATCCCACTACCAAGTAACCTTGTAGAAATGTAAGCAACCAAATGTTTTTGAATGGAGTCTCTCATGATCTTCTTAGCTTTGACGTCACCTTTCTTGTACTTTGTCTTAGTAGCAGCCGGTGCATTTGAAGGAGGCTCCACCATATTTCCCTGCACATAATCTGTGACATCATTTTCTTCCAAAGTCATGTCCAAAGACATCTTCCATGCATGATAATTTGAGCTTATCCTCAGATTTGAAGTAAGATGTAGAAATCATTGAGGCTTTGTCCTTGTCCAACAGATCTTAGTGATTGCTTTTCTCTCTCTTGCTTGGTCTTTGTCTCACTTGAGCTCTGATACCATGTTAATTTTAGATAACAATGGTATGTTCTATCTTAGCACAATTTACTTCAATGTACCTTAGCAGCCCAATAACAATATCCAATCATTTTCAATAGCAATCACATTAGCCATTAATCACATTGACAATAAATGCAGATAGAACATACAAACAATTGCAAAAGACAAGCCAAGACAAGAGAACACCGGATATGGCAGATGCCAGGGAAAAAACCCCAATGTGGGGAAACCCTTTGATCAATTCTTCTTCTTATTATTTAATTGTTCAGCAGAGAGAGATAGTACAAAAATCAAATTCACTTGCCCAATACACAGTCAAATCAGCCTTGTCAAATTCTTCAGTCAACTGCAGTCAAATCAGCCCTAACCAGAAAGTCAACACTGGTCAAAGCAGCGATAAAATGTCCTCAAAACAGCCCAGTCTTCTCCAGTCAAACTCAGCTTGATCAGAAGGTCAAAATCAGCCCAAAGCAGTCCAGTCAAACTCTGTCAAAGGAGAGAGAAAACTGCTGTAATTTTCTGCGGTCAACCTGCAATTTGGTCTGCTGTCAAAGTGCTCAGAAAACCTTAGTTTCTGTGCCAAAAGCTGCGGCCTGCTGAGACAGATATTTTCACAAAAGATCAAAGTCAAATGATGCCTGGAATGTCTCGGTCAATGCTGGTCAACAGTCTGAAATTTCGGCAATTTCAGTTTTGTGATTTAGCCCAGAAATTGTCGGTGTGCCTAGCTGTACGGCTTGCAAAAATCGAACATTTCCGCCCAAAATCTAAGTCAAACTTGGTCAAGAACACCTCGGTCAACGCTGGTCAAATTGTCCCTGAATTCTGAAATTTTCGGCTTGCAATTCAGTTCTGAAATTTCGTCCTTCTTGCCACACGTGTGAGAAAGAAGCTGCCCAATAGCTGTATGACCCAATCAGTAGAAGACAGAGAAGAATGTGTGAGTGAATGATTTCCAAATGAGGCGAGGGGTCACTCCTATTTATACAATTCGTTATGGGTGAAAAGACACGTCTATTGGGCTTCTTGAGCCTACATTAAGCTGAGGCCGACCTGAACAATTTGCACATGTGCGAAAATAAATTCAAAATTACACTTCTGCTTGTCCGAATGAGATGATCTTTAGATCAATCTTGGACCTCTTGAAACGATGAATCCAATGCAATCATCATCTCCATCAAATGAGCTGTCCCAAGGTGGAATTTGGCCCTAGTTGCCAAATTTAACAGGTTGGAACGACCACTTGTATGGTGAAGAATTTGGTTTGTCCCTCTCAATGGGATGGTATATTTATAGAGCCATTATTCAACTATAAAATTGTAAAAGTTAGAGATAAGGTTGATGTAAAAAGTGTTGATTTTTCTAGGGTACAGAAGCTAGAAACAATTTTCTTCCACAAATAACTACTTCCAATGATCAATTAGCATTAAATTCACATATAATTCATCCGATATCATTAAGCAGTTATTCAGAAGAAAATTCAACCATTAAATATGAAAGAGCAGTAGAAAATTAACAATAAAACCAAGAGACAAGAGACACAAAAATTGGGTTGGAGGCCAGGGCAAAACCCACAAGGGGAAAACCCATAAATCTTTCCTTATGCGAGAGAGAGAGAGTTAAAGATTCATCAATACATCAAAAGTAATAACATCAAGATAATAGCCATACCAGAAACCAAGAACCACATCAAGTGCCAAGCCAAGAACCAATCCCTTCTTCAGATTTTCGACCACCTTTCCTTCCATAGAATTCGCTAGAACAGACAGAAACATAAGTGATGCGAATTGCCCAAATGAGGAGGAATGCCTCACATATAAACAATCTTCACAAGGGGTCGAATAGGTGCCTCTTAAGGGGCCAAACCGACTTAAAATGTTAGGAGGCCGACTTGAACAAATTTGGAGGAAAAAATCAAAATTCAAATTTTGTATTCTCCATGATGAAAATATCGTCCATGGGTACCATATTTCCAACGCTCCCTCTTAGCCAAGCAGGTACTTTTCATTCACTCTCTTAAGATCAATCTCCCTGACCAATCCACAGGTGTCTTGGCTTATAGCCTAAGGGATAAGCACAAGTCTCTCTCTCTCTATCAAGATCAATCTCCCAGACCAATCTATTGGTCTCCCGACACACAGCCTAAGGGAGAGATCATCAATCTCATCATAAGGAAAGATACATAGCATCCAACACATCCCACAAGCCACAACCCCATGGCATCTAGGTCAGTGCCCTAAACCAATCATATGCATAGGGTAATCTTCTCGACCATAAACAAGGTCTCTCAACCTACAACCTAAGGAATGAATCCCTATCTCAATCATATACACAAAGTACATCTCCTCGACTACAAGGGGTCTCTCGGCCCACAACCCAAGGGAGAAACCCCTATCTCAATCATATATGCAGGGTACATCTCCCCGAATACAAGGTCTCTTGGCCCACAACCTAAGGGAGGAATCCTTATCTCAATCATATACATAGGGTACATCTCCCTGACCACAAAGTTTCCTGGCCCACAACCTAAGGGAGGAATCCCTATCTCAATTCGCAACCCAGGGTTGTGGGGGAGCACAGCCCCCCCCCCCCTCTCTCGAACATGCCCCCGAAGGGAGCAAATTTTGGGAGCGTGGTCTCTTAAATTTTTTTTTCTCCCTCGTTTTTCAAGAATGGTTGGGGAACATTTACTCCCTGATTGCTCTCGTTCGCTTCCAGAGCAAATTTTTTTAGGTAGGTGCGGTTGTGGAGTGATCGCTCCCGACCACTACTGCCTAAAAAATCGCTCCCCGTGGGCAAAAACGACGCAGCCGTGCAAGGGTTTTTGGAGGGACGGGAGGGCCAAAAGAAACAAAAGGCCCTCCTCCCCTCCCACAGTTCACCATTTGCAAATGAGAGAGCTTGAGCTTGAGTTGAGGAGGAAGATTGAGAGGGTGGCTTGGGAGCTTGAGGAGCTTGCAAGGGAGATTGGATTTTGGGATTGAAGGCCAAAGAGGTAGGATCTAGACTCTAATCTAGCATTTGTGTTTTTTATACGTTCATTGTTAAATGAAAATGTTCTCTTCTCTCTTTCACGTTTCCCATTCCCATTCCTCCATTTTATTGCAGGCAAGAAACTATAACTCCACCAAAGTTCAAATGATCAAAACTTCAAACATCATGGCTATATGGCTTGGCATTCTCTTGAGGTTGGTTCATTTTTTTGTCATTATGGTGTTGGAGAGTAGAAAGAAGAGTACCTTGGTGAGGAGGAGGAGGAGGAGAGTGGATATGATGAGGGCACAAAACCCAAATCAAACCAAACCCCATTGTGGAAATATGTTTCTAGGCTTGAAGGAGGGAAAGGGGGTGGAACCACCACATTTACATGCCTCCATTGCAAAAACACTTACACAGGTTCACGAACCCTTTCCAGAAAGCATCTTTTTGGGAAAATGCCATGGGATGGAAATAAACAAATAGGAATCAAGACTTGTGGAAGCTTGTCACAACATCAAAGATCCAAATACATAAGGGAAGAGGAAGAAGCCCAATACAAATGTAAAAGATCAAAGGGTGACTTTGAACATGACACCACTAGCCCATAATCACATAAACTAAGAACTCCATTAGCATCCTCCCATGACTGTGGATATGGAGGCACAAGAACAAACATCCCTTTAAGGCGTAGAACCATGTCAGATTTCCTTAACGAAGGGTGTAAGAATGACGTGGATTCCAAAATTTTCCGGTTTCTCTGTGCATGTGGGATACCATTCAATGTTCTTTGCTCACTTTATTGGCATGAAATGGTTTTCGCCATTAATAATGCTCCCAAAGGATACAAGAGCCTTGGGTATGACAATACTAGAACCGTGGGAATTGATCATGAAAAAGCAAAAATAACACATGCTTTGGGTAAAATGACAAATTCTTGGAATGACCATGGGGTATCCATTGTATTTGATGGCTGGACAAATGTAAAAGGCAAGCCATTGGTAAGTGTTCTTGCTGTGTCTACTAGTGGTGCAGTCTTTCTTTCAGCATATGATTAGTCAGAAAAGTTCAAGACTTCCATCAACATTGCACAACCATTACTTCAAACAATTGAAAGTATTGGGCCATACAATGTCATCCAAGTCATCACTGATAATGCTTCTAATTGTAAGGCAGCGAGAGCAATTATTGAGGATAGATACCCCAACATATTTTGGTCTGGGTGTTTGGTTCACACATGAACCTTTTGATGCATGATATGATTAAGAACAAACACCCTCAATACAAATGGATTGGTGATTTGTACAAAAGAGGCAAGAGAATGATAAAATTTATCACCAATCATAACAATACCCATGGGATTTTCTGCAGTCACTCAAGTTTGGAGCTGTTGAAGATTGCGAAGACTAGATTTGCTAGTTATTACCTCATCTTTAGTTGCCTTTTGAAGGTAAGAGAGTCATTGGCTAGCATGGTATCAAGTCAACACTAGCAGGTATTAAAGGATAGGGCTCCAACTGCAATTGACAATTAAGGCTTTGAAAAGGTGGAGGACACCACTCTTGATGGTCTGTTTTGGGCACGTTTGAGGGAAGTTTTGCAATTCACCAAGCCCATTTATAACATGATTTGTTTTGAAAATACAGATGCACCAATGATTGGGGAGGTGTATGAGCAGATAGATAACATGTTGGGGCAAATAAAAGATATTGTTCAAGAAAAAGTTCCCAACTTGTATGATCTTATTCACAATTTTGTGTGTGCATGGTGGGATAAACTTAATGTTCCACTACATGCCTTGGCTTATATCCTTATGCCAAAATACTACTCTCCATCTTGGTTGGGCAAACAACCATGCCACCCCCATCATCCAGTAGCAGTGGTCGAGTTCGACAATCTTTGCCTTTGCTTCTGCCACCTCTGTCTACCCACAGGTGGTGGGTAACATGTGGATCCAACTTGGACATGATCTCTCGGAAAATGCACAAAGCTACTCGAATGAGAGGTCATGAGAACGACAACAATCTCTTGGTACCGCAGACTTGTTACCTGCACATATCAAAGAACAAGCACATGGGGAAACATGTTTTTGTGGTGTCTATTGATCACCCATGCTTAGTATTAGGTCGTAAAAATCAACAAGAAAGTAAAAATATGCAAATTTAGTCTAAATGCAACTAATCTATCATGAGAATATCATATGATGTTAGTTCTAATGAGAAGCATGAAATGCATCCTACCCTAACATGCATATGGTACAATATTAATACTAAGTGCAATCATAAAGCCAGTGCAACCCACATATCATCATATCAATATACATATGACTGCCAATATAATTACTCATGTAGCAAATCCCAAAGCGAATGTTGACACAATCACAAAGAGGATGAAGCGGGTGGGAGGTGGGAAAATATGATCTCGATTCGAGGTAACAAGAAGCCCTAGGAAAATAACTAAATCTAGAAGTGCGAGGTTTTCCCTCTAAGTACACAATGGTGGAATGAATGATCACCCTCAAGAACTCCCTATTGCAATCATTGCTCATAATATTATGCTTTGTGGATGCCACAATGTCATGATGTGAGGGGAACAGAGGGTGAGGGAAGGAAGGAGTACAACAAATAGGTTGCTCAAGGTGATGGTCACTTTAGAGAGGGGAGGTCATTGAGAAATCATAATCCAGAGGGTGTGTCCAAGGAGATAAAGCATATTCAAAGAGGGACTCTTCCTTGACACTGTACTCAGCAGGGGGAAAGGGCTCATGATCACTTGAGATCATATGACAAGGGGTGAGGGAATCACTTATGGATGACTCAAAATGATGAACAAGAAGGAAAGGTGATGGGAAATGTGAGGTATTGTATTCAATGGGGCTACTTTCCTGAAAATCATATTCTAAAGGCCCAAGTGATTTGGACATACTCCCAAAATCACAAGGCATGTAGGAGCAAGGGCCCTATCAATTCACTCATCATTAGTATCAAAGATAGGGTTTTCCCCAAAAGGAAAATAAGTTATTTCCAACTGCCCTATATCATGCAAGGGTAAATAATGATCCTCCTTCCCGAGGGTATCGATGGATATGTCATCATAAATAAAGGGAAGACCAATCCTAACCTCATCCTCTCTGTCAGTATCATAAATGGGAGCACAATCAGATTGAGGACCAACAATTTCCCATTTCTCCTTTTCAATATGAAAGTAATTTTCAATATCAATTTCCAAAGGGCTAATGGGATTACCTTCCCCAGTGTTCTCAAAAGGAGAGTCATCAGGAGTAATATCATTGAGAAAGGTAAGGTTAGCCTCAACTTCAGTTTCCATAGATTCATCCTCCCCAACACATGTGTTCTCAAAATCATCCTTTTCATCATGTGGACCCAAGGAGGACCCATCTTCCCATTTGTCACTTAGATTCTCAAGGTCTTGATGATGCTCGATGAAGGCTTCCTCTTGAATGCTTAATGTGGGGCATACTTGAAAATGTCTAAGAAAGCCATCAACTAACTCCTCAATAGATGAGATGCTCCTAGGTTTGTGATTTTGCAACCATGAGTTATGACCATAGAGAGAACTCATGAACAACAACATAAGGACATCCTGGTGGATCACTTTCTCCTTTGAAGTTTGTGCATTAAATCTTTCCACATGGCCAATTGCGAAGAGTGGGTCACCATCAAACATGGGTACCCCATGTACCATCCTTCCTGTGACATGATTGGGGTGCCCGAGGATGCTAGCGATGTCTAAAGCGGGAAAATCATCAAAGAAAGACATCCTATTAAGATATACATGTAAATTATGTAGGAGTTGCCAAGGTGAATTTAAAGATGCCTAGAAAAATGCTTGCTCCACCCTACAGGCATCGACCTTAAAGTTCAATGAAGAACTGGGCTTTGTTCTTCTAATGGAGTCGCCAAGAATGATATATCAATGATGTCGTAAAGAAAACATTACGCCTTGTGTCCCCAACAACGACGCCAAAATGTTATCGCTCAAACTAGCAGGGGTCCTAGGAGGGGATCCTATAGAGCAACTACTAGATCAAGGGCAATGATGAAGCGATAGCCCACTTTAACCTCAGCTAAGACTCCTTGCTCTTTATAGACTTTCACCAATGGAAGGAGACCCGGTATAGGAGGAATCATAATGATTAATATGTTAATGAAAGGATGGAGGGTGATTCCCAAGGCCTATTCACAAGAAAGACTCAAATATAGGGCTTTCTTGATGGGCTGTCTAGGAAGGGCAAAGAGAATTCCCGAGGCTAGGGTTTAGGAATGTATCTTATAAAGATGCTTCCTAGGCCAAGAAATCCTTATGGAGAATTTGTCTTTATGTGATCTTTGTGGAATTGGAGTTTTTAGGTTACGGGACCACGCAAGACCAAGTGGACCCAAAATTAGGTCAAAGAAGTGGAATTGGTCACTCAAAGAGGGGCTTGACCTAATTATGGAAGAGAAGAGGATCAATGAACAAATATTCTTGGAAAAGAATGCAATGATCCAAATGAGGTCACTAGCCAAGGGAAACCTAGGGCAAGAGCCGATCCTTGGCCTAGGGCTTGCAATATCTAGAGATCCCACTGTCAGAATTTCGTGTAATTTGGAGTGTCTCTAGAGAAAACCCCAACGTAGTAGAGGGCAAGATATCAAAGTCTTTTGATTGCTAGAACGTTAGATAATTGATGCCCTAGATGACCTATGATGGTTAGACCTAGAAAGAGAAGGAGAGGTGAAAAAAATAAGCTTCGAAAGTGATCGCCTATGGAGGATTAGTGCCTTGTCCTTTGGGAGAGATGGAGTCAAGGAGGATTCATTGTTTGGAAAGGATTCACCCTATCAAGGAGGCATTCAAGCAACTTCGCATGGCATTAGGGCATAAGAGGAGTTGCTTCAAGAATTTTATACTTTGATTTGCAATAATTGATGACATATTGAGATGTATTTAACACAAATTATCTCTAGGAACATTCACCCATTCATACGTGGCCCAGACATGATGCAACGCTATAAAAGATCACAATTTCCACCAATTCGCATAGAAAAGTAGTAAAAATCAGATTTGTATAGCGAAAATCCCAACAACATTCATGTGACAAGGTAAATAACAAGAATAAGCATAAAAAGAGTAATTACATGTATAAAAGGGTATATCCAATCATCATATTATGCCAATAATGAAGCTCCAAGATAAGAGAGAGATGTCCAAACATCAAAATTCATCCATAACATCCAAACTCGTCCTCCAAAAGGGATAGCGAAAATCATCCAAGTGATGATGATCAAAATGAATCATCTCACTTCTATCTATACACTCTCTAATGAATTCAATTTAGCTAAATGGGCTTAATTGAGCCCCTAAAATAAAATAATGTGCATAATAACAATACTTTTGGTGACAAGCACACCAAATAGCTCAATAATACAAGAAAAAGCCTCTCAAGAGGGTTGAATGATCAATAAAGTGAATCGTTGGGCCTTTGAGGAGTCCTAATGAAGTCCAAGGGGTGCCATGATATACAAATGGACTCCAAACATAACACACAAGGTGTTGGCCCCTCGTTCTCCAAGCAAGAACTTGTGGTGCTCCCAAGTGGATGTGGGGGCACAAGGACATCCTCATGGGTGTCCAAATGGATCAAAAATACCTATAGACCATCTGTAAGGGCTGGAATGATGACATAAGCTCTCCCTCTGCAGCGAGAGACAATCCTCTGGACCCTGGAACATATGCCAAGTGTATAATACAACTGTGGAGCTGGTTGGGCATGGTGAACCAGGTGCATATCCTTATCCAAAAAGGTGGAACACAAGAAGTCAAGGAGTGCTGTTGGGGATCCATGAAGTAATCTCTGCTATGGTGGAGGCCCATGGCTCTCAACACTCACCCTACAAGTGCCAATGTGGCCCTCTGGAGTGCTAGGACCCCGTATAGGGAGACCAAGCCCCAAATGAAGACCCACCTGCAATATTGCATAAGATCCAATGTGTCCCCTTACCCTCCAATATAACAAGTCATTAGAATAATCAAGTAAAATAACTTACACGTCATGGAACCAATGGGGGCACTTCATGGTGGCATGCCCTTCCATAGTGGGCTTTGGCATGTACAAGTGTCTCCAAGCTCAATAGGGGTTAACCAAGAACCATATTAGGTGGTCTCAACGTCTAGAGGGGATGACATGCCCATGGTACATCCCTTAAATGGTAGATGGCAGTGATATAAGATGGAGCGGAGCGTGAATCAGGGGAAATCATCCAGACCACATGTCATGGTACATGGGTAGCTATAATGAGGAAAGCTCCCACTTGGGTATATAAGTGTAGGAGGGAGCAAATCGTGGTACATGAGTTACCCCGACCTTTGTTTTTTCACCCTTCTTCATATGCCTTTTGCATTTGATTGATTTTTCTTCATAATTGCTCGGGGCTCTAGGGGATGAGAGCATGATGTGTAATATGTGGTAGTGGATACCCCCTTAAAGTGGGGCAGTTCATCGCCCAACAGGGGTTGGGACAATCATGGGTTCCTTAATGATAGAGGGGGCTCATCTAGGGCCCACAGGAACCAGGGTGATGACCATGGATAAGGGCTAGAGCTTATGTTTGGCTTTTGCCCACATGCTAAATTTGTATGTCCCAACCATCTTTTGTATCTTGTGGTACATTTCCTGTCAAGAGTGGCCAAATTATGCTTTTTTTTTTTTTTTTATCTGCATGAACCTCCGAGGCATCATTCTAGGCCCAACCTAAGGTGTGGACAAGGGGAGGGGGAGGCTAACCCTATGTGGACTTGGATGGGAGAAGAGATGAATGGGGCTGAAATGATTAGAAGGACAATGATGTAGGTGGTATTGGGAAGCGGGACCACGCAACCGAAATCGGGATTTACCATGTAGTGCCAACCCTAAAGCTAATGGCCAGCAAAGGAGATCCCACGGGACTAAGATACAAGGGTAACCATGAAATCACACATTGGAGACAAGAATACAGACCTAACCCACTCTTTCTGCCGAATCCCACCACCAATCCATGCCAAAAAGTGCCCATGACATGTAAGGAAAATTACTCAACTATACCAATGAAAAGCCATACCTTTGGGGTCGGGAGGCCCACCTTCAAACATGCATTCATATCAAGTGGTCGAGGGACCACATGGCTGGCTTAGGTGGTGGAGACAATGACACATTGAGCTATCTGGTGTATGCAAGGGGCTGCTGGCTGCCGGATGAGGACCATCTAGGAGAAAATTTTTATCCTATACACACTACTCACAGGTGGTGGGTAACAGATCCTAAATGTAAAAAGCAGTTACTGCATTTGAGAATTTTGAGAAAGTTTGGTTTTGCATTAGCTTCTGCCCTTGACTCCTTGTAACTAGCTTTTTTACAATTCACAACTGTGTTACATTTGTGAGTTTATAACTGGTAACTTAAAAGTTATATATATATATATATATATATATATATATATCAAAGAATTTTCTAGCCTGAGAGGTTACTATAGTATCTAGATCTCGAGGGATGAGGAATCTATGGACTAAGGAACACTTAGGACTTGAACCATCTTATGCTCTTTTTGAGGGGGTCAAAGCATTGGAATGGAAGCATTTACTTTCTTTGTTGCAAATTACTATATGTGTGTGTGTGGCATTCTGAAACACTGAGAGTTTAAGCTGTTTCAAGTTTTGCTGTTATTGGACATAAGAATTTAAAATTATCTGACCTTTGCTGCAGGTTTTATTGATGGTAGGTGGGTTATTCAAAGCACAAGATTGTTGAAAAATGGCTGGCAGAAGTGGAAGCTTTGTGCGGAATTTAGCGCCAACAGTGCATGTACAAGCTGTTGGAGCCAAGTTAGGTCCCAATGGGGTCTCACTTGTTTCTACTGGATTTGCAGACCTTGATAATATCCTTCCGTTCATTTTTGTACATGAATATGTGTGCGTGTTCAGATATGTATGCAGGGATTCAAAGGGCAGAGTAATTTATTATTTTTTAGGCAATTATTGGCATGGCTAAGTACTAGTATATTTTGAATATTGCATGCATAATATTTGTTGAGTGCCTATGACTATTTCCATCTCTATTCTCTTAAGATAATTATAGCTTTAACTTTCCTAAACTATTAGCATTGAGTCTTGACTATTTTATAAAGCGGTTACCTCAATTTTTTTTTTTTTTTTCACTTTTCTACCTGTTCTTGAATTTTTGGAAGCTTGACATTTGTATCAGTTTTGCAAAATGTGTCGTTTACTCTAAGAGTAAGAGGAATTTTAACGGTTATGTTGCTATGAATATGCTTTGGGGACATAAATTTACTTATACATAGATGTGTATTTCCATACTTTCTAGAAAACGTGTATACTTTTCAACCTAAGAGTTATTTGTTAATTTGCTGTCTGTTTGTTCACAAGTTTCTGCGCTGCTTCATGTTTTTGGAGAGCCTACACTATCATGTTCTTTGATTCAAACCAGTCCTTAACAACATTATAGAGGTGTTAGGAGGTGGGATTCCAGTTGGAGGAATTCTGATGATCATGGAGGACATTGAGACCCCTCATCATCTTTTATTGTTACGCTACTTTATGGCTCAAGGATTGGTCCATGACCAGCCACTTCTCTATGCAAGTCCTCTTACATCACCTCAAGCATTTTTAGGTACATTGCCTGGTGTTGTTCAAGCAAAAGATGACAAGTCAGAGATAGAAGGGTCTCCAAGGCATACCAAGGTAGTATCTGATATCCTTGTGTCTGATTTTAGAAACACGTTTTTCAGTGGCAATGCTTGGAAATATTTGGCAATAGAAATGACAGCTTATTGCATGACAGGGAGAAAACCTGAGAATTGCTTGGCAGTATCGGAAATATTTTAATGAGACCCAGTCAGTTGAGACTCACAAATTTCAACAGCCAGAACTGGCCCCTTTTCCAAGAACTGCTAAATCGAGTTCATTTGGAGGTTGGTTCATTTGTTTCCGTGTTTGAATAACATTCTCATTCTTTAGATCCTTCGACTGTTTCATTAATAATATTGTGCTCCTTGATAAGAAGGGCAACATATTATGTTTGAGTTAGATAATAAATTATGCTCTAAAGCATGCACATTATATGTACAAATATTGTGCAATAATGAAATTATAATATGTCATAACCATTTCCATTCCTACTTAGTTTTACTGGTTGAATGATTGATGTTCTTTATTATGTATCACAGTGTTAATTCACTTAGTGTTTTTTATCACCGTACCTTCGTCACAGTTTTATACATATTTTCTGATGTTACACTTATGTAGGTTTCTTTCTTTTTATTATTTTCTGCGTTTTCTAGAAGTTGCATGGCATTCCCACATTGTATTCAGACTGGTTATACTCTTCAGTGCCATTGACCTACATTCATTGTCATTTGTCATACATTAATAAAATTATTGTAAATTTATGTAGATGTTCCATGCTTGATGCAACTTTACTTTCTCTTCAATATCAGACAGCAATCACATAAACAATAAAGTAAAATGCTGATAGAACATACCAGTAGATCGACAGAAGACAAGCCAGAAATATTTAATTGTGTTGGTGCGTTACGGCGGTCAACAGGATGCTTCAACCAGCAAAGTCTCAATATGGTCAGCCAACCAGCAATGTCACACAACCCTCTAGGACAGCCAAACATTCAACTCAAAAGTCAACCCAAAAGTCAACGCTGTCAGTCAATGGTCAATGCAAACAGCAGGAGCAGCTAGGTCAATGCTGAAAAGTCAAAGTCAATGTTTTGCCTCAGATATAGTGCCAGAAAATGCGGATTAGGGAAATTGAGATTTTGGGAAAGTTTCGGGTCGATTTGACCTTGCGTTGACCAAAGTCAACGCTGGTCAAAGCTTGCTGCAGAAACCCTAGACCAAAAAACAGAAAAGTGCTGCTGCCAGATTTCCCACGTGTGGAGAGAAAAGAGACTCCAAGTGATCGAACCAATCAGATGAGGAGAGAGAATGTGTGAGGATGAGATGAGTGAAATGTCCTCCAACGTTGACCTTATTTATATCCATCATTGAGGGTGTGTGACACATTTGTTGGGGCACAAAACCTTAAGGCTGACCTGCACATATTTTGAATAGATTAAGAATAATTTCAAAATAAATGTTTTGCTCATCGGGTCAAGATGATCTTTAGATCGATCTTGCACCTCTCCGAAAGAGGAATCCAATAAAAATATTGGTATCTTCATCTGAGCATCACAACATGGAGTTTGGACCTAGTTGTCCAAAATTAACACTCCCTCTCAACTAGGGAGTACTCCATCCACCTGTGCAATCCAAGCATCGTGCGTCATCCCGCCGTAACTTGCTTTGCTAGCTTATTTATTTCAGAACAGAAGTGGGTCAGTCACAAAGACATCATTCCCGGCTGACAGATTCAGCCCAGAGGTTTGAAACCTCTATAGGACTCACAAAGAGTCTCATACGAACCCGAAGTTGGTTTATCTGACTCGAAGTCAGTAGGAGGTCCGAAACCTCACTAGACTTCATCCTAGATCAAGTGGTTGGACCATGCCATCCTAGATAGAGAGTACGGAAATCTCTGATGCGTCCATCAGTCTTTGCTACTAGTCTCTAGCTTTTCCCACCTCACTGGCCAAATGAGAGGTACTTCCCATGAGCCCTGAACTCAATGGGTAGGATGCATACGGGGCACGTATAATGAGAGAGGTGAACCAACTCAATCATCACAACGGTGGGGCAGAAGCACACCAACAAGGTTCGGCAAGCCTAGCTCTGTGGTTGCTTATAGCTCCGAGAAGCTATCCCCAAAGCCCCCTAGAGCTCCCAGAGCTCATCGTCCAACAGGACCCTCAGAAAAGGGTCGTTTCACTATACCAAGATTCTCACAGAAGGTTAGGAACTTGACATTCCTCAGGGGCTTTGTGAGAATATCCGCGACCTGCTCATCAGTTCCTATATGATCGAGCCTTATGGCGCCTCGCTGTACCATATCCCAGATAAAGTGGTACCTGATATCAATATGCTTGGATCGATCGTGGAACACGGGATTCTCGGACAACCGAATCCCACTCTGGTTATCACAGGGTATCACGGTGGTATCTAACACATGCTCGAACAACTCACTGAAGAGCGTTTGCAACCAGATTGCTTCACAACAGGCCATACTCGCTGCAATGTATTCGGCCTCCGCGGTGCTCAAAGCCATCGACTTCTGCTTCCTGCTCATCCATGATATCGAAGCAGAACCAAGTGTGAAGCAGCATCCCGATGTGCTCTTACGATCCACCACACTGCCAGCCTAATCGGCATTAGTATATCCAAGGAGTGTCACGCTTTTGGCAGTGTATCTCGATTCTCAACCCATGGTTTATCGTGCCCCGAAGATATCTCAGAAGATTCTTGGCACCAACACAGTGAGTGTGATGAGGCTCAACCATCTGTTGACTCAAAGTTTTCACTGCAAAACATATGTTCGGACGGGTGTTCACTAAGAAAATCAGGCCCCCTACGAGTTGAAGATACTCAGTAGGATTTGCTAACACAGGCCCAGCAGTGCTGCCACTCAACTTCTTAAAGTTGAGCTCCATCGGTGTCGACACGGACTTACAGTCCACCATACCAAATCTTTCCAGAAGCTTCACAATGTATTTTCCTTGAGAAAGGAAAATCTCGCCAGGTCTCTGCCAGACCTCCGGGCCTAGGAAGTAGTGCATTAGTCTTAGGTCTTTCATCTCGAACTCAGCAACGAGCTCCCTCTTGCACTGATGAATGAGAGGGTCAGCAACTTTCAGGAAGAGGTCGTCCACATACAACACTAGAATGAGAGGCTTCTTTCTATCAACCTTGAAGTAAAGGTTCGGATCAACATTACTACGAGTGAAGCCCAGCTTCATCAGGTAGCTATCTTTCCTCTCATACCAAGCTCTGGGTGCTTGCTTCAGCCCATAGAGGGATTTCTTCAACCTGCAGACATGGGTGTCCCGATCCTGGACTTCGAACCCCAGAGGTTGCTCTACATACACCTCTTCCTTTATCGCACCATGCAGAAATGCGGTCTTCACATCCATCTGATGAGGACTCCATCCTTGCGTAGCAGCAAGGGCTATGATAGATCGAATGGTGGTATATCGTGCCACAGGTGCAAATATGTCATCATAGTCTATGCCTTCCTTTTGAGAGAAGCCACGGGCAACAAATCTTGCCTTGAACTTTTCAGCACTTCCATCAAATCCATGCTTGATCTTGTAAAGCTATTTCGAAGTGACAACTACTTTGTCCTCTAGTCTTGGAACCACATCCCATACATCATTCTTCATTATGGATTCATACTCTTCGTGCATATCATCCTTCTAGACTTGATGCTTTACTATTTCCCACAAAGATCTAAAGTTCGTATTCTATATAAGGTACCATGTTGCTAGATACCTCAGTTTACCTCGCCTTGCTTAAGGTATCGTCCTCCCCTTTGGGCCATATGTCCCCCCAAGATCCTCGAGAGTGTCCCCCGAGCCATGATGGTTCTTCCCTGAAGGAGGTGGATCAACGGTCCACTTCCGTCCTTCAAAGATCAGTATCGTCTCATCCTTGTTTCGATTTTCGTGTTAGTTCATGATCTTCCCCGTATCACTTGAAGATCGATCACTTTCTTCTGTGTGGGCATCTTCGTCAAAAGTGACACATCGTGTACCTACCTTTCGACCGTACAGATTTTATAGGCCTTCGAAGTTTCAACGTAGTCCACAAACATTCCTCTTCCCGTGCGTCCACCGTGTCTTCTTTCAAGACATGAAAATAAATAGGACATCCAAAAACTCTAAAATGTGAGACGTCAGGTTTCTTACCAGAGAAAACCTCTTTGGGAGTTTTGGAGTCCAGTGCGGAATGCGGGCATCGGTTTTGTATGTACACAGCAGTGTTCGCAGCTTCTCCCCATAGAAACTTCGGTAGACCCTGGTCACATAGCATGGTACGGGCGGCTTCCACAATGGTCCTGTTCTTTCGTTCAACAACGCCATTCTGCTGTAATATCCCGAAAGGGAAATAGACAGCAATGCAAGCATACGACAATATAGGAAAATGCCAGAAATGGAACATAAAGCAAATACACATAAAAATGTCGGGAATGCTAAGCCATTTTATTAATCTGAGAATATAAAGAAATACAATAGATGATCAGAATGATAGCACCTATCCTTGCTCAGGGCAAGTGGAGACTTTCAAAGATGAAATGTATCGAAGCAAGAAATTGCGTCTCACCACGTGAACTGCTCACTGAATGAATCAAAATTAGGTCGATTCCTTCCTTGTGAATGAGCTGAAAATCACATCAACATTTACCCACCGGGACAAACCCGAAACAATAACAAATGACCACCTAAAATCACCAAGGAAACCTCTCAAGGAATTATGCTAGAACATCTCGTGCTCAAAGGCAGAGCAAAATGACATATGCTGAAATAGCACAAACTTCCTTAAAATTCTGATCGATAAAAGTCCGGACCCTGCCACCGGGATTTCACCTAATTCCCCCGCAAAACCCCGATGTAGAACACCTCCAACAAGAACTGCGTCCTCTCTCCCAAGGACTGCACAGTCACCAAAAGAAGCCCAGCTTCTCCGCAAAACGAACAACCAAATCTCCCGCAAAAGACTGAAGGAAAAACCTTGCCCGAGCAGGCACTCGAAGTCCCCCGGGGCTAAGGGCGAGATCTCCGACCGGAGACACTCAACGCACTAAACAGTGCTGCAGACAGGCTAAACAGCCAGCGTGCTCAAGAAGACACAATGTCTACCTCCAATATCATCAACAACAAGAATGCCCCAAATGAAGAGGCTCCTCCACCTTTTATAGCATTGGTTTCCCTCCAAAACCAACGTAGTCTCTCTCTCCTCCACGTGGTGTGTGGCCCCCCTTGGCTTCCCCCCTTAAGTTACAACGTTGTGCTACTAGGAAGGTGTTTTATTCCACTAAAGTGAGTTAGACCCCCTTTTACTCACTTTTTCATTTATCTACAAACCACATACGGCAAAACAATACAAAGTCGAATATTCCAATTAGCTGTCGCTAATTAGGAATATTACAGTCCCCCCCGGCAAAATGTTGCTTGCCCTCAAGCAACTGAAGGGATGGATGCTGCAAAATCTGCTCGTTCTCCCAAGTGGCATCCTCATCCGGCAAAAATTGCTTGTCCTCAAGCAACGCTTGAACAAGCCTCCTCTCTAGCTGATGCTCCCTACCGATACTGCAAAATGTGCCTGGGTCCCACTGAAACCTCTCTGACCTCTGCATCACCCTGATACGAAGGGATATCTCAATGCCAAGATCCCAAAGTGACCTCTCACAGTACCAGCCAACCAATAATCCTCCCGGATCCCATCGCCACCATGGCCAATAATCGCACCAGTCCCACGGCTCAGACTGTGCACTGCCTCTAGCTATGACCAATGCTCTAAGAGGTGAAGACCACCAACAAGCATCAACGCTCCCGGGCTCCTGCTGCGCTGTACCTGTAGCTGCATATGCTACCCCTCCAACTGCATACCAACTCATCACCTCTCTCCAATCCAAGTTGTGACTCAATCCCATGCTGATCCTGCTCTCCTGAAATCGGGATGGAGTGCTGAAGAAATGATGTCCTGTGCCGCCCTGCCAGCTGGAATCTATAACCTCTGCTATGTCCAAGGGCCCTTGCTCGCCTGTGCTCCCTACGAAAAATACCGTACCATCTAGAGGGTACCAAATCATGATGTCCCGCCAGTCCATCCTGGAAGAAGAATCCGATGTAGCAATAACAACGGCATATGGAACACGCCTGAAGTGTTGCCACCAACCCGTAATCAACTCCCACTGCTCTGCCCTGTCTGCCAATGAGAGCTGCCTGTAGAAGGAAACCCCTCTCTCTATAATGGGCCAAAGTGGGCAAGATATGCTGCAAGCTCCATCGATGTACTCCTGGAGAGTACTACTCACTGAAATTACTGTAGCTCGTCCGACTGTATGTACATCTATCTGTATCTCATCAATGTGTCGGCCAAAAGATGAATGCTCCACCATATCCAACAGCTCCTGCTGTCTAATAGCCCCCTGCATAACAATCCCATCAACCTCCAACATCTATAGAGGATATGGATCTGCAACTGCCGTCACTGTACTCAATGTCAATGCATCTGACTGCTCCTCCTCAATGGCTGACCCCGCGGTTAGCCGCATATCCATCACCGACTCGATGTGAGCCTCCATCTGGCTCTCCCTCAAAGGACTATCATGCATGATGTGCATAGCATCCTCCTCTACTGACTCAGGCAACATCACATATAGCTCTGACTGGATCGTCACAAGTGTCTCATCGCCTAGGGCATCTCCCATAGAGTCCCCTGACTGCTCACCCTGTATACTGGAATGCAGCTCTGGTCTACTGTCTCCATCCCTGCGTGACTGCTCTCGCTCCCTAGAAGCGACCTCAACTGATCCTATGGACTCATATGAAGAAGATTCCTCACCCTGGCATACAGGAGGAAGGCCCTCCTGTTCTTCCTCTGCCACCTCATCTGCATTGAATAGGCCATCCACCCTCTCGATGAAGTGTCGATACAATGTCTGGAGTCTAGACGCATGCTGGAATGCTACCTCTGCTGAAACCAGTATCCTCTGCTCATGCATGATCTCAACATGCCCTGAGGGAAGAATGATGCATGTCTCCCTCATGACCCGCTCCCCGGGTGTAGGCCCAACAATGACTGATGTGCCACCACTGCAGAGGATCATCTCATCCCCTAACCTGTGGCTGTCAACTAGCGCTCCAACGCAGTGCCACTGTTGAGAAGTCTTTCCCCTAGTGTGCTGAGTGTCATCCAAATATCTTGGGTGAGCCTCGCGTACCCCGCTGCTCATGCCCAAAGTGCCAAAGGACAACAACAAAATCGGATGTGCCAGTGAGTGATGTAGAAGAGAGGCAGGTGTATGAGTCTCCACAGATACCGCCAAGTATCGCTCATCCATCTCCCCATCGATCCTGGGTGAACTACTACCAAAGGTGAGCTCGGTGTCCCTGTCCATGAATCTCCCTAGCGACAATGCTCTAAGATCCTGCTGTGCAGCACCGTATGCCCTCGCATACCCTCGATCATCCATGTACTCCTCGCCATGCCACTGCACACTGAGGTATACCCCTGTATACTGCTGGATACCCCATGCTACTGTCGTACCACCCAGTACCGTCTCGTGCCCTGACTGCGTCCAGGCATCGGTCACTCTTCGCGAGTTCTCAATGTGATGTACGACACTGCTACTCCACAATGCAATCCCACACACTACGGTAGTACACCATGCAACTCCATGTCCACCGGCAGTCCACTGCTCAATGCTAGAGGCTCCCACACATCCCTGGATGTGATGACCTAGAGCTATGCCCCTACCTGTCGGACTACCACCAATCGGTATCATCGTCTCCACCGTGGCATCACTATACCTGCCGACGAATGGAACATCACTCCAAATCCTCCTCAAGGGGTCCGAGAAGTGAATTTCCCTGTGTGTTAGTAGTGTTACCACCACTGCTCGGCTCTGCTGCGTCCTCTGTGCCCCACACAAAGGTGAAGAATCCTTGGCCCCATACAAGGTGCCATCTGGTGGCCTGCCAATGCCACCTCCTCCGACAAGCTCCTGCCAAGGTGTGCTGACCACCCCGTGATCCCGTGTATGAATGTCATGCCAAGACAACCTAGGGAGTCTGCTCATAAACTGGTTGGCCACTGGAGCTGACCGAAACTGCACATGCTCTACTGCTAGGCCAACTGTACTCTCCAAGACATAGTCAGCCGACTTGACTGGGAAACGATAGGTGATCCCACCTGGATCCCAATGCCAATCTGGGGTTCCTGTATTCCCCATGCATAGAAACTCCTGCTGAGCTACACTCGGATCCATCACTATCTCCATAGCCCACTCCACCGAGTACCAACTCAAAATCTCTCGCCATCCAACCTCAACATGTGGATGCTGTACCCTGTGCAACTCTGATCGTCTCATACCGCTATCCAAGTCAACATATGAGATCTGACTAGGTGGCTCCGTCTCACTCTCTCCAATGGGAAGAGGTGACCCAACAATGCTGCTAGTCCCGTCCATGCATGCCTGAAGGGGAATGATCTGATGCTGCAATGTGCCCCCTGGTTGTACCATCAGGGAATCCAGTCGTTCCCCAATGCGGGCCAACTTGGTAGCTGACTCAGCACAAGCCACTCTCATGCCCTCCAGCTCCATGTCCTGCAACAAAATGGCCTCCCGAACTGATGTGGCCTTCCCTTTCAAAACTCGAAGGTCTGCCCGAAGCCGATGATATCGCTGCCTGCGACCATCATCCGACACCTCTGTATCTCCTAGTGCCTCATCGAAGGTGGATACATCTCCTGACACCTCACCCATCTGTCGTGTGCTGCTACCACCCGAAGACTCGGACATGGCTCCAGTCATCACCTCAATGGATGGCTCTACTGGGGTAGGCTCTACCTTCTCCACTACGATATCAACCGACACGGTCAAGGAGGTCTCTAATGATGGTGAGTCCTGTGTCACACTAGGTGTATCCTTGAACTCCCTGCAATCCTGTGTGTCCTCATCCTCCAAGTGCAAGGTAACCATTTTGATGGTTTCCCCCTCCGATACTTGGTCAAGCTGGAAAGAGGTATCCAACTTCTCCACCCAAGTTTTTTCCGAACGCTTGGATGACCCATCAAATGTCAGTAAATGGAGTCTGCTTACTGTGTGTTGTAAGCCCCCGTCATGTGAGTGCCTGTTCCCACTGTGAAAGTTGCGGGGTCTGCTATCCCGCTGGAGCTGAACAAAATCTCTAAATGAGATAATATCTTTGAGCTCTGGCCCGTATGCCCGGTACTCTGCAAGATAGGCGCCCATCTAGCCAGGCTCAGGCTCTAGGTCCTGCTGTGCTCCCGCCCCTGTGTCCTCTGCTAGGAATGTGGGCATAGTGGATCAAGTGGGTGCATGCGATGCCATAAAGGGGATAGCCTCACGCTTCGGCATATGGTGGGATGTGCCTGATCCCTCACCAACCTAAAACCCCCTTGGGATCTCACGCTGCCTAACCTCCATAGCGGTGATTCTCTGCCCCATCACCTCAATCTGCCTTAACAGATCCTGTGCTGATTTGAGGAGAATCTCCTCAAATCTCTTCGCACCATCATCACCTGCCATTGGCACTTTCTGCTATGTGTCTACAGGCTCCTTAGAAACTGCACGACTGTGCAAAACCATACTACTGCTTGACTTCGACCTCCGATTTACCCACTGAAAACTACTCAGAAAATTCTAGGAATTTGGGAAGGTGATCCTTGCCCAAAACCCAGAAAAACCTGAAAAGGGTTTCTTCTAATTCCAAACTTCAAAATTTGACCCTTTTTCCAATTTCGTTTTTGGTACTGCAACTACTATTACTCTCCAAAATTCCAGCAACCCTCTGTATGATCTCTTCCTCGATGTCATAGACCACAAGCTGAGCCAGATCTATGCTCTAATACCACTGTAATATCCCGAAAGGGAAATAGACAGCAATACAAGCATACGACAATATAGGAAAATGCCAAAAATGGAACATAAAGCAAATACACATAAAAATGCCGGGAATGCTAAGCCATTTTATTAATCTGAGAATATAAAGAAATACAATAGATGATCAGAATGATAACACCTATCCTTGCTCAGGGCAAGTGGAGACTCTCTCTCAGAAAGACAGGAAAATGGCTGAAGCAAGAAACTGCGTCCCAGCTGCCGGAAACTGCCGTAAACTGCTCCGCTGGAATGAATTGAAACTAGGGGCTGATCCCCTTCCCGGAATGAACTGAAAATCTGCAGACCGCCTGTACTCACCACCCTGGACAAAACCCATAAACCATAACAAAAATGGACCACCTCCGAAAATCACCAAGGAAACCCTCCTTAAGGAATTACGCTGTCCCTCCAGGCCCAGCGCAGATGCCAAATGATATATGCTGAAATAGGGCCACAAACTCCCCGGAAAATCTCCCACTGATAAAGTCTGGACCTCCACACTGGATCTCACTGAATCTCCTGCAGAAAACCCCGCAATAGAACACCTCCAACAAGAACTGCGTCCTCTCTCCCAAGGACTGCGCAGTCACCAAAAGAAGCCCAGCTCCTCCGCAAAACGAACAACCAAATCTCCCGCAAAAGACTGAAGGAAAAACCTTGCCCAAGCAGGCACTCGAAGTCCCCCGGGGCTAAGGGTGAGATCTCTGATCAGAGACACTCAACGCACTAAACAGTGCTGCAGACAGGCTAAATAGCCAGCGTGCTCAAGAAGACACAATGTCTACCTCCAATATCATCAACAACAAGAATGCCCCAAATGAGGAGGCTCCTCCACCTTTTATAGCATTGGTTTCCCTCCAAAACCAACGTAGTCTCTCTCTCCTCCACGTGGTGTGTGGCCCCCCTTGGCTCCCCCCTTAAGTTACAATGTTGTGCTACTAGGAAGGTGTTTTATTCCACTAAAGTGAGTTAGACCCCTTTTTACTCACTTTTTATCTATTCACACTCCACACATGGCAAACATGCCTAATATTCCACCAGTCATTCTTAATTAGAATATTACATCCGCTCGGGAGTGTTGTAGACAATATGGTCTCCCTCTTTGATGCCGCTCGATAAAAGTTCTTGAACTTCGTTTGTCTCATATTCGGCCATTATTTGCCCTCAAAATCTTGATCTTCTTCCCCGTCGCATTTCTCTCCACCAAGGCTTTGAAGGTACGAACCACATGGAAAGCCTCATCCTCTTTCTTCACATATCTGTGTTTTACGCAGAGAAGTCATTCATGAACGTCATATAATAAGAACATCCCTCCCAAGGATGTCACTAAAAATACCGTACGTATCGAAATGTACTAATTGTAAAGACATCGTATGTTTCAGTGGACGCTGAGGGAAAGGTCCCCTTGTATGCTTCTTCTTGTGACAACCTCCTCGACATACACCTTCATGATTATTTGAGAACTCGGGCATCCCCGTCACCACCTTCCTTGCTTCGGGAAGGGCCTTGTAGTGAAGGTGTCCAAACCTCCGGTGCCATAGTTCAGTCTGTTGAATAGTATCACATGGCATCGCTCCCAGTGGACTTCCTCCAACCTGGTAGAGTGTATCAACTCTAAACCCAATCGTGATAGCTTTCTTGAAGCTCTTCTTCCACATGCGCACCTTTCCATCAATGAATGCCACATTGAAACCTTTGTCTTCCATGGCCAATATAGACATAAGGTTTTTTTTCAAATTAGGTATCTAGAGTACATCCTGCAAGCGAAGGACTTGACCTTGAGACAAGTGGAGAGTCACAGTCCCTTTCCCTTTCACAGGATATGTGGCATTATCTCCAAGGATAATTTCCAGATTAGTATCCTTCTCAACTATATCAGAGAGTGCTTCCTTGAACCTAGTGATGTGCCTTGAGGCACCACTATCTATCAACCTTTCATCCATAGTGTCGGGTGGAGATGCAGCAGAGAGGGAAGATACAAGAATGAATTCATTTCTTTTATCAACAACATATGATTCCTCATACTTGGAGTTTCTCGACCTTTTGAAAGGTTGACCATTTCTGTCGGAGAGAGCCTTCCTTTTTCCCTTGAACCTGTTGTTCTGTTGATTGCCATTCCTTCGGTTGTTGTTGTTGTCATCACCATCGGGAGAATCCTTCTTGAAAGGGCATTCTCTAACATAGTGACCTGGCCTATGACAAGTGTAACACTTGCCCTCCTTTCCTTGGGCCCCTGCTCTTCCTTTGTTCTTTGGACCACCAAACTTCTTCTTTCTAGAATGAGCGGCGTAGGCAGCATTTCCTTCATTTTCATATTCCTTCATTCTTGTCTCTTCTTGAACGCATCTCGATAGTACTTTGTCAAAGTTAGATATAACATTATTATTGAGGATGGTAGTGTTGAACACATGCCATTTGGATGAGAGCCCTCCAAGTGCGATGAGTACCATTTCTCGATCAGCTATTCTCTCCCCAATAGCCTGCAGATTGTTCCTGATCTCGGTCAGCTTCAGAAAATATGATTGAATAGACTCATCCCTACCTTTCTTCAGATTCTTCAATTGATTCTTGAAGAATAGGACTTGATTCGCATTGTTGGCCTTGAACATGTGGACCAACTTATCATACATTTATTTGGATGTGCCCGGCTCAGAGATGTAGGCAACCAGACTCTTGTGAATTGAGTCCCTGATCATCAACTTTGCTTTGATCTCCCCCTTCTTATACTTTGTTTTGGCAGCAGCAGTAGCAGTGGATGGAGGCTCTTGGATTTTGCCCTGCACATAGTCCATGACATCTTGGTCTTCCAAGTTAAGATCCAATGTCATCTTCCAAGCATGGAAGTCATCCTTCCCAATCAATTTGTCATCAGCCTTGAAGCCATTGTAGTTTGAGGAACCCATCCTCTTCTTCGGTGATTGCTACAAATTAGGCCTTTGTCTTCACCTCAGCTTTGAAACCATGTAAATTTATGTAGATGTTCTATGCTTGATGCAACTTTACTTTTTCTTCAATATCAGACAACAATCACATAAACAATAAAGTAAACTGCTGATAGAACATACAAGTAGATCGACAGAAGACAAGCCATAAATATATAATTGTGTTGGTGCATTATGACAGTCAACAGGATGCTTCAACGAACAAAGTCTCAATATGGTCAGCCAACCAACAATGTCACACAACCCTCTAGGACAGCCAAATAGTCAACTCAAAATTCAACGCTGTCAGTCAATGGTCAATGCAAACAGCAGCAGCAGCTAGGTCAATGCTGAAAAGTCAAAGTCAATGTTTTGCCTCGAAAATAGTGCCAGAAAATGCAGATTAGGGAAATCGAGATTTTGGGCGAGTTTCATGTTGATTTGACCTTGCGTTGACCAAAGTCAACGCTGGTCAAAGTTTGCTGCAGAAACCCTAGACCGAAAAACAGAAAAGTGCTGTTGCTAGATTTCCCATGTGTGGAGAGAGAAGAGACTCCAAGTGATCGAACCAATCAAATGAGGAGAGAGAATGTGTGAGGATGAGATGAGTGAAATGTCATCCAACGTTGACCTTATTTATATCCATCATTGAGGGTGTGTGACACATATGTTGGGGCACAAAACCTTAAGGCCGACCTGCACATATTTTGAATAGATTATAAATAAATTCAAAATAAATGTTCTGCTCATCGGATCAAGATGATCTTTAGATCGATCTTGCACCTCTCCGAAAGAGGAACCCAATAAAAATATTGGTATCTTCATCTGAGCATCACAACATGGAGTTTGGACCTAGTTGTCCAAAATTAACAATTATCCTATCTTATGTTATTTCTCATAATTGTGTGGGGAAAAGGGCTGTTTCCCATCAACAATTTGGTGGATTATTTTGTTAAATCTGAGTTTAGATCCTTCATTCAGTCTGCAACAAATATACATATCTAGCTTTCTAATCTTCAATGCAGCCTGCTATGCTTTGGAACAAGGTGGTATGCCGCATCTTTGGAACAAGGTGGTATGCCGCATTGTATTCATACTGGCTGTACTCTTTAGTCCCATTGACCTACTTTCATGGTCATTTGTCAGAAATTAATATAATTATCTTATCTTATTTCTCATAATTGTAGTGGAAAAGGGCTGTTTCTCATCAACATTTTGTAGATTATTTTGTTAAAATCTGATTTTAAATTTCCCATTTAGTCTACAACAGATGTACATATCTAGCTTTCTAATCTTCACTGCAGCCTGCTATTCTTTGGAACAAGTTCGTATGCGAAGGTCACCTCTTTTCCCTAACAACTAAATCTAGACAGAGAGAATGCACCCCCCTTTCCAAGTAAATCAAGAAATCACCACGTCTATGAGAAGGGAAAATCAGGTTACAAAAATACCTTATCGACATCCTCATCATAAAGGCAAATACCTTAATCAAACAATGTATTAGCATCATATAGGATGGAAATAACTAACTTATGTTCCAAAAGTTATTGATGTTAGTGAAATTAAGTCTTATGATCACAATTCATCCCAAGTATCAAATAATTGCAAAGTTTCATAGAAGATTGATTTGGGATGGTTAGATCATTTCACAATGCGATAATTTTGTACCACAATTAGAAGTTCATATCGTCTTGTATCTTCAAAGATGACAGCTCCAAGAATTCAGAAAGTTGTGAATAGATTACATGACAAAGAAAAATATAAACATGCCTTTTCATCCATATTCTTTGAGGAAAAAAGTTAAACATATCTAGAGGGGAAGGCAATGTTTTGAACATAAATATGGAATAATACAAATAATAAATAATATAAATAATAATAATAATAATAATAATAATAATAATTATAAAAGGGTAGGTCTCAAAGAACATGATTCTCATGAAAGAGCACTCTCGCCTAGTATATAAACGAGGCTCTCATTGTACTATCAAACCATATCATTCATTCATACAATTTATATATATTATATATATTATTACTCATATAAATGGATTCTTCTACAACATTCGAAGTGTTTTGGACTAGTTAACTTGTGAGCCAGGTTTGGCTATCACAATTTCCTCTGTTTATCTTATTAAAAATTATTACAACAAGAGCTAAGAAAGAATAGAATAGAAAAAAACTAACTCACAAGTTGTACACAAGATGCTTGCAAAATGAAAGTTCCAATATGGAATTTGATCTCACATTTCTACAATAATTAGAATGAGAGGAGGGACTAGTTTTTTATAATTTTCTCTACCAATGGCTAGTTGGATGCCATTCTCAGATAATATTCTTTACTTGTTATCCACGACTGAGAGAGTAAGTTTGTTCAATAAAAATAATTTTTATTGCAACAATTGCCCACAAGGAGAGTTCAACTTGGCTTGTTTGACCCTTGGAAGTGCAACATCCCCTTCGATTTGACCTTGGAGAGGCAAAATATGAAGAATAATAGCCTTAGAATGCTCAATGTCCAACTCAATATGACCAACTGCTCCATTAAGGGGTTCAACTTGCTTTGCTTGGCTTGATTTGGTCTCTTTAACATTGACTTGGTCCTTGGAAGTTTGATTTGGTGGAAAGAATGCTGATTTGACTTTACAACAACTATATTTTTGTCCACACAAAGGTCCAACAACCCCTTTGACCACTTAACCACCTCAACATTCCCTTTGTTAACTTCCAACGACTGGTATAAGGGGGGTCGAATTGTTCCACTAGCTTGGTGTTCAATGCCTTGGCCTCTTGTGACTTGGAAGCTTGACCAAACCTTGGATCCTTGACCATCTTCATTGTTCCACTAGCCCCAACAACTAGTTTGACCTCTGCGCCATCATTTTTGACTCACACATGGCATTTAGTGAGGGCATCATCATGCATAGAGTATAGATCTCTAATGCCCTAGGGAAAACTAATGTCCTAGGGAAAATAAGGATTCTGCCACTTAGGTTTTGTCCGACCAATTTGTAGATAACTTTTGATGTGATGCATGTCTCATTTGGTCAATATTTAACCCTGTTTTACCACCTCGAACCCATACATGTCACTAGACCATCTTTGACTACATTTATCTGGATGACCCCTTCACTTTTTGGAAAAATTCTACATGGCATGTCATCTACATTTTATTCTGAGCATTCAAAGACTAAATTGATTTTTTGACTTTTGGGACCAAATGCATTGGGAAATGTGTATTGCATCAGGAAATTTGATATGTTGAAACTATGAGATTGCCTCGTTGAGAACTGGTTGATAAATATTAAATATTGTACCAAGGCCAGGGATGCCTATAGACTTTATATCACATGACCATGTGGTAAGACAGGTGCACACGTCATGCACTAGATTGTCTCCTACAGCTGCGATCACCCCTACATGAAGAAATGTTACCATAAACAATGGGTCACAATGTGATCCACTCCAAGTCCTCCAATCTTATATAGGAAAAAATGAGCTAAGAGTAGGAACTGTTGGAAAATGTAACTAAGTTTGGTCTTCATTGTACTTGAAGTCAAAGATGTAATATATTTGTCAAAACAAAATAATTTTATTATTGTTGAATTGACTTGTTAAAGCATGGGTTTCATGCTTGGGTCAATGGTTATGGTCAAGCCTCCATTGAAGGCTTTAGGATTAAGTTAAAGTCAATTTGTTATTTGTACTCCTCCATCAAGTCATCCTCCTCTCCAAAGTCTTCAAGTCGACCTCAAATAGATTATCTACAAGTCAGCTTCAATTAATATAACTCAAGTTGGCCTTACCATAAATTGGAGAGACAACGGTTCATAATGGTCATGTTGGCTCATTTAAGATGGGCAAACTACTATATATACCAGGCTGAGGTTTCACATTACACACCACAGAGCAACTCACATTTCAGACAGTTTTGGTGATCTCTGTGGAGAGTTTCAGTGATCTCTGTGGAGAATTTCAGTGATCTCAGGACAAAAGTTCGGACAAGGCATTTTCAGAGTTTCGGTGGTATTATAGGGAAGAGCTTTGATGATTTCGGTGTCTCCACAGTCTTACAGTTTGGATACTACTACAGTTCGGTCCCACTACAGTGATGAAGTTTCGTTGACACCACAATGAGAAGTTTTCACATGAAAGGAGGATGACTTGATGGAGGCGGTCTCGGGTCTAAGTTGTAAGGGTCTTGGTCGTCTCATCTTAAATCTACTGAAGGAAGAATTTTGACCGGGTTATCCCCTAGAGTGGGGTTTTTCCCTGGCAGCGTGCCTACATCTTGTGTACTCGTTTATTTGTTGCTTCGCATTAGTCTTGATGATAAGAAAAGATAAATTGAAAGAACTAATAACAATAATGAAAACATCACAAGATAATGTCATTAATAAGGGAAATTGTTTTAACTGCCATCTCCTTGGCTTTCCCAACATGGTTTCAGAGCTAAGTTCATGATGAAAAGGCAGTTTCAAGATCAGTAAAAGGTCCACAACTTCAGAAGGTCATCTCTAAACTACGAATACAATGAACTAGTTCAGTTTCTCCGGATATTTTGATTTTCCTGGGTTTACAGGCTGCCAGCTTCTCCGATGTTTTAAGAATTCTTCAAGTTTAAGTTCATTATTGATGACATTGTCTGATAATTTCCGATATTTTCCTTGATATTTCCAATAAGTTTCTTTGTGGACTCTAGGCGATATATTCTGCGAAATGATATTTGCAAATGCTTATGAGTGAATGCAGTTGTTAAATTTTTGTTTTGGTGAAATGTGGTTGCATAAAATTATAAATGCATATGACTGATTATATTTTCACTTCTCAGGTAATAAAAATGAATTTTGCAGCAACTTTGACTTGCGGAAACCTATGGAAAGGTCATTGCTGAATGCGGTAAATGTGGAGTGTGTTAATCTTCAAGCTATTTCAAACCTCTCAGTATTCCATGAACGATGTACCTCATTTCTATCTAAAGTTTCCAGGTTTGCCACAGAGATTCCTCAGAATGTGCTTGCAGACTTTTAAATCTACTGCTGCAGTTCCATGCCAGTTTGAAACTTAAATTTGAGGTTAATGGAATTTTTCACTTTAGTTATGTATAGCATGTTCAAACCTTTGTAACTAAAATTACAAATTGCTCACATCGCATCTAGCTTATGCAATTTGTTTAGTCTTGGTTTAGTTAATATATGCTATACTACTTATGCACTTTGGAATTCATTTTATCCGTGGTTCAAGGTAAGCCACAACAAAACACATAATGAAAGACATTCATAAGATAATACAGGTATCTATACTCTTTCCGCTGATATAACTGATATTGCTAATTGTTAACTGGTCTAAAAATGGTTTGTTTGAACGTGAGTTTGGAAATAGGATAGATAGGCAGATATTCTTTGTGATGAGTAATGAAAGTATAAGTAAGGATTCTTTTTATTGCACTTGAGGATTGATGTTGGTGTGATGGGTAATTAAACTTGACTTATTGACTCCTTTAGTGGTTATTAATGTCAGTTATGTAAGGCCCCAATGATCTGTCATTAATGCAGTGGTCAGAAACTGGCCTTAATGGTCCTGTATATACATGGTAGTTAGAAGATGGCTTTAGTGGTCCTGTGTTAATATGGTGGTTAGAAGGTGGTCTAGCAGTGCATAATTAATGTGGAAGTTAGCATAAAGCTAGTTGCTTTATGAAGGGGTCTTGCAGCCCATTGTAAGATACACCATGGACTCATGTAATCAAAGCAATTGTTCAGGGTGGAGTTTTTCCTGTGAGGGTTTTCTCCGCTATAGATCCAGTGTCGTGATTTTATGTGATGATGTGCAAATTGTGATGGGGCCTTTGTCCCCTTCTTTCCAACATAGCCACACAATCCTCATCATTTTCATTGACCGATCAATCATTATGCAGTATATTCTCTTGACAATTTATGATGACAACCACTTTTGCTTCTTTTGTACATGTTATCATCTGACCAGTACCTTGCATGAGATATCCATCAATGTGGTTTGAACTTTGAAGGTGCTGCAAGCACTTTCATCAGGATATTTCTATATTTTAGATACTTCTATTTTTGGAGTATGATTTCCCATTCTTAGAAAAGCAGGTTGCTAGTTATGGAGGTGAGTATTTTTGAAAAAGCATGTTACTAATTTTAGAGGGTGATTGTGCTATTTTTAAAAACTCAGTTTTCCTACATTTTTTTATGCTCCATATATTACTTCAGAAACAAATAAGCGCTTCAAGATTCAAGCTGGTTACAACATACAGGTAACAGAGATGCCAGGAAAGTCCTGCCTTACAAAAGCTAAAAGGGCAGCATATGAGCCTGGGCCACCAAAGCGAGGGACTCAACATTATTATGGAATGCACAGAGGTTAACTCTCAGGTGCAAAGCCAAGTCTTGCCTAAAGCTCCTCAAATCCCTAGAGCAAGGGGGTGGGGATCGTCATTGAATGTAACATCACAATGATGGTTCCACAGAAATCCAATTGCAATTAGATGAACTGAAGTGAAAAGAAATTTGCAGCTTTTCTTGACCATCCAAGTGTCCAGTTCCATGAGAGCTGAGCTGCAAAAAAGGATTGAAATTCATCTTGAAACCATGCCCAAAAAACTCTGGCATTTCCGTTAAACATTCTGAACAATCTCATCCTTACCACATAATGCACATGCTGAATTAGTAATGCCAATTATGTGCAACCTACTGTTAACAGCAAATCCTTGATGAAGTAGTAGCCACCACCAAACTTTAAGTTTAATGGAGGCATGGGCCTTCCAAATGGATTGGCAGCTGAGCCATCGCTCCATCAGATCTTCAATCTCTGATCTTTTATTTAAATGGGTACTTAGATCAAAGGAGTGCCTAACCATCTCTTAAAGATCCCTTATCTCATAGATATAAATAGGTTTCACACTTCTCAATCCCCAATGTTTACATATCAGGCCTTCCCCATGCATCTAACTTTTATATAAACAGCTTTGTGAAATCATATGAAAAGGACCCTGTAAAATAGCCTTCTCAGCACAAGATAACTGTTGAATGTGATTAAGAGTTCTCAAGTGTTGTGATTCCACAAGTGCTTCCCAAAAAAAATCCTTTCCTAGCAACCCTTTTACCTATATAATTGTTGATTTTGTAGCTTTGGAAGGTCTTCTGCATAGGCTGGTGTCTTGCATGCAAGGGAAGAAGTCCTCTTTAGGTGGTTGTTCGAGAGGAGAAACTAATATGATCTCCTTCCTCAGTTTTAACTTGGTAAAAGTACAGTGATTAATTATTTAATTAATGTTCACTTTGAGCTAATGTTTTTCTTTTTGAAGAATGTAACTAGTGCCGGTCTTCATAATTATATTTGAGTCATGATGAAATGTATTTGACAAAAAAAAGAAAATAAATTTTATTTATAAAAGAAAATTACTTATTAGCATGGGTTTCATCATTTCATGCTTTATTTATTTTATTTCTTGGTCAAAACCTCCATTGTAGGCTTCTAGGGTTTGTGTCAAGAGTCCTTGTCCATGTCATCATGTAATAGACCCTTCTTGGGATTTGTATATCAAGAAATAAAATTTATTTTGATGTAAATTAATTCAAATAGGCCTCCTCCACCAAGTCGGCCTCAAAAGGAGTCGGAAACGACTATATATTGGTAGCTACTCGACCTCATTTGGATCACTATCTCTTCAAATTTCTTTGCTAGCTTGGAGATGAAGCATGGCCCTAACACATTCTTCAATAGTTCTATTCTTCCTTTCAGCCACACCATTTTGTTGAGGATTACAAGGAACAATAAGCTTCCTCTTAATCCATGCTTTCTTGTAGAAAGCTATCATTTCTTATTCTCCACCATTGTCTGACCTCAGAGTATTGATCTTTCTCTCGATTGTTGATTTTTGGGTAGCATTGGATGTGCTCTAGCTCCAAAACTTTGTGGAGGGGCTAGAACACATGAGATCTCCAAGACTCAGAAATCGTTTAGAGAAATTCCACCCAGAGCTTAAGTTATTCCAATAATTAATTATCTTAATGGAGACCCTAAGTCTAACTTAGGGAAATTAAATAATTAAAGTGAATTAACTTAAACATGTGGGTGAGGATGTTCTAAGTGATGAGGATCAAGTCTTTTATAATCTTAGCCGCCGATTAGAGATTAGATCACGACTGTTGATTCGTCAACTAGAAAAGTATTAAAGGAAGGCTTGGGGTTAGTTGGAGGACACACACAGAGTGGCAACACTTGAGCTAAGTCGAAATTCTGGGGCATGGTTTGCTGAGAATTTCAGAGTGAACTTGCAGTGTAGTGAGGGGCAATTCGACAGCGGGATTTCGGATCCAAGGCCGAGAATACAGTTGCAAAGAGACATATCTACACAGGAGAGACAACGTAGCCCTTGAGAGGGTGACGTAGGCCCAACTGGGCTCACGCAGAGCTGATGTAGAGGTTGACGCATGCCCATAGGGGTGACGCAGTCCAGGAGGAGGTGACACAGAGCAAAAAGCTGTAGTGCTAGGGTTTTTGTGGGATAGATCTGGCTCAATTTTTGTAGATCGAAGAAGGGTAACACGACCACTAGGAAGGGTGACGTAGTTCCAACGCAAAGCTTGCTGGGGACTGCATAGCCACTTGTGGGGTTCGTCATTCTGATGCTGGATCAGCCATAATATCTGTCTTCGGATAGAGGTACTTTTGCCAAGGAAATTCTCTGTTGGGTGAGCCATTTATGGCACCCTAGTTTGTATTCATAAATTTGCACAATAATAAAAACCCTCAAGAGCTGCTGCACCGGTTTTCCCGCGTTGGGTTTTTCCAGGGACATTTGTCCGAAAAATCTTGTGTGTCCTTTGTCTGCATATGCTTATTCTTCAGTTCCTGATTTGTATAATTATGTACGCTGCAGTGTGTTTAGTTCAATGTTTTCATGAATATTTATGAAAATACCTTGTTAACTTAAATACACAAGTAGGAGAAGTAAACCAGATTTCTGCAGTAGGATTTTTGTAACTAAGATTCAGAATTTTTCACATGGTATCAGAGCGTTTGCAGATCAGGAAGAGCTGAAGCCATCAACAGAAGACCAAAAAAGGTAGCTATCCTGAGTGACATTGCAGATCTAGAGAGAGGCGAAGAAGGGTGACGCAGTCACCTGTGGAGCTCACGCAGAGCCAGCAGTGCTCACGTAGTGGGACACAAGCCCAGGAAAAGTGACGCTGTAGCTGCGCAGAGGCAGCGCAGTACTTGTTGGGCTAGCGCATAAATTTTGAGCTCCGGTTGTCGTGGCTGGAAGTGCAAATCGTGTTTCTTCAGTAGTTGTTGGCAAGGTTGCTGGGAATCATCCCTGCCCCCCCCCGTGCTCCCAAAACGCGCTCCGTTCGAGAGCGCTTTGGGAACGCTCAGGAGCGTGCTTTTGAGCTTGAATAAACGCTCCCTGTTTTCGAGGGAGCGTTTCAGGGAACACTCCCCGAGCGCTCCCTCCATTAAAAAAATGATTCGGGAGTGTTTTTTAAATGGAGGGAGTGCTCAGGGAGCGTTCGCTCCTGAATGCTCCTCGACAAAAAAATGCTCCCCGACGCGGAAAAAATTTGGACGACGAATTTTTTTGGGAGGGAGGGGGGGGAGTGGGTAATAAAAATCCCTCCCCTCCTCATTGTTGTTATTGTTGTTTGTTTGAGAGCAAGGAGAGAGCTTGAGAGCAAGGAGAGAAGGAGATCAAGGAGAGAGCAAGGAGAGAAGGAGAGAGCAAGGAGCAAGTTGCAAGAGAGCAAGAGGAGGGAGCAAGGAGCTTGAAGAGAGCAACAAGGAGGATTGAAGGGGTCAGGACTCAGGACAAAGAGGTAGGACTCTCTAATCTAGTTTTTTATTTTCTATATTGCAGTTTTAAGTTGTTAAAAAATGAAAACTTGAATTTTTTTCTTCTCAATGTTGCATTTTAATGTGTTGAAAAGTGAAAAATTGAATTGTTTTTTTCTATGTTGCATTTTTTCCTATTCCCATTTGGCATTCCTCCATTTTTTTGCAAGCTAGAAACTTGAAACTTGAAACTTGAAACATCATGGCTATATGGCTAGGGATTTTCTTCATGTTGGTTCCTTTCTTTGCAATAATGGTGTTGGAGAGTAGAAGAAAGAGGCCCATTAGAGAAGAGGAGGGTGAAGAAGTGGGTTATAGTGGATTTGATGAAAATCTCGAAGAGGAGGAATATGCTGAGGAGGAAAGGGAGAGTGGAGAACATGAGGCCACAGAGACCCCAACTAAACAAGACCAAAGTCAAACACCATTGTGGAAATATGTTCAGAGGCTGGAAGGAGGGAAAGGTGGTGGAACCACTAAATTTCTTTGCCCCATTGCAATAAAGAATACACAGATTCATACACCCGTGATAGAAGGCACCTTTGTGGGAAAATGCCAGGGGATGGAGAGAAAAATCTAGGAATCAAAATTTGTGTAAGTGTGCCAACAACAGAGAGAGAGAAATACAGAAAGGAAGAGGAGGTTGCTCTACAGAGATCTAAAATATCTAGGGGTTTCATTGATTCTTATGCACCATCAGGTCCATCACATCATGGACAAAGAAGTCCATCAACTTCCACCCATGGCAGTGGATATGGAGGCACACCTGAACCAAACATCTCCTTAAGGCGTAGAACCATATCCAATTTCCTTGATGAAGGGTCTAGGAATGATGTGGATTCAAAATTTTTCCGGTTTCTCTATGCATGTGGGGTACCATTCAATGTTCTTCGCTCACCTTATTGGCATGAAATGGTTAAAGCCATTAATGATGCCCCCAAAGGATACAGGAGCCCTGGGTATGACAAGGCTAGAACCGTGGGACTTGATCATGAAAAACTAAAATAAGTCATTCTTTGAATAGAATGACAAGTTATTGGAATGAGCATGGGGTGTCCATTGTATCTGATGGATGGACCAATGTAAAAGGAAAGCCATTGATAAGTGTTCTGGCTGTGTCTGTTAGTGGTGCAATGTTCCTTTCAGCATATGGTTATTCAGACAAATTCAAGACCGACATTAACATTGCAGAACCATTACTTGAAACAATTGGAAGTATTGGGCCATACAATGGCGTCCAAGTCATCACTGATAATGCTGCTAATTGTAAGGCAGCGAGAGCAATTATTGAGGATAAATACCCCAACATATTTTGGTCTGGGTGTTGGGAATGAACCTTTTGATGCATGATATAATTAAAAATAAACAACCTCAATACAAATGGCTTGGTGATTTGTACGAGAGGTAAAAAAATGATAAAATTTATTACAAATCATAGCAATACCCATGGGCTTTTCCGTACTCACTCAAAATTGGAGTTGTTGAAGATAGTAGCAGGATGACTGGAGTCAGTTGGTGCGGAGGATAATGGAGCATCATTGGTAGAGCTAGGATGCTGAAGTCTTTGTTAAAAAGTGTAAGTAGGTCGGTTTTCATATTGACTATGTAATTATGGATTTATGTAAAATGGAAGACAAAAGATAATAAAATGAATTTTGTACTTGCTTCATGGGTTTCATGAGCAAGAGTTTATTATAGGTTAGTAAGACTTCTTCTTGATGTCTATCTAGGTTTTGTCTTCTAGATATAGATGTAATAAGTGTCATATGTATAAAGTATCTAGGCAAGAGAATGCTCCAAGATCTTGTCAAAGAAGCTATGGAAGAATGGCTTGGAACAACACTTAAAATCAACGCTGGAAAATGCACCATCTCACTGTAATCAAGTCGGCCTAAATATTGAATGTAAAGTCGACCTCACAGCTAGTGGATGGTCGGCCTAAAAGCAAGAAGACCGCCTCTATATATACGCTGCCTCTGCGGTCAATTAGAAACTAAGCAACAAAGCGGATCTCTCAGAAGTGACACAACAAAGTATGATGCGGTCAATTGAAATTATAATGCAGACTCTTTATTAATGGAATTGTGGTGATCTCTGAACCAACTATGCGGTGGTCTCTATAATATGAAGTGCGGATAATACAAAAATAGAATTGCGGTGATATCCAACAAGGTTTTGGTGATTATAGAGACAATGTTTGCGGATTTTCCTAAATCTAAAAGTGCGGAGCATACATTTGAAAAAGAAACGGACGTTAAGAGATACGCTCAGTCTTGGAAACATTCCATCTATCCATATGCGAGTTAAATGGGAAACTGCGGATGTTCTGTATATAAGCGAGTAAGAGAAGTCCAGTGTGGATCTGTTTTGGAGAATTGTAATAACACAGAAAGATGCAGATAGCTCCAGTGTATCACAACATGAGTATGCGGACTCATAATCAGAAAGGATTGCGATTATATATATATATACAGTGACAAATGTGGACTACTGTGCGAATATAATTCTGAAGATAATAATGAATTCAATTATGAGCTCTTGAACAGAAAAATTATGCGTATTGATGAGAGGAAGGGTCACTGTTGGATAAGAAAAGAGAGAAAGGTAAATCTAGGATTTACCTTCCCTCTCACAGTTAATAAAAGTAAGTTTGTGTCGTGTTTATTTGATAATTGACTTGATGAAAGACTAAACAAGATAACGAAGAAAAATCATAAGTAATCCAAGGAAGTTCACAAGTAATTATCAAAGAAGAGAATTTTGTATTAACCTACAGCCCTCCAAATTCTCAACACAACCCTCCAAATTCTCAACATGGGATTAGAGCTTTGGTTACAAGAAAGGGCTATCAGTGATACAAATCCACTTCCGGTTGCAATCTCAGCTTGGTTACATTGCAGTGCTTATAGCACAAATATTATGAAACATGTCACCTACATCACACGTTCGGTGATACTTCAGTTCGGGTGCATGGGTCAAACAAGTTCGGATCTCAGTCAAGAAGTACTATCTATACACTAATTCTTACATGAACAGAGTCTCAGCATACATACATCCCCACAGTTCGGACTCAATCTGAGATTCTCGATGGTATATAAGTTTGAAAAAGGAAGCAGAACTCGGATAACACAGTATCAGGTATATAAAGATATCAGTGAGCAAATTACAGTGATTACAAGTGACATTCTCAGCATGACTAAATAGACAAGACTCCGGTCATTAATGCTACCATAGTGATAGAACTATGATACGATCATAATTCGGTATGGATGGTTCAATACTACCACAACAAGAGTTTGTGAGTACAGATCAGTCAAATGCACTCACAATACTGATTCAATTCTATATATATGATTCAGTGTTTCCTCCAATAAAGATAATTCTTATATATTGTTGAACTCAATGGCATGACTTCAACTTACCAGTGTTGGTCACAGCCTTGGAAGAATACAGTCTGAAAGTTCAGCTACACGAATGGATGACATGTGATCTCAAGTCTGGAACAGCCTAAGAAGAAGATCATTCAAGGAAGAACAAGGTGAAGATCTCCTCTTCACTTGTGTTAAAATTGGACAACTAGGTCCAAACTCCATGTTGTGATGCTCAGATGAAGACACCAATATTTTTATTGGGCTCCTCTTTCGGAAAGGTGCAAGATTGATCTAAAGGTCATCTTGATCCGATGAGCAGAACATTTATTTTGAATTTATTTTTACTAGTTTCAAAATATGTGCAGGTTGGCCTTAAGGCTTTACACCCCCAGCAAATGTGTCACACACCCTCAGTGATTGATATGAATAGAGTCAACGTTGGAGGACATTTCACTCATCTCATCCTCTCACATCATCTCTCCTCTTCTGATTGGTTCGAGCTCCTTGGAGGTAGTTTTTGGTTCACACGTGGGAAAGAAGGACGAAGAGAATTCTGCTGCAGCTAGGGTTTCCACGCAGGTTTGATGAGCGTTGACTTTGGTCAACGCATGGTCCAAAGGCGCTGATTTTTGGTGCAGACTTCGATTTATGCAGACCGTACATTTTGGCACAAGAACCGAGGTCAAAGGTTGACCGAAGACCAAGTTGTGTTGACTTTTACTTTCTGTTGTTTTGCGTTGACTTTTCTGGGCAGCGTTGACTTTTTTGGGGTTGACTTTGAGTTGACCGTGTGGTTGTTTTGAGGGCTGTTGTGACACATGCTGGGTTGGCTGACCAAGGAGACTTTGCTGGTTGAAGCATCCTGTTGACCACCGTAACGCACCAACACATTTATCTGTTTCTGGTTTGTCTTCTGTTGATCTAGTGGTATGTTCTATCAGTGTTTTACTTGATTGTTCATGTGATTGCTGTAGTGAAAGTAAAGTTGCATCAAGCATAGAACATCTACATAAATTTACATGGTATTAGCGCTGAGGTGAAGACAAGCCCTATTTAGCAATCACCGAAGAAGAAAATGGGTTCCACAAACTATGGCTTCAAGGAGGATGACAAATTGATTGGGAAGGATGACTTCCGTGCTTGGAAGATGATATTGGATCTTAAATTGGAAGACCAAGATGTCATGGACTATGTGCAGGGTAAAATCCAAGAACCTCCATCCACTGCTACTGCTGCTGCCAAAACAAAGTACAAGAAGGGGGAGATAAAAGAAAAGATGATGATTAGGGAATCCATTCATAAGAGTCTGGTGGCCTACATCTCTAAGCTAGGCACATCCAAAGAGATGTATGATAAGTTGGTCCTCATGTTCAAGGCCAACAATGCAAATCAAGTACTATTCTTCAAGAATCAATTGAAGGATCTGAAGAAAGGCAGGGATGAGTCCGTTCAATCATACTTTATGAAACTGACCGAGATCAGGAACAATTTGTTGGCTATTGGGGAGACAATAGCTGATCGAGAAATGGTACTCATCGCACTTGGAGGGCTCCCATCCGAATGGCATGTGTTCAACACTACCATTCTAAATAATAATGTGATACTTGACTTTGACGAAGTACTGTCAAGATGCGTTCAAGAAGAGATAAGAATGAAGGAGTATGGAAATGAAGGAAATGCTGCCTACGCTGCTCATTCTAGAAAGAAGAACTTTGGTGGTCCAAAGAACAAAGGAAAAGCAGGGGCCCAAGGAAAGAAGGGCAAGTGTTTCACTTGTCATAGGCTTGGTCACTATGCTAGAGAATGTCCTTTCAAGAAGGATTCTCCTGATGGTGATGACAACAACAACAACCAGAGGAATGGCAATCAAAGGAGCAATAGGTTCAAGGGAAAGAGGAAGGCTCCCTCTGACGGAAATGAGCAACCTTTCAAAAGGTTGAGAAATTCCAGGTATGAGGAATCAAATGTTGTTGATAAAAGAAATGAATTAATTCTTGTATCTGGCCTCTCTGTTGCATCTCCACTTGACACTATGGATGTCTGGTTGATGGATAGTGGTGCCTCAAGGCACATCACTGGGTTCAAGGAAGCATTATCTGATATGGTTGAGAAGGATACTAATCTGAAAATTATCCTTGGAGATAATGTCACATATCCCGTGAAAGGGACAGGGACTGTAACCCTCCACTTGTCTCAAGGTCAAGTCTTCCACTTGCAGGATGTACTCTATGTACCTAATTTGAAGAAGAACCTTGTGTCTATATCGGCCATGGAAGACAAAGGTTTCAATGTGGTATTCACTGATGGAAAGGTGTGCATGTGGAAGAAGAGCTTCAAGGAAGCTATCACGATTGGGTTTAGAGTTGGTACACTCTACGAGGTTGGAGGAAGTCCACTGGGAGTGATGACATGTGATACTATCCGACAGACTGAACTATGGCACCGGAGGTTTGGACACCTTCACTACAAGGCCCTTTCCGAAGCAAGGAAGGTGGTGACAGGGATGCCTGAGTTTTCAAATAATCATGAAGGTGTATGTAAGGGTTGTGCCGAAGGAAAGCATACAAGGGGACCTTTCCCCTCAAGTGTCACAAAGACAACTGATGTCTTACAATTGATCCATTCTGATCTGTCTGGTATGCTGCCCGTGACATCCTTGGGAGGATGTTCTTATTATATGACGTTCATAGATGACTTCTCTCGCAAAACCTGGATATACTTCTTGAAGAAGAAGGATGAGGCTTTCATGTGGTTCCGTAACTTCAAAGCCTTGGTGGAAGTGCTGGCATCAAGAGGGAGACCACAATGTTTGTGGGCTACAGCAAAACCTCGAAGGCCTGTAGACTCTAGAGTCTATGTGCCTGGTCAGAGGAAAGTGGAGATATGCCACGATGTCACTTTTGACGAAGATGCTTCCCTGAGGAAAGTAGTCAATCTTCCGAGATCTGAGGAAGACCATGAAGCAAGGCCTAGAAATCAAGAAGGACCAAAGGATGAGACGATGCGCGATGTTGAAGAACCGATGGACCCGATTGATCCACCTCCTTCACTGGGGAAGAGACCATCATAGCTCAGGGACACTCTCGAGTAGGTCGAGGGACATATGGCCCCAAGGGGGACATTTCGTGAAAGCAAGAAGCCGAGTAGATACCATGGGTATCTAGCAGCCATGAGTACTATTGTACAATCTGAGCCTGGATCTTTTGAGGAAGCTGTAAAGCATCAAGTCTGGAAGTATGCTATGCACGAAGAGTACGAGTCCATAAATATGTGCAGGTCGGCCTTAAGATTTTACACCCCCAGCAAATGTGTCACACACCCTCAGTGATTGATATAAATAGAGTCAAAGTTGGAGGACATTTCATTCATCTCATCCTCTCACATCATCTCTCCGCTTCTAATTGGTTCGAGCTCCTTGGAGGCAGTTTTCGGTTCACACGTGGGAAAGAAGGACGAAGAGAATTCTGTTGCAGTTAGGGTTTCCATGCAGGTTTGACCAACGTTGACTTTGGTCAATGCATGGTCCAGAGGAGTTGATTTTTGGTGCAGACTTCGATTTATGCAGGTCGTACATTTTGGCATAATAACCGAGGTCAAAGGTTGACCGAAGGCCGAGCTATGTTGACTTTTACTTGCTGCTGTTTTGCGTTGACTTTTCTGGGCAGCGTTGACTTTTCTGGGGTTGACTTTGAGTTGACCGTGTGGCTGTTTTGAGGGCTGTTGTGACACATGCTGGTTGGCTGACCAAGGAGACTTTGCTGGTTGAAGCATCCTGTTGACCGCCGTAACGCACCAACACATTTATCTGTTTCTGGTTTGTCTTCTGTTGATCTACTTGTATGTTCTATCGGAATTTTACTTGATTGTTCATGGGATTGCTGTAGTGAAAGTAAAGTTGCATCAAGCATAGAACATCTACATAAATTTACAACTTGCCAAGTAAGTATCTTTCATTTTAATTTAATTTTGGTTAAATGACTTCGATTTGCAAGGAGATACATAAGGTGGTTGTATTACTGAAGATCCTTGCATGAAACAAGGAGGATAGTCATGGTCCTCATAGATAACTGAAGTCATAGATAAGGGTCTCCTTTGAATTCATGGAAAGGAACTCTTAAGGTTCTCTCACATGAACAATATTGGAGATACAAAAGAAGCTGGAAGAAGAATTATGGACAGTACAAGAAAGTTCATGTCACCGGAAAGGATGGAAGGAGTGGATGGAAAGAGGGAGTAAGAGATCATTAAGACTAGTCTCCCTCATAATAAGTCTCTTTATGGCTCCTAGATCCTGCTTAAGATTTGATGCGATGTGACATCATGGAAGTATTAGAAACAAGAACTCATATGATCACGAGGGTAACAAAATCATGGGATAAGTAAGTTACCTCACTCATCAACCTAGGGTTTCTATGGAAGAAGACAAGTTGAAGGCAATAGTTTTGCAGAACTCAAACATTTGAAGAAAAGGAAGAACCTGATTTAAAGAAAATCTAAGAAAGAAGAAGCAAGGAATCTACACCACGATTGAGATCATCTTCTTCTTTAAGTGATTCCTGTTGGTTATATGATAGGAAGCAGTGCATCATTCTGATGAAAGCATGGTAAGAGCTCTTGGTGAATCAGCTCCGGGAAAACCTCTCTGATAACATTACTAATGGAAAGCAGTACATCAAGAGGAAGGGTCATCATGGAAACAGATTTCTGGGATATGATGACATATTGATGGAGCAAGACAAGGGAATGAAGCTCTTCATTCTTGAGAAAATGTCTATAGGATGACTCAAGGAAAAAAGGGTATGAGGTATGTATATATTTATATGCTAACATTGGATGCTGTGAAGTCATGTCATATGGTTGCAGGTAATGAATTTTTGTATTTAGAAGTATGATCTATGGAGGAGTATCTCTCAATCCACAGGGAAATGAAATCAACATAATATGTCCTCATAGTATATGAGGTGGTTGTATATGAACGAGAAACTAGAGAGGTTGTAAGTTCCTGGGAATGAAGAATGTGTAGAAAGGAAGAGATCATGAAATGCAACCATGTCAGGAGGCAGTTATCATCCGGAAGCCAAGAAGATGTGACTAGGAGATCTCCTGGGAGGATATGTAGACTCCAGTCTGGTAAAGAAGAAGACCCTTGGCAAAACATATCATTAGGAGATGTGTCAATCTGTATGAAGGACGCCGATGCCTACAGGAAGATGTCATAGTGAAAGATCATCACTAAGGTAACTTTTGTTCTAAAAGTTAATATGAATATGTTTATCTGGATGAATTTGCACAGGGTTGCTAATCATGAGAAAGGATGTATGATCCTTGGAAATGATTCGAAGGAAAGCAACATGGCATAACAATGGACCAGATAAAGGAAGTCTGATGAATCACTTTTTGATAGCTGACATGACTCAGGATGGAAGTGATGGATGATTTGTGCCCTATGAAGCTAAAAATTGAAGATTCCTTAATATGAAAATCCACCACATCGAGGACAAGAATTCTTCATGAGCAGCTGGGTGTCTCACCATTGCTGCTGGAGGTCCTTGGTTAAGAGGGAGCCTGGTAATAAGTTTCTTACTTGGAAGAAACTTGGTAATTCCTAAGAATGAGCTTAGGTACATTCCTTGTATAGGGATGAGTACATTCCCTTGTGGAATAAGTCCTCCCTGGTTGAAAGGGAGAGATAGACACATCATTCTGGTCTTCACTTGGGAAGACAGAATGGAGGATTGGGTAATCATCTGGCATTCGATACTCTTTGAGAATGTATTAGGAAATTCAAAGTAAGAGTAGTCGGGACCGATATTCTTTGAGGGCTAGCTACCCAAGAGAAGGATAGTCCAAGAAGGTCATACTTTGGGAACACCCGGGTGGAGTATGTACCTTGGAGAGACAATGACGATGGTGTCTATAAGTCATGTGTCTTGCCAACATTGTAGCCCATTGTCTCGTTGAGAGATGGGGCTGTTAGTCAAGGCCTTGTACTAGGACAATGCTGGTTGATATGATGCTATACAAATGCGATTACCAATCCGATTCTTCTTATGAGATTCTTCAGTTTGAAAGTGACCATGTACCTGTATGAATACCTCCCTAGTTAAGAGGGAGTGTTGAAAAGTGTAACTAGGTCGGTTTTCATATTGACTATGTAATTATGGATTTATGTAAAATAGAAGACAAAAGATAATAAAATGAATTTTGTACTTGCTTCATGGGTTTCATGAGCAAGAGTTTATTATAGGTTAGTAAGACTTCTTTTTGATGTCTATCTAGGTTTTGTCTTCTAGATATAAATGTAATAAGTGTCATATGTATAAAGTATCTAGGCAATAGAATGCTCCAAGATCTTGTCAAAGAAGCTATGGAAGAATGGCTTGGAACAACACTTAAAATCAACGTTGGAAAATGCACCATCTCACTATAATCAAGTCGGCCTAAATATTGAATGTAAAGTCCACCTCATAGCTAGTGGATGGTCGGCCTAAAAGCAAGAAGACTACCTCTATATATACGCTGCCTCTGCGGTCAATTAGAAACTAAGCAACAAAGCGGATCTCTTAGAAGTGACACAACAAAGCATGGTGCGGTCAATTGAAATTATAATGCAGACTCTTTATTAATGGAATTGCGGTGATCTCTGAACCAACTATGCGGTGGTCTCTATAATATGAAGTGCGGATTATACATAAATAGAACTGCGGTGATATCCAACAAGGTTTTGGTGATTATAGAGACAATGTTTGCGGATTTTCCTAAATCTAAAAGTGCGGAGCATACATATGAAAAAGTAACAGACGTTAAGAGATATGATCAGTCTTGGAAACATTCCATCTATCCATATGCGAGTTAAATGGGAAATTGCGGATGTTCTGTATTTAAGCGAGTAAGAGAAGTCAAGTGCGGATCTGTTTTGGAGAATTGTAATAACACAGAAAGATGTAGATAGCTCCAGTGTATCACAGCATGAGTATGCAGACTCATAATAAAAAAGGATTGCGATTATATATATACAGTGACAAATGTGGACTACTATGTGAATATAATTCTGAAGATAAAAATGAATTCAATTATGGGCTCATGAACAGAAAAATTATGCGTATTGATGAGAGGAAGGGTCACTGCTGGATAAGAAAAGAGAGAAAGGTAAATCTAGGATTTACCTTCCCTCTCACAGTTAATAAAAGTAAGTTTGTGTCGTGTTTATTTGATAATTGACTTGATGAAAGACTAAACAAGATAATGAAGAAAAATCATAAGTAATCCAAGGAAGTTCACAAGTAATTATCAAGAAGAGAATTTTGTATTAACCTACAACCCTCCAAATTCTCAACAGTCTTGAGCAGTGCAGAGCAGAGGCAATAGTGCAGAGGTTGATGGGATTTTGACATCGCAGAGGCAGTGCAGAGTAGCAACAACGCAGAGCTCTAGAGGGTTAGGGCAGATTAGCAGCAGAGGGTGCTTCAGTATCGAGGTGCACTTAGACTAACTTGTATGTCAAGTTTTTGGGTAGTGTTTTTAGTTGCTTACTTCTCAACAATTGAGTTGCAGTGCAACAGTTAGCAGTGGCAGTGCTATAGGCAACATGATGCAACATTTGAGAGGGAACTGCAGTACAGATGAGGCAGTGTCAGTGGTAGTGACATGGGCAGCAATACAGAAGGCAACAATGCAGTGGATGAGGGGTAGCAACCGAGCATTAGTAGCGCAAAGGACTGATGCCGTGGATCAAAGTGATGCTTTAGGTTGAAGTGTTGCTAGAGCACATTCCCCGCTAAGAGGGAGTGTTGATTTTTGGGTGGCATCGAATGTGCTTTAGCTCCAAAATTTTGTGGAGGGGCTAGAACACATGAGATCTCCAAGACCCTGATACCGTTTAGAGAAATTCCATCCGGAGCTTAAGTTATTCAAATAATTAATTATTTTAATGGAGACCTAAGTCTAACTTAGGGAAATTAAATAATTAAATTGAATTAATTTAAACATGTTGGTGAGAATGTTCTAAGTGACGAGGATTGAGGCTTTTCTAATCTTAACCGTCGATTAGAGATTAGATCACGACCATTGATTCGTCAACTGGAAAAGTATTTAACGAATGCTTGGGGTTAGTTGGAGGACACACACAGAGTGGAAGCACTTGAGCTAAGTCGAAATTCTGGGGCGTGGCTTGCTGAGAATTTCGGAGTGAGCTTGCAGTGCAGTGAGGGGCAGTTCAGTAGCGAGATTTTAGATCAAAGGCTGAGAATACAATTATAGAGAGGCAGATATACCCAGGAGAGAGTGTAGCCCTTGAGAGGTTGACGTAGGCCCAGCTGGGCTCACGTAGAGCTGACGCAGGTCCAGAGCAGTGACGCAGTCCAAGAGGAGGTGACGCAGAGCCCGAGGCTGCACCGCTGGGGTTTTTGTGGGGCAGATCGGGCTCAGTGTCAGCAGATCGAAGAAGGGTGACGCAACCACTAGGAAGGGTGACGTAGTTCCAGCGCAGAGCTTGCTGGGGACTGCGTAGGCACCTGTGGGGTTCGTCATTCTGACGCTGGATCAACCATAATTTCTGTCTCCGGATAGAGGTACTTCTACCAAGGAAATTCTCTGTTGGGTGAGCCGTTTATGGCACCCTAGTTTATATTCAGAAATTTGCATAATAATAAAAACCCTCAAGAGCTGTTGCATCGATTTTACTGCATTGGGTTTTTTTGGGAACATTTGTACGAAAAATTTGTGTCCTTTGTCTGAATGTGCTTATTCTACAGTTCCTGATTTGTATAATTGTGGTGGTTGCAGTGTGTTTACTTCAATGTTTTAATGAATATTTCCTAAAATCACTTGTTAAGTTAAATACACAAGTAGGAGAAGTAAACCAGATTTCTGGAGTAGGATTTCTATAATTAAGATTCAGAAATTTTCACATCAAATAGGTTCTCCACTTCATTCTTGAATTCCTGAAACTCCTCAAATACCTCGTCCTTGTTCTTGAGGAGGTATAACCAAGTCTTCCTTACGAAATCATCAATGAAGGTTACATAATACTGAGGCCCATCAAGATACTTAACTACCATAGGTCCACATACATCTGAGTGTATGACATCTAAAAATTCCTTAGATCTGGTATCACTTCTTGCAAATGGCTTCTTCATGTTCTTGCCTAGAGCACACCCCTTACAAGTCCTTTCATGTTCTTTCTTCAATTCGGGGATGCCACTGCCATTTGACTTAGAGATGGCAAAATCTTATAATGAAGGTGTCCATACCTTCTATGCCATTGTTCGGGAGGACTCATATCCAAGTGGATTAGGGCTTGAGATAGAGGTGTAAAGAGTCTATATAATGTCCCATCGTGAATCCTAATCACCCTAGCTTCATCAATACTAGAGCCCTTACCCAAACCAAAACCTTGCCATCAACAAAAGCAATTCTATCACCCCTATCCTTTAGACAAGAAATAGAAAGTAAGTTTTTCTTCAAGCCTGGAACATATAGAATATTTTTAAGGTGAACACTTTCACTAGACTCGAGCTCCAACGAAGTGGATCCAATGCCTTTCACTAAATGGCTCTTGTTGTCTCCAAGTTCGATTGAGTGAGAGGAGTTTCCATTTGACAAGGTCTGAAGTTGATTGCATTCTCCTGTCATATGTCTGGAGGCACCGCTGTCAATAACCCATACATTCTCATTCTTGAAAGTGTCAGATAATGTAGAGAACAAGCTTCCATCTATCACTTTTGTTGCTAGCTTGGAGAGGATCTTTGTTGAAAATTTGGCAGCTCAGGGATGGATTTCTACAAATAGAAAATCTCAAGTATGAATTTCCAAAAATAGTAAATCACCTTGCATCTTTTGGTAGTCAAGTATTGTTGATGGAAAATCCCTTTTGATCATCAATCAATCCTAATAGTTCAATTTTGACTTAATCATCAATATTATCATTAATATTATTATTATTATTCTTATGATATTATTATATTCTTATTAAGAGGAAACTCAAGTCTCTCAATCATGGCTCTCAATAATGTTCTCTTACACTCTCATTGTTGGCGTGGCATATTCCTCTTACACTCTCATTAATGCTCTTACACTCTCTTAGTCCCCTTAAAAGACTCATCATAAAATATTCCTCTTAAGCATTTCATAAATATTCCTCTTATGCATGTCATAAATGATTCCTCTTATAAGGCATGGCATGCAATATTTTTCTTACACACTCATTAAAGGCATGTTATAAAAGATTCCTCTCATCCTCTCATCTAAGGCATGTGATGGCTCTCCTTAATAGAATTCAATTTGTGTCTCCTTAATGGCATGAGTTACTATTCCCTAAATAGAAAATGTAACTCCTCCTCAAGGCATGAGCATTGCTCCTCCTTTATGTCAAGAATTCATTGCTCCCCCTATATATGTGTCTCATATCATCTCACCTCACTTGTGCATTGTGAATTCGAACTTGAGAGAGAGTTGGAGAGACTTGAAGGAGAATATGAGAGAGAGAGAGACGTGGAGAGTAAGAGCAGAACTTGGTGAGCCAAGGTTGATTATGTGTTTGCTTCAGTTGTTGCTACCAGTGATCTTCATGCTACAAATTATTTAGATTTGGGCGAACTTTCTCATTCTCTTGATCTCTCATTGTACTTTGTATCTCTATTGTGTTAGAAAGTGTAACTAGGATCGGTCTTCATAATGAATATGTAATTATGAATTTATGTAATAAAGAAGACAGATAATAAAATGTATTTTGTATATACTTTCTTCATGGGTTTCATGAGCAAGAAGTTTTACTATAGGTCAAAGACTTCTTCTTGATGTCTTTAGGGGTTTGTCATCTTGTCATAAATATATAAATTAGAGTCATGTATATGAAGAGATGTTACACTTGTAAAGATAATTTTAGTGATGTAAATATATGCCTCCAAGACCTTGTCAAACGCTCCAAGGAAGTCGACTAAATTATATTGATGTATACCTTGATGAAGTCGGCTAAATTATATTGATGTATACCTTGATGAAGTCGCCCTAGAAGTCATGTCGGCCTAGAGGCAAGGAAAGTCACTATGTAAAGTTGACTGCGACCTCATTACAAGAACAAGAATTCAGATAAGTCTACAAATTGAAGTTGTGAAAATTCCTAGATCTGACAATCTTAGGAATCCTATTGCAACTATCTGAGTTTACTTCTCATATTATGTAAATTAAATTTACAGAATTAATTCATAATGCATCATGAATTATTGAAGTAAACTACTGAAGTAGCCTACACTTAATTAAATATGATTTCGAAACAAGGAAACTGAGCAAGAAATCAATCACACATAGGACACTTTTATTTTGGACTAAGTCCTTGGAAAAACCCAATGTGGGAAAACCGGTGCAGTAGATCTGAGGGTTTGTATTATTAAGCAACAGTTTCTGAATACAATCTCTGGATGCCTTGCTGGCTATCCAGTAAAGAGAAATCACGACAGACAAAAATATAGTGAGTTTTACCTCACACTGCAAGTCTCCACTGATCCAGATTTGAACTGGCGAAACTCCAACTTCCTCTGCGCAGTAGGTGCGTAGGCATGCATGGGGATGGTTGTGGATTGCGTCACCTCCTCTTTGAATCAATCTACCTCTCGAAAAATCAAGATTCATCCCTCTCGACTCAGAAACCCCAATATCCAGCAAAATCTCAGACTGTCTCTTGGAAACATTGTGCAGTCCTTGTGTGGGCCTGCGTCAACCCTTCTAGGGACTGCGTCACACATCTTGGTGGCTGCGTTTCTTCCTCTGATGGTTCTACTGCCTCTCAACTATGTACTCTTGGTCTCGGAGAAGATCCTCCGACCAATAACTGCCTCTGCCCCTCACTGGACTGGATCACTTAGATTTGATCTTTGTCCGAGCACTGCTCCATCAAAAGAATTTGATCTCAAGATTCACTCGAAATGACCCTCAAGCCTTCCTTTATAATCTTCTCATTGAGATATCAATGATCGAGATTAGATCTCTAATCAACAGCTAAGATTATAACATGACTTGATCTTCGCTTTCTAGATCATTCTCACTCTATTTTATTAATACCTTTTAATTATTTAATTTTCCTAAGTTAGACTTAGGGTCCCCATTAAAATAATTAATTTTTACAATAAAACATGAACCGAGTGGAATTTTCACAAACGGTTTCTGGGTTCTTTGGAATATCAGCGTCTAAGCCTCTCCACAAAATTTCGGGTTAGAGCACTTCCGATGCTACCAAAATTCAACAATCCTTAGCGAGGAAAGTGCTCTAGCAACATGCCTACTGGATACTGCTCTGACCCTGAAGCATCCTCTGCGCTGCTGATGTTTGACAAGCTGTCCACCAACCTCTGTGCCGCTACTGCAACTGTAATGCTGCCCATGACACTGCCACTGCCACTGTTGCATCTGTACCACAACTCCTTCTCAAGTGTTGCATCTGCTATGATGCTAACACTGCCACTGTTAACACTGCAACTGCTAACACTGCATTTGCACTGCAACTTAGCTGCGGAGAGAAGCAATTGAAATCACCAAAAAACTGAACAAGTGTTCAGTGAATGCACCTCGGTGCTGAAGACTTCGACTGCTGATAACTACTGCGCTGTCTCTCTGAAGCATTGCGTTGCTGCTGCTGTGCACTGTGCTGCTGTTGCTCTGCTCTTCGCTGCTCCAGAAGTAGGCGCTGCTACCTACTACAACTGTCACTCCATCATTCCACGACTCCCACTGAAAACTCCTCCATCCTGCTGCTACTGATCAAGGGCACTTGTAGCAAGGTTGTGATCCAAGAGGTGGGCTCCTCAAGGATCCTACCCAATATGGTACTCTGGAGTCTTATACTCCTCCTCCTGGGTCTGGTGCGCCTTTCAAGCCTAGTCCCTAGTTGGGACCCTTCCTCTCTTTGCAACTCGCACTAGACAACTCGCACTTCCTCTCGCAACTGCTTCTGGCAACTGGAAGTCGATCTGCTGCCCAGATCTGCATTCTGGATAACTCGCACAACTTTCTCTGGCAATCTTGTACGATCATCCCTGCAGAGCTGCACAAATATGAAAACTCAAAACTCGAGAAGGAAAATGATCTCGCCCAACCAAATGTCAAATGCTACCTCTAACCCTCTGCACTACTGGCTCTATGCACTCCCTGTTGGAGTCACGATCTCGCTGCAACTGCATAGGAAATCAAAGTTTCTTGGGCAAGAAACTCACTGAGAACAAAATTCCCTCTCTATGTGCTCTTTTTCTTCTTCTGACGCTTCTCTGACCAGCACTTGCCTGCAGAAAAACTGCGTCCCTTTGGCTTTGCGTTGCTCCCTCTATCTCGACAAAATCTTAAATTGGAAGTCCTACCTCTCTGTCGACTCACTCAGAGAGACAATCCTCGAAAAATTAGCCCTCTTGTCTAGAACTGCGCAATCCCTCTGGGGATTCGATCTGTTGCTGCAACAGCAGTTCGACCCTCACTTCAGTGATAGATCCGCTCTCCCTGTTTCACATCAAATCCTCTGATACCATGTGAAAATTCCTAGATTTGACAATCTTAGGAATCCTACTGCAACTATCTGAGTTTACTTCTATTACGTAAATTACATTTATAGAATTAATTAAGAATGCATCATGAATTATTGAATTAAACTACTGAAGCAACCTACACTTAATTAAATATGATTCCGAAACAAGGAAACTGAGCAAGAAATCAATCACACATAGGACACCTTTATTTTGGGCTAAGTCCTTGGAAAAACCCAATGCGGGAAAACCAGTGCAGCAGATCTGAGGGTTTGTATTATTAGGCAGCAATTTCTGAATACAATCTCTGGATGCCTTGCTGGCTATCCAGTACAAAGAAATCACGACAAACAAAAATATAGTGAGTTTTACCTCTCACTGCAAGTCTCGGCTGATTCGGATCTGAACTGGCAAAACCCCAGCTCCCTCTACACTGCCTCTGCGTAGTAGATGCGTAGGCTTGCATGGGAATGGTTGTGGACTGCATCACCTCCTCTTTGAATTGATTTGCCTCTCAAATCAAGTTTCAACCCTCCCAGCTCAGAAACCCCGATTTCCAGCAAAATCTCAGATTGTCTCTTGGAAACGTTGTGCAGTCCCTGCGTGGGCCTGCGCCACCCCTTCTGGGGACTGCGTCACACTTCTTGGTGGCTGCGCTGCTTCCTCTGCTGGTTCTGCTGCCTCTCTGCTATGTACTCTTTGTCCCGGAGAAGATCCTCCGACAAATAATTGCCTTTGCCCCTCACTGCACTGAATCACTTAGATTTGATCTTCGTCCGAGCACTGCTTTGTTAGAAGAATTTGATCTCAAGATTCACTCGGTGTGTCTTTCCAAATGACCCTCAAGCCTTCCCTTATAGTCTTTTCGTTGAGATATCAACGACCGAGATTAGATCTCTAATCAATGGCTAAGATTATAACATGACTTGATCTTCGCTTTCTAGATCATTCTCACTCTGTTTTATTAATACCTTTTAATTATTTAATTTCCCTAAGTTAGACTTAGGGTCCCCATTAAAATAATTAATTTTTACAATAAAACATGAACCGAGTGGAATTTTCACAAATGGTTTCTGGTTTCTTTGGAATACCAGTGTCTAAGCCTCTCCACAAAATTTGGGGCTTAGAGCACTTCCAATGCTACCAAAAATCTACAGAAGTGTGAGTTAAGGGTTTACAATTGAAGCTAGGAAGAAGCATTTCAGCAAAGGAAGAAGGGCTCTCAGTTTTAGGTCTATTGATATTGGTCAAGGTCTGATATATATATATACAAATTACAGTGCGAAAGGGAGAAGTATATATAGTGCAAAGAAGAAGAGAGGATCTTGGACTAGCCTAAAGTCTAGTGCAGAATATAGTGCGTAAGAGGGTGGATTGGCAACGAAGAAAAGGACACTGCAAGGAGTGCAAAGAGAAGGCAATTCAGGCCTCAATCTTGGATTAATATATCTCAGATATCTTAGGAAAAAGGGTCGAAGGTAGTGATAGTGTAAAGGAGGGTTATTGCAACATGAAAAAGGATCTCGGTCTTAGGCATCTAAGGTACAGTAAGAAGGCTGAGGAAGACTCTCTTGGAGGCCAAGGTTAGAGCGAAGAAGCACATTAGTTAGAGACTGAATTCTCTAGTATTAGTGCAGAAAAGGAAGATCAGTATAAGGAGCCAAGTAAAGAGCAGTGGCAAGGTCTTGAAGGCATACAAGAGACTAGAGTCAGTGTCATGGTCATGGTACTCGTCAACTGAAAGTATATAAGAATAATTTTCCTCTCTAAGAGGGAGAGGTTTTTTCCCTAGCTTGAAGAGCCAAATTCTTGTGTCTTTTGTGTTTTGATAATTGACTTGATGAAAGACCTAATAAGCTAATGAAGAGAAGATCTAAGTAAGAGAAATAAGTTCACAAGTAATTATCAAGTAGAGAATTAAATTAAACTACGCCCTATCAAATTCTCAACATGTTGAACTATTGATATCTAATAGAAGCAGAATCTGGTTGGGTTTCCCCCTTGTGGGTTTTGCCGTGGTCATTGGACCTCAATTCTTTGTGTCTCATTGTGTTCTTGACTATATTCTATCGTTCATATGGTTTATATGGTTTATGTTCTATCTACAATTGCTTAACTAATATTGCAACTTAAAGAAGTTTTGTAATAACTGATTGTTATAACATAGAACAACAATGTTTCAACAATTTTCAATATGCAATCCTTGATGGATGTAGCAAGATTTCCAAGAAACTTGAAACCCTTCTCCATAACCCTTGTTATGGTGCCAATTAGAATATGATCTTCAGTGTCCCTCTTGAACCTTCGCTCTAATACCATGTTGGAAAATCAAGAGACTTAGGGTTTATATAGATTTTCCTTAACTTGATAATTACTTGTGATGTGTGTTGGACTTTTATTAGTTTATTAGATCTTGTTCATCAAGCGATTACCAAAACAATGAAGATCACAACACGACAAAGTACACATGATATAGGCTCCAAGCCAAGGCAAAACCCCTCCAAGGGGAAAAACCAGAAAAATGCTCTTCTTATAGAATATGCGTTACAAAGAGATTTCCAAGATCCAAAGACCAAATTTCTCCCAAACATCGAGTCAGCCCCTCTGCAAAGTCTTCTTCAAGGCAACTTCCAATCTTTGACCTACTACAACTGCTCCGCAAAATTTCAGCCCTACAATTTTAGCCTCCTACAACTGCAGCTTCACAAAAACCCTAACTTCGCACATGTGGTTAGAGAGAGAGAGATTTAGCGCAAGAAACTTCACTTTCTTCCTTCCTTTTCTTGCCCTTCTTACTTTTCTTCTCCTTCGCTATTGTGAGTGTCTCAAATGAGGTCGAGCTCCTTGTATTTATAGTTTCCTTGACGGGTCGAATAGCCTTCCCTTTAGGCCGACTTGTCCTTTTCTTGGGGCCGACTTGGTCTTGGAGAAATACATGGCTTTTTCTTGACAAAATAAATATTTTTTCAGGTTAATCACATCATTAGGATTTAGTCGACGTTTCGAACCATCTAATGTGGTTTATCCTCAGGACAAGGTGGAGAAGCTAATCGATCATAATGAATAAATAGTGTGGGTGCATCATTGCCCGGAAATAGCTGATGAGAACTAGTCGTAATTAAATTAGTTAATTAGTTATGAGGAAAAATATTAAAAATATTTTTAAAATAATTTATTAATAAATAAATAAAATTTAATTAATAAATAAATAAAATTTTAAATTATAATTCATTAATAAAGAAAATTTTATTTAATAATAAAATAAAATATTTATAAAAAGGGGGGTGAACATTTTTGTTTATATTTACTTATTTATTCATTATTCATTATTGTTTTATTATATAAAATACCAACCAAATATATATATAAAATAAAGAGGGAAAAGAGAAAAATCCAAGTGAGGAAGAAATTGAAAAATAAATATATAAATAAAAAATAAATTAAAAAAGAAGAAGAAGAAGAAAAGAAGACCAGACGCACCAAGAGAATCATCATATATTAAAAAAAAAAAAACAACCTGGAGAGCACCAGAGACCAGCTTTTACTTAATTTCCAACCATCATCTCTATTGAGATTCTTAGCATGCCTTTCAATCTCAATTGCCTCCCTCAACTTCCTATGGTGGATGTGATCAACTTTAACAATGACTATGGAGTCCTCAATGCATACATGGTGATACGATTTTTCCGTATGTTCTGCAAGAGTTGAGGTGCGGGACCGATTGTGTCTAATATTTGCAGCATGCTCTTGGATTCTCTGTCTAATGGATCTACCTGTTTCTCCAATATAGGGAGTACCACATGAACAAGGAACCATGTAAACTCCTTTCATGTCCATGGGGTCGATAGGGTCCTTAACAAAACCAAGAGAGTTTCTAATAGTACAAAGAGGTTTGAATGAAGAGGAGACATTATTCCTTCTAAGGACATGGACAATTTTGTCCGTGGTCTCTTGGATAAATGGGAGATGGACCTTGGTGTCCTTTGCACTCTTGCTACTTGTGCTCTAAGGATATCTGATGACAACTACTTGGAATTGGAGAAATCCCATCTTCTTGACGTTTTTGAAAATAATGGTTACAGTAGATCTCAAGGCCTTAAAGCCTTTCAAAAAGCCTATAAAGGGTTGAGTGGCAAATCTACTCGGATGGATCCTATCTCCAAGGTCCATCTCCCATTTATCCAAGGGACCACGGACAAAATTGCCCATGTCCTTAGAAGGAATAATGTCTCCTCTTCATTCAAACCTCTTTGTACTATTAGAAACTCTCCTAGTTCTGTTAAGGACCCTATCGACCCCATGGACATGAAAGGAGTTTACATGGTTCCTTGTTCCTGTGGTACTCCTTGTATTGGAGAAACAGGTAGGTCTATTAGACAAAGAATCCAGGAGCATGCTGCGGATATTAGATACAATCGGTCCCGCACCTCAGCTCTTGCGGAACATGCGGAAAAATCGTGTTACTATGTATGCATTGAGGACTCCATAGTCATTGCTAAAGTTGATCATTTCCACCATAGGAAGTTGAGGGAGGCAATTGAGATTGAAAGGCATGCTAAGAATCTCAACAGAGATGATGGTTGGAAATTAAGTAAAAGTTGGACTCCGGTTCTCTCTACGTATATATATATATATATTTTGATGGTTCTCTTGGTGCGTCTGGTTTTTATTTTTATTTTATTTTATTTGTATTAAATTTATTTATTTTTTTCAATTTCTTCCTCGCTTGGATTTTTCTCTTTTCCCTCTTTATTATTTTTTTATTTTATTTTATTTTGATTTTTTAATGTTTTTGTTGTTGGTATTTTATATAATAAAACAATAAATAATAATGAATAAATAAGTAAATATAAACAAAATTTTTCACCCCCCCTTTTATAAATATTTTTATTTTATAATTAAATAAAATTTTATTTATTAATGAATTATTAATTTAAATTTTTTTTTATTAATTAAATTTGATTTATTAATAAATTATTTTAAAAATATTTTTAATATTTTTCCTCATAACTAATTTAATTACGGCTAGTTCTCATCGGTTATTTCTGGGCAATGATGCATCCACACTATTTATTCATTAAGATCGATTAGCTTCTCCACCTTGTCCTGAGGATGAACCACATTAGATGGTTCGAAACGTTGACCAAATCCTACTGATGTGATTAATCCGAAAGACATTCATCTACATTATGGATCACAAAAGTCTTAGATCAAACAAAATAATTCTTTGTTACAATGAGTGCAAATGGGACTATGACACATGGAAAATATTGTTCTTTATCCTAGAAAGACCTAGAAGACCAAAAAACACTAAGAACATGCTTTTGACTCAAACTTGAGTATGAAACCCATACTTGAAAATAAAAATATAATTTTTTTTTCCTTATAAAGAATGTACAATTTCATGTTTACAAAATAGGTCATTATGAAGACCAAATCTAGTTACAATTTCCAACATGCACAAGAGGCAAGCTGCTTAATTTATAAGAGAATGGGAGGAGATCCCAAGAATGGGTGAAGATTCCAATGAGAGAAAATGAGTTACGAGTGTGCAATCAACCGCCAAAAGAGGGCTGCGTAGAGCGTCCAAGCGGGTTGCGTATGCTTCAAGAGAGAGGACAAGTTTCAAGTGGGCTGCCAAGTGTGCATTGTACATCTCTCAAGGGGGCAGCGTACAACCCAAGAGCGAGCTGCATATCTCCTTGAAGGGGCAGCATAGCACATGGGAAAGGAATGTGTAGCCAAGTGGAGGGTAACTCGTACCAAAGGGGGAGTGAACTCCCACCTATTTGCCACCTCAACTCAGCCTTCCTCAGGACTTAACTCGGCCTGATTTGATGAGGCAACTCGACCCTCTAATGAAGGAGACAACTCACCCTCAAACTAGGTGAACTCGACCTCCACTTGTGAGTTAACTCAGCCCTCACTTGGCCTTTGACTCAAACTCTCCAACTCGGCCTCAAACTGACTCTTTTTGCTTAGTCACTCCACTTCAAGTGATTGGGACCCTCAGTTGACTAGAAACATGTTTTTAATATGTTCCCAGTTATTTAATTTCCTGATTTTTCTTGTCTTTTTCTCACTTTTATGAAAAAATGAATTTTCATGAGGGACAATTAATATTTTTCACCCCAAAGTGTGTATTAGGACATTGTTGGTATTTTGAGCATGAAAATCGAGTATTCACATGCCATACAAGTCTTCCTAGTGCCAATTTTTTTTTTGTTATATAAAAAATTACTTAAAAATTCTTGTTCTGCAGGAAATTTTTAATTATTAAAAAATCCTACTAAAACCTAATGCAATTCTGTGAGACTCAAGATAATGCCTAGCATGGTAATATACATTGACCCTAGACTTAGAAAACACACTTAAGACCCAGTTATTAAGACACTCTCCAACTTTGGAGGATATGAGTGAAAAACTCAATTAATTATTTATCGCTAAAATGCAGAAATAATTAATTAAGTGAAAAAGACACTCTGGAGCAACTTCCTTTGTAACCAGGTCCCAAGGGTCTAAGCCTTTTACATAAGTTTATTATGCTAGCGACATTTTTTACAACTCCCCCATGGTGGTATGGGATTTGTATGAAGAAAGAAGATAGAAGGAGATAGAAGAATAGAGAGAAGGGGAAAAAATTGCCCTGCTGGACTTCTGAATTTTAAAAAATTGACAGGTGCCTTGTCCATTGGGCAATGGAGTCCTCCTTATTCTGCTTAGTACAACTGAGCAGGTAACACTTCCTACTAGCTCTAACAACTCCCTTCTCTTTATGTGCTCGTTAGAGACTCTGTCTTCTGTGCTGATATTCAGGGCTCTAAATTCTTCTTCATAGATGTAAGAAGGGAATTTTGTCCATCTTCCATGCCTCCTTTTTGGTAATATCCTTTAATTCTGTTCTTTACTTGTCCGTACTGTAGCTGATACTCTGCTAAAGTGTGCATACCAATAAAACTGTTACGTCTCTGTTACACGTCTGTAGCATTTTCTTTTAAATGTTGGTAATTATGCTCTTCATCAGTTTTATCAAGGTTATTACTGTCTTTCTTCTCAAGTTCTGAAGAATGCTAAAGCACTTCTCCAAGAGCTGAGCCATCAAAATTATTCCCTTCTAAATTAGGCATAGAATGACTTCACTCATACCTAATTTGCTTGTAGCCTGGAAGTTATGGCTATATGCAGTCCTTTCTCCTCAGTGACATTTTGCCAAATGCATATCCTGCAAGCTGCATTTTTACTCAATTTGCCATGGAGCAGAACTCTACAATCCAGAAATTCCACAAATTGTCTCTCTTTGCTTTAGTATTAATCTAATTTTAGAATTTTAGCCATCATTCAAACAATTTCCACCTTAAGAATATTTCCACAATTACTCTCCATAAGGCATTTCATCAACCACTTGACAGGAAAACTACAACTTCTTAGTATACTACTGACTTCTGGCCCATATAGTGCCTTATGGAGGAGGTTACCTTTGTGAATATGTAGAGGGAGATGAACTTGAATGTGTATGAATGGGAGTTTGTGCCATTCTTGCATCCCTGCACAAGCCACCTCTGCTTCCATTGGCAGGTAGCAGCTGGGCTCTGTTAGACTGTCCTTCACCTATTACTTGCATTGATTGTGCCTCTACCTCGAGTTCCAGGACTGCCCTTCACCTATTACTTGCATTGATTGTGCCTCTACCTTGAGTTCCAGGACTGTCCTTCACTTATTAGTTGCATTGATTGTGCCTCTACCTTGAGTTCCAGCAAAACCCTGTAGGCATACTTTTCTGTCAAAGAAGGTTTGGTTTGATTCATGATGTAGATTAATTTCATTTCATGAGAAGAGGTTCCTTCCCCCCTTGGTTTGTCAATCCCCTCCACCACAGAACGCCCAAAGACCTAATGATGTAACAATTTGTAAAACTTACTTTTGTTGTTGATAAAATATTCACATTCACCTCCATCTGATTTCACGTTTTGCTCCTAAATTTTCCATATTTTTATGTGGAATGTTGTTGTCTTAGTTTATTGGCATCATATAGATTAATTTCATTTACAAGAATAACTAGATAATAATTTTAAGTTCAAGCTTCGGAGTGAAAAGATCAGAGAGTAACAAGACATCAGAGAGTAAAAAGACATTAGAAAAAAGGTAATACTGTAATGCTACGTAAAACTAAAATAGAATATTACATATTATATAATAGATGTAGACATGCATACAAATGAGATTTGAAAATCCAAAATTCTTTATTTATTATGTTTTGTTTAAGTCTAACTAATTTTGTTTTTCAATTATCAATTTGATACCTATTTAAAGGATCTAAAGACCCAGTAGGTCTCATAGGATTTTATTAAACATATTTGATGTATAATAGATTTAGACATGAACATAATGTACTAGATATGTCAAATTCCAAAATTCATAGGTATGTATTTGGCATGAAGATTTGATTTATGAATTTCTAGTCTTATCATCCACATTAGGAAGTGGAATTCTTCTTCTTTTTGATACATCTTTGTGAAAATATTTTAACTAGTCCTACTTCTACAAGGATGAAACAAAAACAGATTCAAGGATAGACTAATTTTGACTTTGCTCAAGAGTGGAAGCCATTGATGCCTCAGAATGTTGAAGTTTTTTGCTAACTACACATTTGAATCTTTTAAACTTTTACTAATTAAATGTGGAGCTAAATAGAATGCTATAACAATTTAGTGGATCTCTCTGAAAAGCTTATCTTATATTCCCCTTTACCTTATCATACTCTTTTGAGATTGATAATACTGATACTAAATCAAGACCCATCAATTTCTTTTCTCCATTGTTATAACCTCTCATGATGCCCTACTATAGTTGTGTGTTCACCTTTTCTCAATTATATAGTATCCATAGAAATCTATTTTGCTGGAATATATTTAAAATTATGTTCAAGTTTTGGAAGGAAAATCCCATAATTCTAACCTTTAATTTTAAATTAATACATTTTTTTTCAAAACATATCTGCAGAGCTCAAGGAGGAATTTCACAGATGGGACGAATAGCTATACAATCACTTTGTGCACCACAGTGTTGGCACTCCAATTTGGTAAGTAGAAGTCACCATTCACTTGAACCTACATAAAACTCTAGATACATGTTACGTAAGACATCAAATGACTTTATTAAATTGTATTTGGTTCATTTGCAAATTTTTGTTTACCTTAGTAGGAACTTCATCTTGACCCAACTTTATTACTATTTTCTTGTACAACAATCATAAATAACACGAGTACCATGTTGGTTATATATCTTTCTGTAGTAGACAAGAAAAACATCCTTTTGGTTCCTTGAAATTGTTGGAGAATGTAACTAGTTTCGGTCTTCAATCTAGGTCAAAGCATGTTCTTCATGCTTCTAGGGATTTCTAGGTCAAAGAAGATTTTTTGTCATCTATTATAGTCCCATTTGGACTCATTGTAACAAAAAAACAAAATTATTTTTTGAGTCAAGAAAGCTAATTTATCCTCCAAGACCAAGTAGGCCTAGTAATGATGAAGTCGGCCTAAAGAGGACTATTCTACCCCTCAAGAAGGCTATAAATAAGTGGGACTTCGACTCACTTGAAGCACCAACTCATTTAAGTTCGATCTGCAATAGCGAAGAAGGAAGAAGAGCGAGAAAGTCAAGAAGTAGAAAAGAAGTCGAAGGAAGGAAGATCTCTTGGTGAAACACCTTTTTTTGTCCACACGTGCGAAGCTGTCTAGGGTTTCTGTGTGAATTGCAGGGGCTGAATTTGTAGTCCAAAATTGCAGATTTAAGTTGTAGGGCCAAGATTCTAAGTTGAAGCTGCTTGGACCAAGTTTGACTTTCACTGGTCTTGGAAGAATTTGGTTCATTTGGAAGAGATATTGCTGGTGGGTTGACTTGGTGCTTGGGAGGATTTTTGGCTTTGGTATTTGGGTCTTGGAAGTCTCATTTAAAATAAATTCTATAAGAAGAGAAGTATTCTTTCTGGGTTTTCCCATTGGAGGGGTTTTGTCGTGGCTTGGAGCCTATATCTTGTGTACTTTGTCTCTTTGTGCTCTTGATTGCTTTGGTAATTGCTTGATGAACACGAAATAAAAAGTAATAAAAGGCCATCTAACATCACAAGTAATTAGTAAGGAAAGTCAACTATAATATACAAGATCATTGATTTTCCAACATGGTATCAGAGCTAAGGTGCAAAAAGTGTGAAATTTTCAAGAGGAAAATATTTTTGCAATACTTGGTTTATTTCTCCTACTTATGAGATAAGTTATTTACAGATGCTTCAGTAAATTCTGAAATAAACACATTTGCAGAATTTCACTATCGTTAAGAGCATGAACAGAAAGATAATTTACACCAATAGCACAATAGAAATAACTACATGAACACAGATGTTTTTGGACAATTGTCCCCGGAAAAACCCAATGTGGGAAAATCGGTGCAGCAGATGAGGGTTTTATATTAATCTTTAGAAATGGAAAGTACATTTACAGGAGTCTGATGAGCAGAGAAAAATTAGCAAACACCTGGCTGAATTTTCTAGATCTTCCAGAAAATTTTCAGACCCTCGGGGTGACTTCCTTCACCCTCTGCGTCATCCAGCGTGAATGCTCTGCGCAGTCCCTCTCTGGATTGCGTGATTCTGCGTGGAGGGGTTCTTGCTGCTGATCAACTCACCCTTCCCTTCACCCTCCTGAGTTCTGCATTCCCGATAACTGACTCCTCCCTCCTCCTTCTGCTTCTGCAACCTATCCTCTACAAACTCACCCACTAAAATTGATTTCCTTTGCTTCAGAATCGATTTCCTTCGAGTACTGAGAGTGTCCTCGGCTTGATTTCCAAATGGCCCTCAAGTCTCTTCTTATAGTCTTCTCGCTGATGAATTAACGACCAAGATTATAACTTTAATCAATGGCTCAGATTAAAAGATGACTTGATCTTCGTCTTCTAGAATATTCACGCTCTGCTCTATTAATACTCTTTAATTATTTAATTTCCCTAAGTTTATACTTAGGGTTTGCATTAAAATAATTAATTATTTTAATAAAGTCATATCTGAGTGGAATTTCCACAAATGATTTCTGGGTTCTCTGGATAACTGATGTCTAAGCCTTCCTACCAAAAATGAGACTTAGAACACTTTCCGATGCTATAGAAATCAACACTCCCTCTTAGCGAGGAAAGTGTTTAAGCAAGGTACCACTGTAGTGCTCTGATTCTACATCATCTGCTACGCTGATGATGTCCTGGCTGCTGCCCTTCATCTCTGTGCTGATGCTTCATGTACTGCTGCCCTGTCACTGCAACATCCGTACTACAACTCCCTCTTCTTCTGAAGACTGCCCTTTCCTCTAGTGGAAAGGGTTCTTGACCATCCCCATCTTCTCTCTGAAGTAAGTGAACTTGATCTCACTTAAAGCCTTTGTGAGGATATATGCCACTTGTTCCCCTGTAGGAGTATCGCAACTGTACTGCTCCCCTTTGGACATAGTCCCTGATAAAGTGACACCGAATGTCAATGTGCTTCGATTGATCATGAAACACAGGATTTTCAGAGAGCTTAATGCAACTCTGATTATCACACATAATGTCGGTCGGTTCTATTCGCTTCTTGAGTAAGTTCAAGAGCAATTTGTGGAGTCATATGGCCTCGCACGAAGCTGTGCTTGCTGCCATGTACTCTGCCTCAGCTGAGCTCAGAGCTACGGTCTTCTATTTCCTGCTGCACCAGGAGGTCATTTCTGATCTGAGACTGAAACAATACCCACTGGTACTTTTCCGATCTACTATGCTTCCAGCCTAGTTTGCATCTGTGAACCCACTCAACTGGATCTCATTTCCCTTGGTGTACTTTAGCCCATACTCGACTGTCCCTCTCAAGTATCTGAGAATATGTTTGGTTGCTGCCCAGTGAGCCCTCCTTGGTTCCACCATGAACTGACTGAGGGTATTCACTGCATAATAGATGTCTGGTCTCGTGTTGACCAGATACATCAATGACCCGCCGAGTTGTCGGTACAATGTGGGATCAGCCTCATCATCCTTTGATATGTCTATCTTCTTCCAGTTAGTAATCATTGGCATGGCCATGGGTCTACAGTCTTCCATCTGAAATCTTTTCAGAATTTCTGTCGTGTATCTTCCTTGTCCTAGGAAGATTTCCCCTTCCTGCTGCCAGACTTCTAAACCAAGAAAATAGTGCATCTGCCCCAGGTCCTTCATGTCGAATTCTGTTGCCAGATTCTCCTTGCAGTCTTTGATGAGCTTGGATGACCCGATAAAAAACAGGTCATCCACATACAGAACAAGAATAAGCGGCTCATCTCCTACTCTTAAGTAGTATAAGTTGGGATCTGCGTCACTCTTAACGAACCCCATCTTCTGCAAGTAGCCATCAATCCGACCATATCATGCCTTGGGGGCTTGTTTTAAGCCATACAAGGCTTTCTTAAGTCTGCAAACATGAGTCTTCTGCTCATGTGTCTCGAAGCCCTTTGGCTGCTTTATTACACTTCTTCCTCTATCACACCATTCAAGAACGCAGTCTTGACATCCATTTGGTGAATCTGCCATCCCATCTGCGTTGCCATAGAGATGATGGATTTGATAGAAGTGTATAGTGCTACTGGAGCAAAGGTTTATTCATAGTCAATGCCTTCCTTCTGGGCATACCCCTTTGCTACAAATCTTGCTTTGAATTTCTCTATGCTGCCATCTGCAACATATTTGATCTTTTAGATCCATTTGGATCCTACAATAGATCTGTCCTGTGGTCTAGGGACTACTTCCCAGACATCATTTGTCATGATGGAGCTATACTCCACCATGGCATCTACCCATACCTGATGCTGAGCTGCTTCCCGAAAGGTAGATGGCTCTCCAACCTGAGCTACTAGCGCTTGATATCTGTCAAGTTGTTTCCTTATCCTCTTCCCTTCTTTAGGTGCTCCAACAAATCCTTTTGCATCTCTAAGAATCTGTTGGAGTTCTCTGCTCGGTCTCCCATCAGTGGTGGGCGGTCTCACCTGTTCTTCGTCGTAGGAGCTTCCCTCAGAAAAATTGTGCCTTGGAGAGGCACTGGACTTCTCCTCCATAGGTCGTTGAGGCTGTACCAGTGGATCTTCCTCAATCTGTGTATCTGTGGCCATCTCTCGAGATTTCCTAAACGCTTTCTCCTCCAGGAATTTTACATCCCTTCTTACCACATCTTTCTTGCTTTCTGGAATATAGACACGGTATGCTTTTGTGTTCTCACTGTAGCTCGTCAGAAAACCCTTTTCTGCAGTTTGATCGAGCTTCTTCCTCTTTTCCTCTAGAATGTGGCAGTATGCTATGCTGCCGAATATCTTGATGTGGCTCACTTCTGGCTTGCTACCTGTGAACACACTTTCGGGAGTAACCTTCCCCAAAGCTCTATTGGGAACTTTGTTCTGAATATAAACTGCTGTGTTGCAGGCCTCTGCCCATAAGAATTTGGGAATCTCCTAATCGTACAACATTGCCCTTGCAGCTTCTTTTATGGTCCGATCCTTTCGTTCTACAACTCCATTTTGTTCTGGATTGTAAGGAGCTGTCCACTCTCTCTTGCTGCCTTCTTGTGCACAGAAATTGGTGAAGTCTTTATCGATATATTCTCGACCATTATCTGATCTCAACTTCTTGATCTTCTTTCCTGTAGAGTTCTCCACCAATGCTTTGAAATATTTAAACCGATTAAAGACTTGATCTTTGGTCTTCAAAAAATAGATCCAAGTTTTCCTGGAATAATCATCAATGAAGGTGGCAAAATACTTAGCCCCACTGAGAGCTGTTGTGGACATCGAACCACCATGTCAAAGTGTATTAACTCTAATACACCTTTGGCTCTGCTGCTGCTTCTTGGAAATGCTGCCTTAGCGTACTTCCCTAGTACGCAACCCCTGCAAACTTCGTCTTTCTTTGTGCTGAGTTTAGGAGCCCCTATGACAGTATTTTTGAGAATCCCCAAGGCTCCATGATGTAGATGCCCCATCCTTCTGTGCCATATTTCATTCAGATCTCTGTCATCTATACTGCCGATCAGGGCCACTGGAGATTCAAGCTGGAGCTTATACAACTTGTGACTCCTTACTCCGATTTGTGCCTTTTTGCTCCAGTTAGGATGCTTGACATACACCTTATCTTGAATAAAGTATATGTCATAGCCCTTGTTCTGAAGTTGAGACACCGAGAGTAAATTCATCCCCAACCTTGGTACATGCAGAACATTCGTGGCTCGAATCTTGTTGCCATCCTCCGTCTGAAATGTTACAGTACCTCTCCCAATGGGGGTACATTTTGCCTTATTTCCCATAGTTATTTGGAAATTCATCTGTTCTTCTTAATAGCTCGAAAAACATTCTCGAACCCCCGTCATATGAGCAGATGCTCCACTGTCAATATACCAAACACTTGGAGGAGTTGTGCTTGACACACAGGCAATATCCTCCTCTAGTCTGGATGCCAACACCTTCATGTCATGTTCTCTCTGCATTTCTGTGTGCTCTGGAGGACTGTGTGAACCCTTCCTTTGGTCCATAGTAGATCCTCCCTTCCTGTTTTTAGCCCTTCGCTCTGATACCATGTGAAATTTTCAAGAGGAAAATATTTCTGCAATACTTGGTTTATTTCTCCTACTTATGAGATAAGTTATTTACAGATGCTTCAGTAAATTATGAAATAAACACATTTGCAGATCTTCACTATCGTTAAGAGAATAAGAACAGAAAGATAATTTACATCGATAACGCAATAGAAATAACCACATGAACACAAATGTTTTTGGACAATTGTCCCCGGAAAAACCCAATGTGGGAAAACCGGTGCAGCAGATCAGGGTTTTATATTAATCTTCAGAAATGGAAAGTACATTTACAGGAGTTTGATGAGCAGAGAAACATTAGCAAACACCTGGCTGAATTTTCTAGACCTTCCGGACAGTTTTTGGACCCTCGGGGTGACCTCCTTCACCCTCTGCATCATCCAGTGTGAATGCTCTGCGCAGTCCCTCTCTGGACTACATGATTCTGCGTGGAGGGGTTCTTGCTGCTGATCAACTCACCCTTCCCTTCACCCTCCTGAGTTCTGCTTCCCGATAACTGACTCCTCCCTCCTTCTGCTTCTGCAACCTAGCCTCTACAAACTCACCCACTGAAATCGATTTCCCTTGCTTCAGAATCGATTTCCTTTGGGTACTGAGAGTGTCCCCGACTTGATTTCCAAATGGCCCTCAAGTCTCTTTTTATAGTCTTCTCGCCGATGAATCAACGGCCAAGATTATATCTTTAATCATTGGCTCAGATTAAAAGATGACTTGATCTTCATCTTCTAAAAGATTCACACTCTGCTCTATTAATACTCTTTAATTATTTAATTTCCCTAAGTTTATACTTAGGGTCTGCATTAAAATAATTAATTATTTTAATAAATTCATATTCGAGTGGAATTTCCACAAACGATTTCTGGGTTCTCTGGATAACTGATGTCTAAGCCTCCCTACCAAAAATGAGACTTAGAACACTTTCCGATGCTATAGAAAACAACAAAAATGAGGTTGAAGATCACATTTTATTTGGCACTTTCATCCCAATGGCAAGGTTTATGAAGAAGGGTTTCATGTTTCTTGGGAATCTTGTTGTTACCATCAAAGAATACATCTTGAAGATCATCTCCAAGCTAGCAAAGGAAGTGATGGATGGAAGTTTCTTCTCCACTCCATCTGGCACTTTCAAGGATGATAATGTATGGGTTATTGACAATGGTGCTTCCAAACATATGACAGGTGAATGCGGTCAAGTCCAGACTTTGTCAAAAGGAACCACTTCTCATTCAGTCGAACTTGGAGACAAGAAGAGCTATCCAGTAAAAGGAATCGGGTCTACCTCATTGGAGCTAGAGATCGGTAGCAATATTCACCTCAACAACATACTATATGTTCTAGGTTTGAAGAAAGATTTACTTTCTATTTATTGTCTAGAGGATAAAGGTGATAGGATTACTTTTTGTGAAAATATCTGAACGTTACTTATGCAGAAATCTACTGTTAGATCTAGTTATGCTCCTCCTACTTAATTAAGTTATTAAGCTGAAAATTCAGATTAATATCGAAGCAAAACACATAACAGACTTTCACCAATTTAGATCTAGAAAAAAGTACATGCGTACATAGAAAAAGTGACACAAGGATTTTTTGGATAAATAGTCCTCGGAAAAACCCAATACGGGAAAACCGGTCTCCTGGCTGCTGGAGGGTTTTATTATTAAGAGTTTTCTGAATACAACAAATTTGGGTTCTAGATCTGGAAAACCCAATAGAGAAAATATAGATCTGCAACTTATTGGCTGTTCTGAAGCCAAAATATTGACTGATCCACACCCTCAAACAGGATTTACACGACTCAGCCAAATCTAGGCTCTAGAAACCCTAGCGCTGTCCCTGAAGCCCCTGCCTGCGTCAACCTTTGCAGCCTTTGCGTCGCTCTGCGCTGGCCTGGAAAGGGCTGCGTAACCCTAGACTGGGTGACATAGTCGCTATGCTGCCCCTGAGGGTCTCTGCTTAACCCCTGAGGGTCTCCAACTGCCTAACACTGCCCTGGGAGAGACTGCGCAACACTTGCATAGTTGAAGCTGCCTCTATGCTGCACAGCTGCTGCCCTCTCTGCTGTTGCTGTTCCTGCTTCTCTGTGCTGCCTCTGGAAGCTGCTCTTTGCCTCTTGCTGATTCTAGGCACTGGGATCAGACCATCCCCTTTGCCTAAACTCCCCTCTCTGCAGCTGAAACACTTCTGAGAATTCTTAGCAAACCCTGCCCTAGAATCTCAGCTTAGCTTCAGTGCTCTGCCTCTGTGTGTGTTTACAACTAACTCCAAGCCTTTCCTTTATAATTTTTTCGTTGGGAAACCAATGACCATTATCATATCTTGAATAAATGGCTAAGATTAAAAGAAAGTTTGATCCGTGTGACTTAAGACAATTTCATCACTTGTTTAATTTAATTAACTTTAATTATTTAATTTTCCTAAGTTTAGACTTAAGAAATACATTAAAATAATTAATTAATTAAATATCTCCCAAACCAGATGAAATTTCCCAAATCCCTTTCTGGGTTCTGTAGATCATGTGTACTCTAGTCCCTCCACAAATTTTGGGAGCTATAGCACATCCGATGCTACCCCCACTACACAAAATCTCAACACTCCCTCTTATCACAGAGTGTGCTCTAGCAATACATCACACCATGTATCACAAGATTTTGGGCACTGGTTTCTGTGCTGTTGATGCTTGGCCTGCTGCCACTCAACTCTGCACTATTGCTGCCATTCTGTACTGCTGCCACTGCCACATCTGTACTGCAGTTCCCTCTCAATCTGTTGCATCCATGCTGCCCATAGTACTGCCACTGCTAACTGCTGCATTGCAACTTCAGTTGTTGAGAGAAACAATTGTATTTCTTGCCCAATCTTTGACAGACAAGTCAGTTGGGCTGCAACCTTATCATTGAAGCTCCATCGGCTGCTAATATGTGCTAACATCAGGAGAATGATGCACAACTACAACTCTGCACTGCGAAAGCAGACTCCCTCTGCACTGCTGAAGTCACATCAGCGCCTTGTGCTGAAATCTATTACACTGCTGTTGTACTGCGCTGACTTCTTGAAGCCTTCTACGCTGCTACAACTCTGCTCTGCACTGCTGAAGTCACATCAGCCCCTACGATGCTGCTGCCTCTACGCTGCTGCTACATCTGCACTACGCTGCTCGTTCCAGCCTTCAAATCTGCCTTTGCTTCATCACTTTTCCCTTTACTGTCTTAAGGCTCCCATAGCTCGGATGTGATCCAAGAGACGAGCTTCTCAAGGATCCCGCCCTCATTCTGTAGTTGTTCTACAGATCCATGTTGCCCCACTTTCGTGGTTCACGAGCACTCATGGCTACATCATCCTCTGACCTGTCATCTACCACAACAGCCTTGGAAGAAGAAGCTTCCTTGTCCTTTTTCTTCTGAGGACAATTGCTGTCGAAATTTTCTAGTTCGCCACACTGGAAGCACTTGATCTTTGATAGATCCTTCTTCTTCTTTCCCTGCTGCCTCTTTGATGCCAAGGCTGCATCTTCTTCATCTTCCTCCTTCACCTTACTCGATCCTGTGCTGTACTGCTTCTTGGTGATTCTGCGGAGTTCTTCTTGACGCATGATTGCCCACAAGCTGTCCTTGTCGGGAAGGTCTGCTCTGCCCAAGATACTTTGGACAAAGGTTTCCCACTCATCTGTGACTGCATTGAGAGTAGTCTTGACCTTCACATTATCCTCCACCTTTGCACCTGTGGCAATCAACTGGTCTCTGATCGACTGTAATCTGAAGAGAAAATGTTCCATGTCTTCCCCCTTGGTCATCATGAATGACCGCATCTGAGTCTCCAAAAGCATCTTTCTCTGGATGGACTTTCCCTCATATAGGGATGTTAAGGCTTTCCACATCTCATTAGCTGTTTTCTTCTTAGCTATATGTGGGACACTATGGTCCGTAATTCCATCCATTATCAGCCGCTTGGTATGTACCGTAGCTTCATTATGCTTCCTTAGGAGATCTGCATCGATTGGTGTGGCCAGAACTTGTTCTGCATGGTCTCTTAGATGATATGCCGCTAGGACTATCAGGATTCTAGCCTTCCAAACTGAAAAGTTGGATAGGCCATCCAATCTGTCCTGATCACGCAGTCCATGAAGTGCCATCTGCTCAGAAATCTGTTGGAGCTCCTCTTCTCTGTGTTAGAGATCTGGATCTAAGGTCCTTGGCAAAACTTGCACCTTCTTCTCCCTTTGACAACTGATTTCCCTTCTTGGAAGTCTGCCAAATCAAACAATGATTCAACGCTCTTCGATCCTCTGACCGATCTGCAAGTTTCTTTGGCTAGAAACTCTATGAGAAGCTGATATCCTCCCGCTCTTTGTCATTAGTGCTTAGGCTAAAATTCTGAAAACTTCAGAAATTTAACCCCACCAGCACGATCTGAAGTTCTGTAGCTCTACTTCAGGCACTTCTGGATTTGATAGCTTCAAATCTACGTCAACCTGGCTAGCTTCAGACAATCCCAGTGCCACCTCTGCGTAGTAAGTGCGTGGGCCTATTGGGAGACAGCGTAAGACTGCGTAACCCTGCCCTCTGCGTAACTCTGCTCTCCTTGAAACTGCGCTGTCCCTTCAGATTTTCCCTTCTGCTGCTACTGCTGCACTTCCTGCTGCTTTCTGCAGCAAGATCCTTCAGTCTTCTGCTGGTGACCCTCCTAGATCTGCAATTCCTCTGATACCATGTGAAAATTTCTAAATTTTACTTATGTAGAAACCTACTGTTAGATCTGGTTATGCTCCTACTACTTAATTAAGTTATTAAGCTGAAAATTCATATTAATATCGAAGCAAAATACATAACAAACTTTCACCAATTTAGATCTAGAAAAAAGTACATGCACACATAGACAACGTGACGCAAGGATTTTATGGACAAATAGTCCCCGGAAAAACCCAATGCGGGAAAACTAGTCTGCTGGCTGCTGGAGGGTTTTATTATTAAGAGTTTTCTGAATACAGCAAATCTGGGTTCTAGATCTGGAAAATCCGACAGAGAAAATATAGATCTGCAACTCACCGACTGTTCTGAAGCCAAAATATTGACTGATCCACACCCTCAAATAGGATTTACAGGACTCAGCCAAATCTAGGCTCTAGAAACCCCAACGCTGCCCCTGAAGCCCCTACATTAGCCTCTGCAGCCTCTACGTCCCTCTGCGCTGGCTTGGAAAGGGCTGTGTAACCCAAATTGGGTGACGCAGTCCCTACGCTACCCCTGAGTGTCTCTGCTTAACCCCTGAGGGTCTCCAGCTACTTAACGTTGCCCTGGGAGAGACTGCGCAACACCTGCATAGCTGAAGCTGCCTCTACGCTGCACAGCTACTGCCCTCTCGGCTGCTGCTGCTGCTGCTTCTCCGCGCTGCCTTTGGAAGCTGCTCTCTGCCTCTTGCTGATCCTAGGCACTGGGATCAGACCATCCCCTTTGCCTAAACTCCTCTCTCTGTAGCTGAAATACTTCTGAGAATTCTTAGCAAACCCTGCCCTAGAATCTCAGCTTAGCTTCAGTGGTCTGCCTCTGTGTGTGTTTACAACTGACCCCAAACCTTTCCTTTATACTTTTCTCGTTGGGAAACCAACGACCATGATCAGATCTTGAATCAATGGCTAAGATTAAAAGAAAGCTTGATCCGTGTGACTTAAGGCAATTTCATCACATGTTTAATTTAATTAACTTTAATTATTTAATTTTGCTAAGTTTAGACTTAGGAAATACATTAAAATAATTAATTAATTAAATATCTCCTAAACCAGATGAAATTTCCCAAATCCATTTCTGGGTCTTGTAGATCATGGGTACTCTAGTCCCTTCACAAATTTTGGGAGCTAGGGCACATCCGATGCTACCCCCACTACACAAAATCTCAACACTTTTGTTGATAGAAAAGTTTTGGTATTGATCATGCTAAGATAACTGAGATTCGTGAGAGGACATTGTATAGACTTCTTACATCTCTCCGTCAAGCCCTAGTAAACATCTCTCCCTCAAGCCCTAGTAAACTTAGATGTGAGCCCCTTTGAACCATGGCAAGAAGGTGTGTAAACCTTCACCACAAAGTTTTGCCATCTCTAAATCAAATGGTCAATGGCATCCCCGAATTGAAGGAAGAATGTGAATGAATTTGTAAGGGATGTGCTATAGGCAAGAATGTAAAGAAGCCATTTACAAGAAGTGATACCACATCAAAGGAAATCTTAGATCTCATACACTCTAGTGTGTGTTGTCCTATTGCAGTAAAATCTCTTTGAGGACATCAATATTATGTGACATTCATTAATGATTTCTCAAGGAAAACATGGTTATATCTCCTCAAGAACAAAGATGAAGTATTTGATAAATTTCAAGAATTCAAGAATGGAGTGGAAAATCTGACAAAAAGGAAGATCAAGACTCTAAGGTCTGATAATGGTGGAGAATTTATCTCCAAGGAGATTATAGCATTTTGCAAGGAAGTAGGGATTAAGAGGGAGCTGATTGTTCCTTATAATCCTGAACAAAACTATTGAAGAATGTGTCCAATTCATGCTACATGATCAAGATCTTCTTCAATTCTTGTGGAGAGAAGCATGTGTAACAACTGTCTACTTGCAGAATTGAAGTCCTCATAAGATTCTCAACAACATGTCTCAACAACATAACTCCAGAAGAAGCATTTACATGAAAGAAGCCTAGTGTAGATCATCTTCGAATATTTGGATGTCCTGTCTACATACGCATTCCAAAGGACAAAAGGAAGAAGTTGGATCTTACTGGTACAAAGGCATCTTTTTTGGTTATAGTGCTTCATAAACGACATACAAAATCTACATTAAAGAGGATCGTCGTATTGAAGTAAGTCGGGATGTCGTCTTTGATGAAAATGTGGCTTACAAGAGATCAAAATATATTCTAGTTGATTCTGATGAAGAAGAGTTACTTTTACCACACAATCTAGCAGGAGGGGTTCCTAAGGGACAACTATTAGACCAAATGGCAACAACGGGACAAGGACCGACTGTCACCTAAGTCATTGTCCCCTGCTTTTTACGAAATTTCACCGATGGGAGGAGTCTCGATATGAAGGAAACGACTAGAATGATGAGGTCAATAACAATGTACAATGTGATTTCCAAAGCCCATTCAAAGGAGAGGCTCAAACAAGCATATGTAGGTTTGGGACCATAAGGGAGGCCTAAGAGGATCCGAGTAAATCCTAGGGTTTGCAAATTTCAATGAGAGTAAGATGCCTAGGTCAAGCAAGGATGACAAGGGTCAACGAATGATTAACTTCCAATGAGTTTTACCAACCACTGATCCAAGAAAAGGCACTAACCAAAGAAGCCTAGGGGAAGGAAATGATGTTGGAGCTTGGGCTTGAATTTTCTCCAAATCTAGCCACGGGATTTGCTTCAAAATTGGAGGGCACCTAGAGAAAACCCCAATGCAGTAGCTTGCCAATTCGCACTAGGCCCGAGGAGACCCTCTAGGGTTAGGGCACAAAGCGGGAGAGGGAGAGAAAAGAATAAATTTGATGTGATCAAACTAGGATTTGAGATCAATGCCTGGCTATTGGAGGATTGGAGGAAAAATGATCCCGACTTTGTCACCTTCGCTCTTCAAGGATGCCTAAAACAACAACTTCACTATCTATGGATGTAGCTCCATGACAACTTTAGACATTTATACTTTGATGGCAAATATTATGGATTTTCAAGGATGCACATGCAAATGATCCCCTATAACTTTCATTCATTCATCATCTTAGGAGTAACACATGCAAAAATTTCCAATAGCATCAAGGCCTTGAACAATTTTTGATGAATTGGGGGACAATAATAACCATAAGAAATAAATTCCATGCATTAGACAACCATTATTTTAGAAATATTACATTAAAGGGCACTTGCAAGACAATGGAGAATATATCCATCCACAATATTGCAACAAGAAGCTTCGATAAAAGATAGCGAAGGTTTCCAAACGTCAAATGCATTTATTCCATCCAAATCATTCCACAAATTGCAGGTCGAAATTCTGAAGAAGAGCTAGTGAAAATTCCAAGTGATGATGAGTTGCAAATGAGGCCTCACTTGTATTTATATGAGCCTCTAACAATTCGAATTGGTCAAATTAGCCTAATGAACCCCTAAACATGACTTTAATGTGCAAAATAACAATCTAATTGGTGAAAAACCCACCAAATAGCTCAAAAGTACTCAACAAGCTTTCCTAATGAGGCCGAAATGATAGAAAAATGGTGCAATAGGGCTGTTGGAAGGCTTAGATAAGTTTTCCATGTGCCAAATTGAAGAGGAGGGCTCTCATGATGATGACCAGGGGGTGGCCCCTTGGTTTCCAAACAAAATATTTATGGTGCTCCCAAGTAGCTGTGGGGCACAATGAATGTTCTCAAGGGTCTCCAACTGGGTCAAACATGTTGATACTCCATCTATGAGGGCTAGAATGATGATACAAGCCATCCCATGTCTCCCCAGGTGAGACAAAACCCCATCATGGCCCTAGATCAAATGCAAAGTGTCTGGTGCAAGTATGTGGCCGATGGGAAATGTGGTCCAAGTACATCATCATCTCTACATGAGTGGGGCACGATCAAGGCAAATGTGGTGCTGAAGGATCCCATGGCGTGGCAATCAATGTGCTGCTGTGGAGGAGGCCCATGGCTCTCAACGCTCACCCTACAAGTGCCATCATGACCCTATGGAGGGCTTGGATCCCGTATAGGGAGGCCAAACCCCAAGATGAAGACCCACTTGCAATCCTGTATAAGATCCAATGCGTCTCCTCACCTTCTGAGTACAACAATTTCATTAGTGCAAATTAGGGCCCAAGTGGACACTTCATAGTGGCATGCCCTTCCAAATGGGCTTTAGAATGTACAGGTGTCCCCTGGCTTAAGAAGGAGGTTAATAAAGGACACTATTAGGTGGTTTCGACCTCTAAGGGAGTGACAAGTCCATGGTACATGTGACAAATGGTAGGTGTCATGTGACATGATGATGGACTGAAGTGGGGTGGCAGGGGAAGACTCCAAGCCACATGCCATTGTACAAGGGCAACTATAATAAGGGAAGCCCACACATGGGTGTATAGATGTAGGAGGAAGCAATCGTGGTAAATAAGTTACCCCAACCTTTGTTTTTCCACCCTTCTTGATATCCCTTTTGCCTTTTGTTGATTTTTCTTTCTTATGACGACTCGAGGCTCCAAGGAATGAGAGCATGATGTGTATGATGTAGCAGTGATTACCCACTTAAGGTTGCATAGTTCATTGCTCACTAGGGGTTGGGACATTCATGAGTTCCTTAATGATGGAGGGGGATCATAAAGGGACCCTAGGAACCAGGGTGATGGCCATAATGATAAGGGGTAGAGCTCATGTTTGGCCTTTGTCAATGTGCTAAATTTGTATGTCTCGGCCATCTTTTGCATTTTATGGTACATTTCCTTTTATTGGCCAAATTATGCTTTTAACTTTCTTTTTAGCTGCAACATTGTTCGGGGCATTGTTCCAGGCTCGACCCAAGGTGTGGACAAGGGGAGGGTGAGGCTAACTCCTTGTGGACCCAATGGACAAACGCAGACCTAGATGGGAAACATGTGAAAGGGGTTATAATGAGTGGTGGGGAGAGATGTATATGGTGTCGGGAAGTAGGACCACACAACCAAAATCGGGGTTTCCCATGTAGTGCCACTCCTAAAGCTAGTAGCCAATAGAGGAGATCTCATAGGACTAGGATACAAGACTGACCACCAAGTTGGACAAGGGGACAAGAGTACAAGCCAAGCCCATTGTTTCTGCCGAATCCCCCCACGAATCCATCTCCCGATGTGTCCATGATAAGTAAGCAAAAATACCCAATTACATAATGAAAAGCCATACCTTCGGGGTTGGAAGGACCACCTTCAAACACACGATCGTGACAAATGGGCGAGAGCACATAATGGTTGGTTCAGGTGGTGGTGAATGGTGGCACATCAAGCTATCTGGTGGCTGCAAGGGGCTGTTGGTCGAAGACAAATCTAGGAGAAAATTTGTCCTATGGGTATCACCCACTGGTTGTGGGTAACAAGTACCTATTTTTGAGGATATCTCAAGGGACAACAATGGTCAATATCTTACATCAACTCAAGAAGATGTTGAAGGTCCTAGTGAGCATATGCTGAAAGTTGTTGTTCCTGAAATTCTCAAGAGACCTGCTTGGTTGAGGACAACTCAACAAGAAGCAAAAGGACACACAACAAAAGGAACCTTTAGAGAAAGTAAAAGACCTAAGAGGTATTCTGGTTATGCAGCCTATATGACTAAGCTCATTGAAGTTGAACCTTCCTCTTATAAAGATACAACTAAACATCAAGAGTGGAGGAATGCAATGCAGGAAGACTGCCAGTCAATTATGAAGAATGATGTCTGGGAGATTGTTCCTAGACCAAGTGACAACTTTGTTGTCACTTCTAAAAGGCTATATAAGATAAAGCATGCTGTGGATGGGAGCATTGACAAGTATAATGCAAGATTTGTAGCTAGAGGCTTCTCACAAAAGGAAGGTATCAATTATGAAGAAACCTTTGCTCTTACAACTAGATATACAACAATCAGATCACTTGTCTCTTTGGCTGCTTTTATGGGATGGAACATTCATCAAATGGATGTTAAGGTAACTTTTCTGAATGGGACCATTGGTGAGGAGGTGTACATCGAGCAATCTCAAGGATTTGAAGTCAATCAGAGGGAGACACATGTCTGTATATTGAAGAAGGCTACATATGGCTTAAAGCAGGCACCTAGAACATGGTATTCTAGGATGGATGCATACCTATTAAGACTTGGATTTGTCAAGAGTTCCGCAGATCCTAACATCTACATCAAAGTCGTCAAGGATGAGCCTGTCATCATACTTTTATATGTTGATGATCTACTTGTTACATGCTTGGAACATTGAATTTAGGAATGTAAGAAGCAGTTAGCAGCCGAATTTGAAATGAAGGATCTTGGTAGTATGCATTACTATTTGGGAGTACCATTTTGGTAGAAACTAGGTGAAATATATCTTGGTCAAGGAAAATATGTGATCAAGATTCTATAAAAAATTGGCTTGATGGATAGCAAGCCAATGACAACTCCTATGATCACTAATCTAAAGAAATTGAGGAGTTCAAACTCTAGTTTAGTGGATCCTACTTGCTACAGATAGTTGATTGGCTCCTTAATGTCTCTTGTGAAAACTAGGCCTGACATTTGTTTTGCAATAAATGTCCTCAGTCAATTTCAGATGGAGCCAAAGCATGACCATTGGATAACAACGAAATACATCCTAAGCTATCTACGTGGGACAATACATCATTGCCTTCGATATGTTGGTAATGAAATCCTGCTCATGGGATATACAAATTCTGATTGGGGTGGCAGTGAGACATATGGAAGAAGCACTACAGGTGGATGCTTTAGTTTGGGATCTTCCATGATCTCATGGATGAGCAAGAAGCAGGATATTGTTGCTTTGAGTAGTGCTCAAGCCGAGTACGTTGTTGTAAGTGAAGTTTGCAGAGAAGCTGTTTAGCTCAGGAAGTTGCTATCTAATTTACTTGAAGGACCACTAAACCCTACACATATACATAATGAAAACGAAACTTGCAAAATGTTGATAGAGGACCCGGTACGAGATGGGGTTGTGGAGCTACACAACTCCTACAGATGAACAAGTAACATATATTCTGACAAAGGCATTACCAAACAATAAGATTGAGTACCTAAGAAGCAAGTTGTTGAGATTTTGGGGTAGCATCGGGTGTGCTCTAGATCTGAAACTTTGTGGAGGGGCTAAGACACACGAGATCTCCAAGACCCAGAAAACGTTTGGAGAAATTTCATCCGGTGTAATAGTTATTCAAATAATTACATTTTTTAATGGGGACCCTAAGTCTAACTTAGGATAATTAGAAAAAGTAAAGTGAATTAATTAAACACATGTGATGAAATATTCTAAGTGATGTGGATCAAGCAGTCTTTTAATCTGAGCTGTCGATTAGAGATTAGATCACGACCGTTGGTTTCCCAATGAGAAAAGTATAAGAGAAGGGCTTGGGGTTAGATGGAGAACATACACACAGGTAGAGCATTGAAGCTAAGTCGAATTTCTGAGGCGGGGTTTGCTGAGGAATTCGAAGTGATTTTGTAGTGCAGTGAGGGGCAGAGATCGACAAGGGATGATCTGATCCGAGGCTGAGAATACAACATCAAAGAGGCATCTTGTACCAGACAGTGCAGAGCTAGCCAAGAAGATGTAGTTCAGCCAACACCACGCATAGGACTGCGCAGAGGTTGCGTAAGCCCAACCAGGGTGATGCAGACCTAGCTAGCGCAACGCAACGCCAGCCAGGGTGACGCAGGCCCAACCAGGGCAACACAGAGGCAGCATAGCACCAGTGAGGGTGACGTAGTGGGGACGCTGGCTAGTAGGGGCTGACGCAGAGGCTGCAGAGGCAATGCTGAGGGTTCCAGTGGGCTAGAAAGGGCTCGAATTCATAATTTCCCGGAGAGGGTTGGATCAACCATATTTTCTGTCTCCGAGTGAAAGATACAACTGCCGTGTAATTTCTTTGTAGGGCCAACCATTTCTGGTGCCCATAATGTTATATTCAGATTCTGCATAATAAAACCCTCTAGAGCTGTTGCATCGGTTTTCCCGCATTGGGTTTTTCCAGGAACATTTGTCCGAAAAATCTGTGTGTAATTTTGTCACATGTGCGTTCTATTCAGTGAATGATCTATAGATGTGTAGGCTGCAGTTTGTGTCTGTTTTAATGTTTTTCTGAATACTTCAGTTAAATAACTTGTTAAATTAATTAAACAAGTAGGCGAAGTAGAACAAGATACTGCAGTAGGGTTTCTGTTTTGAAACTTTCACATGGTATCAATGCATTGTAGATCAAGTTGATCCACTAGTAGAGCGGCTAAAGATAGTTGCTGCAGAGAGGGCAGCTAAAGTAGCAAAGATCCAGAAGAGGGTAGCGCAACACCAGGAGGGACGCAACCCAACCAGGCTGACGCAGAGGCAGTGCAGAGCCTTCCAGAGTGACGCAAGAGCACCCTACGCTGTGCAGTCGCTGCGTTGAGCTAGTTTGCTCACGTAGAGCCCAGCCAGAGGGACACAGTCCGTGTGGAGATTGCTGTGCAATTTGCCAAAGTTTGGAAGCAGAGCTTCTAATCTTCAGAAGTTGCTGGTGTGGCACAAGTTCTGTGGGTATAGAACAATGCCTTACAAAGGTGACAAAAGCGGGAGGAGAACAGTCGCTCAACATATTTGTGCCAAACAGATTTGAGATTCGATTAGGAGGGTGATCGTAGAGGACTGATTCGGTTGATTTGGCGGAGGATTTCTGGGAGTGAAATCAGTTGTCAGAGGGAGCAACTACTATAAAGGGTTTTCTATCGCCAAGAAACCCAGATCCAGTTTTCTGTTAAGTGTTGCAGTAGGAAGAGGGAGAGGAGTACCTGTTTCGATAGTTTTGAGCTAAATGGCCCTGTACAGACTGCGTGATCAAGATAGGTTGGACGGTGTGTCCAACTTCGCGATCTAGAAGGCCAGAATCCTGTCAATCTTGGAGGAGTACGGCATCAGGGAACACACAGAGAATGTCGTAGTTGTGCCGACCGATGCAAATGCTCTTCAGAAGTTTAACGAGAATCAAGCGCGAGCAAAGCACTTGATCATGGATGTGTGAAGGATCATGTTGTCCCATACATTGCCGAGAAGAAGACGACAAATGAGGTATGGACAACTTTGACCACGCTGTATCAGGGGAGCTCCGTCCAACGTAAGATGCTTTTGGAGAACCAAATGAGGATGTTCTAGATGCACAAAGGGGAAGAGATTGATCCATTCCTCCTCCAGATGTAGACTATCTGGGATCAACTAAGTGCCATGGGGTCAACTCCGGATGAAGGTCTCTTAGAAAGGACAACTCTGAATACTGTCATTGACGAGTGGAAGACCTTTGTCCAAAGCATTTTTGGCAGAGCACAACTCCCCAATTGGGGTGACATGTGGGCCATCATCCGACAGGAGGAGATCCGACGGATGACTAAGAAGGAATTCAGCACCAGAAGTAGAAAAGTGAAGAAGGAGGAAGAAGTGGACGCAGCTCTTGCATCAAAGGAACGACGACAACAAGGGAAGAAGAAGAGGGACCTATCAAAGGTCTGATGCTTTAATTGTGGCGAACTTGGACACTTCGCCAACACTTGTCCTAAGAAGAAGGACAATGGATCTTCTGATTCCAAGTCAACAACAACTAGAGGCGACAATGGTGGTGAGGATGATGTGGCTAAGAACACTCATGCTCCTCGAGAGAAGAGGTGGGGCGATATAGATTTGTAGGGTAGCTACAAATGGAAACGCAGGATTCTTGAGGTGCCCAAACTCTTGGATCACATATGTGCTACGGGAGCCTTAAGACAGTAGCGAGATGACTGGAGCAGTGGGTGCAGAGGATCACAGTGAAGTAGAGGGCAGAGCTGGGACACTATAGACTGGAGTAGCGCAGTGCAGAGGCAACAACAACGTAAAAGCAACAACACAGAGGCTGATGGGACTTCAACATCGCAGAGGGGCAGTGCTTATGCAGTGTAGAGTAGCAGCATCGCAGTGGCTTCAGAGAGACAGCGCAATGCAACAGCCGAGGGAGCTTCAGTGATGAGATGCAGCCCGACTGACTTGTCTGTCAGTGATTGGGCAGGGGTCCTTCCATTGCTTACTTCTCAGCAACTTAGTTGCAGTGCAACAGTTGACAACATGATGCAACAATTTGAGAGGGAGCTGCAGTACAGATGTGGTAGTGTTAGTGATAGTGACATGGGCAGCAGTATAGAGAGCAGCAGCAGAATGGATGAAGGGCAACAGGCCAAGCATCAACGCGGAGACCGATGCCAGAGATCAGGGCAATGCTTCAGTGTGGAAGTATTGCTAGAGCACACTCCTCGCTAAGAGGGAGTGTTGAGATTTTGGGGTAGCATCGGGTGTGCTCTAGCTCCAAAACTTTGTGGAGGGGCTAAGACACACAAGATCTCCAAGACCCAGAAAGCGTTTGAAGAAATTTCATCCGGTGTAATAGTTATTCAAATAATTAATTTTTTTAACGGGGACCTTAAGTCTAACTTAGGGAAATTAGAAAAATTAAAGTGAATTAATTAAACTCATGTGATGAAATATTCTAAGTGACGTGGATCAAACAGTCTTTTAATCTGAGTCGTCGATTAGAGATTAGATCACGACCGTTGGTTTCCCAATGAGAAAAGTATAAGAGAAGGGCTTGGGGTTAGTTGGAGAACATACACACAGGCAGAGCACTGAAGCTAAGTTGAATTTTTGGGGTGGGGTTTGCTGAGGAATTCGAAGCGAGTTTGCAGTGCAGTGAGGGGCAAAGATCGGCAAGGGATGATATGATCCGAGATCGAGAATACAACAACAAAGAGGCAACTTGTACCAGACAGCGCAGAGCCAACCAGGAAGACGCAGTTTAGCCAGCACCACGCAGAGGACTGCGTAGAGGCTGCGTAAGCCCAACTAGGGTGAAGCAGACCCAGCCAGCGCAGTGCAACACTAGCCAGGGTGACGCAGGCCCAGCCAGGGCAGCGCAGCACTAGTGAGGGTGATGCAGTGGGGACGCTGGCCAGTAGGGGCTGAAGAGGCAACGCTGAGGGTACCAATGTTCTAGAAAGGGCTCCAATTCGTAATTCCCTAGAGAGGGTTGGATCATCCATATTTTCTGTCTCCGAGTGAAAGGAACAACTGCCGTGTAATTTCTCTGTAGGGCCAACCATTTATGGTGCCCAAATTGTTGTATTTAGATTCTGCATAATAATAAAACCCTCTAGAGCTGCTGCACCGATTTTCCCGCAATGGGTTTTTTCAGGGACATTTGTCTGAAAAATCTGTGTAATTTTGTCACATGTGCGTGCTGTTCAGTAAATGATCCGTAGATTTGTAGGCTGTAGTTTGTGTCTGCTTTAATTTTTTTTTTTTCTGAATACTTTAGTTAAATAACTTGTTAAGTTAATTAAACAAGTAGGCGAAGTAGATCAAGATACTACAGTAGGGTTTTTGTTTTGAAACTTTCACACAAGCTTGGTTTGGTAGATATCTCTTCCTTGATTGAGCGAGAGAGATGATGGATAATATATTCTTCTCTTTATGTGTCATGAACTGGACCAAGAGTAACAATCGTAAGTTTTAGTGAAGGCCATAAGAAAGAATGGGGCCCGAAGGATTGGATAAGCATTTGAGATTGGAACTTCTCGAGGATTAGAAAATCCAAGATAGAAGTGAACTTAGAGACCGATACTCTTTGAGGATGAGGTAGGGCATCCAATATAAGAGTAGTCGAAAAGGACCGATATTCTTTGAGGATTTGGAATCCATGATAAGAATATTCCTAAAAGGGCTTACCTGGTGAATATTCGGATGGGGTATGTGCCTTTAGATGTAGTGTGGTATCACGTAAAGCCTTCCAACATGATGCTTTCACATAAGTGGAGCTTGTCTAGATAAGGTCTTGTTAACAATACTGGTTGTAGTATAGATGCTCAAAAGATGTCTAATCAATATGACTCTTCTTATGAGAATACTTAGAGTTTGAGATTCCTTGTACTTCATGATGGGATTATGAATACCTCCGTAGTTAAGAGGGAGTGTTGGAGAATGTAACTAGTTTCGGTCTTCATAATGACCTTTGTAATCATGACATTGTATATTTTCTATATAAAAAGAGAAAAATAATTTTTTTTTGTCAAAGCATGGGTTTCATGCTCAAGTCTTGGTGAAAGCATGCTCTTCATGCTTCTAGGGATTTATAGGTCAAAGAAGAATTTTTGTCATGTATTATAGTCCCATTTGGACTCATTGTAACAAAAGAAATTAAATATTTTTGAGTTAAGAAAGTCAATTTATCCTCCAAGACCAAGTTGGCCAAGTCATGATGAAGTCGGCCTAAAGAGGGCTAATCGACCCCTCAAGAAGGCTATAAATAAGAGGGACTTCGACCCACTTGAAGCACCAACTCACTTAAGTTTGATCTACAATAGAAAAGAAGGAAGAAGAGCGAGGAAGTCAAGAAGAAGACAAAAAAGTTGAAGGAAGGAAGATCTCTTGGTGAAACACCTTTTCTTTGTCCACACGTGCGAAGCTGTCTAGGGTTTCTGTGCGAATTACAGGTGTCGAAGTTGTAGGCCGAAATCACAAATTCAAGTTGCAGAGTCGAGATTCTAAGTTGAAGTTGCTTGGACCAAGTTTGACTTTTGCTGATCTTGGAAGAATTTGGTTTGTTTAAAAGAGATCTTGTTGGTGGGTTGACTTGGTGCTTGGGAGGATTTTTGCCATTGGTCTTTAGGTCTTGGAAGTCTAATTTTAAATAGATTCTATAAGAAGAAGTATTCTTTCTGGGTTTTCCCCTTAGAGGGGTTTTTCTCTGGTTTGGAGCCTATATCTTGTGTACTTTGTCTCTTTATGATCTTCATTGTTTGGTAATTGCTTGATGATCAAGAAATAAAAAGCAATAAAAGGCCAACTAACATCACAAGTAATTATCAAGTAAGGAAAGTCAACTATAATATACAAGATCCTTGATTTTCTATATCTGTGTTGTTTGGGATTCTACTTTACTTCTGGCCATTGAAATCATATCTTCCTTCCCAGGGTGATTATTTTCTGATGGCTATTTTCATGAGTGTGACTTTGCACATGCTCTCATGGTTCAACTTCAAATCTTTGACGAGGGTTTATGACCCTGAACATCAAAGGTTTTTTGAATGCTATAAAGGTTTGAAGTGTAAGCTACTAGAACAAGAACCAAAAATGCATTCGCTCATCTCCATCATTGGTGTAGTACTCACTGGCAAGGAGAACTATCATGGATGGTCCAGAAAGATAATGACTTGTGGAAAGGTGTTTGTGAAGGAGGAGGTGACAATGCGCCTACTAAGCCCACATCAGATAAAGAGCTAGCTATTTGGGAGAATAATGTTGAAAATTGACAACTGAGGGATGAATTTCTAAAAATAGAAAGTATAAAAATAAAAAGTCTCAAGTATGAATTTCCAAAAATAGTAAATCACCTTGCATCAATTGGTAATCTAGTATTGTTGATGGAAAATCCCTTCTGATCATCAATCAATCCTAATAGTTCAATTTCAACTTAATCATCAATATTATTATTATTCTTATGATACTATTATATTATTATTAAAAATAAATTCGTGTCTCTCAATCTTGGCTCCCAATAATGTTCTCTTACACTCTCATTAATGCTCTTACACTCTCTTACTTACAATAAGTGACTTGTCATAAAATATTCCTCTTACACATGTCTTAAAAGATTCCTCTTACAAGGCATGGCATGCAAGATTTCTGATACACACTCATTAAAGGCATGTCATAAATAATTCCTCTCACCCTCTCATCTAAGGCATGTGTTGCCTCTCCATAATGGAATTCGAATTGTCTCTCCTTAATGGCATGAGTTACTCTTCCCTAAATGGCAAATGTAACTCCTCCTCAAGGCATGTGTATTGCTCCTCCTTTATGTTAATAATTCATTTCTCCTATATATATATATGTCTCATATCGTCTCACCTCACGTACTTCTGCATTGTGAATTCAAACTTGAGAGAGAGTTGGAGAAACTTGAAGGAGATTGTGAGAGAGAGAGACTTGGAGAGTAAGAGCAGAACTTGGTGAGCCAAGGTGTCTGGGATGCCCTCATTTAAAATAGATGTCTTCTCTCACAAGAGAAGCTGGGATTAAGAGGGAGAATTCAACTGTATATGCTCCTGAGCTAATATCATTGCTGAAAGAAAGAAGACCCTCATGGCTCAAAGATATATGACTTCAAGGGGGAAATTCCAGTAGAAAAACAAGAAGCCCTATAAATACCAGAGGTGTCTAGCTTCCATGAGTACAATATGAGCCTGGATCATTTAAAGAAGTTGTAAAGCATCATGTTTACAAGGATGCAAGGGTGATGTCTGGGATATGGTTCCTAGACCATAGAACAAAGCTGTTGTCACCTCGATATAAGATCAAGCATGGATCTGATGGGAAAATGTGTTGCCTGAGACTTATCTAGGAAGGCACTGATTACTATTGCACCTATAATCTATTATTTCCCTTGCTGCTACGCAAAGACGAAATTTTCATCATATGGATGTGAAGATCGCCTTTTGTCATGGTGCGATAAAGGAAGAGGTGTATGTAGAGCAACCTCTGGGGTTCGAAGTCCATGTTCGGGACACCCATGTCTGCAGGATGAAGAAAGCCCTCTATGGGCTGAAGCAAGCACCCAGAGCTTGGTACGAGAGGATAGATAGCTACCTGATGAAGCTGGGCTTCACTCACAGTAATGATGATTCAAACCTTTACTTCAAGATTGATAGAGAAAAGCCTCTCATTCTGGTTCTCTATTCGGGCGATCTCTTCCTGACAGGTGCTGACCCTCTCATTCATCAGTGCAAGAGGGATCTCGCTACTGAATTCGAAATGAAGGACCTAGGACTGATGCACTACTTCTTAGGCTTGGAGGTCTGGCAGAGACCTAGTGAGATTTTCCTTTCTCAAGGAAAATACATTGTGAAGCTTCTGGAAAGATTTGATATGGTGGACTGTAAGTCCGTGACGACACCGATGAAGCTCAACTATAAGAAGTTGAGTGGCAGCGCTGCTGGGCCCGTGTTAGCAAATTTTGTTGAGTATCGTCAACTCGTAGGGGCTCTGATGTTCTTAGTGAACACCCGTCCGGACGTATGTTGTGCAGTGAACACTTTGAGTCAACACATTGTTGATCATAACATTCATTGGGTTGGTGCCAAGAAACTCTTGAGATATCTTTGTGGAATGATAGACCATGGGCTGAGATACACTGTCGAGAGCATGACACTCCTTGGATATACTTATGCTGATTGGGCTGGCAGTGTGGTGGATCGCAAGAGCACATCTGGATGCTGCTTCACACGTAGATCTGCTTCAGGCAGGAAATGGAAGTCGGTAGCCTTGAGCATTGCTGAGGCTGAATACATTGCAGCATGTATGGCCCGTTGTGAAGTCACTTGGTTGCGAAAGCTTTTCAGTAAGCTGTTCGAGCATGTGCTAGATGCCACTGTTATCCTTTGTGATAACCAGAGGGGGATTTATTTGTCAGAGAATCCCGTGTTCCAATTGATCCAAGTATGATGATGGCTGGTACCACTTTATCCGGGATATGGTACAGCGAGACGTCGTAAGGCTCGATCATGTAGGAACTGATGAGCAGGTTGCGGATATTCTCACAATGCCCTTGGGGAAGGTCATGTTCCTAACCTTCCGTGAGAATCTTGGAATCATGGAACGACCCTATTTGGAGGGTCATGTTGGACGATGAGCTCTGGGAGCTCCAAGGGGGTTTTTGGGGATAGCTTTGGTGCTATAAGCAACCACAGGGCTAGGCTTGCCGAACCTAGTTGGTGTGCTTCTGCCCCACTGTGATGATATTGAGATGGTTTACCTCTTTGATCTGTGCCCTGTATGCATCCTACCCATGGAGTTTCGGACTCATGGGAAGTACCTCTCATTTGGCCAATGAGGTGGGAAATGTGAATAGAGATCATAGCAAGACCGATGGACACATCGGAGATTTCCGTACTCTCTATGTCTAGGATGGCACGTGTCCAACAACTTGATCTGGGATCAAGTCATGTGAGGTTTCGGACCTCCAACTGACTTCGAGTAAGTGAGATTAACTTTGGGTTAGTATATATGACTCTCTTGAGTCCAAGTGAGGTTTCGGACCTCCCACTGACTTCGGGTCAGATAAACCAACTTCAGGTTGGTATGAGACTCTCTGTGAGTTCTATATAGGTTTCGGACCTCTGGGCTGAATCTGTTAGTCGGAAATGATGTCATGATGACTGACCCACTTCTGTTCTGAAATAAAGAAGCTAGCAAAGCAAGTTACGGCGAGATGACGCACGATGTTTGGATTGCACTAGTGGACGGAGTTCTCCCTAGTTGAGAGGGAGTGTTAAATTTGGACAACTAGGTCCAAACTCCGGGTTGTGCTGCTCAGATGACGATCCCAATATTTTTATTGGATTCCTCTTTCGGAGAGATGTAAGATTGATCGAAAGATCATCTCGATCGGATGAGCAGAACATGTACTTTGAATTTATTCCACTTATGTGCTAGGTCAGCTTGGAATATAATATAGACTTAAATGTCTTAAAGGACGTGTTACACAACCCCAAAGATGCCTATATATTGGAGAGACTTGGAGTTCATTATACACACAATGTGTGGAGGATTTTCTTCTCTCTTGATGGTGATGGAGCTGCGTATTTGCGGAATATTCTTTGTCTGGGTTGTCTTGGGGTTGTGTGTGGCACACTTGGCTGAATGACCTATTGGAGACTTTGCTGGTAGAAGCATCCTGCTGATCGCAGTAACGCCACCATTCATTATCTCTGTTTTGGCTTGTCTTCCATCGATCTATTGGTATGTTCTATCTGCTTCAGTATTTTGTGCCCTAATCTGAAATGGCATAGAACATGTTCAGAAAATTACAGGACAAGAGCTCAATACTTCTGCAAAGAAGTTGGAATCAGGAAAGAGACCACCATACGATATAACCCAGAACAAAATGGGCACTTAAGGATCTTTGACTGCCCTGTCTATTTTCATGTGCTAAAGGAAAAGAGTACCAAGTTGGAAGCTTTAGGTAAGAAATGTATGATTGTTGGTTATTGTGAAAAATCTAAAGCTTATAGAATATATGTACCTGGATAAAGAAACATGGAGTTTAGTAGAGATATAACATTTGATGAAGATGCAGCTCTTTGAAAAGCCATAGACACTCCTCACGCTAATTTTGAAAGACATGATGATGCCTTGGATGCACAAGAAGATCCCAAGACTGAGCTTGAGTCTGATCTTGCCGATGAACCCATGGATCCAATGGACTCCTTGGATCCTTCTTCATGTGTTACAAAAAGATGATTATGGTTTCATGACACTTTACAGGATGTTGATAGACATGCTACTCCTCGAGGAACCTTTAGAGAAAGCAAGAAACCACACCGATTACAAGAATATGTGGTAGCCATGAGCAACATTATTTAGGTTGAACCATGCACTTTTGAAGAAGCAACGAAAGATCAAGTGAGGAAAGATGCAATGGCTAAAGAATATGAGTCCATCATTCATAATGATGTATGGGAAGTGGTTCCAAGAACACAAGGTAAATCTGTTGTGTCTTCTAAACGACTATATAAAATTAGACACGGTGCTAATGGAAATATTGAAAAATATAAAGCTAGATTTGTGGCTAGAGGGTTCTCTCAGAAAGAGGGAATAGACTATGATGAAATCTTTGCACCTGTTGCCCATTATACAACCATTCGATCTATTGTGACTCTAGCTGCTAGCCAATGATGGTGAATGAGAAGATTGCTTTTCTGCATGGCTTCCTCAAGGAAGAAGTATTTGTGGAACAACCACAAGGCTTTGAAGTACATGACCAGAAAACTCATGTGCCGATTGAAGAAAGCTCTCTATGGTTTGAATCAAGCTCTAAGAGCTTGGTATGCCCACATTGGTAGCTTCTTGATGAAGCTTGGTTTTACTAGAAGTAATGCGATCCAAATCTTTGCTTTAATACAGTCTAAGGAATGCCTTTTGATTTTGGTATTATATATTTATGATTTATTTTTGATCTGTGGTGAACCTCTTATCCTCCAGTGTAAGAGGGAGTTAGTCTATGAATTTGAGATGAAATATCTTCATTTGATGCACTACTTTTCAGGTATTGAAATATGGCAGAGGCTTGGTGAGATTTTCCTTTCTCGAGGAAAACATGTTGACAAGCTACTGGAATGATTTGGTATGACATAATGCAAGTTAATGAATTTTCCAATGGAAATGAATTTCAAGAAGCTAGATGGTGAAGCTGGAGGTCCTGATTTGGAAAATCCTTCTGAGTATCATCAATTGATTGGAGCATTGATGTTCTTAGTGAACACTAGACCGACCATATGTTTTACGATCAATACTCTGAGCCAATATACGATTAATCAATCACATGCACACTGGATTGTTACAAAGAATGTGTTGATATACCTACACGGGACCATCAATCTTGGATTGAGATATATTGCTAAAAATGTAAGACTTCATGGATATACTGATGTTGATTGGGCTTGTAACTCTGTTGATAGGAAGAGCTCTTCTGGGTGTTGCTTTAGCTTGGGATCTGCCATGATCTCTTGGATGAGCAGAAAGCAAAATTTTTTTGCACTAAGTATAGCTAAAGCTGAGTACATTTGCTAACATGGCTAGCTGTGAGGCAGTATGGCTGAAGAAGCTCTTTGGAGAGCTATTTGAGCAAGTTCTAGACACAACAATTATATATTGTGATAATTAGAGCGGGATTCGTCTTGTAGAAAATCCTATGTTCCATGACAAGTCTAAGCACATTGAGATCAAATATCACTATACCGGGATATGGTGCAGAGAGGAGCAGTGAGGCTCCATCATATTGTGACTGATGATCGGACAATAGACATTCTTACCAAGCCTTTATTGAAAGGAAAGTTCTTGGTTTTTAGAGAGCAACTTGGACTTATGGACATGAACCTTCCGGGAAGCAGTCACAATTGATTGAGAACACTGAGCTGCCTTTCCCCCCTGTCAGAGCTCACATGATTAGGGAATGATGCCGGAAAACCCTCGAGGATGAGGGACCTCTTGTGAAGTGTGTGCCACAAGAGTAGGCCTCAGTATGCATCCGACTCATAGTTTGGGACTTAGGAAGAACCACCTATCTAGCCAATAGTTGTAGTGAGACTTGTGATGCAGGTGTTCCACCACTTGACGTTTAATGAGACTTAGATGTGTGAGATCCTTGTTATGTGTTGATAAGTGGATCCCCCCAAGCAGTGATGAGCCTTGGGTGTGTGAGATCCTTGTCATGTGTTGACAAGTGGATCCCCCCAAGCAGAGATGAGCCTTGGTTGTGCGAGATCCTTGTCATGTGTTGACAAGTTGATCCCCCCATGCAGAGATGATACTTGGTTTTGCAAGATCCTTGTCATATGTTGGCAAGTGACATTCCCCCCAAGTGAATATATGGTGATGGATGAATCTCCCCTATGATGATTCTTCTTCATTGGAGTGAGACATCACTGTTCCAGATGGTACAATGCAAAGATGAACAAAGATGAGTAGAGAAAGCAAAGACCTTTATTGCAGAATTCTTCCCTAGCAGCTAGGGAGTGTTGAAAATTGACAACTCAGGGATCGATTTCTAAAAATAGAAAGTCTAAAAACAGAAATTCTAAAAATAGGAAGTATACAAATAAAATGTCTCAAGCATGACTTTCCAAAAATAGTAAATCACCTTGCATTAATTGGTAATCTGATCCAGGTGGATATTGGTGGCCACCTGCCTATTCCACTTGGACCTCCACCATTGTTTCTTTCAGTTTTTCAGTTTCCTTAATTGTAGCACAATTCACTATTTTTGGCAGTTTTTTGGGTCTTGAACTTCTGGAGCCGTTTTGAGGCCCTAAACGACGTTTTATGGACATCAAACCTCCGCGGATATGAGTTTGTTCCAGACTTGATATTCGCTGTCAACAATTGTATTCCTCGTAAAGATCTTTCTAACGATGTATCATGTGCGTCAAATAGAGATAGTATGCCAAAGTTACAAGCACGGGAAATTGATGTACCAATTTACCTCGACGGGGCCCATATTTTGGCGTTTCATCTCCTAGGTTTAGGTTTTTGGATGTTTAGGTTTTTCCATTGTTTCTCAATAATATATAGGCCTTCGAGCCTCATTGTAATATAGAGTTCAGAGGCCTGTAGCCGCCACATCTCTTCTCAGACATAAGCTACCAACGCCCTAGCTAGTTTATTTCCATTTTGTCTGTAAACAAATTTCAGTTCTTTGATATTAATGAAATGAAGTGTTATTTCTGTTGCATCTTTGTATTTATGGTTATTTGTGTATTTTGTTGTGTTCCTGCATAAATTCGGATCAGTGGTATCAGAGCGGTCTGCTCTTTCTCGATCCTTCTTTACATGTCCCCAACGAGGTCAAGGTATAAGGAGTTAGGGCTCGATCTTGTTGAACCTTTGCAAGATTAGCCTCGCAAACCCCGACGCCCGCCCATGGGGGACGAAAAGAAAGACGAAGGAACAGGAGATCCTATCAAAATATTGCTCGAGGAGGCCCTTGAAAGAAAAAGGAACGCGATGATGGATAACTTTGCCCAGATCCTTCAACGACTGCCCATTGGCGGCGCATCTGCATCTAACAACCACTCTGGGGGCGCAACCCATTTTAAGGTACAAGTAAACTTTGACATTCCCATATTTGATGGCCAAATAGATGTAGACGCCGTAGATAGATGGTTGAATCTATTAGAAGGATATTTCTCGGTTCATGACTTTTCCGACCGAGAGAAGATTATTTTTTCACTGCTCAAAGCCGCCCCCCATGTCAAGGACTAGTGGGAAACCTACTGTGAGAAAAAGGATGAGGGGGAACCCTCTTTGTTCTCGACCGTACCCACTTGGAATTCTTTCCGAGACGCCATCAAGGAACAATATTATCCCGTGGGGAGCTATGAGGACAAGTACATACAATGGACTACGCTGCGGCAACAAAGGGATCAAGATGTGCATGAGCTGAAGAATCTGTTCCATACCCTGCGGACAAAGTTGGGTATCGCAGATTCGGAGAAACATTTGGTGCTGAAGTACCGCAGTTGTCTGCATAGATACATTAAGGAGGAAATGGAGTTCCTTGACTTCTCCTCGCTTGGTACGACATACCAATATGTTGCCAAGATTGAGCAGAAATTCAAATAGAAGAAGCGAGACTTTGGATCTGCGAATCAATAGCAAGTGAAAGGTGCCCCCAAACCATAGAACAAAGGACAAAGCCAAGGCATGGTGGCCCAAGACAACCTCCCAAAGCCGCAAGAAAAGAACAACACTGGGAAGCTGAAGGACACGGGAAAGTGGTGTGAGTTCCATAAGAGCTCCACTCACAACACAAGTGAGTGTCAGGCCAAGCAGTCACTGGTGCCCGAGATGAAGACTTCTGAATCAGATGCATGCTCCGACACTGAATCAGAACCTGAGAAGGGGAGTGAAAGAGGGAAGCAGATTATCGATGCGGAGCCCAATGCCACCGTTGCCACCACGAACATCCAATAGGAAGAAGCAGAAGATTTAGAGGAGGTGGAGCGTCTCTTCCACTCCCAGATGTGGGTAAAGGGTTTCTCGCTATAGTTCATTGTCGACAGTGGGAGCCAAAAGAACCTCATTTCAGTAGAGGTCATGAAGCGGTTGGGCTTGCCGACCACAACACACCCACAACCGTACACCATCAGGTGGCTTCACCAAGGACGGGATCTCCGCGTCAGCCAGTAGTGTTGTCTTCTCTATAGCATCAAGCCCTTCATCGATGAGGTATTATGTGACATTGCTCCTCTTGATGTTTGTGATGTATTATTAGGCCAACCATACTTGTGGAAGCGACGTGCTGTGTATGAGTCCCGACCTCACGCTGTTATTATTACTTTGGGAAATAAGTTGTACATGATACCAGAGGTACAACCGCCTGCCGCTATCTCTTTGGTTACTGCAAAAAAAAGCAGTGAGCTCATTTCCACAACCGAGAAATTTGTTTTCCTGATGATCCGCCCTCAGGGTAAGAAGAAGACTATGGCCACGACCTCCAGATAGGGCTCCTTTGCACGACAACAACAAATGGACAAGGTAGTGTAGGAGTACCGGGACATCTTCACCTCACCCGTAGGGGTGCCTCTACACTGTCAGGACAAGCACCCCATCGATCTGACCCCAGGTGCACCACTGCCCAATGGATCGATCTATTGGCACTTTGTTCTGGAGGACGATGAAATCAAGAGGCAGATTCAGGAGCTGCTGCAGAAAGGTCACATCTGGCCAAGTTCATCGCTCTGTGGGAGCCCGATCAAGTTGGTGTAGAAGAAGGATGGGACTTGGAGACTCTGTATTTACTATTGACTATCGGGCGCTGAACAATATCACTGTTCGGAATAGGTACCTAATCCCACAGATTGATGACCTTTTGGACCAACTCAAAGGGGCGAAATATTTCAGCAAGATCGACTTAAAGTTTGGGTATCACCAGGTACCAATCGAACCGTTCGATATGTGGAAGATTGCCTTCAAAGCCAAGGAGGGCCTTTTCGAATGGCTGGTCATGCGTTTCGAATTGACGGATGCTCTCGCAACCTTCATGAGGCTGATGGAGGGCATCTTGTGGCCATTCACAAACTCATTTGTAGTAGTGTACTTGGATGACATCCTGATCTTCAGCCAGACTTGGGAAGAGGACACCACATCTGACAGGTCCTCCAAACACTGTGGAAACACAAGTTGTGTGCCAATTTGGAGAAGTGCACTTTTGGCATGACGTAGGTTCAGTATCTGGGATACATTATTGATGAGCGGGGGGTGCATGTGGATCCAACCAAGATCCAAGTCATTCGGGATTGGCTAGCCCCAACCACTCTAACAGAGCTTTGCAACTTTCTGGGTCTTGCTAATTTCTACCGTAGGTTCGTGTTGGGATTCTCTCATATCACTTGGCCCTTGAGTTCAGTCACCAAGGGAGGAGCAAAAGCAAAATTCTTTTGGTCGGAATCTCAACAGAAGGCGTTCATAGAATTGAAACATCGCCTCTGCTGTGCCCTAGTGTTCACATTACCAGACTTGCAACAACCGTTTGAGATCGAGACAAATGCCTCTGACTATGCTATTGGGGCAGTTCTTACTCAACAGGGGCATCCAGTGGCTTATCACAGTGAGACACTGTCTAACACAGTCCGAAAGTATCCCACTTATGACAAGGAGATGTATTCCATTGTGCAGGCCTGCCGACAATGGAAGCATTACATTTTGGGGAGGGAAACGATCATCCACATAGGCCACCGACCCCTGCAGTTCAGACAGACACAAGGGAAGCTGCAGAACAATCGCCATCAGAAGTGGTCCACATATCTGCAACAATTTCATTTGAGCATCAAGTACAAGAAGGGCAGCTCCAATAATGTTGCAGACTGCCTCAATCAACCATCGATTGCGGTGATAACCACAGTGCTCAACTCTTGTGGGCATGAGACTTCTGATTGGCTGCTTCTCTACAAGAGCAATCTAGAATTCGGAAACACATACAAGACGCTCTTGGAGGGTAACCAAGTTCCAAATTTTCACCTCCAAGATGCATTGCTATGTCACTTGGGACACCTTTGTGTTCTTTCAAGCGAGCATGCCAAGATGATTTGGGAAGCTCACTACAGTCGGGTCGCTGGGTATTTTGGGGTTGAGAAAACAGTGACAGTGTTGCAGAAGTATTTCTATTGGCCAAACCTTCTACAGGATGTCGAGAAGTACATCAAATCCTGCACTGCTTGTGCCATTGCCAAACCGACCATCAAGAAGCAAGGCCTCTATACTCCGTTGCCCACCCCTAGTCGACCTTGGGAATCCATCTCCATGGATTACATGTCGGGCCTTCGTTCTACTAAGCATGGCAACGACTGTGTTTTCGTGGTCGTCGATAGATTCTCGAAGATGGCCATTATGGCAGCCTGCAAGAAGAATATCACAGTAGAAGCCACTGCTAAACTCTTCTTTGAACCAGTGTCGGTACACTTTGGGATCCCACAATCTATCATCTCAGATCAAGACAACAGGTTCCTCAGTACATTTTGGTCCATCCTTTGGTCAATGCTGAACACCAAGCTCACCAAGTCCACATCTGATGGCTAGACAGAGGTCATCAACAGGATGATCGTACACATTCTGCGCAGGTCAACTCAAAGCATCCACACACATGGAATGAGAGCGTCCCCTATGTACAACATAGCTATAATCGGGCCCTCCACAGCTCAACTGACCACAGCCCCTTTCAGGTGGACTTGGGATTCCAGCCACAATGTGCCATTGACGTAGCCATGCCATTTGCAGCTACTCAAGCTGATTCGGCTCATGTCTAGTCTGAAGTTGCTAAGGCGAACAACTTCATTGAGTGCATTCAACACATTCGCCAACATGTTCATGACATATTGGACAGAGCCAATGCTAAGTACAAGCAGCGACATGATCAACATCGGGTGCAACACAACTTCCAGGTGGCTGACAAAGTGTGGCTACATTTGTAGAAGGAGCGCCTCGCTAGACCCCACCGCAAGCTTCACTCGCTCCGATATGGGCCATACACCATCACCAAGGCTGTAGGGTACAATGCCTTCGAGCTCAGTATTCCACCATTCCTTGGTCTGCACCTTGTGTTCAATGTGGACTGCCTTCGACCCTACTTTCCACCTCTACTGGACACATTCGACATGGCAGAAAAACTCACACCAACAGAGTTAAACCGAGACTGCATGGAACAAGCCACAACTTATCGTATTATGGACACACAGATCAAGAACATCCGCCAACAGAGGATCCAACTATATCGAGTTGTCAAAGCAGGCCAACTCCTTCACCAGGGCAAGTGGCTTACTAGGGACCAAGTTCAGCAGAAGTTTCCTCATCTCATGGAGGAATTCAACGCAATGGGGACCATTGCTTCCTAATGGGAGAGGAATGATCCAGGTGGATATTGGTGGCCACCCGCCTATTCCACTTGGACCCCCACCATTGTTTCTTTAAGTTTTTCAGTTCCCTTAACTGTAGCACAATTTACTATTTTTGGCAATTTTTTGGGTCCTGAACTTCTGGAGCCGTTTTGAGGCCCTAAACGACGTTTCTTCGCGAATATGAGTCCGATTCAGCGTTGATATTCGTTGTCAGTAGTTGTAGTCCTCGGATAGATCTTTCTAACGATGTATCATGTGCGTCAAACGAAGATAGTATGCCAAAGTTACGGCCCCGAGAAATTGATATACCAATTTACCTCGACAGGGCCCATATTCTGGTGTTTCATCTCCTAGGGTTAGGTTTTTGGATGTTTAATGTTTTCCATTGTTTCTCAATAATATATAGGCCTTCGAGCCTCATTGTAACACAAAGTTCAAAGGCCTGTAGCCACCACATCTTTTCTTAGAGATAAGCTACTAGCGCACTAGCTAGTTTATTTCCATTCGATTTGTAAACAAATTTCTGTTCTTTGATATTAATGAAATGAAGTGTTATTTCTGTTGCATTATTGTATTTATGGTTATTTGTGTATTCTGTTGCGTTCCTGCATAAATTCAGATTGGTGGTATCAGAGCGGTCTGCTCTTTCTCGATCATTCTTTGCATGTCCCCAACAAGGTCGGGTTATAAGGAGTTAGAGCTCGATCTGGTTGAACCTTTACAAGATTAGCCTCGGAAACCTCGACACTCGCCCATGGGGGACGAAAAGAAAGACGAGGGAGCAGGAGATCCTATCAAAATATTGCTCGAGGAGGCCCATGAAAGACAAAGGAACGCAATGATGGATAACTTCGCCTAGATCCTTCAATGACTGCCCATTGGCGACGCATCAACATCCAACGGCCACTATGGAGGCGCAACCCCTTTTAAGGTACAAGTAAACTTTGACATTCCCATATTTGATGGCTAAATAGGTGTAGACGCCGTAGATAGATGGTTGAATCTATTAGAAGGATATTTCTCGGTTCATGACTTTTCCGACCGGGAGAAGATTATTTTTTCACTGCTCAAAGCCGCCCCCCATGTCAAGGACTGGTGGGAAACCTCATGTGAGAAAAAGGATGAGGGGGAACCCTCTCTGTTCTCGACCGTACCAACTTGGAATTATTTCTGAGACGCCATCAAGGAACAATATTATCCCGTGGGGAGCTATGAGGACAAGTACATACAATGGACTACGCTGCGGCAGCAAAGGGATCAAGATGCGCATGAGCTGATGAATTTGTTCCATACCCTGCTCACAAAGTTGAGTATCAAAGATTCAGAGAAACATTTGGTGCTGAAGTACCACAGTTGTCTGCACAGATACATTCAGGAGGAAATGGAGTTCCTCGACATCTCCTCGCTTGGTACGGCATATCGATATGCTGCCAAGATTGAGCAGAAATTCAAATAGAAGAAGCGAGACTTTGGATCTGCGAATCAATAGCAAGCAAAAGGTGCCTCCAAACCGTAGAACAAAGGACAAAGCCAAGGCATGGCGACCTAAGACAAACTGCCGAAGCTGCAAGCAAAGAACAACACTGCGAAGCCGAAGGACACGGGAAAGTGGTGTGAGTTCCATAAGAGCTCCACTCACAACACAGGTGAGTGTCGGGCCAAGCAGTCACTGGTGGCCGAGATGAAGGCTTCTGAATCAGATGCATGCTCCGACACTGAATCAAAACCAGAGAAGGTGAATGACAGAGGGAAGCAGATTATCGATGCGGAGCCCAACGCCACCGTTGCCACCATGAAGATCCAAAAGGAAGAACCGAAAGATCCAGAGGAGGAGGAGCGTCTCTTCCACTCCCAGAAGTGGGTAAAGGGTTCCCCGCTACAGTTCATTGTCGACAGTGGGAGCCAAAAGAACCTCATTTCAGTAGAGGTTGTGAAGCGATTGGGCTTGTCGACCACAACACAACCACAGCCGTACACCATTAGGTGGCTTCACCAAGGACGAGATCTACGCATCAACCAACAGTGCTGCCTTCTCTACAACATCAAGCCCTTCATTGATGAGGTATTATGTGACATTGCTCCTCTTGATGTTTGTGATGTATTATTAGGCCAACCATACTTGTGGAAGCGACATGCTGTGTATGAGTCTCGACCTCACGCTGTTATTGTTACTTTGGGAAATAAGTTGTACAGGATACTAGAGGTATCACCGCCTGCCGCTATCTCTTTGGTTACTGTAAAACAATGCTGTAAGCTCATTTCCAAAACAGGGAATTTTTTTTCCTGATGATCCATCCTCAGGGCAAGAAGAAGACTGTGACCACGACCTCCAGATAGGGCTCCTCTGCACGACAACAACAAATGGACAAGGCCGTGGAGGAGTAATGATCCAAGTGGATATTGGTGGCCACTCACCTATTCCACTTGGACCCCCACCATTGTTTCTTTCAGATTTTTCAGTTTCCTCAATTGTAGCACAATTTACTATTTTTGGCATTTTTTTTGGGTCTTGAACTTCCGGAGCCGTTTTGAGGCCCTAAACGACGTTTTTTGGGCATCAAACCTCCACAAATATGAGTCAGTTCCAGACTTGATATTCGCTGAGAATAGTTGTATTCCTTGGATAGATCTTTCTAACGATGTATCATGTGCGTCAAAGGGAGATAGTATGCAAAAGTTACGACCCCGAGAAATTGATGTACCAATTTACCTCGACGGGGCCCATATTTTGGGGTTTCATTTCCTAGGGTTAGGTTTTTGGATGTTTAGGATTTTCCATTGTTTCTCAATAATATATAAGGCTTCGAGCCTCATTGTAACACAGAGTTCAGAGGTCTGTAGCCGCCACATCTCTTCTCAGAGATAAGCTACCAACACCCTAGCTAGTTTATTTCCCTTCTCTCTGTAAACAAATTTCAGTTCTATGATATTAATGAAATGAAGTGTTATTTCCGCCGCATCTTTGTATTTATGGTTATTTGTGTATTCTGTTGCGTCCCTGCATAAATTCGGATCATAATCAAGTATTGTTGATGGAAAATGAAAGTCCCTTATGATCATCAATCAATCCTAATAGTTCAATTTCAACTTAATCATCAATATTATTATTATTATTATTGTGATACAATTATATTATTATTAAAAAAAATTCAAGTCTCTCAATCTTGGCTCTCAATAATGTTCTCTCACACTCTCTTACTCCCATTAAAAGACTTGTCATAAAATATTCCTCTTACGCATGTCATAAAAGATTCCTCTTACAAGGCATGGGATGCAAGATTTCTCTTACACACTCATTAAAGGAATGTCATAAAATATTCTTCTCACCCTCTCATCTAAGGCATGTGTTGCCTCTCCACAATGGAATTCGAATTGTCTCTCCTTAATGGCATGAGTTACTCTTCCTTGAATGGAAATGTAACTCCTCCTCAAGGCATGTGTATTGCTCCTCCTTTATGTCAATTATTCATTGCTCCTCCTCCTATATATATATATATATATGTATGTCTCATATCATCTCGCCTCACTTACTTGTGCATTGTGAATTCGAACTTGAAAGGTAGTTGGTGAGACTTGAAGGAGATTGTGAGAGAGAGAGACTTGGAGAGTAAGAGTAGAACTCGGTGAGCCTGAAGCAACAAAAGTGATAGCGAAACTGTAGGCTTGTTGACTTTAATTGTAAAAATACATAAGAGGTATTTGTAATAATAATTTATTAATATATAAAATGTATAAGTGATGAATAAATGTTACAATGAGGCCTTGCTTATATACCTGGGCAGGTGGCCTTTCATGACTGGACATGTCTTTTAGACATGTTTTTTCACTTAACTAACTACTATTTAAAATAATCATCATCTGATTATTATTTACACTTATTTCTTCTATTAGTTATGAATTATATTTATAACATTGCTCTTTCCTTCGAAAGCTTTGTCCTCAAAGCTATACTACTTGCCAATTTTCTTCATTTTGCGATTGTCACCTCAGCATATGAGAGTCGATGTCACTCGTACTTTTTTTGTATAATTTGCTTGTAGATTGTCCATGTTTTTTTTCGATTTCTTGTTACGAATTTTTTTTTAATATATATATATATATATATATATATATATAAATTAAAACTATATGTTATAATTATATAATTATATAATTAAACTTTATATAGTTAAGTTATCTATATATATATACATATTAACTAGAGTCACAAGATGATAGGCTGGAATTGCGTCCCTCGGGAATGATGGTTGAACTTGTTGACCCATGATAATGCTAAATTGCGAACAAATGCAGTGGGAGACAACAGTTGTGTGACTTAATGTTGTGGCCCATGCATTTTTTGGAATAGTAGCATGCCAAGGCAACATTGCCCACCGCCTTTACAGAGACTCCAAAAAATTTGTGATTGTGGACGACTGTGATTTCCGCTACTCGCTGCAGCCCCGGAATGTGATTCCTGTGATGCGTTACCAGGGAAACCCCAATGATGAAAATATCGATTGCCTGTTCGAGGTTCTCCTCGAGGTCTCCACAAAGGCAAATGTTTGAAACTTTCTCAGCACTGTAAAAATTTATAGTTTTCCACCCCGGTTTTCAGTTTTTCACCTTATTACTCCAAAATAGTTAAATGCCTTTTCCCATCTCCATACATTTAACAAACTGGAAAATAACTTTCGCTGAAAACACAAATTCTGGAAAAATTACAGAATGCTGGAAAATGCAGAAATAAATATCAGCAGTAACAAACAGCCATTCAACACATCATAACACAGTAATTTTTGGTCAAGGTGACCCTGGAAAAACCCCCTACAACTCTTGGGGAAAGCCAGTCTGGAAGCTTCTCTTTTATTTCTGAAAAATGCTTTTACAGTGAGCAGTAATACACAGAAAATTACAGCAAACACAAAAATCACTTATCTTGACTTTCGTGCCACCCTCCACCTTGAAAAACGTGCCAAACAGCAAACATAAATTTTTCAGAGAAATTACAGCATTAAATGCTGTCTTAGCTGCCTCGAAAAGCGTGCCAGGAATGATTGTACGAACTGTACGGATTCCGTACGGATGGGACAACAACCCCTTTCTCGATTTTCGTGCCCAGAAAAATCTGCCTTGAAAATCGTGCTCCTTGCTGCTGTTCCAGCTCTCGAAAACAGTTCTGTCCCCTCTCTCGAAAACCGTGCAAATGCTGTACGGACTTTTTGCCTTGGTTAATGTGCCAATGAACTCTGCTGTACGGATTTTTCAGCCTTGGGAAGTGTGCTCTCTTGCTGTACGGACTTGCTGTGCTGCCTTTGCTGCTCTCCCTCTGCTCAGAAATCACTCTTCAGCTCCCTCTCCTCCTCTCTCAATCTGCTCATGAAAGAATGAATGACCTTTTCCTCCTTTTCCTCCTTTAACCCAACCCTAAGTGACTTTTGGGGAATCCCTAAATCCAATGGCTGAGATAGATTGAGATCTAGGGCTGAGATTAAATGCTCATTTAAATCTCACTTTCTATTTTTTAATTCACCCCACTTTAATAAAGACCCACTTAGTCATTTATTTCCAAAGTCATTTTTCCTTTCTAATTTTACATTGACTTTATTAAAGTCACTTTAAAATTAGACTTTAGTAACTTTATCACTTAAGTCACTTTTAAATTAGATTTGACTTTATAACTTTATAAAGTCACTTTAGTAACTTTATCACTTAAAGTCACTTTAAAATTAGATTTGACTTTATAAAAATTATAAAGTCACTTTAGGAGAAAAATTAAATTCTTTTGGACACTTTTCCTTAGGCCAAAGATCAAAGCCTTAGGGAACCACCTGTCCTCCGGTACCAAATTTCAACACTCCCTCTTACCGAGGAAGGTGTTCCTCACCACACCCATCTTGTCTCTGAAGTAGACATGCTTGCCCCGTGGTAAGGCTTTGGTAAGAATATCTGCAACCCGCTCATCAGTGGGAATATACTCAAGCTTCACAGCTCCTTTCTGAACATAGTCTCTGATGAAGTGATATTTGATCCCGATATGCTTTGACCTGTCATGAAATACCGGATTCTCCGTGAGTTTAATGCAACTCTGATTATCACAGTAAATCACTGAAGGTCTCAACGGCTGACCAAATAAGCCAAACAACATCTTGCGAAGCCAGATGGCCTCACAACTAGCTAGACTGGCTGCCATGTACTCTGCTTCCGTTGAACTCAATGCTACTGACTGTTGCTTTCGGCTGAACCATGACACCACTGTCGAACCCAACCCAAAACAACACCTTGAAGTGCTCTTCCTATCAGAAGCACAACCTGCCCAATCAGAATCAGTGTAACCTGCCAATCTCACTCCATCCCCCTGCCTGTAGTCCAGACCATAATCCACTGTCCCCTGCAAGTATCGCAAAATGTGTTTTGCAGCCACCCAGTGAACCTTCCTAGGCTCACACATAAACTGACTCATCGTGTTGACTGCAGAACAAATATCTGGTCTAGTGTTGACCAAATACATCAAGGAACCAATCAGCTGCCTGTACAATGTGGGGTCCACCAACTCGGAATCCGAAGCGTGAAGCTTCTTCCAGTTGGTGATCATCGATGTCGACATGGGTCTACAATCCTCCATGTGGAATCTGCCAAGGATGTCCACAATATACTTCCCCTGCCCCAGGAAGAAATGCCCCTCCTCCTGCCACACCTCCAAACCCAAAAAGTAATGCATCAAGCCGATGTCCTTCATCTCAAACTCCGCCGCAAGATCTCTTTTGCAGTGCTCTATGAGTCTCTCTGCACCCGTAATGACCAAGTCATCCACATACAACACCAGAATGAGAGGCTCCTCACCTATCACAATATAGTAAAGGTTCGGATCTGCCTCACTCTTTGTGAAACCCATCTTCCGCAAGTATGTATCTATCCTGGAGTACCAAGCTCTGGGAGCTTGCTTCAGGCCATAGAGGGCCTTCTTCAGTCTGCACACATGGGACTCCTTCCCATGCACCTCAAAGCCCTGTGGCTGCTCAATGTACACCTCCTCCTGTATGAAGCCACTGAGAAATGCGGTCTTCACATCCATCCGGTGGATCTTCCAACCCATCTCTGCTGCTATCGATATAATGGAGCGGATCGAAGTATATCGAGCCACGGGAGCGAAGGTCTCCTCATAATCAACTCCCTCTACCTGGGAGAACCCTCTAGCCACAAACCTCGCTTTGAATTTCTCAATGCCGCCATCTGCAGCATGCTTTACCTTGTAAAGCCATCTGGAAGTAACCACGGATTTGCCCTCAGGCCTCGGCACCACCTCCCAAACATCATTCTTCATGATAGAAGAATACTCCTCCTGCATGGCCTCTCTCCAGACCTGCTGGCTAGCTGCGTCCTCATAGCTAGAAGGCTCAGAGTCAAGGATGCTGGTAGCCATTGCCATATAGCTACAAAACCTCTCAGGTGGTCTGCTCTCTCTGACCGGCCTCTTAGGCCCAGCAACAGATGTGGCCTCTCTCAAGGTGTCCCGAAGCCACTTGGGCTTCCTTCCCCGAGCACACTTCTCCGCCGGAGAATAAAATCCCCCTCCCCGCCATCAGGAGCCCGAACTCCTAACTCGTCCGTCTCACGTCCTCCCGCCTCGCACCCGAACCTCGTAGATGCCGAGGCATCAGAACCGTCCACGCGGACTCCCGAGTGAATCGCTCCGTGGATCGCTTCGCATGCCGCTCCCGTAGCACCACCTCTTGACTCCAAGTGGAGCCACTCCCCATCGACGGACTCCGACATCGTCATAGATGTACCTCCGGATCCTCCTGATCCCCGCCCACTGGATCCCTGTGACTGACTCAGCTGCTGCTGAGGGTCTAGCTGATCCAGATACTCTAACTCCCGTGACCTCCTAAAGGCCCTATCCTCCTCGAACTTCACATCCCGCCTGACAACAACTTTCCTCTGCGCAGGAATGTAAATCTGAAAGGCCTTGGAGGTCTCACTGTAGCCCACAAAGATACCCTTCTCTGCGGTGGGCTCTAGTTTGGTCCTCTTCTCCTTGGGTATGTAGGAGTATGTGATGCATCCAAAGATACGAAGATGACCAATATCAGGCTTCTTCCCAGAAAAAGCCTCCTCCGGAGTCATGTGCCCCAAGGCACGATGCGGACTCTTGTTCTGCAAGTAAACAGCTGTGTTGCAGGCCTCTGCCCACAAAAACAATGGCAACCCCTAATCATGTAACATGGCTTTGGCAGCCCCTCCGATGGATCTGTTCTTCCTCTCCGCAACCCCGTTCTGCTGGGGGTTGTAAGGAACAGTGAGCTCCCTTCTAATGCCTGCCTCCACACAATAGTCAACAAACTCTCCAAGGGTGTACTCTCCCCCATTGTCCGACCTCAGGGACTTGATCTTCCGACTTGTCTGTGTCTCCACAAGAGCTTCGAACTCCTGAAACCGCTTGAAGACCTCACTCTTGGTCTTCAAGAAATAAATCCAGGTCCTCCTGGAGTGATCATCAATGAATAACACATAGTACTCATATCCACTCAAGGAAACATGAGACATCTGACCGCTCACATCGGAATGAATCAAATCAAGTATCCCAGTCACTCTGTTGTCACTGCTGGGAAAAGGGGATTTGGCAAACTTGCCCATCGCACATCCTCTGCAAGTATCAAAGTGATCAGTACTGAAATCTGGCACACCTGTAGTGATCTCCCGCAAAGTCCTCAAGGCTTCATGATACATGTGCCCCATCCTGTGGTGCCAAATCTCACACTGCTCAGAACTGCTAGCTCTGCTGTCGGTACTACTGCTCAATGCCAAAAGGGACTGAAATGCAAACTTGTACACCTTTGCATGGCGTACACCTATCACTCTAGCTGAATCAGCTGGAGTTCCCCTGGGATACATCAACACCTGTCCTCCCCTTAACAATATCTCATATCCTCTGTCCTCCAAAGCTGAGACGGATATGAGGTTCTTCCTCATCCCTGGCACATAAAGAACATCCGACACCTTCAAGGGAGGTTTGGACTCCCTCTGAAATGTCAATGTTCCCACACCGACTGCTCTAACAACTCTGTCATCACCGAGTACTACCTCTACATCAGTGCCACTCTCTGAAAGCTCTGAGAAGTACTCACGGACTCCTGTCATGTGACGTGAAGCCCCACTGTCCACATACCAGATACCCGAAGATGCTCCACTAATTGAGGGAAATGCATGCTCCCTCTGAACCTCTATGGCAGATAATCCTGCACTAGAGGACTCACACACAGTGAACCCAAACTCCCGGTCAAAATGATCTGCAAAGTCCTCAACCTCTGCTGAAGCTGCCATGCTCTGGTTCTTCCCCTTCTTCTTCTTCTTCTCCGGACACACAACTGCATAGTGTCCCATCTTCTAACAATTCCAACACTTCACTTTGGAATAGTCCTTCTGTGTGTTATCCTGTTTACCTTTACCTTTGCCTTTGCCCCCACCATTGCTTGTGGAAGCCTCCTTCTTCCCTTTGCCTTTCTTGCGTCCTGCCAACAGTGCTACATCCTCATCCTGCTCAACTGGCTTGGCTGCCCCAAGCTGACCTTTCCTGATCTCTGTCTGAATGCAATCATCCCAAAACCTCTCCCATGTGGGAAGGGTCTCACGTGCACAAACCCCATCAGCAAAGTTCATCCATGAACGGGGAGGCCATTCACTGCAATCCGCACCAACTCAGTGGGTGGAATGGCCTCTCCAATCGCTGCCAACTCATCTCTCACATTAGTAATCTTTGTGAGATATCCAACTGCACTATCATTGCCCATCTTAATGGTCTTCAGCTTCTCCTTCAGGACCATTTTCCGGTTCTCATTGGTACTCTGGTAGAGATTGGACAATGCTGTCCACATCTCATGAGCATTTCTCTTCCCTCTCACATGAGGAATGCAATGGTCTTTGATTCCGTCTAGAATCAATCTCTACCCTTGTTGTTCTTTTTATTATATGCTGCCAACTGAGTAGCATCAGTGGGCACATTTACAGGGTTCTGTGTGGTATGCACCATAATGTCCCAGACTTCTGCCTCCTCAAAGATACTCCGCATTCTCTCCTTCCAAATGCTGTAATTGGAATGCCCATCCAACCTATCCTCCACCCTCAGTCCCAAAGACATCCTGCTGTCCTAAAACTGAAAAATAGCACTGCTGTAGTAAAGGTAAAACTGATGTTTGTGAAAAAATCAGCTTGCTGGAATTTTCTGAATGAAAAATCAGCAGGCTGTAATTTTCCTCCTTGCTGTCCCAAACTGCCCTTCAGCACTCAAGCTTTGATACCATGTAAAAATTTATAGTTTCCCACCCCGGTTTTCAGTTTTTCACCTTATTACTCCAAAATAGTTAAATGCCCTTTCCCATATCCATACATTTAACAAACTGGAAAATAACTTTTGCTGAAAACACAAATTCTGGAAAAATTACAGAATGCTGGAAAATGCAGAAATAAATATCAGCAGTAACAAACAACCATTCAACACATCATAACACAATAATTTTTGGTCAAGGTGACCCTGGAAAAACCCCCTACAACTCTTGGGGAAAACCAGTCTGGAAGCTTCTCTTTTATTTCTGAAAAATGCTTTTACAGTGAGCAGTAATACACAGAAAATTACAGCAAACACAAAAATCACTTATCTCGACTTTCGTGCCACCCACCACCTAGAAAACTGTGCCAAACAGCCAGTAGAAATTTTTCAGAGAAATTACAACATTAAATGCTGCCTTTACTGCCTCGAAAAACGTGCCAGGAATCACTGTACGGACTGTACGGATTCCGTACAGTCAGGACAACAGCCTCTTTTCTCGATTTTCGTGCCCAGAAAATCTGTCTAGAAAATCGTGCTCCTTGCTACTGCTCCAGCTCCTCGAAAACAGTGCTGCCCCTCTCTCGAAAACCGTGCAAACTGCTGTACGGACTTTCTGCCTTGGTTAATGTGCCAATGAAACTCTGCTGTACGGATTTTCAGCCTTGGGAAGTGTGCCCTCTTGCTGTACGGACTTGCTGTGCTGCTTTAGCTGCTCTCCCTCTGCTCATAAATTACTCTTCAGCTCCCTCTCCTCCTCTCTCAATCTGCTCATGAAAGAATAAATGACCTTTTCCTCCTTTTCCTCCTTTAACCTAACCCTAAGTGACTTTTGGGGAATCCCTAAATCCAATGGCTGAAATAGATTGAGATCTAGGGCTGAGATTAAATGCTCATTTAAATCTCACTTTCTATTTTTTTTAATTCACCCCACTTTAATAAAGACCCACTTAGTCATTTATTTCCAAAGTCACTTTTCCTTTCTAATTTTACATTGACTTTATTAAAGTCACTTTAAAATTAGACTTTAGTAACTTTATCACTTAAAGTCACTTTAAAATTAGATTTGACTTTATAACTTTATAAAGTCACTTTAGTAACTTTATCACTTAAAGTCACTTTAAAATTAGATTTGACTTTATAAAAATTATAAAGTCACTTTAGGAGAAAAATTAAATTCTTTTGGACACTTTTCCCTAGGACAAAGATCAAAGCCTTAGGGAACCACCTGTCCTCCGGTACCAAATTTCAACAAGCACCCTCTTTGTACATGATCCAATTGCGTTTGTCCGAAATACGCATAAGAGGCTGATATGGAAAGTTCGAATGTGATTTTATGTAATCGTAACTCAACCAGCTTTCCGAATCATTGAATAGCAGTAACATTTCTGCATGATAAGCTGAAGTTGTAATTTCTATTGGTTCAGCGTCACTCTTGCCAATGTTGAGAATGTGGAGAATTCTGTCTGCATTCAATTCGGGAGCAGTGTCTGTGTTGCGATTGAGTAGCAGAAGGCAGTCAGAAAAGGAACATCTGTGTATGAGACAGGGAGTCGAGCAGTAGAGCCAAGCCTCCTGAAGGTCGTATATTTTATGGTCCTTAAGAGAAATCCTATAGAAATTAAATATCCATCATCCCTCATGGCCTGCATTTGAAAAGAAATCTCATTGTTTTGATATCGACGAGTACGTAGTTTATCGAGAGATGGAGAGAGCTTGTCCATGGAATAGTTATAATAATGGGGATGTTCCTCCAGAGAGCGAATTTTTGAATCAATGTCACACAACTCTTTGTTCTCATTCCAAATATCTTTCAACTTCGTCTTCAAATTCCAATCTTCAACGCTCAAAACTTGTGCTCTTGATTTCTCCAGATCTTTTATCGGTTTCAGCATGTGGTTCTCTTCTGGCCGTGTATTGTGCCCTTCCTTTATTTGTAACTCTAGTTTTCTAACCGCTCAATCAATCTCGGGTTCAAATGAGAAAATATTATGATTTTCTTCATCCTCTTTCCGATAATCCCCTTTTTCTCCTTCCAATGTGTGATCTTCATAATTATTTTAAAAAATGTCTTCTTTTTCTTCTTCCACATTATTTTCATCTGAATCCTCATCTTGATCTATATCATTCTCATCAAGATCTTCTTCTCCGGCTTCATGTTGTTTCACTTGTTCAATGTCACTGTCATCTTCCTTATTATGGTTTTCTGCAAAACTCTTCTTAAAATGGGTTGTAGCTTCTGCACATGACTTTTCTAATTGCTCAAGCATTACTTGAATTTTTCTAATCTGCCCAATTTCTTCAGGATCTCCACATAATGGCACATTGTACGGTAAACTATGTTCATAGGCTCGTAAACTATGTTCATAGGCTCGTAAAACTATATTGTGCAACATGGCTCTGATACCACTGAAGCAACAAAAGTGATAGCAAAACTGTAGGCTTGTTGACTTTAATTGTAAAAATACACAAGAGGTATTTGTAATAATAATTTATTAATATAGAAAATGTATAAGTGATGAATAAATGTTACAATGAGGCCCTGCTTATATACTTAGGCAGGTGGCCTTTCATGTCTGGACATGTCTTTTCACTTAACTAACTAGTATTTAAAATAATCATCATTTGATTATTATTCACACTTATTTCTTCCATTAGTTATGAATTATATTCATAACAGAGCCAAGGTTAATTATGTGTTTGCTTCAGTTGATGCTACCTGTGATCTTCATGCTACAACTTTTTCAGATTTGGGTGAACTTTCTGATTCTCTTGTTCTCTCATTGTGCTTTGTATCTCTGCTAAACTATTGATATCTAATATAAGAAGAATCTGGTTGGGTTTTCCCCTGGTCATTGGGACTAAATTCTTTGAGTTTCATTGTGTTCTTGGTTGTTTTCTATTGTGCATATGGTTTATGTTCTATCTACAATTGTTTAACTAATATTGCAACATAAAAAAGTTTTATAATAAGTGATTGTTACAACATAGAACATCAAGATTTCAAGAAATGAGGACAACAAATCTTATGTGCTAATTGTGGCTTCTGTAAGTGAAGAGGTGAGTCACTATATTCTTCCAATTACAAATGTATATGATGCATTAAAGAAGTTGAAAGATTTATATGATTTACACTCAGAATTGGAAGTAGTTTAGTTGATAACTAAGCTCTTCAACCTAGAGTTGAAGGATGATGACTCCTTGGCCCTAGCCTCAAAGATTAGAGATATCATGCATGATGTAGAAGCCATTGGAATTAAAATGGACATCTCTGTCACAACTTTTGTTAAGGGCCGCTATCCTATGTATTCTCACTATCTTTAATCTTGATAGGCTAATGCCCAACTCAAGGACATTACTTATAACACTCTTGTGGAGAAGTTTGTAGGATGGGAGAAGGATTTTGGGAAGAGGAAGATAACTTCTTACTTCCCTGAAGAAACAATGTGCCTTGCATAGAAAGAGAAGAATCAATCAAAAGATTCTTCTAAAGGAAGAGGTGGTAGAAGAGGATGTGGAAGGAAGAACAACATAGGCAAGGGGGTAAACATTATCAAGGAGGAAGATCTAATCTCCACTATATTTGCCATAATAGAGTTGGACATGATGCATCCACATGCAAAATCCCTTAGGAATTAATCAAGCAAGGACATAAAGAATACAAAGGTAAAACGTTAGATCCAGCGAAACATAAAGCACCTAAAGCTACTCATTATATTGTTTCCCATTACAATATTGAAGTAACTGAAGATCTGTTTCATACTTCATCTGCTTGTTGGGAAGATGCATTGCTGCTTGACACATGTGCAACCTGCCATAGAACCTTTCAGGAAGACCTCTTTGAAGACTTCAGTAACAATGTAGATGGAGTAATTTACTTTGCAAATAAGTAAAGTTTCAAGCCATTTGGACGTGGCACCATTAGGCTTAAATTTCCTGGACTTCTCAACTTTCTTTTGCATGATGTTCTCTACCTTCTTGAAATGTGGAGAAACCTAATGTCGCTTGCTCACATTTGCTAGCAAGGACACTCCATTCATATGTTTGATGGCAAAGTAGAGATAAGGAAAGCATTAGACAACACAATTGTCATAATTGGAATAGAGGAAGAAAGACTACTAAAGCTGCAAGCAACATCTACTTGTGTGCAAAACTCTACATACAATTCTCAATACAATGAAGGTACATTGCCATCTAGTCTTCTTTGACATGCAAGATTTGGACATCTTAGTTATGACAACTTTGTTTGTTGAAATGGTGTTTCTGGTTTGCCAACTATTCCAAGGAAACTGGAGCAATGTGATGCTTGGATCCTAGGAAACATAACAAACAACCATTTCATGATTCTGCTTCTTGAGCACGTAGAAAACTTGCTCTTATTCATTATGATTTGTGTGGCCCTATGCCTATTCCTTCTGCAAATTGAAAGAAATATGACCTTTATTAATGATTACCTCAAAATATGTGTTGAATCTTGTGGTATCTTCGGAAGGTCTTTTGCATAGGCTTGGTGTCTTAGCTTGCTCGATGGAGTAAGCGATTTATGTCTTCTTTCCGAAGTCTAGCTTAGGAAAAATACAATAATTAAAGTCAATTAATTATTGTGAACTACTAAGTCATTTTCTAAGGATAAATAATTTAATTATTTAAGTGACTTAGATATAATCTCAACTGTTGATTTCCATGATGATTATAGAAGGGAGATTAAGGTAAGGAATTTGGGCTTAGTGAAGATTATAAAGAAAGCATAACGAAGAGGAGAAGACACATAACTCAAGTGAGCTAGTCATCTCGAAGAGAGAGTGATTTTCAAAGTGCAAGTGGCTCAGTGGACCAAGAGTGTAGATAAGAAGAAGTGCGAGTGGATTGTGTTGAGAAATCAAGGGGCAACTTAATTAAGTGATTTCTCTTACTTTGATAACATCTGGTGATGGATTTTTACTTAACTTGATTAGTTTCTTCTTTCACTTGATTATTATTATGTTCTTATCATCAAACAACTACCAAACTATGAAGATCAAATAGACAAGGGGACACAAAATGTAGGCTGCAAGCTAGGGCCAAAACCTCTCCTCTTGAGAGGAAAACCCACAAGAATTCTTCTCTACTTATAAAATGTTCAAATGACGAATTCCAAGACCTAAGACCCTTGTCAAAGTCCCCTCCAAGGCCAAGTCAACTTCCAACAACTTCAAACTAGTAGCTCCAAGTAACTTCGACCCCAAACAACTTCCAACAATTTCCAGCAACTTCGAGCTTCCTAGAAACTTCTTCTGCAACTTCGACTTCCTCAGCAGTTTCTTTTGCAACTTCGACTTCCCTAGCAGTTTCTTCTGCAACTTCGTCTACTACAGAACCCCTAGCTCTTGCATGTGTGGGAAAAGATGGTGATTTCTTCCCTCTTATTCCTTCGCTTGAATTAGAGTTTTTGGTGCCCTAACTTGGATTCTTTTTGCAATTCGGTTTTGCTGCAGTAATGTTTCCCTAATCTTCGCACGTGTGAGGGGATGATAGCCCATAAACAATTCTCAAAGACTTCGTTCCTTTCCTTCTTCTAGTCCTCTTCTTCTTCGCTCGTTTAGGTCTCTTTCTCTTCCTTGATCGAACTTCTTGTGTGATGATTGGGTGGTCTTCAAGTTGTTGAAGAATGTAACTAGGTTCAGTCTTCATAATTGTACTTGAGTCATAAAGAATTGTATTTATCAAAAGAAAGAAAAGGCAGTTTTATTATTTTATAAATTGACTTATTAAAACATGGGTTTCATGCTTGGGTCAATTGTTTTTAGGTCAAGGTCTCCATTGTAGACCTCTAGGGTTTATGTCAAGTGTCTTTGTCCATGTCATATTGTAAAGAACCCTCCTTCGGAATTATTTGTTAACAAAGAAAATTATATTATTGTAAAATAAGTCATTTAGGCCTCCTCCACCAAGTCGGCGACATAGAAGATCAAGTCGGCCTCAAACAGGGTAATTAGACCTCATAAGAAGCCTATATATTGGAGCAACTTGACCTCATTTGTCATGCACACTCATCAAGATCGATTTGCAGTAAAGTTGCAGTAAAGGGTACAAATTCCAAGGAAGAAGAAGGCAAGGACTAGCGAAGGAGAAGGAGGTCATTTTCTTGCTGAGGAAGTCGATTTCTCTCTCTATTATCTCACATGTGTGAAGTGCTGGAGTTCTATTGGAAGGTCGAAATTCTGCAGTTGCTGGGCCAAAAATTCTTCTGCTAGATCAAAGTTCTAGATTTTCGCTGCACTTTGAAGGGCTGACATTTACAAGGAAGAAGCACTGACTTGGTGGAGGAGGAAGGTCTGTTTGTCTAGGGTCTTGGTTGTCTCATTGTCATATGAATCTATTGAACGAAGAGTTCTTAATTGGGTTTTCCCCTATATCAAGGTTACTTGTGAGCGGGAGCAACATTTTCAGAAGCTCCTTGTTCAAGAGCGAATTTTTATATAATATATATATTTTTTAATATTTTGATGCATATATGTTAACAAATGCATGTAGAATGATTAAGTAGATATAAAAAAGCATAAAAACATAGATTGAACCATATAACATCAATCATCTAGAAGTTATAATCTTCATCAATCATGTCCACAAGTTAGTAACATACAACATATTGAGTCTCATGATTCATCATTATTAAAGTTTCAAGCTTTCAAAATTCAATATATAACATTTATCATCATTGATCACCAAAGTTGTACTTGTAAGCTAAGTGTAACCGTTACAACAAAGAATATCTAACATGAAATGAAATAACTTTCAACTTTCACGAACCATGGTATTCATAATTCATTACCAATGAGTTATAATTGCCAACTTCATACTTCAAACTTAGATTGTCATATATTGTTTTAAAAAATATAAAAATAAATATGAAAGAGTCAACAGTTATAAAAATTATTAGAAACTTGAAAAGACAAGTAAATCTATTATCTATAGTTAATGCTTGGGCCTCTTGCTGCCACAAGAAATGTCTAATTTTTGAGTCTTGTTGGAAAATCACGATCTTTATCATTAATATCACCCTCTAAGCATTAATATCCAAAGGTATCTTTGCCATTACCTCTGGATCTGTATAGGGATCTTAGTCATTAATATCTGTTAATTTTAGATGACCATGGTATGTTCTATGCTTAACCAAACAAGATGATCTTTAGATAAATCTTGCACCTCTCTGAAAGAGGAATCCAACAAAAATATGATGATCATTATATGAGCAGTGCAACAAGGAGTTTGGATAGTTGCCCAAAAATTAGCACTCCCTCTCAACTAGGGAGAACAACATCTGTCCACCTGTGCCATCCAGTGATTAGTACCATCGTGTACTATCATCATGTGTTCCTGCGTCATCTTGGTGTAACATGCTTTGCTGGCTCAAGGGAAAACAAACGAGAGTGAGTCACAAAGAGATCACACTCTGCTGACCCGAAGTCAGCCTAGACTCAAAAGAGTCACATACTAACCCGAAATTTGTTTACTGACCCGAAGTCAGTTTAGAGGATAAAACCTCAATAGACTAAAAAAAGAGTCATATACTAACCCGAAGTGAGTTTACTGACCCGAAGTCAGTTTAGAGGTAAGAACCTCATCAGACTTGATCCCAGATCAAGGTGTTGGACACGTGCCATCTAGACAAAGAGAGTAAGGCAATCTCCGATGCGTCCATCAGTCTTGCTATTGGTCTCTATCCACATTTCCCACCTCATTGGCTAAATGAGAGGTACTTCCCATGAGTCCGAAACTCCATGGGTGCGATGCGTGCGGGGCATAGATCAAAGAGTGGTGAACCAACTCAATATCATAACAGTGGGGCAAAAGCACAACAAGGTTTGGAAAGCTTAGCCTCGTGTGTGCTTATGGCTCAAAAAAGCTATCCCCAAGCCCCCTGGAACTCCCAGAGCTCATAGTCCAACACAAGCAAGATCCTCACAATAGGGTCTTTCCACGATTCCAAGCTTCTCACAGAAGGTTAGGAACTTGACCTTGCCAGGAGCTTTGTGAGAATATCTGCGACTTGCTCATCATTTCCTATGTGATTGAGCCTTACGTCGTCTCGCTGTACCATGTCCCGGACAAAGTGGTACTTAATATCAATATGCTTGGATCGATCGTGGAACACGGGATTCTTAAAAAGACGAATCCCACTCTGGTTATCACAAAGGATAACGATGGTATCTAGCACATGTTCGAACAACTCACTGAAGATATTTCTCAACCATATAGCTTCACAACAGGCCATACTCGCTGCAATGTATTCGGCCTCAGTGGTGCTCAAAGCCACCGACTTCTGCTTCTTTGTCATCCAAGATATCGAAGCAGGACCCAAGGTGAAGCAACATCTAGATGTGCTCTTGCGATCCACCAGACTGCCAACCCAATCAGCATTAGTATATCCACGAGTCCTAAACTCCTGACAGTGTATCTCAGCCCATGGTTGTTTGTGCCGCGAAGATATCTCAATAGATTCTTGGCACCAATCCAGTGAATGTGATGAGGCTCAACCATATGTTGACTAAAAGTGTTCACTGCAAAACATATGTCTGGAGGGGAGGTCACTAAGAACATCAGGGCCCCTACGAGTTGTTGATACTTGGTGGGTTTTCCTAGCTCGGGCCCAGTAGCGCTTCCACACAACTTCTTAAAGTTGAGTTCCATTGGTGTTGACACAAACTTACAGTGCACCATACCAAATCTCTCCATTAACTTCATGACATATTTTCCTTGAGAAAGGAAAATCTCGCCCGGCTTTTGCCAGACCTCCAAGCTAGGAAATAGTGCATCAGTCCTAGGTCTTTCATCTCAAACTCGGAAGTTAGCTCCCTCTTACATTGATGAATGAGAGGGTTAGCACCTGTTAGGAAGAGATCGTCCACATAGAGAACTAGAATGAGAGGCCTTTCTCTATCAACCTTAAAATAAATGTTTGGATCAACATTATTTCGAGTGAAGCCCAGCTTCATCAAGTAGCTATCTATCCTCTCATACCAAGCCCTGGGGGCTTGCTTCAACCCATAGAGGGATTTCTTCAACCTGCATACATAGGTGTCTCTATCTTGGACTTCGAACCCCAGAGGTTGCTCCACATAAACCTCTTCCTTTATTGAACCATGCAGAGAGGCAGTCTTCACATCCATCTGATGGAGACTCCATCCTTGTGTTGCAACAAGGGTAATGATGTTGAGATTTTGTGTATTTGGGGTAGCATCAATTGTGCTCTAGCTCCCAAATTTTGTGGAGGGACTAGAGTTCACCTGATCTACAAGACCCATAAATGGATTTGGAAAATTTCATCTGGTTTAGGAAATATTGAATTAATTAATTATTTTAATGTATTTCCTAAGTTAAAACTTAGGAAAGTAAAATAATTAAAGTGAATTTAATTAAACATGTGATGAAATTGTCTTAAGTCACACGGATCAATCTTTCTTTTAATCTTAGCCATTGATTAAAGATTTAATCTTGGCCGTTGATTTGTCAACGAGAAAAGTATAAAGGAAAGGCTTGGAGTCATTTGTAAGACACACAGAGGCAGAGCACTGAAGCTAAGCTGAGAATCTAGGGTAGGGTTGCTAAGACTTCTCAAGTGCTTCAGTTGCAGAGAGGGGAATTTAGAACAAGGGGATGATCTGATCCTGGGGTCTAAAATACACAAGAAGCAGAGAAGAGATCATGAAAGACAGCGTACAGGAAGGCAACAACAGAAGACGACAACAACAGCAGGTGGCAGCAGCAGTAGCAGCAGCGAGGACAGCGTGATTTTCAGGAAACCCTTTAGGGGTTATGCAGAGACCCTTAGGGGAAGTGTAGTGACTGCGTCACCCAGTCTGGGGTAACACAGTCCCTTCCAGCGACAACGTTGAGGCTAACGTAGTGTCTTTCAGGGGCAGATCTGGGGTTTCTAGGCCTAGATCTGGTTGATTTCTGTAAATCCCATTTGAGGGTGTGGATCAGTCAGTATTGTTGGTCTTAGATCAACCAGGTGCTGCAGATCTAGAGTTTTCTAGATCTGGAACCCAGAGTTGTGTAATCAGAAATATTTTTAATAATAGAGCCCTCCAGTAGCCAGAGACCGGTTTTCCCTCATTGGGTTTTCCGGGGACAGTTTGTCCAGAAATAACTGTGTCACTTTGTCTATGTGTGCATGTGCTTATTCTAGATCTAAATTGGTAGAGATTTGTTATGCGTTTTGCTTTGATGTTAACTTGAATTTATTCAGTTGATAACTTGTATAAGTAGGAGAAGCTTAACCGGATTAACAGAAATAATTTCTACATAAGAATTAAGATTCAGAAATTTCTACATGGTATCAGAGCAATTGCAGATCTAGAAGGGTCACCAACTGAAGAATCTGAAGGATCTCGCTGCAGAAAGCAGCTGGAAAGAAAGTAGAAAAGCAGATCTGAATGGACAACACAGTTTTCAGGAGCAGAATCATGCAGAGGGAAGGGTGACGCTGTCTAGCGCTGTGTCCTAGCAGGCCCACACAATTACTGCGCAGAGGTAGCTCAGAACAACGGTGGTTGGGTTTGAAGCCAGCCAGTGTGATTCAGATTTGAATCTGTCAGATCCAGAAAAAGTCTGCAGAAAAGTTGTAGAAATTCAAAAGAGCTGGTGGTGTTAAACTTCTGAAGTTTTCAGATTTTTAACCTTAGCACAAGTGACAAAGTTTGGGAAGAGATCAGTTTCTCAGAGAGTTTCTTGCCAAAGGAAACTTGCAGTTTGGTCAGAGGATCAAAGAAGAAGCTGAATCATAGTTGATTTGGTAGATTTTCAAGGAGGGAAATCAAGTGTCAGGGGGAGTAGAGGGTGCCCAGTTCGTAAAGACCCTAGATCCAAGATCTCTAGCATAGAGAAGAGGAGCTCCGACACATTCTGAGCCGGTGGCTCCTCATGGACTGCGTGATCAGGATAGGCTAGAGGGCCTCTCAAACATTTTGGTGTGGAAAGCAAGGATCCTGATTGTCCTTGAGGCATACGGTCTAAGAGACCATGCAGTGCAGACCCTAGCCACACCGACAGATGCGAATCTCCTACGGAAGCATAGAGAAAGTGCTAGGCATGCCAAGCGGCTGATAATGGAGAGTATCAAGGATCATATTGTGCCACACAGCTAAGAAGAGGACAACTAATGAGATGTGGAAGGCCTTGACTTCCTTATATGAGGGAAAATCAGTCCAAAGAAAGATGCTGTTGGAGGCCCAAATGAGGTCATTCACGATGACCAAGGGAGAAGACATCGAGCATTTCCTCTTTAGATTGCAGTCAATCAGGGATCAGTCGACTACAACGGGTGCAACCATAGATGATGCAGTGATAGTCAGGACTGCCCTCAATGTAGTCACATATGAGTGGGAAACCTTTGTCCAAAGTATCTTGGGCAGAGCGGACCTCCCAGATTGGGACAACTTGTGGTCGATCCCGCGGCAAGAACTATAAAGGTTCACCAAGAAGCAGCACAACCCTGCGTTGAGCAAGGTTAAGAAGGAAGAGGAGGAAGATGCAGCCTTGGCATCGAAGAAGCAGCCGAAGAAGAAGAAGGATCTTTCTAAGATCAAGTGCTTCCAGTGTGGCGAAATGGGACATTTTGCCAGCCATTGTCCAGAAAAGAAGAAGGGCAAGGAAGCATCTTCTTCCAAAGCAACGGTGGCAGATGATGGGTCGGGAGATGATGTAGCCATGAGTGCTCATGAACCATGAAAGTGGGGCGACATGGATCTGTAGAGGATCTACAAAATGTGAGGCGAGATCCTTGAGCAGCTCATCTCTTGGATCACAAGCGAGCTACGACAGCCTTAAGACAGTAGCGGGACAAGTGGAGCAGTGGGTGCATAGATCACAGATGAGGCAGAGGTAGAGGCAGATCTGGAGGTTGGGAGGAGCAACGCAGAGCATAGCAGCAACAACGTAGAAGCAATAGTAGTGCAGAGGCTGATGTGACTTCAGCAGCGCAGAGTAGTGCTGCTTACGCGATGCAGAGCTGCAGCAGCGCAGAGAGCTTCAGAGGGACAACGCAGTGTAGCAGCAGCGTGATAGATTTCAACACAAGGAGCCGATGTGACTTTAGTAGTGCAGAGGGAGTCTGATTACAGAGGCAGAGCTGTAGCTGTGCATTGTTCTTTAGATGCCAACACATATCTGTAGCCTATGGAGCTTCAGTGATGAGGATGCAACCCATCTGACTTGTCTGTCAAAGACTGGGCAGGAGATTCAGTTGTTTCTCTCAACAACTGAAGTTGCAGTGCAGTAGATCAGCAGTGGCAGTGCTATGAGCAGCACAAATGCAACATATTGAGAGGGAGTTGTAGTACAGTGGTTGCAGTGGCAGTGGCAGAGTCATGGGCAGCAGTACAGAATGGCAGCAGCAGTGCAGAGTTGAGTGGTAGCAGGGCAAGCTTCAACAACACAGAACCAGTACTCAAAGTCATGTAATGCATAAGTGTGATGTATTGCTAGAGCACACCTTTGATGCTAAGAGGGAGTGTTGAGATTTTGTGTATTTGGGGTAGCATTAGTTGTGCTCTAGCTCCCAAATCTTGTGGAGGGACTAGAGTTCACCTGATCTACAAGACCCAGAAATGGATTTGGGAAATTTCATTTGGTTTAGGAGATATTAAATTAGTTAATTATTTTAATGTATTTCCTAAGTTAAAACTTAGGAAAATAAAATAATTAAAGTGAATTTAATTAAACATGTGATGAAATTGTCTTAAGTCACACGGATCAAGCTTTCTTTTAATCTTAGCCATTGATTAAAGAGTTAATCTTGGCCGTTGATTTGTCAGCGAGAAAAGTATAAAGGAAAGGCTTGGGGTCATTTGTAAGACACATAGAGGTAGAGCATTGAAGCTAAGCTGAGATTCTAGGGCGGGGTTGCTAAGAATTCTCAAGTGTTTCAGTTGCAGAGAGGGGAATTTATACCAAGGGGATGATCTGATCCTGGAGTCTAGAATACACAAGAAGTAGAGAAGAGATCAGGAAATACATCGCAGAGGAAGGCAGCAGCAGCAACAACAGACTGCAGCAGCAGCATACGGCAACAGCAGCAGGCAGCAACAACAGCAGCAGTAGATGGCAGCAGCAACAGCAGCAGACGGTAGCAACAACAGCAGCAAGGACAGTGTGATTTTCAGGAAACCCTTCAAAGGTTACGCAGAGACCCTTAGGGGCAGCGTAGTGACTGCGTCACCCAGTCTGGGGTAACACAGTCCCTTCTAGTGACAACGCTGAGCATTCGGAGGCCTTCAAAGGCTGACACAGTGTCTTTCGGGGGCAGATCTGAGGTTTCTAGGCCTAGATCTGGTTGGGTTCTGTAAATCCCGTTTGAGGGTGTGGATCAGTCAGTATTGTTGGTCTTAGATCAGCCAGGTGCTGCAGATCTAGAGTTTTCTCTGTAGGGTTTTCCAGATCTGGAACCTAGAGTTGTGTATTCAGAAATATTCTTAATAATAGAGCCCTCTAGCAGCTAGAGACCGGTTTTCCCACATTGGGTTTTTCCGGGGACAGTTTGTCCAGAAATAACTGTGTCACTTTGTCTATGCGTGCATGTGCTTATTCTAGATCTGAATTGGTAGAGATTTGTTATGTCTTTGCTTTGATGTTAACTTGAATTTATTCAGTTGATAACTTGTATAAGTAGGAGAAGCTTAACTGGATTAACAGAAATAATTTATGCATAAGAATTAAGATTCAGAAATTTCTACAAATGATAGATCTGATGGTGGTATAGCGGGCGATAAGGGCAAATATATCATCATAATCTATGCTTTCTTTTTGAGAGAAGCCTTGGGCAACAAATCTTTCCTCGTAGTTTTCAGCACTACCATCAGCTCCATGCTTGATCTTAAAGAGCCATTTCGAGGTGACAACAGATTTGTCCTCCGGTCTCTGGACCACTTCCCAAACATCATTCTTCATAATGGACTCATATTCTTTGTGCATAGCATCCTTCCAAACTTGATGCTTTACGATTTTTTCAAATGATCTAGGCTCAAATTGTACAATTGTACTCATTGCTGCTAGGTACCCTTTGTACCTATTTGACTTCTTGCTTTCACGGAGTGTCCCCCTTGGGGCAATATGTCTCTCAACATCTTCGAGAGTGTCCCTGAGCCATGAGGGTTTCCTTTTATTAGAAGGAGGTGGATCAGTAGGATCCATCTGTCCTTCAACATCGGGCATAGGTTCATCCTCCAACTCTTCCTGCTTCTTCTGCTTTGTCTTCCTTTGTGCTAGGAAGATTCCTAACTTTCTTGAGGGCAACTTCTTCATCGTAGGTGACATTGTGGCATATCACCACTTCTCTTTGACTAGACACATATATTCTATATGCCTTTGAAGTTTCACTGTAGCCTACAAACATTCCTTTCTTTCCAGAAGCATCCAACTTGCTTCTCTTTTCTCTCGACACATGAAAGACTACCAAAACTCTAAAATTAGAAACATCAGGTTTCTTACCAGAGAAGACTTCTTCGGGAGACTTGGAGTCGAATGCGGAATGCGGGCATCTATTTTGAACATACACAACAGTGTTTGCAACTTCTCCCCATAGAAATTTCGGAAGAGCTTGGTCATATAGCATGGCATGGGCAACTTCCACAATGGTCCTGTTCTTTCTTTCAGCAACACCATTTTGCTCAGGAGTATACACAATTGTGGTCTCCATCTTAATGCTAGCTTCTTTGTAAAAGTCATTGAATTCATTTGACTTATACTCAGACCCATTGTCGGTCCTCAAAACTTTGATTCTCTTCTCGGTTTGATTTTCCACGAAGGCCTTGAAGGAACAAAACCATTTGAATGCTTCGTCCTTCTTCTTCAATAAATATATCTAGGTCTTACGGGAGAAGTCATCTGTAAAAGTCATGCAATAGGAACATCCTCCCAAGGATGTTACGGGGAGCATACCAGATAAATCAGAATGAATTAATTGCAAGATATCAGTTGTCTTTGTGACACTTGAGGGGAATGGTCCCCTTGTATGCTTCCCTTCGGCACAACCCTGGCATATGCCTTCATGATCATCTTTAAACTCGGGCATCCTTGTCACCACCTTCCTTGCTTTGGGAAGGGCTTTGTAATGAAGGTGTGCAAACCTCCGATGCCATAACTCTGTTTGGAGAGTTTTATCACATGCCATAGCCCCCAACGGACTTTCTCCAACCTTGTAGAGTGTATCAACTCTAAAACCAATAGTAAGATCTTCTTTGAAGTTCTTCTTCTAGATGCGTACCTTTCCATCAACAAATGCCACCTTGAATCCTTTGTCTTCCATTGCTGAAATAGACACAAGGTTCTTCTTCAAATCAGGTACGTACAACACATCTTGTAAGCGGAGGACATGACCTTGAGATAGATGAAGGGTCACAATCTCTGTCCCTTTCATGGGATAGGTGGCATTATCTCCATGGATAATTTCTAAATTAGTATCCTTCTCAATCAAATCAGAGAGGGCTTCTTTATAACCCGTGAGGTCCCTTGAAGCACCACTATCAAGCAACCATATATCTAGGGTGTCGGGAGGAGATGCAACAGAGAGCGCAGATACAAGAATAAATTCATTTTTTTTATTATCAACAACATTAGACTCATCGTACCTGGAATTTGTTGACCTCTTGAAAGGTTGCCCATTTCCACTACGATCAGAGGGAGCCTTCTCTTTTCCTTTGAACCTGTTGTTCCTTTGATTGCCATTCCCCTTGGAGATGTTGTTGTCATCATCCATGGGAGAGTCCCTTCTATAGGGGAACTCTCTTGCATAGTGACCAAACTTGTTAGAAGTGTAACATCTTCCCTTCCTTCTTTTGGGCCTTGCTCTTCCATGGTTTTGATTTCTCGGGCCACCATGGTTTTTCTTCTTTGCATAAGCGGCGAAGGCAGTAGGGTCACCTCCATTTCCATTAGAGGGATGATCTCTCTCCATCATTCTTGTCTCATCTTGAGTGCATCTCGTCAATATTTCATCAAATCAGGAATCACATTATTATTAAGAATAGTAGTAATGAAAACATACCAATCACGGGGGAGACCTCCAAGTGCAATGAGAACCATCTCTCGATCAACTATTCCTTCTCCTGATTTCAGTGAGCCTCATAAAAACGATTGAATGGATTCTTCGTTGCCCTTCTTGATATTCTTCAATTGGTTCTTGAAGAAAAGAACTTGATTAACATTGCTAGCCTTGGACATGCTAACCAACTTATCGTACATCTCTTTAGATGTGCTCAGCTCGGAGATATAAGAAACCAAGTGCTTATGAATAGAATCTCGGATAATCATCTTTGCTTTGATTTCCCATTTTTTATACTTCGTCTTTGTGGTAGCCGATGCATTTGATGGAGGCTCATGGATCTTCCCCTGCACATAGTCCATGACATCTTGATATTCTGATGCCAAATCCAAGGACATCTTCCATGCGTGATAATCAGAATTGTCAATCAACTTATCATCAGATTTGAAACCCTTGTAGGTTGAGGAGGCCATTGGTCCTTGATAAGACTTCTTCTTCAGTGATTGATTTTCACAGTATCTTGTGCTTTGTCTTCACCTCAGCTCTGATTCCATGTTAATTTTAGATAACCATGGTATGTTCTATGCTTAACCAAACAAGATGATCTTTAGATCAATCTTGCACCTCTCTGAAAGAGGAATCCAACAAAAATATGATCATCATCATATGAGCAGTGCAACATGAAGTTTGGACCTAGTTGCCCAAAAATTAACAATATCACCCTCTAAGCATTCGCTCCGGGAGCGGGTTCGAAGGGGGGGGGGGGAGCCGCTCCCTCGCAACCTTGCCCTATATAGGGGTTTTGCCCTGGCTGTCCTCCTACATCTGGTGTCCCTGATCTTCATGTTTTGTTATTGATAGTTGCTTGATGAAACAAAGATACAAAGAACATAAGAAAGTTAATAAGAACATAAGAATATCACAAGTAAATATCAACATAAGAAAAACTTCCTTTCTAATTTTCCAGCACAAGTGAGGTCGATGTCTCTTATATATAAGCTTCTCTAAAGGTCGAATTGCTGTCCATGATGCCGACTTGTTTGACAAGATCTTGGAGGGTCTTTATGCATTTTTGAATTTACAAAAAAATTGTTTACAAGATACAACATGCCCAAAGGGGTCTTACATGTATGAAAATGAATCTTTTGACTTCATAAATCTATGACAAACCTATAAGCACTCATTGGGTGCTTGACCTATAAATAAAGTTATCTTGAGCATGAAACCCATGCATCAAGAATGCCAATAATAATTTTTTTTCTCTTTTCATCAAATACGTAAAATCATGATTACATTAGACGTTATAAAGACCAAACCTAGTTACACTTTCAAGACTCCCTCTTAACTAGGGAGGTATTCATAATCCATACAAAGTACTTGGACATTCTCATACTGAAGAATTCCTATAAGAAGAGTCAGATTGGTAAGCCATTTCATAAGCTATTTTCTTGGCTTATATTAGTGCATCTAAATATATCAACCAACATTGTCACATAACAAGGCCTTGACTATTAACTCTCTTTGTCCACAAGATTAGAGCACAATGCCAGGGAGACCAATGATTTATAGACATCATCATTGTCTCTCAAGGCACATACCCCATCCGGATGTTCACAAGGTATGTCCTTCTAGGACCATTCCTGTCTTGGATTAACACATCCTCAAGGAATTTCCTCTTTGACTACTCTTACCTATTGGATGCCCTACCTCATCCTCAAAAAGTATTGGAAACTAGATGCTTACCCAATCCTCCATTCTTTCTTCATAAAGAAGACAAGAATGTTGTGTCTATCTCTCCCTCTCAACTAGGGAGGATCTACTCATTCCTATAAAAGGAATATACCCAAGCTCTCTCTTACTTAGGGACTTGCTCATGCTCCCTCTTAACTAGGGACTTGTTACTAACAACAACTATCTTGATCTTCGGTGGAGATCATGGTACTGTCAATTGTCTATAGGGCTTCTCCTTTCCGCATCATCGTGTCATGAATGAACTTCAACTTCATGGAGCCATCTTCTTCTAGCACTTCTTCGTAGGGCATCGACCATCTTCATCACTTTCCTTCAACGAAACATAGTGTTGAACCAACAGTCATGCCATCTTTTCCTTCATCGGGGAGTGATCTTCCACATCTGGCTATCCTTCATACAACTACCTCTTCCAATCTCATGAGTACTAGTTGTAGGTGACTTCTAAAACCCTCTTTCGATAGCCCTGCTTCAACCCAACCAAATGATTTCAAAAATCAAAATAAATATCAAATCAACATTACCTTTTTATGATGGCCTTTCATCGTGACATCAACATCCTTTCGCATACCATATGAATCCATCTCCAAGACATATATTACCAAGGTTTTCCTTTACCGACATACATATTAGGGTCTTCATACCTTTTCCATGGAGATGTCATAGCTAATCCTTCTTGTTATCAAATGTTGATCAAATATCTTATCTTACGTGACTATAGATACATCTTTCATGAACTCTTCTTTCACCTTCTCTTCACATATTGCTTCCACAAGGTCGTCTATACATAGTTCCTTCATCATAGGAACCATGAATGGCAACCACCTTGTATTCTCCATGAGTTCATATCATGTCAATATGTAGAAGAGTTCAAGGCTTATTGTCTACATGCCTTTATGCATCTTTCTAAAGGGAGAGTTTCTTCTTCTTTTATCATGCTCATGAGATGGATCATTCTACCCATTCTATCAGAAATTATATGATGACATGACTTTATCTATCTATCACATATATGCATACTTCTTCCTTCATGTGGGCACCTAAACTTCCTTTGGGCAACTTCCTTTCCTTCCTTGAAGATGAAAGTACTTCAACCAACTTGTCACATTGCACATCTTTGTCATCCTTTTAACCTGTAGATCCCACATAAGGTGGAATGTAGACCATCTGCGAGACACTTGCTTCTTCTTTAGTAGAGATGAATATTCTAACAAAACTTTCAATGGAGGATCTTAAAGATCCTCATTCTGCAAATGCTCCTTTCTAATGATGATGATGTATGATGATCTCTTTATCTTCTATCTTGCTAGATGACTTTCTCCAACCATATATATTGCTACTTTGGTTGTCCTTCTATGATTCTAATGATGATGCCATGAGCTACCTCCTGTCTATCATGTGATATGACTTCTTTAGCCATATAGACTCCTACTTCAACTACCATGTCTCTATGATGATGTCATCTCTATCTCTTCTATAATGCATCTATCATACTTGTAATGATTTGCATCATGACAACTATCTTTTATAAACTTGAAAAGAACTAAGTGTAGGAGGTTATCTCAGTCATAGTAGAGGTCTTTCACTTCCTCCTTTGTCTTCTTCTTTCTAGCTCTTCTACTTCTTCGATGATATAGGCTTCATTTCTATCTTTTCTTTTCTTGTTGTCCTTCTTGATTTTAGGACAATTCCTCTTAAAGTGCCCATATTCATTATATTCATAGCATTGGATCTTAGACATGTCAAGGTTCCTCTTTTTCTGAGGATCAAATTTCCCATGCTTCCCTTTCTTTCTAGCCATGACAACATATGCTTGAACTTGTTCATTTGATCCAACATCGTTCTTTGCCTGCAACCTAGTTTCTTCAATCTTACATAATGATCAAAGTTCACTGAATGGAGTGGTTTCCTTCTTTCCATAGATAGCTGATACAAAGTTGCCCCATTCATCAAGTAATGCATTGAGCACAACGATGGTCATTTCTTTATCATACATTATTTCTCCTAGTTCTTGTAGTTGATCTCTTATTTGAGATACCCTCATAAGGTATGAAGCTACCCCTTCTTCTTTTGATACCTTCATCTTGTATAGTTCAGTTCTCAATGATATAACTTCTCTTGCAATGCTTACAAATAAAAATTCTACCAACTTTTCATAGATATCTTTTGACGTCTCCAACTTTGCTACATAAGGGATGAGGGGATCCTTGATTGATTCTATGAGGGTTTTTTGAGCCCTTACTTCCCCTTTCATATACTTTGGTAGTGCTTGAGATTGCTCTTGAGAAGGCTTGGAGATAGAACCCTTGACATATTGAATAACTTCATTCTCTATGAGGATCAAATCTATTCTCTTTTTCCATGCAAGGTAATTTGATGACCCAACAAGTTTGTTTCTCTCCTTATAGAATGAAGTCATATTGGTAGTAGATTCAAACATAAATATAAAAATACTTACTTGTCAAGTGAAGATGCTCCTTTGATGATTATATCTTCAACTTGATGCCTTCTTGATGATGTTGCTTCCTTGATGACCTTCTTCAAGGATGTTTGAGATGTGATCTTTGCTTCAATGTGAGGGAGATCACCTTGATTTCTTTGATGATGATGGCAATGCTTCTTCTTCCTTCCTTTGGATGATAATGTAGAATGTGGAGGCTTCCCAAGGTGCTTCAAATGTAGAGTCTTTCTTTCAATGAAGGTAGGGTTTTTGAGGTCTTTTTCTTCTTCCAAGAGTTGTGATGATGTGATCCTTGTGATGTGATGGATGGTCCTCCTTGATGCTTCTTAGTTTGCTTGGCCCTTATGTGTTGATTTTTGAGTATCTTGGGAGGTACTCCATGCCCTAGGGTTCAGGGATTGGAGGGAAAATTGCCACAAGAGTCATTTGTGGGCTTGGAACCCAAGGTAGGGGTTTTGCACCCATCGTGATTTGGGCCAAAACCATGTGCCCATTTCGACATGTGATGGATGAGGATGATAGCTCTCAATGAGACAGATTTAACGCAATGAGAATCATCTGATTTCGAGTTGTAGAAATGGAGATATGAATTTTTGAATGTTATAATTGGGTTTTGCAAATGCCAAGTGACAGCTGTTCAAGCCCTATTGTGACCTTTTGGAAGCCCTCATGTTAGTGTATAAATATGAGGTGATGGAGGACTCTATTCCTCATCCAAGTATGCAACATAAGGAGCTCGTTGGAGGAGATAACCCTTTGATTTGGCCGCAACAAGGAAAGGGACAAACCAACGAAGGATAGGACTGTTTTATGGTCATTGTGTGGAGGCTGAGTCGCTGTTTGGAGGGCCGAGGCAAAGGAGGTCTGTTTTGGGCTATTTGTGGATGTTTTGGAGGCTGGAATCACTTTTGTTTGGACAATGTAAGCTACAGGTCTATCTGCGGTTAGGCCGAGCCCTAAATAGAGGGCTGTTAGGTGTGTATAGGGTTTGGCTTTAGCCCTATACTTCAGCGTGGGAAAACAACAAGGATAAGGGATCGTGCTGCAGCTGTAGGAGGTCGTTAAGGGTGCTTGGGTGGGCTGACAAGTGGCTATTGGAAGCCCTAACCAGACTGTGTCATCACGACAATTAACTTCGGGTTGGAACAATAGTAAAAAAGGATGTTTTGACTCAGTTTTGTCTTATGTTGCGTCAACGTTTTGACCATATTTGGATCGGTTTTGTTTGCAACTCGTGGGAGCCATTTGTTGGGGTTATCTTGGTTGTTAAGAAACCTTAACTAGGATCAGATCTCATGGTGGATGACTGTCGTAGGAGAGGACTGAGTGGAGAAGTTTGTTGGCAGCCATGTGGAGGGGTTTCCTAGGTGTTGGATGCCCTAAATAGGAGCAGATGATACAACAGACTTGGTCACTCGTGCACTGTTGGAGGGCAGCGTGAGAGTGGACCAAGTGGAACGTGGATTGGGCATTTATGGTCTTCCGGAGGACATTGTGATAGTGCCCAAGTTGGAGCCCGCTTTGCAACACTTGATGGACAAAGGTAGTTGCTAGAGTGGCAGTTGAGCTCAAGGGTCTAATCAACCAGGAGCAGTTTGTGGAGTCCAAGACTTGTGTGTGGAGAAGGACTTCTAAGCAGATGATGGGCAATCCTTCTAGCTTGTGTTCATTATGGGAGATGCACATCTTGCAGTGATAGGTGGCAGCCCTCCGTGCCCTATGTTGGTCTTCATCGGAGCAACACACGAAGACCAAAGTGGGCTGAAGTCCCTGAGTAGCTGAGGAGCAGCAGTGGGAAGATTGAGAGTTGTTCATAAGTGGAGCTGTGAACAACTCGGCATGAGTCTCGATGTGTTGTGCCCTTGATGGACTAAGACACAACTAGTGAGTAGATTGACAGCTGAGGTTTAGTGGCCAGATGGACTTGGCGTTAAGAATTTAGAGGGGCGGTGATTAATTCAAATTCTCTTCTTGATAATTACTTGTGAGCTTACTTAATTTACTTATGTCTTCTCTTCTTAGCTTATTTAGTCTTTCATCAAGTCAATTACCAAAATACAAGAGACATAAATTTAGGCTCTTCTAGCCAGGGCAAAACCTCTCCCTCTTGGAGAGAAAAACCCACGAGAAATTCTTCTTATAGATTTTCAAATGACAAGTACCATGACCAAGATTCAGACCTTTGACCTATATATGCCTCCAAGACCTTGTAATTTCTTCTTTATCTGCTTCCAACCCTGATCCTTCTTTTTTGCACCAACATGCACTGACTTGCACCAACACTAGAGAACTCGGTCTCTTTCTTAGTTTGCCTTCAAACACTTCTTCTCACGGATTCAAATATTAAATACAAGATCATTCGAAACCTTCTCTTTCACTTGGAATATCCTTGAATCTTCTTCACTTGAGCAGTAATACTTTCTTTTTATGCACTGTATAGTAGGAAGGTAAATCACAGATTTACCTTCCTTAATTTCTCACACTTTATGACTGCAGGAGTATACTTACCTTCGTCTGAACTGTAGGAGTATACTTACCTTACTTCTGATCTGCAATATTACTTCAGGACTATCCGCAAACCCTTCTTCAAATAGATCTACACTTAAATGCTGCCATTTGACCCTGACCTTATCTCAGAACTGTCCGCAGTCTTTTCTTCAGAGCTGTCTATGTATAGTCCGCAATCCTTTACCCTATTCCGAATATATATCAGACTAGTCTTTGTGCTGAAGTCCACAGTTATTCCTGTTCTCAAATGCACACTTTAAATGCTGTAAAACTTCAGAGAAATTCACACTTTAAACACTGTAAAACCTTAGAGAAATCTGCACTTTAAACATTGTAAAACCTCAGAGAAATCCACACTTTTCTGTGTGCTAATGAGCCGCAACTCGAACACTATATATAGTGCACTGTCTCCATATTTAGGCCGACCTCACATGCTGCCTTGTAAGGCGACTTCACAGATAATAGGCTGACTTGAAGGGGTATATCTTCCAGCGTTGATGAAGGCTGTTTTTGAGCCAATCTTCCATTATTTAAAGGCAAGGTCTTGGAGCATATACTATAGACTAGAGACTTCATATACATGACACTTAATTAGGCTTATAACCAGAAGAAAAACCCTAATAGACATCAAGAAAAGTCTATTGACCTATAATAAAATCTTGCTCATGAAACCGATGAAGCAAGTATAACAAAAATACATTTTATTATCTTTGTCTTCTTTTTTACATATATACATAATTACATAGTCAATATGAAGACCGATCCTAGTTACACTTTTCAACATTTGGAGCATTAATAGAGGCAGGAGTTGCAGATCGGGAGCCGAAGGATCGGACAGGTACAAGGTACGACCAAGAGGAGCTGAGAGAGCATGCGACAGGCAGATGGTCAAAGTATCTTGTTGAGGGCAGATTGGTCATCGATGTACTGACACCAAGCCCCAGTTTGTATCTTGTACTAGTGGATGATTGAGGGTCATTATCCCTGGTATTGGAGCCCTAGAATATTGTATTATATGTTGTTCAATATAACGAAGTTGGGTTGAAAAATGTAAAAAGTTGTATTATATGTTATGTGCATGTGTGATTTACTGCTATTTATATTCTGTTGTGCAAAGTAGTTCTGTTGAGATTCTTGGTTTGGTAGCGTTAGAGATTTTAACATTCTATCCTAGACCATGGAAATTCAGCATTATGTATCCTTCTTTCAAGTGGATGATCTTCAAGCTGCCTTTTCTTCTTGTTGATGTCACCTTAGCTCTGATCCCGTGTTGACAAATCAAGGGGCAACTTAATTAAGTGATTTCTCTTGCTTTGTTAACTGCTTGTGATGGATTTTTACTTAGCTTGATGAACTATTCCGACTTGATTATTATTATGTTCTTATCATCAAACAACTACCAAACTATGAGGATCAAATAGACAAGAGGTCACAAAATGTAGGCTGCAAGCCAGGGCCAAACCTCTCCTCTTGAGAGGAAAACCCACAAGAATTTTGATCTTCTTATAGAATGTTCAGATCACGATTTTCAAGACCTAAGACCCTTGTCAAAGTCCCCTCCAAGACCAAGTCAGCTTCCAACAATTTCAAACTAGCAACTTCCAGTAACTTCGACCCCCAACAACTTCCAGCAATTTCCAACGACTTCGACCTTCCTAGCAACTTCTTCTGTAACTTCGACTTGCTCAGCAGTTTCTTTTGCAATTTTGACTTCCCCAACAGTTTCCTCTGCAACTTTGTCTACTTCAGAAACTCTAGATCTTGCACATGTGGGAAAAGATGGTGATTTCTTCTCTCTTATTCCTTCTCCTGAATTGGTTCTTCTTTCTTGGGGAACTCAGCTTGCAAAGTAGAATTTTTGGTGCCCTAACTCTACAATTTGGTTTTTCTGTAGTAATGTTGCCCTAATCTTCGCACATGTGAGGAAATGATAGCCCAAAAACAATACTCAAAGACTTCGTTCCTTTCCTTCTTCTAGTCCTCTTCTTCTTCACTCTTTTAGGTCTCTTTCTCTTCCTTAATCAAACTTCTTGTGTGATGATTTGGTGGTCTTCAAGTGAGGTCGATATCTCTTACATATAGGCTTCTCTGAAGGTCAATTTGCTGTCCATGAGGCTGAATTAATCCTTCTTGTAGGTCGACTTGTTTGACAAGTTCTTGGAGGGTCTTTATGACACTATTGACTTTACAAAAAAAATTCTTTACAAGATACAACATGCCCAAAGGGGTCTTACATGTATGACAATGACTCTTTTGACTTCATAACTCTATGACAAACCTAGAAGCATTCATTGGGTGCTTGACCTATAAATAATTTTAACTTGAGCATGAAACCCATGCATCAAGAATGACAATAATAAATTTCTTTTTCTCTTTTCATCAAATACATAAAATCATGATTACATTAGACATTATGGAGACCAAACCTAGTTACACTTTTCAACAAATGTAACTAGTTTCGGTTTTCATAATTGTTGTATTCATTTTAATATGTATTCTATGTGACATACAAAAGAAGAAAATAAAAAGTTTTTATATTAAAGCATGGGTTTCATGCTCATTATTGATGGTCTTCTATGTAAAATCATGTTCATCATGCTTCTAGGGTTTGTTAGGTCATAGGATTTATTGTCATGAGTCAAAGGAGTCAATATCATGTTTATAAAACTCATCCGGGCAAGATTTAATTTGTAAAATAAATTATTTTGAGTCTAGAAGGTCATGGAAACCTCAAGAGCACAAGTTGGCCCTAAAAGAGACAAGACGACCTAAGGAGGGGTATTCGACTTGTTGTCGCCCAAGATGTACACCCAGACGTAGGAAAAGTTTCCAACCCCATAAGGCATAGTCTTTACGGCGCAACGCTCAGAGTAGGGACTGTAGCCTGTCACTCTGTTCCCTACTCACTTCGCTTAAGCTCTTTCCTAGGCAAGCAAAGGGGGGTTCCCTAAAGGATGGAAAACCAAGGAACAACTTGTTGGAACAACAAGGCTAGAAGATTAGGAGGCAAGGAAATCACTTCTCTTAGAACTTGAATTAAAATCAGATGGCAGGTTAGAGTTGTTAAATTGAGCAATGTGAGGTATATAGATTCAATTAGATCAATATGACACTTACGATGAAACAATAAGAGACGAGTGCCTTAATAACAATGCCTAAATGAATTAAATAACTTGCACAATAATAAAAGATAATTCAAGCTATAAGGTAAGCAATGATGCAAGGAGGAAATGTTAGTGCGAGAGAAAAAGTTCAAGGTAATTAGAAATATGAGCAATAAATGATTTAAATGGCAATTGCAAGAAAAGTAAACTTGCACTTTCAAGTAAAGATGATATTCCAAATACAATAAACTTGAAGAGACAAGACAATAATGTAAAGCCTGCAATTATAGATTGAGCTCACAGTTCCAATTACCAATGATGAAATGACAAATGAATGCAAGATCTTGGTCAGTTTTAATTATATGCCTAATCTAGATGAAAACCCCTATCCTCATTTGTTTTGAAACAAGTCTCACACAGCGTTGTAGAGAGAATTGTTTGGGAAGAAGGCTAGGGCCTCATTAATGATACCTCCCCAGGAGTTCTAACGACCCAAGTGCTTTCGTTCCTATAAGGTATTGCCCACAAGAGAAGTGCAAGGTCACCTGTTTTAATCGTTGAGCAAGGGTCAAGCTTCTCAAATTTGTGTGAAGAAGGTGGTCCTAACTTTCTATCAACCAACCTTATGCTTGGAGGTAAATTTTAGGAATGCAAAACTAAATTAGAATGCTAATGCAAATGATGATGAGATGAAATAGTTTCAAAGAGATATAATAATGACAATCTGCTTGAATGTAAGAGAGATAAACCACTCATAACCAAGCATTTCAATCCACTTTAAAATACAAGGTTAATATTCCAATGATAACCAATGAAGCAATTTAGGATTACTCAATGAAACAATTAACACCAATTGCAAATGCCTTAGTTATAGTGTTATTTAAGATGATTTTCACTTATATGATATGATGGAAACAAGTGAAGATTTAAAAGATGCACACACAAGTAACTATTGACAGTTGAGATTGCTAACAATGATTTTAACGAGAGAAACAACTCAAAGACTAGAACTAACTATGATATCAATAAAATCCTATCTAATCGATGAGAGCAAAAGAAAGGTTAGTATCCAAATTCACAACAAGAGAAGCTAACTAGAAGATATAGAGGATCCTCCCAACATCTTGAAGAGATCATAGGAAGATGAGCAACTAACCAAGGAGGAGGGCACAAGGCAATAATATATACTCCAATGATCATTGATCTGCACCAAACCTCAGAAAACCCTCACGGCTAAGATGGATTTGTCAACCAAGCCCACAACCAAGCAAGAGAAAAGGCTAGAAAATTTATTAAATTTTTATCAGTTATATGTGATGAATTTTAATGATTTCAAGCCTTTCATCTTCAAATTTTTATGTTAAAAGCCCTTAATTTATATGTGCTTCATATATGAGAGGGTTTCAGCCTCATTGAGGCTCACGACCAAGAAGGATAAGGCCTCCTAGGCTTGCGACATAGCCTCAAATGAAGATGCGTCACAATGAAAAGCCAAATGGCTAAGCCCTATCTACAAAAGAATGATAAAATCTTCCAAAAGAAATGAGAAACGCCCTTGCAATCACAATGTATTAGTCCTTGAAGCAATTGAGGCAAAGAACATACTTTGAAACCTTTGCGTCCAAGCTAGATGAGGCCTCTAGGCCTTGCGATTAGCCCTCAAGCAACCTTCAATGTGATCAAATCTGAACCAAGTGACAAAACCCTTTGCAAATGATGGATTAAGACTTACAAAACCCCAAGAATTAGTCTCTAAATGATATGCAACAAGGATAAGACCCTAATAGGTTTGCATCCAAGGAAATAGGCCTCAAAAGGCTTGCGGCTAGGCCTAGAATGGCCAATAAGGCTAGCGACTAGCCACAACAAGCCTTACAAATCAAAACTTGAGCCAAAAACGAGTCTATAAGCCCGCAAAATCAAACCCAAGTCATATTTTGATGAGAAAAAATTGAGAAAATAATGTACAAAGTTATTTGCAAAGTTCTTCAAGCTCAAACCATTGCTAAAAAATCATTTTGAAGTGAAAAAAGGGCTAAAACCCCAATGACCTCCTTGAGAAAATTTTCGTTGAAGATGGGAAGCAACAAAAGTGTGAATTGAAGCCTCTAGAGGCTTAAATAGGCCTAGAAAGACTTGCGGCCCTGAAGAGAGGCTAGAGGACCCTCCAAAAGGTGAGGTGTTAAGCCTAAACCCTAGCCGTCTAGGCTAGGTGAGGGCTAAATCCCTCTAGAAATCAATTTCTCCTTTGATCCTTTGAATATCCACTCGCAAAACAATTTCAAGAAGAAACCCTAGACGTCCTCTTTAGACCTGCTAGAAAATCTAACTAGAAACCATAATAGCTATATACAAAAATGGGAAAAATATGTACAAGGGCTAGAAGAAACTATTTACAGAAAATCAATTTATTAGAAGAAACTATTTATAGAAAATTAATTTACAAATTTACAATAATTTTGGCTCTTATAAGCAGATCTATTCAATTAATGCACAAATAGATGAGAGAAAGAAATTTTATGGGTGAGCAATAGCCAGGGTCTTTGCAAAACCCAATTGTTAGATAAGCCTTGGAATTTAACGCAATGGGCTCTTAAACTTCTTGTCTTGGGAGTTGGCTGGTCCAACCAAAGACTTCCCCTCATACCCAATATCTGAATACCATAGAGTCTCTACACACTTAAGATCAAGTTATTAGATCAATAGGGGCTGGATACACATAAAAACCCTAAAGATATAGAGATACCTGCTAGATCAATCAAGTTAGAATGCTTTTCTAAACCTAGTAACTAATGCAATATACCTGTGCAAATAGTTAATCCAACCAATGGCTAATGAAATAATAACTTATGAAATATTATTCAATAGAGCATTAAGAACATTTTCTAGCAAAACATTACCACAAGAAACAGAAGGGGAACACCACCGTGAAGAAATCCTAAACATTTTTACTTTATTATTCCAGAAAAATATTACAACCAATAGAGCTTGAATCAGAGCTCGCTCAAGATTTTTTGATGATTACATGATATCAAATGAGGAGCAAATAGCTTCCTTATATAGAAAAATGAGAGCTCAAGAACGCTCCAAGTGGAAAAAACGACTAGTTCGATGGCTTGATCGTCGTCTAAACAATTCGATCCTTTGATAATTGCTGCACAGATCCCTAGAAAAAATCGAACTCCTTGATGGGTGTGTTGGATGGACCAATCTTTGACTTCTGGGTGGCTTTGGACCACTGGAGAATCTTCAAAAAATAGAATGCTCGAAATTCTCATATTCAAAATAACCACCTGGACAAAATTTCGGTTTCCTTGAGAAAAACGTTTCTTCTGGCCCAATGAAATTCATGAGGGCACTTTCTGCCTTGGAAATGAGTCATTCCTAATTTTTGACTTAAAAAAAGCACCTCATTAATTTTTTGATAATTTTTCCACTTGGAGAGATTTTAATTTTCTGTCATTTTAATTTTTTGACAAATTGTTCTAGCTTAATTATCTAGACAATTTTCACTCGAAAATAAAATAAATGACTCAAGGGGGGATTCATATATATTTTCCACCCTCAAAGTGGGTCTAAAAGAATATTTAGGCGATGATGTCTAATTATGAGTAATCATCGACCTAAAATATTCCTAGACAACACTTTTACATCAAATATTACATTAGACATCCCATACAAAAGGGGAAATTTAGAAATAAGACATGACCTCTAGACTCAACCAAATTTTGTGACACAAGACAGATGATCTAGTATGATAAATACATAGACTCGATAACACTAGGACTACACCTGAGACCTTACCATCGAGCCCCACTGTATATGTGGGAGAAAAACTCTGCCAATTATAGTGGTTTTGAACGCTAACAATTGGTGGAGGGTAAAAAACTCCCTAGAGTGAAAATTTTTGCTAAGAATTAGAGGCTTACCTAGATATTTTTACATGGCTTCATAGTCATACTAGAATAATTTTTACAATAAAGGCCCACAAGGCAACAAAATTTTGGATTACAGTGACAATCTGGAAGCTACATTTTGGGGTAGTTGACACATGCATGGTCAACATTTGGCTCTACTTGGGGACACGTTGCTTCAACAAAGGAATGTGAGAATCTAGAATCTGCATCCAAGAAAACAAAGTAAATCAGGTAGATATCCATTCAAATACAATTCATAATCATCATATAATATTAAGTGTTTGAATAGAAATTTCTACTCTTACAATACAAGAATGAAATCTAAATTTTATGACATAAACTATAAATGACAAAATGAAACCTATTCTAATGACATAAATAAAATCTAATCTATAAGAATTAGGTTAGAAATACAATACAAAAGATGCCCCACGACATCAAATGTCATCGATGAAGTCCAATTTGAAGAACCTGTCTGCTCGCAGGTGGGTCCATGGGTTGCTTCTTTGACGTACCATGCTGAATTTTGATCATCTTAGGATGCCAAGTCACTCCATGGTTGTGTTGTATAGGGTTATCAAACCTCTTTCTCTTTCTCTTCCATGTGTAATTCTATTGAGGCCTAGCCCAGTTCACCGATACTTCACCTTTTACATTGTCCTTTTGATTTGATAATTTAAATTGCGTTTTGCTTTTCTTCTTCTTTGCAGTATGTGATGATGGAAAATATAAAACGTCCACATCTTCCAAGTTGTGCCAAGTTTCATTATCTTGAATTTGTACAATCATAGGTTCAAGGAAATTTGTTAATACCACGTTACAATACCGCATAAGTGATGCACCGATATCTGCATTTTTGGGTTTCCTAGGATCCTCAACGTGATATCTCTTCTCAACTTCTCTGCAAAGCCCGACATAACCACCATAAGATGAAGGAATGGTAGCATAAGATAAATTCAATTGAATACTTACTCCAAGGTATTGAAATGTGTAACTAGGTTGGTCTTCATAAATTATGAAATGTACTCTTGATTCTTGTATATTGTAAAAGAAAATAAAAATTTATTATTGTTATTTTTGTAGCACGGGTTTCATGCTCAAGTACTTTTTTATTTATAGGTCAATCAACCATTGAGTGCTTCTAGGGTTTGTCCTAGTGTCAAGAAGTCAACAAAGTCATTGTCATATGAAGAAGATCCAATTGGCAACATTGTAACACGTCAAAAGAGTTATTTTTGTATTTAAAAGTGTCAAAATACCCTCCAAGACCAAGTTGGCCCGACAACTAAGAAGTCAGCCTCATTAGGGCATATCGTCCTCCTTGGAAGCCTATAAGAGGGAATTCGACCTCCTATGGACACTCACTCACATCTCATCATCTAAAGCAAAAGAGAAGAAGAAGAAATGCAAGAGAAGAAGGATAGAAGGATGAAGGACAAATTTCTTGGGTTATTTCTCTCTCTCTCTCTCACTTGTGCGAAAGGAAGGCCAGGGTTTTGGAGCTACAAGGTCGAAGTTTTGAAAATTGTAGATAGAAGGTCGAAGAAGGTACTCTTAGGTCACCTACAAGCCCTAAAAGGAGAAGGAACCCAAGCGAAGGTCAGAGGAAGCCTTGGAAGCCCTGAAATTGCTCACACATGTGGAAGCATTAACTGTTGCAGGGGCCAAAAATTTCAAACTTGCAGTCTAAGTTAGCGGGTTTGACGAATTTTATCCTTGGGGTTCGAAATTCGCCGAACCTAAAACAATTTCGAACAAATTCGATTAAGTTCGCCAAATTTAATGTCGAACTCGAACGCGAATATTTTGCTGAACTCAAACCCGAACTTAAAGGCGAACTCCAATGAATTTAAAAAAAAAATCATTAAAAATCAAATAGGTTCGGGAACTTTGGGTTACGTTTTTTTGGTAGGTAAAAAATCCTGAGTCACGCGACTCACTCCGACAAACCTTGACCTTGACGATTACTCTTGCTCCTCAGTGACTACTATTGCCTCCTGCTCATGGCAGGTTCAACCGTCGACGCTCAGTGCTCGGCTCTCGAGTCTCGACGACTGCTCATGACAGGCTCAGCCACTCCAGCCTCCTTCGTAGTGCTAACGACAGGCTCAACCGTGGCCCGCTCCAACCTCCTACTCAGTGCTCATAACCATCGACGGGCTGCCTCAGTGCTACTGCTCTCGGCGATTGGCAGTGTTGGCTCACGCTCACGGGTCGGGGTTAAGCATCACAACTCTCGCTCAGCTGTGCACCAACAATTGCAAGTTTGGTGACTTTGGTAATGCTCATGCTTAAGCCTCAGCCTTCACGCTCAGCGTGGGCCATACACTCAGGAGTATACTCAGCCTTCAGGTCAGAGGGTCACGACTCAGTCACTCAAGAGTCAACCCTTCACGAATAGGCTATAGCCCTCACTGCTTAGTGCTTATGCTGCAGCCTGCACGCATAGCCTTCATGCTTCGGCCCCTAGTGCCCACGTACTAATATACTGTACACACTGCACAGTGCTCTCACGAGTCACGACCCAGTGCCCAGTGCCCATAGCCCCATTGCCTAGTTACAGACTTCAGGTAGACAAACTTCATTTTTTTATTGCAATTTTTTTAAAAATAAGTTTATATATACAATTAAAAAAAAAAAAATTACTATCTACAAAAAATTTAGAGCTAACTCAAATGTAAATTAAAAAAAAAAATGCAGACATTTCAGCCTTCACTTCAGCGATCAAAACCTTCAGATTTCAATGGCACCCCCAAAATCAACTGCTGTAGCATGGAATTTGTCAAAAAAGAAGGGAAAAATATTTTATGTCAGCTATGTGGACATCAATTCACTGGCTCTTTAACTAGAGCTGTGGAGCACCTTCTCAATATTAGCAATGGAAGTGGAGGTGGTGTTGAAGGTTGCACTAAGATCTTAGACGAACATAAAACCACAGTGGGGAAAAACTATATCACTTCAAAGATGGAAAACGAAAATAGGGAGAAGAAGAGGCAACGGATTGAGAGGGAGATTGCCATGTCTTCCTCAAACACCATTAATTCAATCTCAACCTTTGGTAGATCAAGTTCTACTCCTGTAAAAACAGGTGGAACCAAAACATTAAATCAATTCTGGAAACTTGTGGAGAGACAAGATGTTGATGATGCTGTTGCAAAATTCTTTTATGCATGTGCAATTGCCTTTAATGTGGCCAGGAGTCCATATTTTAAAAATGTAATTAAAAAAGCCATTGATTTTAGGAAGGGCTATGTTCCTCCCGAATTTGAAGTTTTAAGGGCCACTTTGCTAAAGAAAACAAGAGACAGAGTGACAAAAAAGTTGTCTCAGATTAAAGAGTCTTGGAAGCATACATGATGCACAATTTTGAGTGATGGTTGGTTAGATTTGTGTCATCGCTCATTGATCAATGTGCTTGTTTACAGTCCTCAAGGGGTACTTTTCTTGAAGGCAGTGGATGCAATGGATCAAGTGAAGACATCCAAATTTATTTTTGGAATTTTGGATGAATCAATTCAAGAGGTTGGGGAGAAAAATGTGGTCCATGTTAATGCTTCAAATTGTGTTGGTGCAGGGAAGATGAGTATGGAAAAGTATAATCATATTTATTAGACGCCTTGTGCAGCTCAATGCTTGGATTTAATGTTGCATAATTTAGTGCTCAATAATGGCTTTTGGGAAAATTCAGACAAGGTTTTAAAATATATGTGGCCCAATTGTTAATGTGCTTTGCATGGTTGATGGTGACAAACCTTGTATGGGTTTTGTTTATGAAAGCATTGATCGTTGCAAAGTGACCATTGCAAGTGATTTTAATAACGTGGAAGCTGATTACCAAGAGATATGGGAGGTAATTGATCAAAGATGGAAGATGATGCATAGTCCATTACATGCGGAAACATGTTATTTGGACCCTAGATTATTTGGGTTATCAAAACACAAGGATGAAGAAGTCATGAATGGACTTATCCATGCTATTGAGAAGCTAAATCCAAATCCAACAGTTGCAGGTTTGGTCAGATGTCAGTTGAGGGCATAGAGGTTAGAAGAAGGGCTATTTGGAACACAATCAGCAAAGTATGATAGTAGCATAAGTGATCCAGCAGTATGGTGGGAATTTTATGGATCAGGGGCACCAAAATTGCAAACTTTTGCAATTTGTATCTCAAGTCAGGGATCAAGTGCATCAGCGTGTGAAAGGAATTGGAGTTCCTTTGACCACATTCATTTCAAGAAAAGAAATAGATTGTTATCTGGAAGATTAGAAGATCTTGTTTATGTTCGTTTGAAAAATGTGGCTAAAGAGTCATCCAATTTCTCTACTCCGTGGATCGATCCTGTTCCTAATGCATCAAGGGATGAAGCTGATTTTTACATCGATAGTTACATTGACAGGGAATTGAGTGATGAATCTGATGTTGAGACATCTAGCGGATTCACAACCCCTACTGCTCTTGGTGATATATAACTTTTTGATATAACAAGTGGGCCACGAGAACATCAAGAATAAAACTTGTGTTCTCGTTTTAGACTTCTAGTTTACTTTTTGCATGAACAATTTCTAAAACTGCCAAACTACTTTAAACTTTAAAGTTTATATATTTTGAATACTTTTTTATTAGATTGTTTTTCAATATATGAAATCTGATATGGCCCATGGTTTTGTTGAATTTGATATTCATATGGGTGCAAATATCTATGATGAATTTCTCACCTTGTTTACTATGTATGGAAGTTGGTTCTTTATTGGCAATTTGGCACTCGCTTTCATGGTTTATATGTGGAAATGATTTAAATGTTTGAGCAATAATCCTATGTGTTTGCAATGTGCATTATGCACTTTGAAAATTGACATGCTTATTTATTTATGTGCATCATATTTATCTTTCAACTTGCTTAAAATTGATTTATATATATATATATATATATTATTTTTTTTTCAAATTTCTATATGCCGAATTTTATGCCAAACTTTATCGGCAAAATTTTAGGTGTTGAACTTTATTCGAATTTCATGGTCATCGAACTCGAACACAAACACGAATGTGGTGACTTAGGCTGCAGTAGAGGCCGAAATTCTGCAACTGGGGGTCGAAATTGTGCAGCTGGAAGAGATTTGACTAGGTTTGATGTGGATAAAGGAAGCACATCATGAAGAATGCTTGGCTTGGTCTTGGAAGGGTATTGGTCTTGGTCTAGAGGTCTTGGAATTCATTATTTGAAGAATCTATAAGAAGAGAAGAGATTTGTGGGTTTTCCTCTCCAGTGGAGAGGTTTTGGCCTTGGCCTGTAGCCTGCATTGTGTGTTCTTGTGTACTGTTGATATTCTTGTTTTTGGTAGTTGTTTGATGATAAGAACAACATAATAATAAGATAAGAAGCTAATAATCAAGGAAAAAGTAAAAATACATCACATGCAATTATCAAGTTTAAGAGAAATCATCCTAATTGTAGCCCTCTAGGTTTCTCAACATGGTATCAAAGCTAAGGTTGACTAAGGGCATGATGAAGATCACTACATCGTTGAAGAAGTCATTGAAACAATTTTCTATGGTGGCAAGTCGTCTTAAGCAAGGCATCAAAGCATTTTGGAATCTCCTATTGTCTATCAAGAATCATATGACCAAGACTTCTACAAAGGACAAAGGGTCATTCTCAGCGCTTACAGGTATGTTTGAAGATGAAAATATATGGGTAATCGACAGTGGAGCATCTAGACATATGACAGGTGAGCACAAATAACTAAAGACCTTATCATGAAGAAAATATTCCTACTCGATTGAACTTGGTGACAAGAAGAGCTATCCTGTAAGAGGAATTGGATCAACCTCGCTGGAGCTGGAGAATGGAGGAAACATTCATCTCAACAACATTCTATTCATACCAGGTTTGCAAAAGAATTTACTCTCTATTTCATGTCTAGAAGATAAGGGAGATAAAGTCACTTTTGTAGATGGAAAGGTTGTGGTATGAGATAAAGACTCTAGCATCAACAATGCAAAGATCATTGGGATTCGTGAAGGAAGACTCTATAGGTTGCTGACACCTCTCTCTCAAGCATTGGTTCACATTGAAGTAAGTCCATGTGAACTTTGGCATCGAAGGTTTGGACACCTTCACTACAAAATTGTACCAACTCTAAATTCAATGGTGAATGGCATCCCTGAACTTAAGGAGGTTCATGAAGGTGTGTGTAAGGGATGTGCATTAAGTAAAAATGTTAAGAAACCATTTGGAAGCAGTTCTTCAAGATCAAAAGAAATCTTGGATCTCATTCACTCTGATGTCTATGGTCCTATGTCTACAAACTCTCTTGGAGGTCATCTATATTATGTAACTTTCATTGATGACCACTCAAGGAAAACTTTGATCTATTTGTTGAAGTCCAAGGATGAAGTATACGAAAAATTTCAAGAATTCAAAGCGAAAGTAGAAAATCTTACAAAAAGAAGGATAAAGGTACTAAGATCTGACAATGTAGGAGAATACACATCAAAGGAACTCTTAGATTTTTGTAAGGAGACTAGAATTAAGAGGGAGCTGATAGTCCCATATAATCCAGAGCAAAATTGAGTTGTTGAACGAAAGAATCGCTCGATTGAGGAAAGTGTTAGAGCAATGTTACATGATCAAGACTTGCGTAAATAGGTGAAGCAACAAAAACTGTTGTCTACATTCATAATCGAAGTCCTCACAAATTAATAGACAACATGAGTCTTGAAGAAGCATTCACTTTGAAGAAACCAAGTGTAGACCATCTCAGAATATTTGGTTGTCCTATCTATATTCACATTCTGAAAGATAAGAGAAAGAAGTTGGATTCTACAAGCATGAAGGGAATATTTGTTGGTTATAGTAACACTTCAAAGGCATATAGGATCTACATAAAGGAAGGGAACCGAATAGAAGTAAGCCAAGATGTGATCTTTGATGAAAGTATTGCATTCAAGAAATCGAAGGACCTCCCAATTGACTCTGATGATGAAGAAATTCCAATATTTGAAGAATGCCCTAGGGATAAAGAAGATTCAAATCATGAAGAAGAAGGTCCCAGTGAACATGTGCAACAAGTCATCATCCCTGAAAGCAGAAAGAGACTTAATTGGTTGAAGTCTACTCTTCTAGATGTGAAAGGACATGGAGCAACCAAAGGTACGTTCAAGGAAAGTAAGAAGCCCAAAAGATATTTAGGGTATGCAATTTATATGACAAAGTTAATCGAAGCAGAACCATCCACCTTTGAAGATGCTTTCAAACATCAAGAATGGAAAGATGCTATGAATGAAGAATATCAATCAATAATGAAGAATGGAGTTTGGGAAATCGTTCCTAGGCCTGAAGACAAATCTGTGGCTCTACAAGTTTAAACATGCAACGAATGGAAGTATTAATAACTATAAGGCAATATTTGTGGCTAGGGGCTTCTCCCAACAAGAAGGCACCGATTATGAGGAGTCATTCGCACCTACAACTAGGTATACAACTATATGATCGTTGGTCTCTTTGGCAACATCAATGGGATGGAACATCCATCAAATGGATGTCAAGACAACATTCTTGAATAACACTATCAATGAAGAAGTCTATATAGAACAACCCTTGGGATTTGAAGTGAATGATAGAGAGGCTCATGTCTGTAGGTTGAAGAAGGCACTTTATGGCCTTAAGTAAGCACCAAGGACTTGGTATGCTAGAATGATTACATCTGCAAAGATTGGGCTTCTCAAAGAGTTCTGCTGATCCGAATCTCTATATCAAGGTTGTGAAGGATGAGCCTATAATCATTCTTCTGTATATGGAAGATCTTCTCATTACAGGTGTGGAAGGTCGTATTCATGAGTTCATAAAGCAATTGGCAGCAAAATTCGATATGAAGGATCTAGGGCTCATGCATTGTTGGGTAATTTAATTTTTAGTTAAATTACTCGTCATTAAATTGTCAAACCCGAGGTTCGTGAACTTGCGAAGTATACTTGCATAATATATGCTAGGAATCAACTTTCAATTTCAAAAGGAAATTCTAATCTATTGAAGAAATTGCAAAACTGAAATAAAACCTATTCATGAAAAATGTCTAAGATGAGTATGCACACACTTTCTTTTTCAAAAGTCTCAAATTCAAAACTTGGAAATAAATCTTTTAATCTATGAAATTGAAATCACAATTGACATGAAAATAAACTTACTCTATTGACATGAAAATAAATCTATTCTAATGACATGAAAATAAATCTATCTTTATCAACAGGAAAGTAAAGACTTGAAAGTAAATTTAATCTAGAAAACAACAAATCCTATACTAAGAAAGCATTGAATTCTTAATCTATGTAATTTAAAGGCAACCTATTCTGAAAGAAGTGAGAGATCAATTGAAATTACTAATGTGTGCATTGTCAAATTAGAATGATTCATGATTATCTATAATTTTAAAAACAAACAAATTTAAAAACAATGAATCTTTAACATGAATTGGAAAGCGATGAATCTATGAAATGAAAACAATAAAGTACATCTTTTTGGTTGTTTTCTTAGCCTTACTGAAGTGCTTGATCTGCAAAAGAACATAAATTGAATGAGCAGAAAAGAATATAAATAATGCATCTACTCAAAAGACTTAAAATAAACATTGCAAAAAAGAAACATTAGAATACACCCATACTCATTAGGTGGCCATCCTATAGTTCATGAGAGGTGGAAAGTTCAGGAAGCGATTTGATCAAACACCATATCTCATCATGAAAGCTTAACCATACTCGAGGGATTGTATTCATAACAGCAATAGTATTCATACATGAAGCATAAACATAGCTAATCTTTAGAATTCTTAACACATCAAGCATAAGCATAGCTTTAGCATTCCCAAACCTAAGACTGAAGCATGAATATAGTTCCCAAACTTAACACACCTTTGAGAGGAGAAGGCACTCCTATTTATACAAAAACTAAGATAACTAATTCATAAATGTAGATTCACAAAGCTCTTCTAGATCCACATATTTCTTTTAGATCCACAAATGTTTTAGGTGGTTACAACCATGTGTTAACATCTATCAACTAGCATCTCTTCATATCCTCTCACAATTCTCTCATAGTTTTGATAGGTGACACTTATGAAAACTTCCATGATTCTTCTCCATGAAATATGTTTGATTAATGATCTCAAATCTTCCTCAAATCTTCAAGAGTTTAAAGAGGAAATTCAAATTTGAGACTTAGAGGCCAAATATCAATGTGCTGGAATCTTCAAATAGACCTACACACATCTCAGTAAGTGAATATGTTATTTTTCTAATATTTAATCGTAAATTAACTCAAAATACCAAACTAAATGTATTGGAAAATAATATGTCTAAACCCATATTTAATCATGAAGATTGTCCCAGGGCATGGTTAAGGAGCTGCAAAATGTGGTAAATACTGAAGGAAAATGAAATAAAAGAGGGTGAAATGGATGACATTTTGGAGACCCAACCTGCACTATTAGTTGGGGTTGGAAGTTTGGCAAGGACTTGATGAGATATATCTAGGTCAAGGAAAATATGTTATTGAGGTGCAGAAAAGATTTGACACGATGGATTGCAAACCTATGACAATCCCTATGATCACTAATTTGAAGAGGCTATGAAGTTCTGATTCAAGCCCTGGATCCTACAAGGTATAGACAATTGGTTGGCTCCCTGATGCATTTGGTGAATACTTCCTAGACATTTGTTCTGCAGTGAATATTTTTAGTCAGTACCAGGTACAACCCAAGCATGACCATTGGATAACAGCCAAGCATACACTAAGATATCTGCAAGGAACAATCCACTACTGCCTGAAGTATGATAGAAAGAATGATGTCTGTTGTCACACAAAATGTCTAGGCATCACGACAATGACTCAGATCTGGGCTTGTCACCCTGATCCCCAATCTCTCCATTTAAGCTGTCTCCCTACAATAGACTAAAGGGGGTAGACCCTACGAAAATGGAATGAAGAAGGACTAGTTGGGAACCAACCAATCTGGGAGACATAGTTGAGCAACAAAATATGTTAGGTCTCTATATTACTTGTATAGTCCCTTATTTCTGTTAGTGTAACCCCCTTATTGTTATTGTTGTACCCTTGTAACCCCATATTGTTATTATTGTGACCTTATATTATTATTGTTAGGTCAGCTAGGACTACATTGTGGCCCCACTAGGATTACATTGTGGTCCCATGGACTCCTATATATAGAAAGGAGGTTTTGTCATTTGTAGCATTCAAGAATTGTTCATTTATGTAATGTATTAGAGGTTGCCCCCTCGAAATGGCTGATTTCTAAGGCGTTGATCTCTCTTTTCTTCTATTTTTGGAGCTGGTTTTACAACATTTGGTATCAGAGCTTTGGATTCTAGGGTTTCGCTGCGCCAAACAGGTCATCGTGGCATTTTCGCTATATATATTTTTCTACAAAGGTTCAAAAGCGGAAATTTTTAGAGCGCGACGCTGAAATCCTGAGGAACATCGTCACAAAATTTTAGAGCTTGGTTCACAATATTTTCGGAGATATGGTCTGTGGAAGTTAGGGCTTTTTGCAGGCTCCTGAATTTAACTTAAACATGTCATCGCAACATTTTCGCTATAACTTTTTTTCTACAAGGGTTTAGAAGCTGAAATTTTCATAGAGTGAAGCCGCAATCTTGAGGAATGTCGTGGAAAAATTTCAGATATTGATTCACATTATTTTGGGAGGTAGGATCTGTGGAAGTTAGGGATTTTTCAGGCTCTCGAATTTCATCTCAAAGACGTGATTGTGGGAAAATATTCATAACTCTCTCTGAGCATCGGATTGGAATTCGGTAAAGAGACGCTGCAAGTACACGGACTGTAGTTTCTTGTATATCAATTTTAGAGCTGAAGAAGGAAACATTGACACGTGGCAAGTCGTACAAGTTCTCTCTACTGAAGCAGTCCATAATTAGGTCATTGTGGGAGATTGGACATAACTTTGTCTTGAAGAATCCAAATCAGGTCAGACCTGTGGCATTAGAAAGAGGATTAAGAGGGCTACCTCAGGGCCAAATTTCAGATATTGAAGATCTGAAATCATAGAGATAATTCAGTTTCAATATCGAGCTCCTCAAAAGCAAGAAAAAGGTGTGTATTTTTTCTTGAATTGCATAAGTCTTGTTTGAAGAATCAAGTTGCATTGATTGCAAGGGCATATTGTAGAATAGATATCAGTATTGGATTATAAAATGGCCCCTAAAAAGAATTCAAAACCCATTAAGCCTTTGGAAAGCTCTACTATGACTCATGAAGACGAAGAATGGCGACATGACATATCAAAATTACAAGAGCAAGTGCAACAAATTTCGCTCTCGCAAAGAGCAACAAAAAATGACATGGAAGTTTTGAAGAAAGGTGTGGAAACTAAGATGGATGGTTTGAAGAAAGGCATGGAATCTAAGATAGATTGCATGGAAGCTAGCATGGAATCTAAGATGGATGACATGGAAGCTAAGATCGATGAAAAAATGGAAAACATGAAGAATGATCTAAAAGCGGACATGGAAGGTTTGACAAAGTTGATACAAGAAATGTTTCCTAATGGTGAAAAGATAGTAGAGGAAACTCATGATGAGAACAAAATAAATGTTAATCGTGATTTCATAAACTCTAATTTTGGAGGGAAGAACCACCATATTCCAAAAATGGATATGAGGAAGTTTGATGGAAAGGATCCTGTAACATGGATACTACAGATGGAGCAATATTTTGATCTCCATAATGTGCAAAACACACAAAGGTACGCATTGCAACTTTACATTTAGAACAAAATACATTTGTATGGTATCGATGGCTTTGCTCCCGTAAAAAAATTGTCACTTGGTCAATTTTTACGGAGGAAATGATAGCACATTATGAGGATACAAAGAGCAACACCTTCTTTAGCCAATTGATAAATCTCAAACAAAAGGGTTTAGTGGGGCAGCACATGGAGGACTTCCAAAAATTGAATATAAGGGTAACTGATATTCCAGAGGAACACAGGATTGATCTCTTCATAGGCACTTTAAAGGATAACATCTAACATGAAGTTCGCGTTTTGGAACCTGATTCATTGGAGAAGGCATTCAGGTTGGCAAGAAAAGTTGAATGTAAAATTATGGCGACAAGGAAGCCTACCACTCAATTCTATAAAGAAGGAAGTGTTGCTACGCCTAGATTTCCACAACCTACAAGGTTGACACCACAACAATTGGAAGAAAAAAGAGCAAAAGGGCTTTGCTACGGTTGTGATAGCAAATACACTAAAGGTCATAAGTGTGCTGAGAAGAAATTATTTTACATAGATTGTGAAGAAGAAGAAGAAAATGAACAAGAAGAGGATATACACCAGGAACCAACCCTAGAAGAAGAAGAAATGAATCCGACCATATCGTGTAATGCACTGGCAGGAATTACCACTCCTCAAACTCTCAAGATAGAAGGACAAATCAAGAAGAAAAAGGTGATAGTGTTGATTGATTCAGGTAGCACCCATAATTTTATTCATTGTAAGGTAGCCAAGGAATTAAATTGTTTCCTATACCCAGCACCAGAATGTCAAGTGATGGTTGCAAATGGAGGAACTATAAATTGCTCTGGAAAATGCCATAATATCAAGCTAACCATGGGGAATATGTATTGACTAGTCCAATGCTTGCCATTCCTATGGGAGGTGCTGATGTTGTACTAGGAGTACAATGGTTACAATCTTTGGGGACGGTAGCTTTTAATTTTCAACAACTTTTCTTGAAATTTTTTTCAGAAGGAAAGGAAGTCGAATTACGGGGTATTGAAGGGAAGCCAGGAAGGATAATAAGCTCTAATGTCATGACAAAGCTTCTAAATAAAGAACAACGAGGCGTAATCGCACAATTATGCTCACTAGAAGTTCCGACATCAAAATCATCTATTTCTGCAGATCTCCAACAAGTCTTGGACAATCATTCCAAGGTGTTTGAAACTCCCAAAGGACTCCCACCTATTCATGATCATGATCATGCTATTCATTTGATTCCAGGAAGTGTTCCTCCAAACATCAGGCCTTATAGATATCCTTATGTCCAAAAGAGCGAAATTGAACGTATGATTGCAGAAATGTTAGAGGATGGTATAATTCAACCTAGTCAAAGTTCTTTCTCTGCTCCAGTAGTATTGGTGCACAAGAAAGATGGATCATGGCGCATGTGTCTGAATTATAGGGAGCTCAATAAGCTCACTATTAAAGATAAATTTCCCATTCCTGTGATTGATGAATTATTGGATGAATTACATGGAGCAATTTATTTTACCAAGTTGGATCTTCGTTCATGATATCATCAAATTAGAATGAAGACTGAAGATATTCCGAAAACAACATTTCGAACTCATGAGGGTCATTATGAATTTTTGGTCATGCCTTTTGGCCTTACCAATGCACCTTCTACATTTCAAGTGTTGATGGATTCCATTTTCAAACCCTTCCTTAGAAAATTTGTGCTAGTATTTTTTGATGATATACTAATCTACAACAGGTCTTGGAAGGATCATGTTCAACATGGTGACAGGGTGCTCAAACTATTGCAGGAGAAACAATTATATGCAAAAACATCCAAATGTTTCTTTGGAGTACAAGAGGTGGAATCTCTGGGTCATATTGTATCTCACGAGGGTGTTAAAGTAGACCCTAACAAAATTAAAGCCATTAAGGAATGGAAAGTCCCCACAACCATAAAGCAGTTGCGAGGATTTCTCAGGTTAACGGGGTATTATCGCAAGTTTGTTAAGAATTATGGGAGAATAGCAGCACCTCTAACAACATTATTGAATAAAGATGCATTTTCATGGACTCCTGAAGCAACTAAGGCCTATGAACATCTTAAAGAGGCAATGTGCCTAGCACCGGTCTTAGCTACGCCAGACTTCACAAAAACCTTTATTGTGGAATGTGATGCCTCAGGAAATGGAATTGGTGCAGTTTTAATGCAGGAAGGAAGACCCATTGCTTTTGAAAGTCGTCCAATCAAAAGAAAGTATTTACAAAAACCTATTTATGAGAAGGAAATGTTAGCAATACTGCATGCACTAAAGAAATATAGAACTTTCGGGAATAGTGGAATATTTTGTTCAAGTGTATTAATGACCCATTAATACACTTGAACGGAATGACTTCACTATTACGAAACCATTAAATAGCGGACTCTCTTTTTAAAAAAAAAATTAAAAAAAAATATGAACTTATCTAATGGGAAGACACTTCAAGGTAAAAACTGATCATGATAGTCTTAAACACTTTTTGGAACAAAGACTATCTTCAGAAGAGCAGCAAAAATGGGTCACAAAGATGTTGGGTTATGACTTTGAAATAATATACAAAAAATGGAAGCTAAATGTTGTTGCGGATGCACTCTCAAGAAAGAATGAAGAGGTGGAAGCATTGCTTTGTGTCATTTCTATTATCCAACCAGATTGGATAACCGAAGCAAGAGATGAATGGAAGAAGGACAAAGATGTATGGACACTCATTCAAAAGTTGCAGCAAGATCCTAGTACATCTGATACATTTAGTTGAAAAAATGATTCCTTATGGTACAAAGATCGCTTATATCTTTGTAAGAATTCCCAACTAAAACAAAAGATTCTTCTGGAATTGCACACTTCTCCTTTAGGAGGACACTCGGGATTTTTAAAAACTTACCACAGGGTGAAGAAATAATTTTTTTAGGATGGCCTTAAATCTGATATTCAAAAGTTTGTGACAGAATGTTTGGTTTTCCAGCAGAATAAAGTTGAGACAATTAAGACCCCGGGACTTCTACAACCTTATCCATTCCAAGTCAACGTTGGGAGGAGATTTCAATGGATTTTATCACAGGTTTACCTAAGTCCGAAGGAAAGAATGTCATCATGGTGGTAGTTGATAGACTTACCAAGTATGCACACTTTTTGTGCATTATCTCATCCATTTAAAGCAAGTACAGTTGCTACTACATTTATGGATAGAATTCAAAAGCTACATGGAAGCCCAAGGGTTATTGTGAGCGACAGAGATCCCATTTTTACTGGAAATTTTTGGACGGAGTTATTTTCTTGTTGGGGTACTCAATTAGCTCATAGCTCATCTTATCATCCTCAATCTGATGGTCAAACTGAGATAGTAAATAAATGTTTGGAAGGATATCTTCGTTGTTTTGTATCTGATAAACAAACACAATGGGTCAAGTGGTCACCTCTTGCTGAATGGTGGTATAACACTTCCTTCCATACTGCAGCAAAAATGACCCCATTTATAGCACTTTATGGATATCATCCACCATCCATCACATCATCTTTAAGAGAAAATTCTAAGGTTCAAGCAGTGGAAGATCACATCGAGCATCAGCAAGAAGTTCTCCAACTCTTAAAGGATAACCTGAATTTGGCACAAAATCGAATGAAACAACCGGCAGATCAACATCGCAGTGAGAGAAGTTTTGATGTAGGAGATTGGGTATTTTTACGGCTACAACCATACAAACAAAAGTCCCTCAAGCAAGCTAAGAACGATAATAAATTATCGCCAAAGTACTATGGTCCTTACAAGGTGTTGCAAAGATTGGTACTATGGCATACAAATTGGAGCTTCCTGCTTCTTCGCGAGTGCATCCAGTTTTCCATGTTTCATGCTTAAAAAAGGTTATAGGGGACAAACTTCCAGTTCAAACAATATTGCCAGAACTTGATTAGGAAGGAAAAACCATTTTGGAACTTGAAGTAGTCACAGAAACAAGAACTCGACAGCTACGAAGTCGATCAATTTCAGAGTATCTCTTCAAATGGAAGAACTTACCCACTGAAGATTCTACATGGGAGGATGAGAATTTTATACAAAAGCACCTGGAGCTACTCAAGCATTGAGGACAACACCTTTTTGAAGGAGAGGAGCATGTTAGGTCCCTATATTACTAGTATAGTCCCTTATTGTTGTTAGTGTAACCCCATTATTGTTATTGTTGTACCCCTGTAACCCCCATATTGTTATTATTGTGCCCTTACATTTTTATCGTTAGGTTGGCTAGGACTACATTGTGGCCCCACTAGGATTACATTGTGGCCCCATGGACTCCTATATATAGAAAGGAGGTTTTGTCATTTGTAGCATTCAAGAATTGTTCATTTATGTAATGTATTGGAGGTTGCCCCCTTGAAGTGGCTGATTTCTAAGGTGTTGATCTCTCTTTTCTTCTATTTTTGGAGCTAGTTTCACAACAAAATACTCGTATTAGATCTAGCAATATTTAAAGGATTTGATTAGATTTAGACGATTGATACCAATGCCTTATGAAGTCAACTATCTTGCTAAGAAATTTAGGACCAAGTAATTGATGAGCAACTGCTACTTGGATGAATAACTATTTTATATGTAATGCAGATCCTAAGACTAATGTGAAATGCATGAATCTTGGTTAATTTTAATTAAATGTCTATTTTAAGTTTAAACCCTTCAATCCTTTCTATATTGAGCCTGATTTCGTAGTAAGTGGCAGAGAGAAAATAAGGTGAAGCACACTAAGGTGTGATTAGTGATACCTCTCCTGAAAATCTAACGTACCCAGTCACCATTTTAAGTACTAGAAAAACCAAGCTTCTCAAGCAAAGATGGATGGGTACGTATCTTTCTATCGACCAAGTTTATGCTTGGAAGTAAATTTTAACTATGCAAGACTAACTTAAAATGCAGAATGCTAGGAGATATAAAAGATGTTTTAGTTAGACGCGATGTTAAAGAGCCAAAGAACTTAGATTATGATTTATTTTGAGTTAAACACTAAGTACTTAAGCGAAAGCTTGATGAAAAATGCCAGTTATGAAGATGCTCAAAATACTCAATTGAAAGATATACAATTTGTCACAAGTCCACAATAGAGTGCTCAATGAAAACACTGATTACAATTACTTGAAAATTTTCCCAAACTTGAATATTCAATATATATCCAATAATTCAAGTAAATAAAACCATGCTTAGAGTTAATTTCCCTTTTAAACAATAGGCGATCTCAATTGATATCAAGCATTAAAGTATTTAAAATCCAATACCAATGATCATGAAACTTAGCTAAAGCACCTAAGTAAGGAAGCCTAAGCACTTAAATTTCGATAATTAATAACCAGGAAAAACAATGAAATTTAGATGCTAATCAAATAAACACTTCGTCAAGTAATTCTGGGATTAAATGATCTTCTTAAACAACCCAAATCCAAGAAAATTATATTTTCTCCTATAGTCAAACTTTAAAGATATTTAAAAAAATTAAATTACCTTGACTATAAGAACTTTAAATTTCTCTCCACAATAAATTTTTCTGAAGCCCAAAAATTTAAACACATTATGAATGAGCCCAAAACCCCTATGTCAAAATTAAACCCAAAAATTGATTCTCAAAATTTTATATCACAAAAATTTAAAGCTTTTTGTTTTATTTTATGTGATAATTTTAATGAAAACTTTTAAACAAAAAATTAATAGTTAAAATTTTTAATTTTTAAATGTTAATTGTTTAAAAGTTAATAAAAGTGAGGATTTTAATTTTTTATAAGGGCTAAAGGCCACTTTAGAAAGTTAAGACGATTTTTATGTTGGTTTGAACTTAGGTAAAGTATGAGGACAAAGGTGTAAGGATAGGGTTAGGAGGAACAAAATGAGGAGATGGCGGCGGATAGAGACACGAGAGGAGGGAACGAAGAGCAACAGGGAGAGGAGCACGCGAGGAAGGGACTTGAAGGAGCCACGGAGCGGAGGTGAAGGAGCTCGAAGGATTAGCAGGGAATAAGGGCCGCGGGTAAAGAAGGTGTTGCGAGAGGAGCGAGAAAAGACATGGATGGATGCACTGGTAAAGGAAGAGGAGGCCACAAGCATAGGTCCGGGGAAGCCGACGCAAGAATGAGGGAGCAACAAAAAGGGATGACGAATAGTTAGGGCCGACAAGAGGGATGCCGTGAAGGAGAAATCAGGAAAACGAGGGACTGTGAGACGGAGCCATGGAGGAGATGGCAGCGAAGAGGAAAAATGAAGGGGCTGCAGGATGAATAGGAAGAGAACGCAGGTAGATGAGAAGCGAGGAAGGAGATGGACACGAGGGCAATGAGGGAGAAGGAGAAGCGGAGGTCGAGATATTTGTAGGGAAAAGGAACCACGAAAAAAAATGAAACGCTGTAGAAAAGAGGGAGCTAGGGCTGCGAGGTGAAGAGAAAAACACAGAGGAGGGCTCACGACCAACAGAGAGAAAGGCCACGATGAGGGTTTTCAAGTCCAATGCTGGGCCTTTAGGCCCCTAAATAAATATTACTTACTCTTTTCAAAACATTTTATGAAGACCCTCAACTTGAAGATGAAACTCTTGGACTGAAAATATCTCTGAATAATTCGTCCTTGCAAAATTATTTAAGGCCAGATCTTGCCCTCCAGGGTCTAGATCTGGAGATTTTCGTCACTGATTTCTCAGATCTATTCCTGCACAAGTGAAAAGAGAAAAACCCAATACCCAATATGTACAAAAATAGAGAAAATCCCAAAAACCCAAGTGTTAAAGTTCAAAATTATGTTACAAAACTTCAGATCTACACAAGTAAATTACAGTTCTATACAAATAATCTAAAAATATATCATATATGAGGAGTATGAGTCTGACTCCGTTCCCAGATTTGTAGATCTACAACCCTTCCTAGTCAGATCTAGCTATTTAGCACAATTTTTGAGAGATAAAATTTTTAATCTAGGTACTAACCCAGAAAATCCCTGCAAGATATATTTCGTTAAATAACTTAGGAGTTTTAATCCAGAAGGCTCTCTAGATCTTAAGTTTCGCTAGTTGGCTGGTCCAACCGAGGACTTCCCCAAACACCCAAAATTTCTGAATAAAAAAGATTTTTGCACACTTAGAATATAAGCCGTTAATGTTGAGATTTTGTGTATTGGGGTAGCATCGGATGTGCTCTAGCTCCCAAAATTTGTCGAGGGACTAGACTACACCTGATCTACAAGACCCAGAAGGGGATTTGGGAAATTTCATCTGGTTTGGGAGATATTTAATTAATTAATTATTTTAATGTATTTCCTAATTCTAAACTTAGGAAAATTAAATAATTAAAGTTAATTAAATTAAATATGTGATGAAATTGTCTTAAGTCACACGGATCAAGATTTATTTTAATCTTAGCCATTGATTCAAGTTCCGATCATGGCCGTTGGTTTCCCAACGAGAAAAGTATAAAGGAAAGACTTGGGGTCATTTGTTAAGACACACAAAGGCAGAGCACTGAAGCTAAGTTGAGATTCTAGGGCAGGGTTTGCTAAGAATTCTTAGAAGTGTTTCAACTGCAGAGAGGGGAGTTTAGGAAAAGGGGATCGTCTGATCCCAGTGCTTAGAATCAGCAAGAGACAGAGAGCAACTTCCAGAGGCAACGCAGAGAAGCAGGAGCAGCAACAGCAGAGAAGGTAGCAACTGCGCAGCGCAGCGACAGCTTCAGCTTCGCAGTCTCTCCCAGGGTAGCGTTGGGCAGCAGGAGACCCTCAGGGGCAGTGTAGGGTCTGTGTCACCCAGTCTGGGGTTACGCAGCCCTCTCCAGGCCAACGCAGAGGGACGCAGAGGCTGCAGAGGTTTGACGCAGGGGATTTAGGGGAAGCACTGGGGTTTCTAGGGCTAGATCCGAGCTGAGTCTTGTAAATTTCGTTTGAGGGTGTGGATCAGTCAGAATTTTGGTCTCAGAACAACAGGTTAGCTGCAGATCTATGTTTTCTTTGTCGGGTTTTCCAGATCTGGAACCCAGATTTGCTGCATTCAAAAAACTCTTAATAATAAAACCCTCTAGCAGCCAGAAGATCGATTTTCCCATATTTGTTTTTTCCGGGAATTATTGTCCATAAAATCCTTGTGTCACTTTGTCTGTGTGCATGTAATTTTTCTGTTTTAGATCTGAATCAGTGAAAGTCTGTTATGTGTTTACTTCGATGTTAATCTGAAGATTTCAGCATTAATAACTTGTTTAAGTAGGAGAAGTATAGCGAGATCTAACAATAGATTTCTGCATTAGTAGCATTCAGAAAATTTCACATGGTATCAGAGCTATATTTAGCAGAGTCATCAGCAAAAGACTGAAGAATCTTGCTGCAGAAAGTAGCAGAGAGAGCAGTAGCAGCAACAAAAGGCCAAATCTGAAGGGACAACGCAGTTTGAGAGGGAGCAGAGTCATGCAGAGGCCAGGGTGACGCAGCCTTACACTGTCTCCACGCAGGCCCACATATTAGCATAGTTGGTCCACGCAGGCCCACGTACTAGCATATTTGGGGCTGTCTGAGGCCAGCCAGGGTGATGCAGATCTGAAGCTGTCTAATTCGGAAGTGCCGGAAGCAGAGCTGTAGAACTTCAAAAGGTGTTGGTGGGGTTAAATTTTTGAAGTTTTCAGAATTTAGCCTAATAAGCACTAGAGACAAAGAGCGGGAGGAGATCAGCTTCTCAGAGGGTTTATAGCCAACGAAACTTGCAGATGGATCAGAGGATCGAAGAGAGATGAACCATTGATTGATTTGGCGGATTTCCAAGGGAGGAAATCAGTTGTCAGAGGGAGCAGAGGGTGCCTATTTCATGAAGGACCCTAGATCTAGATCTCTAGTGTAGAGAGGAGGAGGTCTGACAGATTTTCTGAGCAAATGGCACCTCACGGACTACGTGATTAGGATAGGTTGGATGGCTTGTCTAACTTTGCAATCTCGAAGGCCAGAATCCTGGTAGTCTTAGAGGCATATGGTCGAAGAGACCATGTAGAACGAGTCTTAGCCACGTCGACCGATGCAGATCTTTTGAAGAAGCATGAGGAAGCTGCAGCACATGCCAAGCGGCTCATAATGGATGGTGTTAAGGACCATATTGTTCCACATATAGCTAAGAAGAAAACAACTAATGAGATGTGGAAGGCCTTAAAGCCCTATCTGAGGGGAAGTCCGTCCAAAGGAAGATGTTTTTGGAGACTCAGTTGCGGTCATTCATGATGACCAAGGGGGAAGAGATGGAGCACTTTCTCTTCAGATTACAGTCGATTAGAGATCAGTTGACTGCCACGGGAGCAAAGGTGGGGGATGATGTGATGGTAAGGACTGCACTCAATGCGGTCTCAGAAGAGTGGGAAACCTTTGTCCAAAGTGTCTTGGGTAGAGTGGACCTTCCCGATTGGGACAACTTGTGGGCAATCTTATGTCAAGAAGAACTCCGCAAAATCACCAAGAAGTAGTACAACACGTGATGCAGTAAAGTGAAGAAGGAAGATGAAGATGATGCAGCCTTGGCATCAAAGAGGCAGCAATGGAAGAAGAAATGTGATCTTTCCAAGATCAAATGTTTCCAGTGCGGCGAACTAGGACATTTCGCCAGCAATTGTCCACAGAAGAAGAAGGACAAGGAAGATTCTACTTCCAAGGTTGTTGTGGCGGACAATGGGCCAGAAGATAATGCAACGATGAGCGCTCATGAATCATGAAAGTGGGGCGACATGGATTTGTAGAGTAGTTATAGAATGTGGGCAGGATCCTTGAGCAACTCATCTCTTGGATCACATCTGAGCTACTGGAGCCTTAAGACAGTAGCGAGACAAGCGGAGCAGTGGGTGCAAAGATCACGAATGAAGAGGAGGCAGATCTGAAAGCTGGAAGGAGCAGCGCAGTGCAGATGCAACAATAATGTAGAGGCAACAACAACGTAGGGGTTGATGTGACTTCAGTAGTGCAGAGCAGGGCAGAGTTGCAACATCGTAGAAGGCTTTAGGAGGACAACGCATTGCATCAACAGTGTGAGATATTTAAGCACAAGGGGCTGATGTGACTTCAACAGTGTAGAGGGAGTCTGCTTGCGCAGTACAGAGCTGTTGTTGTGCATCATCCTCCAGATGACAACATAGATCAACAACTGATGGAGCTTTAGTGATGAGGTTGCAGCCCAACTGACTTGTCTATCAAAGATTGGGCAGGAGATTCAGTTGTTTCTCTCAACAACTAAAGTTGCAGTGCAGCAGTTACCAGTGGCAATGCTATGGGCACACGGATGCAACAGATTGAGAGGGAGCTGCAATACAGATGTGGCAGTGGTGGTGATAGCATTATGGGCAGCAATACAGAATGGTAGCAGAGGTGCAGTGTTGAAGGGCAGCAGGTCAAGCATCAACAACACAGGAACCAGTGCCCAAAATCTTGTGATACATGGTGTGATGTATTGCTAGAGCACACTCCGTGCTAAGAGGGAGTGTTGAGATTTTGTGTATTGGGGTAGGATTGGATATGCTCTAGCTCCCAAAGTTTGTGGAGGGACTAGAGTACACTTGATCTACAAGTCCCAGAAAGGGATTTGGGAAATTTCATTTGGTTTGGGAGATATTTAATTAATTAATTATTTCAATGTATTTCCTAAGTCTAAACTTAGGAAAATTAAATAATTAAAGTTAATTAAATTAAACATGTGATGAAATTGTCTTAAGTCACACAAATCAAACTTTCTTTTAATCTTAGCCATTGCTTCAAGATCTGATCATGGCCGTTGGTTTCCCAACAAGAAAAGTATAAAGGAAAGGCTTGGGGTCATTTCTAAAGACACATAGAGGCAGAGCACTGAAGCTAAGCTGGGATTCTAGGGTAGGGTTTGCTAAGAATTCTCAGAAGTGTTTTAGCTGTAGAGAGGGGAGTTTAGGAAAAGGGGATGGTCTGATCCCAGTGCCTAGATTCAACAAGAGGCAGAGAGCAGCTTTCATAGGCAACGCAGAGAAGTAGTAGCAACAACAACAGAGAGGGCAGCAGCTGCGCAGCGTAGGGGCAGCTTCAGTTACGCAGGTGCAGCGCAGTCTCTCTCAGGGCAGCGTTGGGTAGTAGCAGACCCTCAGGGGCAGCGTAGGGTTTGTGTCACCCAGTCTAGGGTTATAGAGCCCTCTCCAGGCCAATGCAGAGGGACGCAGAGGCTGACGCAGGGGCTTCAGGGGCAACGCTGGGGTTTCTAGGGCCAGCTCTGGGTTGAGTCTTTTAAATCTCGTTTAAGGGTGTGGATCAGTCAGAATTTTGGTCTCATAACAATAGGTTAGCTGCAGATCTATATTTTCTCTGTCGGGTTTTCCAGATCTGGAACCCGGATTTGCTGTATTCAGAAAACTCTTAATAATAAAAACCTCCAGCAACTAGAAGACCAGTTTTCCCGCATTGAGTTTTTTTGGGGACTATTGTCTAGGAAATCCTTGTGTCACTTTGTCTATGTGTGCATTTACTTTTTCTGTTTTAGATTTGAATCGGTGAAAGTATGTTATGTGTTTACTTCAATGTTAATCTGAAGATTTCAACATTAATAACTTGTTTAAGTAGGAGAAGAATAACCAGATCTAAGAGTAGATTTCTGCATTAGTAGCATTCAGAATTTTTCACAGTTAAATTAATAGAGGTATAAGATAATGATTAAATCTTCAAAGATTAGAGATAACTGCTAATCAAATAAAAATCTTAATGCTATCTTAAAACACAACAACCTAAGCAAGATACCTGTGCAATAGGTTGATCTACAAGAGCCATTAACCAACAACATATAAATAAGATCAACAAAATATTAAACATAGGTTACCATAAAATACCGGTGAGGAACACTGCCATCCAATAAAACCCCAAAGACTATGCGTTGTATTATTCTAGAAAATTTTACAAGAGCTTTGAGAGCTAGTAGACAATCTAAAAGACAGATCCTTGAATTGACAAATGACTCCTAATTTATAGATAAATTCTCCAATGACTAGCTAGCTTGATCCACGTCAAACTAATCTCGACTGTTCTTAAAGGTTAAATTATCTTTTAATCATCACCATCGAAATTAATTATTTTTTGAGGAAAAATCGAATTTTTCATTTAATTGATTTTTTATTAATTCAAAATTAATTATTTTGAGTTAATATACTCAAAAAAATTGACTTTGAATTAACCACCAAGGCCCAAGGGTCCAAAATCTCTTATAATTTTCAATATGCCCTTGCTGGAGAACCTCTAGAAATTAATTCTTCTAGAACCCATGAATGTTTTAATTTGGAGAATTTATTTATTCTAAGACTTAACTTAGACTTAAATTAATTAATTTTCTAGCTTAGGATTTTTAGTTTATTTTGGCCAGAAAATTTAATTAATCGACACACGAGGGGATTATTAATTTTTTCCAACCCTCTAATTTTATAGCATCATGTCTAAAATATTTTTTTTTTGTAAACTGAGTAGGACTACATCTTCATTATCATGTCCAAATACATCACCCCGATAGGGGCGGGGAATTGAACTTGTGAGTTCACATCAAAGAGTGCCTTAACAACGCACCCGATCACCGTCTATCCAAGACCTCGTGGACATCATGGCTAAAATATTATTTACATAAGATAATTACATTTAACCTATGAGGGGGAACACCTGTTCATTATAGACCCTCAAATATCTACCCAATTCCATGGCTCAATAATTCATAATAAAATAATCTAGACAATTAGCTAGGATTATTCCCAAATTACTTTTACAAAGACTCGATAAAAAACACTAGTACTCACCTAATATCTTGACGACAAAATCCACCTTAGCTTTGGGGTGAGGCTGGAGGGAAAAACTTTGCCGATCATTTGTGTCTAGAGACACAGATGAATCAGTGAGACGAAAAACCTCCTAGGATAGAAATCGTCACCAAAATAGTAGACTTACCTAGGTTGTTACATAAATGATGGTCTTACTAAGATCATTTACATTATAAACATGTAGAATGGGTTTACATCATTAACAAGCTGAAGATTGCTGATTGAATCTTGGATGAATGATGAAATCCCTTTTGCGAAAAAATGGGTGTACTGCTATAGGGTTGTTGACGCCGAGTGGTCAACAATGTCCACTTGATTGGATATACAGATTATGATTGGGGAGGCAGTGAGATGGATGGGAGAAACACTACTGGAGGATGTTTTAGTTTGGGATCCTCTATGATACCCTGGATGAGTAGAAAGTAAGAATCAATTGCTTTGAGTAGTGTTGAGGCTGAATACATTGCAGCTTGTGAAGTAAGCAAAGAAGCTACTGTCCGACTTGTTTGAAGGACTGATGGACCCTACTGTGATACATTGTGATAACACCAGCTGTATAAGGTTGTCTGAAGACCCAGTGTTCCATGGAAAGAAAAAGCACATAAATAACAAGTATCATTACATACGAAAGCTAATGCAAGATGGAGTGTCGCAGCTAAAGTATATCTCCACTGATGAGCAAGTAGCTAACATTTTGACAAAATCTCTTCCTAATAAGAAGCTTGTGTATTTGAGAGACAAACATGGATTTGTTGATATATCCTCTCTAGTTGAGAGGGAGAGATAGACACAACATTCTTGTCTTTAGTTCGTGAAGAAAGAATGGAGGATTGGGTAAGCATCTGGTTTCTGATACTCTTTGAGGATGAGGTAGGGCATCCAATAGGTAAGTTTAGTCGAAGAGGAATTCCCTTGAGGATGTGTTATTCCAAGATAGGAATTATCCTAAAAGGACATACCCTGTCAACACCCGAGTGGGGTATGTGCCTTGAGAGACAATGATGATGGTGGCTATCAGTTATTGGTCTCGCCAACATTGTGCTCTGATCTTGTGGAGAGATAGAGCTGTTAGTCAAGGCCTTGCTACGCGACAATGCTTGTTGATATGATGCAAAGTGATAAGTTGAAATGATAGCTTATGAGATAGCTTACCTATCCAACTCTTCTTCTGAGATCTCTTCAGTTTGAGAATGTCCTTGTACCATTATGAATACTTCCCTAGTTAAGAGGGAGTGTTGAAATGTGTAACTAGGTTCAGTCTTCATAAATATGAAATGTACTCTTGATCCTTGTATATTGTAAAAGGAAAGAAAAATTATTATTGTTATTTTTGTAGCATGGGTTTCATGCTCAAGGTCTTTTTATTTAGAGGTCAAGCACCCATTGAGTGCTTCTAGGGTTTGTCCTAGTGTCTAGATGTCAATAGAGTCATTGTCATATGAAGAAGATCCAATTGGGCTGTTGATTTTTGTAGCATCAGAAAGTGCTGTAAGTCTCAAATTTGGTGAAGAGGCTTAAACACTAGTATTCCAAAGAACCTAGAAAGCGTTTGTGGAAATTCCACTCGGATTTTGTTTTATTTGAAAATTAATTATTTTAATGAGGACCTTAAGTCTAAACTTAGGGTAATTAAATAATTAAAGGGTATTAAATAAAATAGAGTGTGAATCTTCTAAATGACATGGATCAAGTCATGTTATAATCTTAGCTGTTGATTAGACCTCTAATCGGGGCCATTGATATGTCAACGAGAAGACTATAAAGGAAGGCTTGATGGTGATTTGGAAAACATCGAGACACTGAATTGATCTAAGATCGAAATTTCTGGGGCGGGTTTGCTGAGAAATTTGAGCTAGAGATTTGAGCAATTAGGGGCAGAGATAACATCTGGAGAGGAAGATATTTTCTCAGCCGGTGGAGCATTAGTCAAAGAGAGGCAATAGAGATCTAACCAAAGCCAGCGCTGAAGTAAGAGGGCTGATGCAGTGACTGCGTAGGCTCAAGAAGAAACAACGCAGAGGCAGAGGAAGGGTTTTCAGAATTTTGCTGGTGGATTAGTTTCGGAGGTCGGGATTCGGAAAGTGGCACTGGGAGGCTGTTCCTCAAGGTCCATAGAGGCAAAACGACTTGGTTGAGGACCAACGCTGAGCTTGGAAGGGGGTGAAGCAGTGGTTGGAAGTTCCAGCATTGGTTTTGCGCAGAGCTTCTCTAAGGGAGTGTTTTCTTCATCCGGATCAGCCGGAAATTCAGTGATTGAGGTAAGTCCTCACAAATTCTTTTGCCAGTATTTCTCTCTGTAACCGAATCACCCTAGGGGTATTTAGAGATGTATTCAGACATTGCTATTGCATAATAATAAAATCCTCAGATGTGCTGCGTTGGTTTTCCCACATTGGGTTTTTCCGGGGACTTAGTCCAAAATAAAGGTGTCGTATGTGTGAATGATTTCCTTGTTTAGTCTCCTTGTTTCAGAATCATAATTATTGTAGTGTAGGCTGCTTCAGTGATTGTTTCAGTATTTCATGAATGTATTCAAAAATAATTGTGTAAAGTAAACTACATAATAGATGAAGTAATTCGGATGGTTGCAGTAGGATTGCTTAGATTGATTGAGATCTAGGAAATTTCACATGGTATTAGAGCATTGATGTGAAACAGGAAGGACATATTTGAATTCTGAAGTGGAGGCCATTTTTGCTGTAGTGCAGCAGAATGAATCCATTGAAGGACTGCACAGTTCTAGTAAGGAGGGCTAAGATTTTTGTGGAAGTCTCCCTCTGAGTGAGTCGATAGAGAGAAAGGGCTTCCAGATTCGAGATCTTGCTGTGGCAGAGAGAGCAATACAAAGCCTCCATGCAGAAGACAGAGGGAGATAGCTTGCTGAAGCTGTTGTTTGGTAGAAAAACGTTAGAAGGATTCAAGAGCACATATTTGGGGAATTCTTCCTCAGTGATTTCTTAGCCGAGGAAATCAACATTTATCAGTTGCTGAGCAGTAGAGGAGAAACATAACTTACAACTCCACCAAGGAGTGCGTAAGCTTGCCAGGTGCTGCGCAATAGGGAGAAAGAGGGAGCAGATTCGATAAATTTTCGGCTGAGATGGAATCTCACGGACTTCGTGATCCGGGTCGGTTGGAGTGCTCCTCCAACTATATGATCTGGAAGGAACGAGCTATGGTCCTTCTAGATGAACATGATCTGAAGGCGTTTGTGGAGAACATGGTAGCTATACCTACAGATCCGGATCAAAACAAGAAGTAGAAGGCTGATATGGTGAAGGCGAAGAGGTTGCTCCTTGATGGTGTCAAGGGTCACATCGTATCACATGTGGCTGGCAAGAATACTGCCAGAGAGATGTGGGTAGCTTTGCATGACCTATATGAGGGATCTTTCGAGCAGTGGAAGTTGTACTTGGAGCAGAAGCTCCATATGATCCAGATGCGAAAAAGGGGAGCACGTGGCTTCATACCTCATGCCGTTTCAAGAGGCTCGAGATCAACTGTCGGTAGTAGGTGCTACACCTACAGCTGCAACGATGGTACGGATGGCCCTTGACAGTGTCACAGAGGAGTGGCAAGTGTTTGTCTAGAGCATACTGTGCCGAGCAGCATTACCTAGTTGGGAGCATTTGTGGCCAGCTTTTCAGGAGGAAGAGCTAAGGGGAGACCTCGTCAAGTGCAAACTTGATGGTAGCAGTGGAAGCGGATCGAAATCCATGGAGGAATAGGAGAACGCAACCCTTGCATCAAAGGGACAACAGGCGCAATAAAAACCGAAGCGTGATGCTTCAAAGGTCAAGTGTTTCAGATGTGGCAAGATGGGCCATTATGCATCTCACTGTCCTCTGAAGAAGAAGGACAAAGATGAGAAGCATGACTAGAAGGTTGTAGCCGTGAGAATTGAGGAGGATGAGGTGGCCATGAGTGCCCATGCTTCTCCTAGTGAGAAGTGGGGTGATATTGAGATGTAGTTCTTTGAACTTCAATTGGGCAGGATCCTTGAGGAGCCCGGTTCATGGATTGTACCTTGCTACAGGAGCCCATGATCAATATTAGCGGGATGGAGGAGTATTCAGATGGAGCCAAGGAGTGATGGAGACAACAATGCAGTAGATAGAAACGTTCATTTCTGGAGCAACGCAGAGTAGAGGCAACATCAAAGGAGTGCACAATGGCGCAACACAGGGTAGAGCAGTGCTTACGCAGTGTAGAGCAGCATCAATGCAGAGCATCAGAGGAACAACACAGTAGCTATCAACATTTAGATTCTTCAACATCGAGGTGCATCCACTGAACACTTGTTCAGTTTTGGGTGAGTTTCAGCTGTTTCTCTCAACAACTAAGTTGCAGTGTAGATGCAGTGTTAGTAGCATAGAAAATGAAACACTTGAGAGGGAGCTGTAGTACAGATGTAGCAGTGTCATGGGTAGCAGTACAGTGGCAGCAACAGCACAGTGTTGGTGGACAACATCAACGATGCAGAGGATGCTTCAGGTTCAAAGGAGTATGCATCAGGCATTATTGCTAGAGAACTTTCCTCGCTAAGAGGGAGTGTTGATTTTTGTAGCATCAGAAAGTGCTCTAAGTCTCAAATTTGGTGTAGAGACTTAGACACTAGTATTCCAAAGAAAGTAGAAAGCGTTTGCGGAAATTCTGCTCAGATTTTGTTTTATTTGAAAAATTAATTATTTTAATGGGGACCCAATGTCTAAACATAAGGAAATTAAATAATTAAAGGGTATTAAATAAAACAGAGTGTGAATCTTCTAGAGGACATGGATCCAGTCATGTTATAATCTTAACCGTTGATTAGACATCTAATCTGGGCCGTTGATATGTCAATGAGAAGACTATAAAGGAAGGCTTGAGGGTCATTTGGAAAACACACCGAGACACTGAATTGATCTAAGATCGAAATTTCTGGGGCCGGTTTGCTGAGAAATTCGAGCTAGAGATCTGAGTAGTGAGGGGCAGAGATAGCATCCGGAGAGGAAGAGATTTTCTCAGCCGGTGGAGCATCAGTGAGAGAGAGGCAAAAGAGATCTAACCAAAGCCAATGTTGAAGTAAAAGGGCTGATGCAGTGACTGCGTAGGCTCTGGTGGATCAGTTTCGGAGGCCAGGATCCGGAAAGTGGCACCGAGAGGCTGTTCCTCAGGGTCCACAGAGGAAAAACGACTTGGTTGAGGACTAACGCTGAGCCTGGAAGGGGTTGATGTAGTGGCTAGAAGTTCCAGTGCTGGATCTGCGCAGAGCTTCTCCGAGGCAGTGTTTTCTTCATCCAGATCAGCTGGAAATTTAGTGATTGAGTGAGGTAAGTCCTCCCAAATTCTTCTGCCAATATTTCTCTCTGTAACTGAATCAACCTAGGGGTATTCAGAGATGTATTCAGACATTGCTACTGCTTAATAATAAAACCCTCAAATATGTTACACCGGTTTTCCCGCATTGGGTTTTTCCGGGGATTTAGTCCAAAATAAAGGTGTCATATGTGTCAATGATTTCCTTGTTCAGTTTCCTTGTTTAGAATCATAATTATTGTAGTGTAGGTTGCTTCAGTGATTACTTTAGTATTTCATGAATGTATTCAGAAATAATTGTGTAAAGTAAATTACATAATAGATGAATTAATTCGGATGTTTGAAGTAGGATTCCTTAGATTGATTGAGATCTAGGAATTTTCACAATTGTAACATGTCAAAAGAATTATTTATGTATTTGAAAGTGTCAAAATACCCTCCAAGACCAAGTTGGCCCGATAACTAAGAAGTTGGCCTCATTAGGGCGTGTCGTCCTCCTTGGAAGCCTATATATAGGAGGGAACTCGACCTCCTATGGAGACTTACTCACATCTCATTATCTAAGCAAACGAGAAAAATAAGAAATGCAAGCGAAGAAGGATAGAAGGACGAAGGACGAATTTCTTGGGTTATTTCTCTCTCTCTCTCTCACGTTCGAAAGGAAGGCTAGGGTTTTGCAGCTGGAAGGTCGAAGTTTTGGATGTTGTAGAAAGAAGGTCAAAGAAGGGACTCTCAGGTCACCTACAAGCCCTAGAAGGAGAAGGAACCCAAGCGAAGGTCAAAGGAAGCATTGGAAGCCCTGAAATTGCTCACACATGTGGAAACAATAACTGTCGCAGGGGTCAAAAATTTCAGACTTGCAATAGATGCCTAAATTTTGTAGCTGGGGGTCGAAGTTGTGCAACTGGAAGAGATTTCACCGAGTTTGACTTGGATAAAGGAAGCACATCATCAAGAAGGCCTGGCTTGGTCTTGGAAGGGTATTGGTCTTAGTCCAAAGTTCTTGGAATTCGTCATTTGAAGAATCTATAAGAAGAGAAGAGATTTGTGGGTTTTCCTCCCAAGTGGAGAGGCTTTGGCCTTGGATTGCAACCTACATCTCGTGTTCTTGTGTAATGTTGAACTTCTTGTTTTTGGTAGCTGTTTGATAATAAAAACAACACAATAATAAGAGAAGAAGCTAATAATCAAGGAAAAAGTAAAAATACATCACAAGCAGTTATCAAGTTTAAGAAAATCATCCGAATTGCAACCCTATAGATTTCTCAACACAAGGTAGGGTTGCAGGGGAGTGACTCCCCCCCGTTTGAATTGCTCCCAGAGTGCGCTCCCGCAAAAAAAATTGCTCCTTGGTTTTTTCAAAAAAATTGTCAAAAAGATGTTCCAAATGCAATTTTTTTTCAAAGAAACAAATTTTTTTGAGTAGGGGATTCTTATATTCAAGCTTATGTCCCTAGTATTGATATGCAATTCATGGTAATGATAAATTCTTAAAGTAAAAGTGACATTCTCCTTTATCTTTCATTTTCATCCTTTTACTTAAATTTCTAACATTACCATGAAATGACTCAAGATGTTTGAGAGTGGTTTCGACCTTATTGGATTTCATATGGAGAAAGTAGAATTTTAGATCTTACTCAAAATTCAACAGAATTATCAGTTTTTTAGGATTTTAGGATTGGGGGGGTTGCAATGTTTCCATTAGATTTTGTAATATTCCTAATAGAATTATGCAGTGAATAGCTGATGCATGAACTAGAAAACGGCCAAATTTTTTGACACGCAAGGCACCAAAACACCCAATACAAATTTTAGAACAACAACTGATCCATTTTATTAAAAAAATGGAATAAATGGGAGTACAGTAACAAGGAACAAGTGCACCTGGGTTTGCATAAGCAAGCTGAAGCAAACCCAGGCGAGAAAGATTCCCTAATGAGTAGAAACTTCGACCCCCAAACTGCCTCTGTGTCGTCCATAAATTGTCCCACTGCTGCTGTCTAAAATTTTTTCGAATCCCTTGGTGGAATGCCCGGATTGGCCTGAAATTGCCGCTGTAGCTTCCTATTAATTTTTCCCAAAGGACCCAGAAAGGAATTGGTCCCAATCCTTAACACCGTAAAACCCACACAATGGTGCAAACTATCAACAAAGTACTAAAACACACTGCTGAACAAGATGGGATTTCAGCCCTGAATACTACCTGGAATTTTTTTTAAATTTAACCAGGACCTTTCCTCCAAATACCCATAAAACCCCAGACAACTTTGGGCCATCTCCAACCTTCCAAAATTACCCCCAAATAGAGTGAGCTCCTCCCGTTGTTGGGAAATTCATACCACCTAGAATTCTGCTGCAAATGGCCACCAAAAAGAGCTGATAAATCCCTCCAATAACTCTCTTGATGTCCCCTAGCACAAATCACTCCCAACTCCGGTTTATCCTCCACAACAAATGCTGCTTCTCTAGTGACTGCCACTTCTGTGCATGCCCGAGGAAGAGAATTTTGGCCTGAAGTGCTGACACCAAATCAGCCTGTAAGCCACTTGCAAAAATGTGGCCAAATCCTCAGGAGATGGGCCTCTAATTTTTACGGAACAATCTCTACTCTGTAGCTCTCTCGTCCCAGAAGTGCGTGGTCTTCTCCTATGCCCCAGTCTGCATCCAAAATAACTCGATTTCACCTGTAGAATCCCTCTAGTACAACCTCAGATGTATAGCAATGCTCCCCTAGCATCGCACTCGATGCCCACCAAAGGAGTTGAGATTTCCCCGTGGAAATATTGTGTGTTGAACGACACTTTGTTGACCTAGCTAAATAGCTTGATCAAACAATAGTTTAGATGTCAATTGAGCAAAATTCCCCCAAATGAGTGCTCCACCTTTCATTTATAATTTCTTCCCCTTTCTCTTTCCTTGTGGGTTCTACCCAACGAATTTTCTTTTCCCTCCTCTCTCCAAGTCAAGCTCTCCAAGGGGTGTGCATTCTGTCATGGAGTGCCCCCCACCTTGCACTAGTTCCATGCTTTTCCGTTTTCTCTAAGTGGGTCCCTTTCTTTACCCAAAAATTAAATTTTCTTTTGAATCATCCACCTTCTTAAGTTTTAATGCCCAAATATCTCCCAATTGCTAAAATTGCAAAAATGGAAATTCTAATTAACAAAATTAATTAATTGGGGATTTTACACATTTTGTCATGTACTAGGGTATGCAACTCGTATTTAATCAAGAGCACCAAGCCCTCTATGTACCCTGATGTTAGTGACATTGGTTGTCAAACTCCTCTATCGTGACCTTACTAAAAATGTACCCATCACTCAAACAAAATCTTGACTTGACATGCTACATTTTTTCTATCTTATGTTAATTGCTTAGAGGGTGATATTAATGACAAATATCCCAAGATAGGTAATGATTTTGATGATATGTAGCTATTTGTTGTAGCATGATTTTTTTGGGATGCTAGAGGCCATGTAGAGCCTATTTGTTGATGTCTTTTCAGTTCAAACTTCAGAGATGGATTGCACTCGATGCTATTTGGTTATGTGCACCCTTACATGCTATATAAATGAGAACTACTTGTAACTTGTGGACCTGGTTGATGAAGAGTATAAATTCTAGATGATTGATGTTATATGGTTTAATCCATGTTTTTATGCTTTTAATATCTAATTCATCATTCTACATGCTTTTGTTGACATATATGCATAAAAAAATATAAAGATATATATTATATAAAAATTCGCTCTTGATTCGCTCCCAACTCAGGAGCTTTTGAAAATGTCGCTCCCCAATCCTGCTTCCACTCCCACTCCCCGCTTCTGCTCCCACTCCTAAGTAACCTTGCTCCAAGATCCACTGCAAATTTCCAAGATAAAAGCATGCCCCATGCATCAGGCACGTCTATAACCGCAATGTCCATAGTAATCATCATGTCTGGATATGCTTTTAAGAAAACCTGTAAGTCCTTAATCACCCCAAATACTTCAATCTTTTTCGAATCCATGGAGCATATTTTGTGATAAGGCCTTGGTATCCTTGGATTTAATTGCTCCATGACCTTCTTAGTCATAACATTGGCTGAAGCCCCTGAATCAAGCATACAATTATGCAAAAGGCGATCATTCACCAACAAAGAAATGAAGAAAGGCTGATGATCTCTATTTGTCAAATAACAGTTCACATTCTATAACTTAATATCTTCATCTTCCAACTCAGCAGGAGGCACAACAACTGTTTCCCGTTGATTAATCCCAATTGCATGTAAGAACTTCGCCTTTTGAGATGGAATCTTTAAAAGCTCTAATACTGGAACAAAAATCTTCGCATTATTTATCCATGTAAATCAATCTATATTTAATCCTGAATTATAAGTTTTAGAGGCAATCTGACTTTCACTTTGACCTTTATTTCTTCTTTGATAGTTGAAACCCTTACTCTTCGCAATCTCTAGGATTTGCTCTAGAGAAGGTTTTTCTCCATACAATTCTGTAATCACATCCTTCTCATCACTAAAGTTATTAATACGATAAGATGATGGGAACATTCCTGTATCGTGATCCACATCCATAGGCAACTGATGGTCTTTACTGACCACTTTTCTCTGTTCACTCGTTCCCGCCTTTCCACCATCCAATATTCCTCTCGCAACAACACAAGTGGATTCATCATGAAAATTTTCACAAGGCATACAATATGGCAATGATTGATCAATCATATTTGTAGACTCAAGCAGATTCGACAGTCTTTGTTCATTAGGAGGGCCTCTTCTCTTCCATGCATTATTATTTCTATTATTCTGTATTCTGTTTCCTTGAGACCTTTCCATATTTCTTATGTGATTTTGAAGGGCAGCAATTTGTTTAGAATAATTATCCTCCTAGCCTTTAATTCCTTAGCGTGACTTGATATTAATTGTTCCTGATTGAGTTGCATATCCTTAACCATCTTCTTCAATTCCTTGATAGAATCATTCTCACTTTAATTTCTTTCCCTTTAGATTCATGTAACTTGATCGCACCCCTTTCAAATCTCAAAATTTCAGAAAACCCCTATCCTCAATTGTTTTGAAACATGTCTCTCACAAGGTTGTAGAGAGAATTGTGTTGAGAATTTTGAGGGCTTAAGATTAATACAAATTCTCTTCTTGATAATTACTTGTGAGATTTCTTATGTTGCTTATGTTTTCTCTTAATTAATCTTTCATCAAGTCAATTATCAAAATGTACAGGATACAAACTTTAGACAGAGGTAACACTTTTATTGTGGGAAGGTAAATCACAGATTTACCTTCCTTCCCTTACACTTCAGAATTCCTTTTCTATTCTGTAGCCCTTCTTATTAATTCGCATCAATTTGCATCTGTATTTGTCATTGCAGTATGACTGCAATTCTCCTTGAGAAATATGCTTATCCTAATGCTGTATTACATCAGATACATTCGATTATACAAACGCAATATGATCGCACTTCTTGCTGTGGTGTCCGCAATGTATATTCATACTCTGTCTCTGCTGTGGTAACCGTGAGGTCTTCAAACTATAACAGAATCCACACTTTAATTGTATACTGTCCATCTTATACGAGTCTGCACCGTCTTCTTTAAATATCCGCACTTGTCTCCTTGTAGATATCTGACTGTATCCTTGTGGATATCTGACTGTATCATTTCAGAGATATTCAATTGCTTATGAGTCATCTGCTATCTCTGTTTTATCTACCCTGAAAAACTTGCTACCAAATGATCTGCAGCATTAGGTATATATACATGACTGTGATTGCTAATAGGCCGACCATCCAGCCAAGTAATAGGCCGACTTGAATGGAGATTTCTTTATTATTTAATGTGGCATCCTCCACTGTAATTACAGCTTGTCTTTCATCGTTGATTGAGGGCAGTTATAAGCTAGACTTCCAGCAAGGTCTAGGAGCATATATGACACTTAATTACATTTTATTATTTTGACGACTTCTTTTCATAATTACATAGTCAACATGAAGACCGACCTAGTTACATTTTTCAACAAATTGTCGGTGAAGGAGGCTAGGGCCTCATTAATGATACCTTCCCAGGAGTTCTAACGATCCAAGTGCTTCCGTTCCCACAAGGGATTGCCCACAAGAGAGCTGCAAGGTCACCTGTTTTAATCGTTGAGCAAGGGTCAAGCTTTTGAAATTGGTGTGAAGAAGGTGGTCATAACTTTCTATCAACCAAGCTTATGCTTGGAGGTAAATTTTAGGAATGCAAAACTAAACTAGAATGCTAATGCAAATGATGATGAGATGAAATAGTCTCGAAGAGATATAATAATGACATTGTGCTTGAATGTAAGAGAGATAAGCTACTCATAACCAAGCTTATTAAATCCACTTTAAAACACAAGGTTAAGATTCCATTGATAACCAATGAAGCAATTTAGGATTACTCCATGAAACAATTAACAACAATTCCAATTACTTGATAATTTACTTGTGATGTTCCTATATTATTATTAGTTTTCTTATTATCTTCTTTTCTCTTAGTTCATTAAGCAATTACCAAAGCAATAGCACATGGATCAAGGACACCAGATATAGGCAGACAACCAGGGGAAAACCCCACTCTAGGGGAAAACCTATTTAGTAATTCTTCCTTCAATATTTTTCTCGAGATAATCCAAGACTCTAGACTTTGACACAAACTTTGTCCACACCGAGTCAACCTTCTTCTTCCTTTGTAGATGATCCTATTTCGACCTGGCATCAACAACAACAACAACAACAACACTTTCTTGGACCTAGTAACTATTGATTTTATAGCATCAGGAAGTGTTCCAGGCTTGATATTTTGAGAGGCTTGGACAACAATATTCTAGAGAACCCAGAAACCGTTTGTGGAAATTCCATTCGGATCATGCTTTATTAAAATAATTAATTATTTTAAAGTGATCCCTAAGTTTAAACTTAGGGACATTAAATAATTAAAGAGTATTAATAAAGCAGAGTGTGAATCTTCTAGAAAACGAAGATCAAGTAATCTTTTAATCTAAGCCATTGATTAAGGATATAATCTCGGCCATTGATTCATCAACGAGAAGACTATATGAGAAGGATCGAGGGTCATTTGGAAAGTAAGTCGGGCACATTCTCAGTACCCGCAGGAAATCAATTCTGAAGTAAGAGAATTCGATTTCAGAGGGTGAGGTTGTAGAGGCGGGATTGCAGAGGTTGAAGGAGGAGGGAGAAGTCAGCAGAGACGAAGAGAAGGCAGGAAAAAAACGGAGGGGAGGCTGTGCTGAGCAGTAGCACTAGCCCTCCAGGTAGACTTACGCAGTCCAGCGCAGTCACTGTGGAGAGGTGCCACGCAGAGTGACGGAGAGGGAAGAGGAGGACCTCCCGTGCGTCGGAAATTCTTCTAGATTGTCCGGAAAATTCATCTCAGGTGTATGCTACAAGTTCTGCTCATCATGTATTCTGTAAATGATCTTTTCCACTGCTGAAGATTAATATAATCCCTCATCTGTGGCATCGGTTTTCCCACATTGAGTTTTTCTGAGGACAATTGTCCAAAAATAACTGTGTTCATGTGGTTGTTTCTATTGTGTTATATGTGTGCTATTTGTTCTTCTGCTTTTGATTAAAGTGAATACTGCAGCTGTATTTATTTCAAAATTTATTGAAGCATCTGTAAATAACTTATCGTAATAAGTAGGCGAAATAAATCAATAACTGCAGTAATAATTTTTAGATTGAAAATTCGACATGGTATCAGAGCCAAAGGAAAAAGATAGAAGGGGAGGTTCTTCAATGGAACAAAGATCCGACATAGATGCAGCTTCAGAAGGGTTCACGCAGTCGTCCAGAGCACATGGAGAAACAGAGGGAGCATGACATATCAGTTATGGCATCCAGACTAGAAGAGGATTTCACTTGTGTGTCAAGCACGACCTCTCCAGGAGTTTGGTATATTGACAGTGGAGCATCTGCTCATATGACGAAAATTCGAGAATGTTTTTCGAGTTACCAAGAAGCAATGTTTTAAAAACCGGAACCGGTGACCGGACCGGTGGCCTAATGAACCGGGTTTCTAACCGGAACCGGTCTAACCGGGAGCGGTCAGATGCCAATGAACCGGTTTTAAAAAAATACATTAAATAATTATTTTTTTAATAAAAAAAACTATTTTTAAGATTTGCAACCATGATTCCAAGCCAATAGAGACAAAATATGCAAAGTTTGCTCATTTATATACCATGCAAAGGTGAATATATCAAAATGGCACCGGGTGCAATACATATCATCGAAAAATACATAAGCAATGAGGCTCCAAATGGCCCATAAAGTCCAAAAACAATGCTACAAGCTATGAGGCCATTGGCCTAATACAAGACTACATATTAGTGATCAACAACATGATCACTCATCATGATCAAAATCATCACCACTACTAGACAAGGGATCATCAACATGAGCTACATAAATAATATGGCTCAAAGTTTGAGGACTCCTAAAACTCCTCTACAACTTTAGTAGTAGTAGTAGTAGCAAAAATAGACATCAAAACTACAAATCACCGAGCAACATGGTCTCTCATGAAACTCATCATTGATTCATCGCTACTAGAAATGGGATCATCAACAAGAGATACATAAACATCATCTAGCTCAAAGTCTTCAGACTTGGATTGCTCAACCTTATAACATGATAGAAATTGAAAAAGTTTAACATGCCTAACCAATGATTTTGGTTTGAGTGAAGGGTTCATTTCCTCAACCTTAAAATTGGATAGAAAAAGATTAGAATGTCTAACTAGTTGTTTAAATGTTTTCCTTTGATTGAAGGGTACATCAAGGTTCTTAAAGGACTTCATGCTCTTGATCAAATGCCAATATCATACCCTTACACATGATAGAATCAAATGGGAACATTGCAAATTCCCAAACCATGAAACCCTGAAAACCATTAAGTCTGCTGAATTTTGAGTGAAACCTAAAATTCTAGTTTCTCCATATGAAATCCAATGAGGTCAAAACCACTCTTAAACATCCTGAGTCATTTCATGGTAATGTTAAAAATTTAAGTAAAAGGATGAAAATGAAAAATAAAGGAAATGTCACTTTTACTTTAAGAATTTAACATTACCATGAAATGTCAATGCTTCCCTTACCTCTACATCAGCCCTAAAACTCATTTCTGGCCGTGCGTGGGTCCACATAGGGAAAGAGTAGCTAAATGAACCCTCCCATTAGCTCCAAATCAGCCCTAAAACATAACTGTCGCCGAAAATGTGGGTCCACGGATGAGTTAGCACCTAACCGGCCGGTTAGGTCCGATTTTTCTCAAAAATTGGCGAAGGGTGGTGTTTGGCCGGGTTTTTTGGCCGGTTTCAACCGCCGAGCAGTCTAACCGGCCGGTTTGGCCGGTTTCCGGTTCAAACCGGCCGGTTTTTAAAACACTGCCAAGAAGAGCAGATGAATTTTCAGATCACAATGGGAAACAAGGCCAAGTGTACCCCCGTTGGAAGAGGTACCATAATTTTTTAGACAGAAGCTGGCAACAAGCTTCGGGCTACAAACGCACTGCATGTATCGGGTTTGGGGATGAACTTACTCTCGGTGTCTCAGCTCCAGAACAAGGGTTATGATGTATACTTTGTTTGAAATAAAGTTTATGTCAAATACCCTAGCTGGAAAAAGAAGGCACAAATTGGACTAAGGAGCCATAAACTCTATAAGCTCCAACTTGAGTCCCCAATGGCACTAATTGACAGTACGGATGAGAGGGATCTGAATAAATTATGGCACAAAAGAATGGGACACTTACATCATGGAGCCTTGAAGATTCTTAAAAAGACTGTAATGGGAGCTCCAGAACTCAGCACAAGTAAAGACGATGTCTGCAGAGGGTGCGTACTAGGGAAGTATGCCAAAGCAACATTTCCAAGAAGCAACAGTAGGGCCAAGAGTGTATCGGAGTTGATACACTCAGATATCTGCGGACCAATGTCCACGACTGCTCTCAGTGGAGCAAAGTATTTTGGTACCTTTATTGACGATCATTCCTAGAAAACATGGATCTACTTTCTCAAAACCAAAGATGAAGTCTTTGAGCGATTCAAAGATTTGAAGGCCTTGGTAGAAAATGTAACCGGAAAGAGGATCAAAAAGTTGTGGTCAGATAATGGTGGAGAATATATTTATAAAGACTTCACAAGTTTCTGCGCAAAGGAAGGGATCAAGAGAGAGTGGTCAACTCCATACAATCCAGAGCAAAATGGAGTTGTAGAAAGGAAGAATAAGACATTCATAGAAGCTGCTAGAGTGATGATGTATGATCAAGACATGCCCAAGTTTCTGTGGGCTGAGGCTTGCAATACAACAATATACGTGCAGAACAGTGTGCCTCATAGAGCATTGGTGTTAATTTTGGGCAACAAGGTCCAAACTCCATGTTGTACTGCTCAGATGATGATGCCAATATTTTTATTGAATTCCTCTTTCGAAGAGGTGCAAGATTGATCTAAATTTATCTTGATCGGATGAGCAAAACATTTATTTTGAATTTATTCCACTTATGTGCAAGGTCGGCCAGATTTGTAATGTAGGCTTGAGAGCCCAACATATGTGTCACACACCCCCATAGATGGATATAAGTTGGAGAGACTTGGAGGTCATTTCATCATCATCTCATCACACACATTCCTCATGATCTTATTGGTTCGTTCAGCCTAGAAGATGCTTCTCTCTCTCCGACGTGTAAATCTGGATGCCGTAAATATGGATGATGCCGGAAATGGATGCCGTAAATCTGGATGATGCTAGAAATGGATGCCGTAAATCTGGATGATGCCGGAAATGGATGCGGTAAATCTGAATGATGTCGGAAATGGATGCCGTAAATATGGATACCGTAAATTTGGATGATGCCGGAAATGGGTGCTGTAAATCTGGATGATGTCGGAAATGGATGCCGTAGATCTGGATGCTGTAAATTTGGATGATGCCGAAAATGGATGCCGTAAATCTGGATGATGCCGGAAATGGGTGCCGTAAATCTAGATGCTGTAAATTTGGATGCCGTAAATATAGACGATGGCGTAAATCTGGATGCCGGAAATAGATGATGCTGAAAATATGGATGAGGGATTCTTTTGTTGAATTATGTTGACTTTTGATGAGTTGTCTTTGAGGGCTGGTTTTGTGATACTTCTGGTTGGTTGACCGTGAGGAGACTTTGCTGGTTGAAGCATCCTGCTGACTGCCGTAACGCACCACAACATATATATTTTGCTAATCAAATGATAAGTATATTATTGGCTTGTCTCCCGTCGATCTATTGGTATGTTCTATCAGCATTTTACTTTCATGTTGATTGCTATTTGGTATCGGGACCTAGAAGTTTGAAGTAAATTTGCATCAAGCATATAACACTTTCAAAAATTTACAATTGGGAAGAGTAACTCCTGGGAGTGTGTTCACTGGCAGCAAGCTTGAGGTGAGCCACTTCAGGATATTTGGTAGTATCGCATACTGCCACGTACCTGATGACCAGAGTGCAGAAAAGGGTTACCTGGTGGGGTAAAGTGAAATTGTGAAGGCATGTCGCATCTATATTCTAGAAAACAGGAAGATCGTAGTAAGGCGGGACGTAAAATTCATGGAGGAGAGAGAGCCTTTAGGAGATCCCGGGAGATGGCTACAAATACACAGTTCGAGGAGGATCCGCTAGTGCAGCCACAACGACCTACAGAGAATGACTCGAGTGCCTCTCCTTGGTACAAGGATTTTGAGGAAAGTTCTTCCGAAGAAGAGTAGGAGAGCAAGTAGACCCACCCACCACTAGTGGAAGAACGAGCAGGGAGCTCCAACAGAATCTGAGGGATGCAGAGGAATTTATTGGGGCTCCTAGAAATGAGAAGAGGGTACGCAAGCAACCGGACAGGTACCAGCCATTGGTAGCATAGGTAGGAGAACCCTCTAGTTTTCAAGAGGCTGCTCAACATCAGGTGTGGGTAGATGCTATGGTGGAGGAGTACAACTCCATCATGACAAACGATATGTGGGAAGTAGTCCCTAGACCGCAGAACAGATCAGCTGTTGGATCAAGGTGGATCTCCAAGATCAAGTATGCAACAGATGGCAACATAGAAAAGTTCAAAGCTAGGTTTGTGGCTAAGGGGTATGCACAAAAGGAAGGAATTGATTATGAAGAAACCTTCGCCCCTATAGCCCAGTACACTTCAATTAGATCCTTCATCTCACTTGCAGTGCAGATGGGATGGGAAATCCATCAGATGGATGTCAAGATAGCATTCCTGAATGGGGTGATAGAGGAGGAAGTTTACATAGAGCAACCAGAGGGTTTTGAGACGCATGAGCATAAGAATCATGTATGCAGGCTTAAGAAAGCCTTGTACAGACTGAAGCAAGCCCCTAGAGCTTGGTATGGGCGAATCGATAGTTATCTGCAGACAATGGGATTTGTCAAGAGTGACGCAGATCCCAACATCTACTACCTAAGAGTAGGGGATGAGCTGCTAATATTGGTATTATACGTAGATGGTTTGTTTATGACTGGATCATCTAAGCTCATCAATGACTGCAAGAAGAATCTGGTTATCGAATTTGACATTAAGGATCTAGGGCAGATGCACTATTTTCTTGGCTTGGATGTCCGACAACAGAAGGGAGAAATCTTCCTTGGGCAAGGAAGATATACTACAGAATCCTGAAGAGATTTTAGATGGAGGACTGTAGACTGATGGCTACGCCGATGATCACGAACTGGAAGAAGATAGACACGTTCGAGGATGATGAGGCTGACCCTACCTTGTGTAGGCAGTTCATAGGATCACTGATGTACTTGGTCAACACAAAACCATACATCTTTTATGCAGTGAATACCCTCAGTCAATTGATGGTGGAACCAAGGAGGGCTCATTGGGCTGCAACCAAACATGTTCTCAGATATTTGAAGGGGATAGTCGAGTATGGGATAAAGTACACCCGGGACAATGAAATCCAGTTGAGTGGGTTCACGGATGCAGATTGGGCTGGAGGCCCAGTGGATCGGAAAAGTACCAGTGGGTATTGTTTCAGTCTCGGATCAAGAATGACTTCCTGGTGCAGTAGGAAACAAAAATCTGTGGCATTGAGCTCAGCCGAGGCTGAATATATGGCAGTTAGCACAACTTTGTGTGAGGCCATATGGCTTCGTACGCTGCTCATGAACTTGTTCAAGAAGAAGATGGAAACGACCAAGATTGTGTGTGATAATCGAAGTTGCATCAAGCTCTCTAAGAATCCTGTATTTCATGACCGGTCGAAGCACATGGACATAAGGTGCCACTTTATCAGAGACTATGTCCAACATGTTAAGAATTTGTAGGGCTGTAGATTAATACAAATTCTCTTCTTGATAATTACTTGTGAGCTTTCTTGAGTTACTTATGTCTTCTTCTTTTCGCTTAATTAATCTTTCATCAAGTCAATTATCAAAATGCACACCTTACACATTCACTCAATCTTGCTGGTTGATCTTTAACTTACACACAGGTCTTCTTTTGATGAACAGTCCTTTTCATAATGTAATGGTACCCTTTGTTTGTTGAGCATAATTGATACACTTCGTTCTTTTAACACAGTTCTATAGTCCTGTAATCTTCACACTAAAACGTAGTTCTGTCACCACTTAACACAGACTTGTCCTCGCACTTGACACAGTCCTATATGTGCACTATAACACAGTTCCTTCTCCACGTTTGTACATAATGTTATATCCGCACACCGTTTCTTCTTCGAGCTTGAACACAATTCTTACTTCGTACTTATTTCAGATAAGCATAATCATAATGATCTCATATTTAACCTCGCATTTCTTCCTTAGATTTTTCCCGAAGTTTTTCCTGCAATTGTTTTACCGAAATCTTTAGAGTTACGCGAGCTCTGTTCTTGTACTTCGCATATGTTATAGCTGTCTTTTATCTGCACTTACTTCTTGGAGGTGTCCGCATTCATGTCTTGAGATAGGTTAGCTATAGGTTCAGTGTAATCCACACCTTTTGATTCAGACAGATCCGCATCTTCTTCCAACATTCCATCACAGTCTTCTTCCTACACCATTGTTTCAGATCCGCACTTTATATTGTACCTTTATCCACATTGTAATCACAGAGATATCCGCTTGTAATCTCATAGATATCTGCATTGTGATCACAAAGATATCCGCATTGCTTGCTTCAGTTATATTCGCAGTTCTACTTCAATTAAATCTGCAAACTTGTTTCTCATTTAATCGTATTCATATCAGAGGTATCCACACTTGTATCTGCACTTGTATTCGCACTTGTATCCGCACTTGTATCTGCATTTAAACTTCAAAGATGACTGAAGCTTGTGTGTTAGAATGGTTCGTAGAACAGTAGTATTTATAGAGACAGATTCTCTGTCTTGAGGCCGACCATACCTTTAGTTTGAAAACCGATTTATCTTGTTGATGAAGGCCGACTATAACCCAACATTGTAGCTTATCTTCCAGCATGTATTGAGAGCTGAATAAATCATCCTTCCATGATTTATTTGACAAGGTATTGGAGCATATACTAGACTAGATTCTTCATACACATATGACACTAAATTACATTTTATTATCTTTGTCTTCTTCTTTACATAAATACATAGTCAACATGAAGACCGACCTAGTTACACTTTTCAACACAACGAGGGGTTGTGCAGTTAACGTACATTCCCACAGGAGAACAGGTAGCCGATATCCTCACAAAATCTCTGGGAAAGATCAAATTGACTTAATTCAGGGAAAAGTTGGGGATGGTCGAAAACCCATTCCAGTAGAGGAATGGGTGGACTTCAGAGACAGAGGGAGCTGCAGTACAGATGAGGCAGTGGTAGAGATGGTGTCACAGGCAACAAGTGCAAAGGGCAGTAGTGCAGAGATGAGGGGAAACAACCAGGACATAAGCAACGCAGTAGATGCATTAGAATCAGAGCAGTGTAGTTGGAACCTTGCTTGAACACTTTCCTCGCTAAGAGGGAGTGTTGATTTTATAGCATCGGGAAGTGTTATAGGTCTCAAATTTTGAGGAGAGGCTTGGACAACAGTATTCCAGAGAACCCAGAAACCGTTTGTGGAAATTCTACTCGAATCATGCTTTATTAAAATAATTAATTATTTTAAATTGATCCCTAAGTCTAAACTTAGGGAAATTAAATAATTAAATGGGATTAATAAAGCAGAGTCTGAATCTTCTAGAAAACGAAGATCAAGTCATCTTTTAATCTGAGCCATTGATTAAGGATATGATATGGGCCGCTAATTCATCAATGAGAAGACTATAAGAGAAGGCTTGAGGGTCATTTGGAAAGTAAGTCGGGCACATTCACAGTACTCGAAGGAAATCGATTCTGAAGTAAGAGAATTCGATTTCAGAGGGTGAGGTTGTAGAGGCGGGATTGTAGAGGCAGAAGGAGGAGGGAGAAGTCAACAGAGACGAAGAGAAGGCAGGCAGAAGACGAAGGGGAGGCAGTGATGAGCAACAACACTAGCCCTCCACACAAACTTATGCAATCCAACGTAGTGACTACACAGAGGGGCCACACAAAGTGACAGAGAGGGAAGAGGAGGACCTCCCATGTGGCGAGAATTCTTTCGGATTGTCCAGGAAATTCATCTCAGGTGTATGCTACAAGTTTTCCTCGTCATGTATTCTGTAAACGATCTTTTCCACAACTGAAGATTAATATAAACCCTCATCTGTTGCACCGGTTTTCCCACATTGGGTTTTTCCGGGGACAATTGTCCAAAAATAACTGTGTTCATGTGGTTGTTTCTATTGTGTTATATGTGTGCTATTTGTTCTTCTGCTTTTGATTAAAGTGAATATTGCAACTATATTTATTTCAAAATTTACTGAAGCATCTGTAAATAACTTATCGTAATAAGTAGGTGAAATAAATCAATCACTATAGTAATAATTTTCAGATTAAAAATTTCACAGTAACTTCGATCTTGGCTGAAAGACTTTGACTTGGACTCAGAAACTTTTATTTTGACCCAATACAACTTCTTGAGGCAACAACACCCAACAACAGCAACTTCGACCTATACTTGTCTTGGCAGCGACATCAAGCAACAACTGGCAGTGACAACACAAGAGAGACTTCGATCTGTTAATCTAGGGCACAAGAGAGAGAGAGATACACCAAAATTTCGATTTTCCTTTCTTCTTTCACCTTGACCAAACCCGCACTTCTTTAGCCTTATTCCTTCACTTTGCATTTTTTCTGGCTTCCTAAGAGATATCGAACTTGCTTGAGGTGATGTCCTCCAAATGAATTCGATCTGCTCCTTTTATAGCCTTTAGGTGAGGTCGAATAGCCCTCCTTGAGGCCGACTTGATCATCTTGAAGCCAACTTGGTGTGGAGGTGACATAATTCATAGTTGACTCAATATTAAACCTTTTTACATGATTCAAAAGCCCAAGAAGGGTCTTTTTAAATGTATAATGACTCTATAGACTCGGAATAAATCCTAGAAGTCCTCAATGGGGAATTTGACTTAAAACATAATGACCCAAGCATGAAACCCATGCTTTAATAAGTCATTGTAATAATAATAAAAATTCTTTTCTTTATTCTTTTGACAAGTACATTACATAGTGACTTAAATACATTAATGAAAACCGAACCTAGTTACATTCTTCATCAAATAGAAAGTATACTCCAACAATTAATGACTTGCACCAGACCTCAGAAAACCCTCACGACCAAGATGAATAAATCAAGCAAGCGCACGACGAAGCAAGAGAAAAGGCTAGAATTTTTTTAAAATTTTTATGAGTTATGTGATGGATTTTAATGATTTCAAGCCTTTTATCTTTAATTTTTTAATGTTAAAAACCCTTAATTTATATGTGCTTCGGATATGAGGGGGTTTCAGCCTCTTTGAAGCTCACGACCAAGAAGGATAAGGCCTCCTAGGCCTACGACATAGCCTTGAATGATGATGTATCACAATGAAAATTCAAAGGGCTAAGCCCTAGCCAAAAACCAATGATTAAATCTTCCAAAAGAAATGCCAATGTGTTAGTCCTTGAAACAAATGTGTTTGTCATTGAAACAAATGAGGCAAAGAGCATACTTTGAAACCCTTGCGGCCAAGCTAGATGAGGCCTCAAGGCCTTGCGGCTAGCCCTTTGGCAGCCTCCAATGTGATCAAAACTTGAACCAAGTGACAAAAACCCCTTCAAATGATGGATTAAGACCTGCAAAACCCCACGGATGAGTCTCTAAATCATATGCAACAAGGATAAGATTTTCATAGGTTTGTGACCAAGGAAATAGGCCTCAAAAGGCTTGCGGCTAGGCATAGAATGGCCAATAAGGCTAGCAACTAGCCACAACAAGCCCTACAAATCAAAACTTGAGCCAAAAATGAGTCTATATGCCTGCATGATCAAACCCAAGTTATATTTTGATGAGAAAAAATGGAGAAAATAATGTACAAAATTATTTACAAAGTTCTTCAAGCTCAAACCCTTGCCAAAAAACCAGTTTGAAGTGAAAAGAAGGGCTACAACACCAACAACCTCCTTGAGAAAATGTTCATTGAAGATGCGAAGCGATAAAAATGTGAATTGAAGCGTCTAGAGTAAATAGGCCTAGAAATCCTTGCGACCTTGAAGAGAGGCTAGAAGACCCTCCAAAAGGTGAGACGTTAAGCCCAAACCCTAATCTTCTAGGCTTGGTGAGGGAAAAAACCCTCTAGAAATTGATTTCTCCTTTGATCCTTTGAATATCCACCTGCAAAACAATTTCAAGAAGAAACCCTAGATGTCCTCTTTAGACCTGCAAGAAAATTAAACTAGGAACCCCAATGGCTATATACAAAAATGGGAAAATTATGTACAAGGGTTAGAAGAAACTATTTACAATTTTTTTTATACAAATTTACAATAATTATGGCTCTTATAACCAAATCTATTCAATTAATGCACATATAGACGAGAAAAATAATTTTTATTCGTGAGCAAAATAGCCAAGGTCTCTGCAAAATCCAATCCTTAGATAAGCCTTTTAATTTAACACAATGGGTTCTTAAACTTCTTGTCTTGGGAGTTGACTGGTCCAATTGAAGACTCCCCCTCACACCCAAGATTTGAATACAATAAAGTCTCTACACGCTTAAGATCAAGTTATTAGATCAATAGGGGCTAGATACAAATAAAAAATTTCAAGATCTAGAGATACCTACTAGATCAATCAAGTTAGAATGCTTTTCTAAACCTAGTAACTAATGGAAGATACTTGTGCAAATAGTTAATCCAACCATTGGCTAATGAAATAATAACTTCTGAAATATTATTTAGAAGAGCATTAAGAAAATGATCCAGAAAACCATTACCACAAGCAGAAGAGGAACACCACCATGAATCAACCCCAAAGACTTTTGGTTTATTATTCCAAAAAAATATTACAGCTAGCAGAGCTTGACTTAGAGCTTGATCAAGATTTTATGATGATTACATGATATCAAATGTGGAGCAAATAACTTCATTATATAGAAAAATGAAAGCTCAAGAGCCCTCCAAGTGGAAAAAACGACTAGTTCCATGGCTTGATCCTCCTCTAAACAATTCAATCCTTTGATAACTGCTATGCATATCTCTAGAAAAAATTGAACTACTTGATGGGTGTGCTGGATGGACCAATATTTGACTTATGGGTGGTTTTGGACCACTAGTGAATCTTAAAAAATTAGAATTCTCGAAATTCTCTTATTCAAAATAACCACATGGACCAAAATTTTGATTTCCTTGAGAAAAATGTTTCTTTTGGCCCAACGAAATTTTTGAGGGGACTTTCTGCCTTGGAAATGAGTCCTTCCTAATTTTTGACTTTGAGAAAGGACATCATTAATTTTTTTTTCTCCACTTGGAAAGAATTTAATTTTCTCTCTTTTTTATTTTTTGACAGATTTTCCAGCTTAATTATCTAGACATTTTTCACTGGAAAATAAAATAAATGACTCACGAGGGGATTTACACATATTTTCCACCCTCAAAGTGGATCTAAAAAAATATTTATGCGATGATTTCTAATTATGAGTAATCATCCACCTAAAATATTCCTAGACAACACTTTCACATCAAATATTACATTATACATCCCATAAAGAAGGGGAAATTTAGAAATAAGACATGACCTCTAGACTCAACTAAATTCCGTGACACAAGACAAATGATCTAGTATGATAAATACATGGACTCGATAACACTAGGACTACACTTGAGACCTTACCATCGAGCCCCACTCTAGCTTTGGGGTATATGTGGGAGAAAAACTCTACCAATTATAAAGGTTAAAAAACGCTAACAATTGGTAGAGGGTAAAAAAGTCCCTAGAGTGAAACTCTTTGCTAAGAATCAAAGGCTTACCTAGATGTTTTTACATGGGTTCATAGTGATACTAGAATCATTTTTACTATAAAGGCTCTTACGGCAACAAAATTTGGGATTACAATGACAATCTGGAAGCTCGATGATGATATTGACTTTGAAAAATTTCCATCTGCTGATATGCACTTTGCATCTTGGGGTAGTTGACACATGCATGGTCAACACGACCCACACAAAAAGGCTATAAATAGAGACATCTTCGACCTCATTTGGAACTCATCACTCACAAGTTTGATCTGCAATTGGAAGGATGAAAAAGAGAGAGCAAACTGCAAGAATTCAAGGAGAAACTCTAGCAAAGAAAAAGAGATCAAGAAGAAACCCTAGCGAAGTAAAAAATAAGGGTTTCTTGACATTCTCTCTCACACATGCAAGTTTCTGGGATAGTTGCAGGGGGGCGAAATTTCTGATTCAACTGCAGGTCCAAAATTATGTTGCAGGGAGGACAAAATTCTGTTGCAGGAGCATTCTTGGAAGGGTTTGTCTCTAGGTGACATGGCTTGTCTTTGACATAGTTGCAAGGTCTCTTTGGATGGTTGACTTGGTGCTAGAGGAGGATATAAGTTTGAGTCTTTGTTGTCTCATTTGAAGCAGATTCTATAAGAATAGAAGAGTTTTTCCTGGTTTTCCCCTTAGTAGGGTGTAAATTTATGTAGATGTTCTATGCTTGATGCAACTTTACTTTCTCTTCAATATCAGACAGCAATCACATAAACAATAAAGTAAAATGCTGATAGAACATACCAGTAGATCGACAGAAGACAACCTAGAAATATATAAGTGTGTTGGTGCGTTATGATGGTCAACAGGATGCTTCAACCAACAAAGTCTCAATATGGTCAGCCAACCAGCAATGTCACACAACCCTCACAACCCTCTAGGACAACCAAATGGTCAACTCAAAAGTCAACCCAAAAGTCAATGTTGTCAATCAACGGTCAACGTAAACAACAACTGCAGCTATGTCAACGCTGAAAAGTTAAAGTTAGCGTTTTTCCTTGGAAATAGTGCCAAAAAATGCGGATTAGGAAAATCGAGATTTTGGGAAAGTTTTATGTCTGTTTGACCTTGCGTTGACCAAAGTCAACGCTGGTCAAAGTTGCTGCAGAGACCCTAGCCGAAAACAGAAATCCGAAAACAATTTTCTTCCTTGCTGCACTTTCCCACGTGTGAAGAGAAGAGACTCCAAGTGATCGAACCAATCAGATGAGGAGAGAGAAAATGAGAGAGGATGAGATGAGTGAAATGTCCTCCAACGTTGACCTTATTTATATCCATCATTAAGGGTGTGTGACACAATTGCTGGGGCACAAAACCTTAAGGCCGACCTGCACATACTTTGAATAGATTAAAAATAAATTCAAAATAAATGTTCTGCTCATCGGATCAAGATGATCTTTAGATCGATCTTACACCCCTCTGAAAGAGGAACCCAATAAAAATATTGGTATCTTCATCTGAGCATCACAACATGGAGTTTGGACCTAGTTGTCCAAAATTAACATAGGGTTTTTCCCTGGTTGATAGCTTGATTTTTTTGTCCTTTGTTGCTACTATTTTTGTTATTGATATTTTTTTGATTAAAATATCTAAATAAAGAACACAAGAATAATTATAAAGTTCACAAGCAACTATTAAGGAAAGGAAAATTGGAATTAATAGCTTCCACCTTGCATTTTCCAACAGATTGAAGGCGAATCCAACAGGCTAAGTGGAGAATATCGTAGGGCCGAGTTGCTGGAGGGAGATCAATTTGATCCGGAAGAAGCTGGATTGCTGGAGGGCCGAGTTTTCCCTAGTCCGTAGTAGTGGTACGCAAGGAAGGTGCAGGTCGATTTCTTTGGCCGAGGATTTGGGTCGATTTCTTCTGGAGGTTGATTTCTTAAAGGCCGAACTCCTTGGGCCGAAATCATTATGTGGGAGCCAAGTTAGAGGTTTCATATATTGTATTTTTGCTTGTATCTCCATGGGTCGAAAGCCCATATTTTTCAGATTAATAGATGACGGAGAATTGTTGTGTGTGAATCATTTTTTGTAATGTGTGATTGATTTTTTTGAGTTAATTTTTGTTGCATATATTTATTTCTAGAAGTTAAAAATAGCAATAAATTTATTTTTTGGTGATCCAATGTTTATTTGGGTTAATAAATAAATTGTTGGAGATAAAATAAATTGCCATGAGAAAATAAATCTGGCTAGTATTTGAAATTTCACATGGTATGAAAGCATCCTAGAAGACTCCGAAAGAGAGATTTGAGATCATGAGGGTTTGGAACAACGAGATTTCCTTTTTGCAACAGTGAAATTATTTTCTTAAAAATTTGCAGCTAGGGTTTGTGGCCGTAGTCGATTTGTGGAGATGACATCATTGAGTAGTTTGCGATATGAAAACAGGTTGGATGGGGCAACAAATTTTCAGTCCTTGGAAGGAGCGAATTACCATGATTCTAAAGATGAATGTTCTGTGGTATATTATGAGCCGAGACATTCAAGTTCCTTCAGATCCAAATGTTGCAGTGGAGCATAAGTTCAAAGATATGAAAGCAAGCTACATAATTTTGGATGGTGTAAGGGATCACATAATTCCTCACATATTAGGGAAGGACACTAGATGCGAAATGTGGGTAGTGTTGAGATTTTGTGTAGTGGGGGTAGCATCGGATGTGCTCTAGCTCCCAAAATTTGTGGAGGGACTAGAGTACACATGATCTACAAGACCCAGAAAGGGATTTGGGAAATTTCATTTGGTTTGGGAGATATTTAATTAATTAATTATTTTAATGTATTTCCTAAGTCTAAACTTAGGAAAATTAAATAATTAAAGTTAATTAAATTAAACATTTGATGAAATTGTCTTAAGTCACATGAATCAATCTTTCTTTTAATCTTAGCCATTGATTCAAGATCTGATCATGTCCATTGGTTTACCAACGAGAAAAGTATAAAGGAAAGGCTTGGGGTTAGTTGTAAACACACATAGAGGTAGAGCACTGAAGCTAAGCTGAGATTCTAGGGCAGGGTTTGCTAAGAATTCTCAGAAGTGTTTCAGCTGCAGAGAGGGAAGTTTAGGCAAAGGGGATGGTCTGATCCCAGTGCCTAGAATCAGCAAGAGGCGGAGAGCAACTTCTAGAGGTAGCGCAGAGAAGCAGGAGCAACAGCAACAGAGAGGGCAGCAGCTGCGCAATGTAGGGGCAGCTTCAGCTACGCAGTCTCTCCCAGGGCAGCGTTAGGCAGCAAATGACCCTCAAGGGTTACGCAGAGACCCTCAGGGGCAACGTAGGGTCTGCGTCACCCAGTTTGGGGTTACACAACCCTCTCCAGGCCAGCACAGAGGCTAATGCAGAGGCTTCAGGGGCGGCGCTAGGGTTTCTAGGGCCAAGATCTGGCTGAGTCTTGTAAATCCTGTTTGAGGGTGTGGATCAATCAATATTTTGGCTTCAGAACAACTGGTTAGTTGCAGATCTATATTTTCTCTGTCGAGTTTTCTAGATCTGGAACCTAGATTTGCTGTATTCGGAAAACTCTTAATAATAAAACCCTCTAGCAGCCAGCAAACCGGTTTTCCCGCATTGGGGTTTTACGGGGACTATTGTCCAGAAAATCCTTGTGTCACTTTGTCTATGTGTGCATGTACTTTTTCTAGATCTGAATTGGTTAAAGTCTGTTATGTGTTTTGCTTCGATATTAATCTGAATTTTTCAGCTTAATAACTTAATTAAGTAGGAGGAGCATAACCAGATTTAATAATAGATTTTTGCATAAGTAACATTCAAAAATTTCATAGATAGCTCTTACTAGTCTTTATCATAATTCAAATGAAAACAGAAAAATGGTGCTACAGGAGAAATTAAACAACAACAAGATGAATAGATCTAAGACTGTGACATCATACCTCACAAGGATCCAACAAGCTCATGATGAGCTTGCAGTTGTTGGTGAAACTGTGAATGATTTGGAGTTGGTGAAAGTTGATTTGAAGGGTTGCATCAAGCACTGGACCATCTTTGTGGATAGAATCCTTGGTAGGCATCAACTTCTTGATTGGAGGCGATTGTGGGATGACTTCATCCATAAGGAGATCTGGGAAAACTCATTGTTCGAAGGACAACGAAAGGGTACTAAGGAGAAAGATGAGCTTGCTCTTGTTGCACAAACGAAAAAGGGAAAAGCGAAGGCCGTGTAGAACCATAGTGGAGGAGGATCTTCATAGAAGAAAAGGGAAAAAGGACACGAGAAAAGTTAAATGCTTTTCTTGTCACAAGTTGGCATTTTTCCAGTTAATGTCCAAACAAGAAGGGCAAGGGAAAGATTGCTACTACAACTACTGCACATATGGAGGAGATGGCTGAGAAGTTTGAAAAAAACTTTGCCTTAGTATCTTTCCTTTTGGGAACTGTCATGAGAGGTGTCTGGTTTGTGGACAATGGAGCATCTCGTCATATGACGAGATCTCGAGTCGTCTTCACCAACATGACCAGGGGGCCCAAGGATGTACATGTGGAGCTTGGTGATAAGGCCAAGTATGCAGTCAGAGGCATTGGCAATATTGAGTTTTAGATGGACTTAGGTGGCATCTTCGATGTGAATGAGGTGTTATATGTATTTGGGTTGGAGAAAAATCTCCTTTCAGTTTCAACCATAGAAGACAGAGGATTAGAGGTCAGCTTTGCGGGAGGTGCAGTGGCTATTGGGCCAAAAGGGATTGATTTCAACATGAAGCTGGTAATTGGAAGAAGGGAGAGGGATCTCTATCTGTTGAGAGAACAACTGATGAAGGCTCTCATACGTGAGAGTGACAACCAAAGTGATATTTGGCATAGGAGGATGGGACACCTACACTACAAAGGTCTACTGATGTTGCAAAGGATGATCACTGATTTGTTAGAGATGAGGTTGAGCAGGATTCAATGTGTAAAGGGCGTGCACTTGGAAAGCAAGCCAAGGTTACGTATCCTCATAGCGATACTAGGTCTAAGGGAGTGTTAGACTTGGTGCACTAAGATATTTTCGGTCCTATGTTTGAGACATCGATCGCAATTCCCTTATGCTTTGCGGCATTCATAAATGATTATTCCCGAAAAACTTGGATCTACTTCTGGAAGACCAAGGATGAGGTCTTCGATTGGTTTCAAGAGTTCAAGGCTCTTATGAAGAACAAGACTGGGAAGAAGATCAAGGTGCTGAGATCGGATAATGGGGGTGAGTATAGCTCCAATGAGTGCCAAGATTTTTGCAGGGAAGTAGGAATAAAGAAGGAGCTCAAAGTACCTTACAATCCTCAACAGAATGGGGTTGCTGAGAGGAAGAATATGACCATAATGGAGGCAACGAGGGTAATGATCTATGATTAGGAATTGCTTGTGTTTTTGTGGGTGGAGGCCTGTAATATAGCTATGTATGTGCAAAACATGAGTCCTCACAAGATATTGGAGGATGTGACTCTTGAAGAGTTGTTTATAGGAGTGAAACCGGATGAGCCATTTGCGCATATTCGCCTGTCCAATTTATATCATGTTCCCACAAAGAAGAGGGCTAAGCTGGAGCCCTTGTTAGAAAGGTGTTTGTTTGTCGGCTATAGTGAAGTCTCTATGGCCTACTGAATCTACATTCTAGGACAGAGGAAGGTGATCTTGAGTCAGAATGTCAGATTTGATGAGGGCGAGACCCTTAGGAGATCTCATGAGAAAGAGCCAGTAGTGGTAGAGGACCGGGAACGAGAGGCTCCTAAGGCTGAATATGGACCAAGAACACCAACAATAGACACAAAATCAACAAATCCAGAGGATGAGTTGGATATTCCTTTGAGCTCTACTGGGAGGAGGCTGAGATGGGTCGAGTAGACCTTGAGAGATGCTAAGGAGCATGTGGAGTCTCCTACTGGCACTTTCAAGCCGAGTAGACTACATACTAGATTTTCCAATTATATGGCACTATCAAGTAGCGTCAACGAGTTTGAGCCTTCCGCTTTTAAGGAAGCTATAGGTGAGTAGGTCTGAAGGGATGCCATGATAGAGGAGTATAGCTCCATCATGAGAAATGATGTATGGGACATAATGTCAAGACTGGAGGGAAAGTTCGTGGTCACTTCTCGTTGGATCTTAGTGGTATCGAGAAGTATAAAATGAGGTTTGCGGCGAGAAGGTTCTCCTAGAAGGAGGGAGTGTAATATGAGTAGACATTCACACTTGTCACCATATATGCATCCATTAGAGCAGTTATGTCCATTGCTTCAAAGATGGGGCAAAGGATACATCAGATGGATGTGAAGATTGCTTTTCTCAATGGAGTGATTGAAGAGCAACCTCAGGGCTTTAAGGTGTATGGGAGAGATTCCCATGTATGCAGGTTGAAGAAGGCCCTTTATGGGTTGAAGTAGGCTCCACATGCATAGTGTGCTAGGATTGATAAACATTTTGCTGGTTTGGGCTTCACTATGAGTGAGGCAGATCCTAACTTGTACTATGTACTTGTTGAGGGTGAGCCGCTCATCTTGGTGCTTTATGTGGACGATCTCTTCTTGACGTGATCAGAAAAGCTCATAAGGATGTGTAGGGAGGTTCTTGCTTCAAAGTTCGACATGAAGGACATCGGCTTGATGCACTACTTTTTGTGATTGGAGGTGTGGCAACAACGAAGAGAGATTTTCCTTAGACATGGCAAGTATGTAGTTGAGATCTTGAGGAGGATCAGGATGGAGGATTGCAGGCCCATGTCTACACTGATGATCACTAATATGAAGAAGCTGAGTGCTTCTGAAGGTGAATTAGTGGATCCCACACTGTATAGGTAACTGATAGGTTCCTTGATGTATCTGCTCAACACTAGGCCGAATATATGTTTTGTTGTGAAGACACTTAGCTAGTTTATGGTGGAGCTGGGACAGGTCATTGGGTGGCAGCGAAGCATGTGTTGAGGTACCTGTGAGGTACAATAGAATTTGGACTGAGATATGTCAAAGCTAAAGGAGTGGAGCTGCAGGGTTACAAAATTTCTGATTTAGAAGGAAGCGTAGTGGGTAGAAAATCCACATTTAGATGTTGTTTTAACTTGGGATTAGCCGTGATCTCATGGTTTAGTAGGAAGCAACAATCAATGGCTCTTAGTTCAACAGAGGTAGAGTACATGTTAGCTAGTATGGTGAGTTGTGAGGAAGTTTGGTTTTGCTAGATGCTTGTAGGACTATTTGATTTGCAGATGGGGACGACTGTGATCCACTATGATATTCAAAGTTGCATTAAGCTCTTTGAGAATGTCATGTATCATGATTAGTCCAAGCACATCGAGATTAGATATCACTTCATCAGAGACAATGTCCAAAGAGGTGCTGTGAGATTGCAGTACATTTCTATAGAGGAGCAGGTGGAAGATGTTCTCACTAAGCCTCTAGTGAAAGGGAAGTTTGTGAAGTACCAAGATAAGATGGGGGTGGTGGAGAATCCCTTCCTTGCTAAGAGGGAGTGTTGAAGCTTGTGGTAGCTTCAGAAGGTCTTCTGCATACGCTTGGTGTCTTAGCATGTGGAAAACATTATTTGCCTCTTCTAGGTGCTTGCTTGGTGGCTGGGAATACCCGACATGGATACGAGGACATGGGGATACTGTGATTCTTGCCATCGGATAATGAGTACCTGGATCTCGAACAGGATACTTCTGGTATACGATACGTTATATATTATTTTATTAAAAATATATATATTTTAAAAATATATATATATATTTAAAAATATATATATATATATATTAATATATTAAAAATTAGATATTTTTTGCACAAATTCATACAAAATTCATTGATTCAAACATAGATATTAGATACTCATGAGTCATACATCATCATTGATACTATAATACAAATTACAAATTTACAATGATACATTGATACACCATACATGATACAATCGTCAAATTTACTCAGAAAGACAAGATTGAAGATAGTAAGATACTGTAGTTTTCTCATTAAGTCATCAGAATCAAAATGTGTTACATAAGAACACTGCCAATGGCAAATAGAAATAGAAAATACAAAATCAACTATAGTCTACAAGACTACAAGCCTGAAGCCTCAATGAGTCAGAGTCATCAATCCTCATAATCAGCATCACTGTCCAAATCCTGATCATCATGCTCACCACTGCTCTCCTCTGCCTCTGATGCATCCTCCTCCTCTATCATCTCTGCATCTGTTGGTGTGGAGGATGACCCCTCTAATCCATCATCAAATGTGATAGGCTCTAGCACTGGCGCATTGAGATCCAAGTTGGCCAATGCCAACTCAACACTGCTGTCCAGACCCATATCATCAGGAAAGACATCCCACATCTTTGTCTTTCCCTTCAACCAATCCTCCCTCTTCCTGTAGATGAGACGAAGGTTGGTGTGCACATACACCATTGTCTCTGCCCTGGACTGCTCAAGCCTGCTCCTCTTCACACTATACAAATTCCCATATGTGCTCCAATTCCTCTCGCAACAAGAGGATGAAGTCACCTAAGAGAGGAGCCTCATGGCTAACTGCTGTAGAGGAGGGCTTGCTGCCCCATGAGTTGCCCACCAAGAATGGGGCTTCTTAGCCCCCCTGTCTCGAATCAAATCATAGCCTCCAAATCACCCCCTGCCAGTGGAAAAATCTGCAAAGGCATCCTCCACCTCATCAAGGGATGCCCTATCCTGAAAAATCCTCCTCAATGCATCTTTTCTCCCTTGTGAGATTTCGGCATCCATGTGAGGAGGGAATCTGCGGGAAGGTCCACCATTCAGCCACTCATGGCTGTAGTATTTTGGGTTCAAGGAGTGAGCCAAACAATGTAAAGGTGTGCAATTCTTGTCCCATCTGCTGACAAGAATATCCTGTATGACGGTGAAGAAGGCCTCAGGTGATGTCTCATACTCTGGGCACTAACTCTATAAAATAATGGTCCTCACAGACTCAATCATGGAATCCCATCCCTCATAAACCTCTCCTAGGATGGGTTGGTCTGTATCTGCAAATTTGAGCAAGGAAATGATAGGCTCCATGATCTGAATAATTAGATCTACCTTCTCCCACCATATATCATCCAACACTATGTCCTTCACCTTCTTTGAGGCTGCTTGATCCATCTTTCTCCAAAAGACCAAAACTCTGAAATAACCATAGACCCAAGAGCGGTCTTGACCTCCCTCAACCTCTTCAACATGATGAATGAAGAGGCAAACCGTGTATCTGCAATCTTCAACAATGATAGATTGTTGTACTCCTTGTAGATAGTGAGGGCATTTGTATGGTTTGTTACAAAGTTGCGGATATGTCGTGCATCCTCAATAGTGGCTCCAATCCAAAGCACATCAGAAGCAATAGATTTCAGTGCCAAATTCAATGAATGGACAATGCAAGGTGTCCAAAATACTTGTGGATATTTTGCTTCCACAATCATGCCAGCATCCTTGCAAACAGGGGCATTATCTGTAATGATTTGCACACAACAATCCACACCTACACTTTCAATAACTTTGAGAAATAACTCACCCATATATTGTGCATCCTTGTACTCTCCAAGTGCATCCACTGCTTTCAAGAAAACTGCACCATTCGTGGATGACACCATGAAGTTAATGAGTGGGTGGCGTACTGGATCTGTCCATCCATCAGAAACAATGCTAACCCCAGATGTTGGCCATGCTGATTTAATAGGCTCAAGCATTTTGTCCACCTCTTTCTTTGCCTTTGTCAACAATGTGGTTCTGAGCTTCTCTGACCCAGGAGGCACATACCCTGATGGAGCCCATGACAAAGAGCTTGACACATCTCAATAAATAGAGGTGATCGTGCAACATTAAAAGATATGAAGTTCTGATAGAAAAAAAATGCAATGGTGAGGTCAAGCTCTTCCCTTTTCTCTTTTTGGAAAATCTTGTCCATTGGACCAACTGCAGTTGCCTTTCTCTTTGCTAATTCTCCCCTGCTAGAAGTCTCAAAAGGGAACTTGATGTTGCTTTTCCTCAAGAATGGAAGGGGGTCATCGGTCTTGGATTTTTTTGATTTTGCTGCCACATTTGCCTCACCAATACTCGCCTCTTTCTGCAATTTCTTCTTATCTGGCAATTCAATTGTTGTACAACATTTAACGCCACAACCTGGAATACCCAACAAATGAGCTTTCACACGGAAATATGTGCCATTGAAATGGCCATTGCAAAAATTGCATTTCCATGAACAATTTCCTCCTCCCTTTTTTGCTGCCCCTTCCTCTCTTGTCACATATTTCCACAATGGGTATTTGGGGTCAACAATTTGTTTTCCCTGCACATTTGAAGCTACTGTTGCAGCCCCACTTCCAATGGATGGAATACTTGCAGAGGTTGATGAAAGAGGGATAGGAGGGGCATCTCCAATGGAGACATTCTTCCCCTTTCTTTGCCCCTGTCTTGTTGCCTTTGATTGAGCCATGAATACTGTAAAAAATAAACAAAAACAACTAAATATATAAAACATATGCACATGCAAACACTAACAACAAACTAAATGCAAAATATAGAGGGACAATGCACTTACCGAATGCTCGAATCTCTTCGAAAGAACTCTCTTTCTCCTTGCTCACACTTTCTCCTTGCTCACACTAGCTCTCCTTCTCACTTCACAAATGAAATGGATGGGTGAATCCGGTGACTTAGATTGGTGGAGTAACTGATTTATGTCTTCTTTCCGAAGTCTAACTTAGGAAAAGTATGATAATTAAAGTCAATTAATTATTGTGGACTATTAAATCATTTTCTAATGATAAATAATTTAATCAGTTAAGTGACTTAGAAATAATCTTAACCATTGATCTCTAGATGATTCTAGAAGGGAGATTAGGGTTAATGAAGTTATAAAGAAGGCCTAGCGAAGAGGAGAAGACACACAAAACTCAAGTGAGCGAGTCATCACGAAGAGAGAGCAATTTTCTCTAAATGCGAGTGGCTTAATGGACGAGGAGTGCAAATAAGGAGAAGTGCGAGTGGATTGAGGGCAAATCCAGGTGGTCGAGTGGAGGAGATTGCATGGCCGAGTTGCTAGAGGGAGATCGACTTGATTTGGAGGAAGTTGAATTGTTGGAGCGTCGAGGTTTCCCTCTTGTGCAATAGTGGCATGCAAGGAGGGCGAGGGTTGATTTTGCTGGCTGGGTATATGGGACAATTTCTCTAGGCTAGTTTCTTTTGGAGGCCGATTTCCTAGAGGCCGAATTCCTTCATCATAATTCATTTTGTGGGAGGCAAGTTACAGGTTCTGGATATTGTATCTTTTGCTTGCATCTTTGTGGGTCGAAAACCTAGATTTTCTAGATTAAGGGATTATGGAGAATTGTTGTGCGTGAATTATTTTTTGCAATGTGTGATTGATCTCTCTGAGTTAATTTGCGCTGCATACATTTATTTCTAGAAGTTAAAAATACCAGTGATTTTATTTTGGGGCGATTTAGTGTTTGTTTGGGTCAATAAATAATTTGCTAGGGATAAAATAAATTGTCATGAGAAAATAAATCTGGCTAGTATTTGAAATTGAACAATGTATTGGGTATACTTGTTCAAGAGTAAATCAGAGGCTTTTGAAACTTTTAGAAACATTCATGCATGGATTGAAAACGATGCACACTCACATATTGGCTCTCTTCGTATTGAATATGGAAAATAGTATACTTCTAATGAATTTAAAAACTACCTTCGCCAACATGGGATTCAACATCAAATAACTGTGCGATGCAATCCTCATCAAATTGGTGTAGGGAAAAGAATGATTAGGACTATCTTAAATATGGTTCACTCAATAATGTTTTTAAAAATGAAGCGTGTTTAGGTGATACCGATTCTATGTGCAGTATATATCAAAAATAAATGTCCATATCATGCTCTCAAAAACTAGACTCCTTATGAAATGTGGTATGGCCACATTCCTTCGGTAAGGCATCTCAGGATCTTTAGTTCCACCTGGTTTGCCTTGATTCCTAAGGAACAAAGAAGCAAACTTGATGCAAAGAGTCAAAAGTGCATCTTCCTAGGGTACTCAGATGCCACTAAAGCATGTTGTCTTTATGATGAGGTAAATAAGAAGTTTAAATTGTTTAGAGATATGATTCAGTCATGCAAAACTTATCACTTGGATAGATTCAGTCATGCAAAACTTATCATGATTTGATAATGAGATTCTACATCTTGAAGGGGGGATTCCTATCGTGGATTAATATAATGAATCTCCTTTTGAAGCACTCTCTCCCCCTCATGAAGTTCCAACCACTTCTTCATATTAGGAAGTCCCTTTGAGTGATGTGACTGAGAGGATTGGAAGGCTAAATCTTGATGCAACCCCATCTAAATAAGTAGAGTATCCTATACCAACTCATAAAGTTCCTCCCAACTGGCTCATTAAAACACTTGAAAGTGTTCATCTTGATAATGTTGGAAAGATGAGAACTAGAAGTTCCATCAGAAAAAATGGAGGTGATTTAGATGATTCTGAGTCAATTGTTGTTATGAATGTTTCTTATAATTGTGAATTAAATTAGTCTACTAATTTTGAACCAACTTCCTTTAAAGAAGCTACTTCTTCATGATGAATGAAAAGAAGCAATGTAGGAGGACTATGATGCTTTAATAAAGAATGGAACATGGAAGCTGCTGGACCCTTCATTTGGAACCAAACCAATTGGTTGCAAATGGGTCTTCAAGAACAAGTATGAATAAGATGGATCACTTGACAAGCACAAATCTGTTGAAAAATTGGTAGTTGCGGTCTGTTGGAAATACTGAGAGGGGGGTGAATCAGTGTTTCTTTTCAATTGTTAATTATTGCCAGTTAGATTCTTCACAATTAAAGACAGAGAGGTGTATAATAATAATATTATTAAGGATTAATAAGAACTTCAATCATTTTTCAAATAATTGAATACAATAGATGTGTGAGGGCACCAACCCTTCAATGAATCAGGCACCAACCTGTTGCCAAGCACCAGCTTGGACTTTGATGAAGCTCCGACCTCTAGGGCTTCGACCCTATCTTCTCAAGGCACCAACCTTGACTTTTAGAGGCTCCAACCTCTAGGACACCAATCCTTTAGTCTTGATAAAATGAGTAATGTACTTACTTGGTTACTTGAATATCTTCACAAGATTTTGCACTGTTCAATGCTTCACATGTCCTATAGCTTCATAACACTTAATGTCTCATTGATTGTTACTTCACTGTTTAGAGTTATGCCATCGAGTTCATCACTGTCCCAACATCCAAATCTTCTTATACATCACACAAGTTTGAGGCTGCAACAGGTAGAGTCCTAAAGGTGTAAACACTCCAAAGATCAAAAGCTTCACCGAGGCTGCTATACCGAGTTTTAAGACTATAATTTTGCACCAAACTTAACTCCAATCAAGCCACTGTACCAGGTCCGAGGGTATATTAAGAATCTGCGGTTTTGTGATGCCTGTGGTGATAATTGTAGCTTGAACTGAAGGTGTCTACAGAAATAGCCGAAATCTTGAGCTATCTGTTGGTCCGAGGCACAGAGATATTGAACCTGTCCATAGAGAATATACCGCAAATCTGTTGTAAGTGACCTGTGACACAATTCTGAGGTGCTAAAGGTGTCTGAGTTCTGTGATTAAGTGTGGGATAGTCCAAGCTATAGCTACCTGTCACAAAGATCTCTATTGAAGGTTGCAAGACCTTATATCCTTGTGCTGGTCCGAAGGTTTTGTGGTACTGAATCAAGGTGCTGTGATAGAAGTCCGAAAATCAAGATTATTCCCAAATCAATGTTTCCAAAACCACCCGTAACCCTTTTTCCTTGGCTCCTTCTCTTCGGTGTCTTTAAGTTCACGAGTTGTGAATTGTGATCTGTGTTGTGGATTTTCACCGAATTGCCTTGAAAAGAAATGAGATCTGAGGTCTTATTTATATGCATTATGATGTGAAATGAGGGGACGTGGCCCTTGGAGGAAGGCCGACATTAGGGATAGGGCATAGGTCGACTATATGACAAAAATAGGATATATAATATTCAAAAATTAATTTCTCCTAGAATACTTGGAGTTTCGGGCCATGTAATAGCTCATTGGAAAGGGAAAATTATGCTCTAGATGATGGTGAAGGTTTCATAGAGAAATTTTTCCTTCAAGGTAGTGAAAAATAATTTTTAATGTGATTGGTGATGTATTGGTGCAAAAATGGGGGTAGGGGCTAGTGTCTTAGGCTAACTGATTCTTCTTCATATTCCTTCATCATAAGGTTCTGCGAGTGCCATAGTGACATATGTCTTCAAGTAGTCTTCCATCATCCATCTAGCATCCTATTGCCATATTTACATCAATAACAACCTAGATTAACAATCTCCCCCTTTGTCATTGATGGAAATATTCCACCTTTTTCTCCCCCTTTGACATCAATGGAAAATGGGGTGCCAACGTACTCCCCCTGTCATGTTGCTCCTTTGCTTGGTTTCTTTTTAATGTGATACAAGAGCAATGACCCTCATCTTTTGGTGAAGATACTCAAATTCTTCTCGTGGAAGGGGTTTTGTAAAGATATCCGCAATTTTCTCTTTTGTATTGACATATTCCAACCTGATATTGTGTTCAGCAACTTGTTCACGAATAAAGTGGTATTTGATTGAAATATGTTTGGTTCTTGAGTGCATCACCGGATTCTTTGAAAGACTGATGGCACTAGTATTGTCACAAAAAATAGTAATTGGTTGCTTAGTTTCTATGTTGACATCCTTCAAGGCTTCCTTCATCCATAGAATTTGTGTACAACAATCAGCAGCAGCTATATATTCGGCTTCAGCTGTAGAAAGGGATATAGATGATTGCTTTTTTCTGAGCCAAGATACAAGACAATCTCCCATAAAGAATACATTTCCACTAGTGCTTTTTCGATCATCCACGCTTCCGGCCCAATCAGCATCAGAATAAGCTGTCACCATAAGAGTTGAACTCTTAGGATACCAAAGACCGAAATCAGTTGTTCCTTTCAGATATCTAAGAATTCGTTTCATAGCTGCTAGATGGAATTGTTTAGGACTTGACTGAAATCTTGCTACCATTCCAACTGCGTGCATAATATCTGGCCTTGTAGCAGTTAAGTATAGGAGAGCTCCAATTATTGACCTGTAAAGTGTTGCATCTATTTGGGGGGTATCATCGTCTTTGCTTAGTTTACAATCTGTGGTCATTGGTGTGCTCATAGGTGCACAATCTTCCATCCCATACTTTTTAAGCATGTCTTTAAATATTTTGCTTGAGATATAAACATGCCTGCAGAGGTTTGAGATATTTGTAGCCCAAGAAAGTAAGACAACTCACCAATCATTGACATCTCGAATTTTTTGGACATATTTAGAGCAAATTCATGGCTCATTTCCTCATCATTGCTAGCAAAGATTAGATCATCGACATAAACAAGAGTGATCAGAAGTTTTTCCTTGTTCATCTTCATGTAGAGATTGCTACCTGCCACTCCCTTTTTGAAACCTTCTTGTTGCAGATAGTGATCTAACTTTGCATACCATGCTCTAGGGGCTTGTTTCAATCCATACAAGGCCTTTTTTAGTTTGCATACAAGGTCTTTTCCTTCAGCAAGATCAAATCCTTCTGGTTGCTCCATGTAAACTTCCTCCTTGAGATCTCCATTCAAGAATGCTGATTTTACATCCATTTGATAAACCTTGAATCCTTTTGAGCAAGTAAATGCTAGAAACATTCTTATGGCTTCCATTCGAGCTACTAGTGCAAAGGTTTCTTCGAAGTCAATTCCGTCGATTTGCAAGTATCCTTTGCAGACAGGTTTGGATTTATTTCTGATAATTTGTCCATCTTCATTCATCTTGTTTTTGAATACCCATTTTGTTCCAATTATATTTTTATCTTTTGGGCAAGGTACCAGCTCCCAAGTCTCATTTTTTTTATTTGAGACATTTCTTCTTCCATGGCCTTTATCCAATGAGGATCTTTGCTTGCTTGAGAAAAATTTTCAAGTTCTATTAAAGATAATAGAGCCACATCATCTTTTCTAGGGGTGCTTATCATCCTTCTTCGAGTTTGGATTCCTTCATCTATATTTCCGATGACCTGTTCTTCTGGATGATATCTTTGAACAAACTTGATCTTGGAGGGAGTTTGTGAACATTCATTTTGAGGTTCTCTTTGAGGTTCTTCATTCTCCTCTTCTTTTTCAGGTTCTTCTTCTTCACTTTGTTCAAAGAAAGGCTCAACTTCATGATCTTTAATTCCTTTTTCTGGAAGGCCTTCATCAATCTTTACATCAATGCTTTCCACTATTCTGCGTAGATGATAGTTGTAACATTTGTAAGCTTTACTCGTAGTTGAGTATCTAAGAAATATTCCTTCGTCAACTCTTGAATCAAATTTACCTGGTGAGTCATCATTTATTTTTATGAAACATTTGCTTCCAAAAGCCCTGAAATATTTTACTGAAGTAGGTCTTCCTTTCCATAATTCATAAGGAGTCTTTTCATTATTTGGTCTTGGTTGAGTTCGATTTAAGGTGTAAACTGCGGTGCCAACTGCTTCTCTCCAAAATTTTGGTTGCAAATCGGCTGCTAGTAGCATTGTCCTTGCCATTTCTTGAATGGTTCGGTTCCTTCTTTCAACTACTCCATTTTGCTGGGGTGTCCTAGCAGTAGAGAGTTCTCTTTCGATTCCATGCTCTTTACAAAATTCATCAAACTCTTTTGAGGTGAATTCTCCTCCTCTATCCCTTCTAAGACATTTAATCTTAGAATCTTTCTCATTCTCAATGAGAGCCTTAAGATTTTAAAACATTCAAATGCTTTGGATTTATATTTTATGAAATATATCCACGTCATTCTAGTATAGTCATCAACAAATAGAGCAAAGTACCTTTCACCTTGAAGAGCTAGAGTTCTAGTTGGCCCACACAAATCTGCATGAATGATTTCCAAAGGTTTTGTTGTTGAGAACTCCTTAGTTTTGTGGCTAGTTCTGGTTTGCTTTCCATGTTGGCATGGGCCACATACAACTTGATTTGGTTTGCACATTTTTGGAATATCCCTTACTGCATTAATTTTGTTGATGTTGACTAGGTTATCAAAACTTGTATGCCCCAATCGCTTGTACCATAACCAACTTTCATCTGTTTGACTTAAGTAACATTTATCTTCTTGGATTCTACTAAGAATGTAAACATTATCTGGTGTTCTTACTCCTTTCGCCACAAGTTCTCCCAAGGATGAGTCTCTTATTTCACAATTTTTTGTACTAAAGACAACATTATGTCCTTGGTCACAAATCTGGCTAACACTTAAGAGATTGTGTTTGAGCCCTTCTACCAGCAAGGTATTTTGAGCCTTTCCTAGTCCATTGACAAGGGTAGCAGTCCCTTTTCCAATGATTTTAGCAGATCCACTTCCAAAGGATACATTTCCATTTTTCTTGTTCAATGAGATAAACTTCTTTTGGTCACCTGTCATATGTCTCGAGCATCCACTATCCACGAACCAATGATTTTCTTCACTATGAGCACATATAGCTAGGCCACATTTATCAGTTTTGAGATTTATGTTTTTAGCTTTTTCCCTTTTGAGAGGGCAATTTTGTTCATTATGATCATAATCATCACATAATGAGCAAGACGGATCAAACTTAGCCAAAGGATCAAAGGAATTGTAAGTTTTGATTTGTTCTTGCTCTTTAGGACCACGTAGTTGGTTTGATTGATTATTCAATCTTGGTGCTTCATTCTTATGAGCCTTGCAATGCTTAGCTTGATGCCCAAAGTTTTTACAATTGTAACAATGCCCAAGAAAAATAGTTTGATACCTATTGTACTATCCATAGCTTGAATCAACATTCTTCCTTGAAGTTGCTCTTTCAAATCTTGGTTTTGAGATGTGACCTTTTTCCTGAGATGATTTTTCTTCTTTTGGATGGCAAGATAGTACATCAGCATAACTTCTGGCATTATTCTTCGTACTTGATGATTCTCCTTTGAAACCAATTCCAGACTTGTCATGTTGAGGTCTTTGAGTGTTAAGAATGTTGTCAAGAGCTAGGGAGCTTTGCCAACTCCTTTTGATTTGCTTCAATTCCTTTCTTAGGGACACTATTTCAGCGTCACGTTTTTCACATATATCATCCTTCTCTTTTAACTTGATGTTCAAGAAGTCTTCCCTTCTTTTTGCTTCCTCTCTTTCTATTTTGAGAGAAATTATCTACTTTTGTAGATTCTCATTTTCTTCAATGGCACTCATTAGCAAACTATCCATGTTTCCTTCATCTTCTATTTTCGAGTCATCATCATTTGTAAATGCCATGAATAGCGTTTCTTTGCTTCCAACATAATTACTTTCCTCATCTGATTCATCATCGCTTTCTTTGTATTGATGCACATTTCTAGTTGATTTCCTCTTTATGACTACGAATTCATCTTCATCAGACTCATCTTGTTTAGAGAAGAAGTTCTTCTTATTAAACCCTTTCTTCTTGTACATCATTCTTTTAGAGTCCTTTTCATCATCACTATCATGTTTTTGAGGACATTTTGCAGCATAATGACCTATTCTTCCACAATTGAAACAAATAAGAGGGTACTTACCTTTTAGCTTAGATCCCCTTTTTAGTCTTCGTACAAATTGAGCTAACTCGTTTTCAGTATCAGATTCATCGTTGTTGTAATTCCGTCTTTTTCCTTGTTTTGTAGATCTTGAGGCTTTGAAAGCTGCTTCTTTGAAATTTGGATTCCCTTTCCTCATCTCATAGGCAATAAGAATTCCATGAATTTCATCCATCTTGAGAGTATCTAGGTCCTTCATTTCTTCTATGGCACTTACTTTGGAGTCAAATCTGTCAGGAAGCAATCTCAGGATTTTTTGAACAATGGTGCTTTCTTCAATATTTTCCCCTAGTCCTTTAAGAGAGTTAACCACTTCAGCTACTCTAAGGAAGTATGATGCAATATCTTCTTCATCATCCATTTTCAGACTCTCGAATTGTCTTCTATAGGTTTGAAGCTTTGCCTTCTTAACTTTGGAGTCCCCATCATATAGCGAAACCAATTTATCCCATACTTCTTTGGCTGAGTCACAGTTCATGACTTTCGTAAATTTAGAATTGGTGATTCCATTGGCAATGTAGGCTTTTTCTTTCATCTGGATCAGTTGGAAGACCAGCGGGAGCTTTGTATCCATCCAAAACAGAGTGCCATACTTCAGGGCCAAGAGACATTAGATAGTAGGACATCCTCTTCTTCCAGAAACTAAAATTTGTTCCATCAAAGATAGGGACTTTCCCTGTTGCTTCCATGTTCTTCATTGTGCCTAAGAATCCTTATTCCAGCTGTTAGGCTAATAATGAAGACGCTGGCTCTGAAACCAATTGTTGGAAATACTGAGAGGGGGGTGAATTAGTATATCTTTTCAATTGTTAATTATTGCCAGTTAGATTCTTCACAATTAAAGACAGAGAGATATATATAATAATGATATTAAGAATTAAAGAGAACTTCAATCCCTTTTTTTAATAATAGTATACAATAGATGAGAGAAGGGCACCAACCCTTTTAATGAAAGAGGCACCAACCTGTTTGCCAAGCACGAACTTGGACTTTGATGAGGCTTCGACCTCTAGGGCTTCGACCCTATCTTCTCAAGGCACCAACCTTGACTTTTAGAGGCTCCAACCTCTAGGACACCAATTCTTTAGTCTTGGTAAAATGAGTAATGTACTTACTTGGTTACTTAAATGTCTTCACAAGGTTCTGCACTATTCAACGCTTCACATGTCCTATAGCTTCATAACACTTAATGCATCATTGATTGTTACTGTTCAGAGTTATGCCATCGAGTTCATCACTGTCCCAGCATCCAAATCTTTTTATTCATCACACGGGTCTGAGGTTGCAACAGGTAGAGTCCTAAAGGTGTAAACACTCCACAGATCAAAAGCTTCACCGAGACTGCTATACCGAGTTTTAAGAGTGCAATTTTGCACCAAACTTATCTCCAATCAAGCCACTGTACCAGGTCCGAGGGTATATTAATAATATGTGGTTTTGTGATGCCTGTGGTGATAACTGTAGCTTGAACTGAAGGTGTCTACAGAAATAGCCGAAATCTTGAGCTGTTTGTTGGTCCGAGGTACAGAGATACTGAACCTGTCCACAGAGAATATATTGCGGATTTGTTGTAAGTGACTGAGTTCCCAACTGTGACACAATTTTGAGGTCCTAAAGGTGTCCGAGTTCTGTGGTTAAGTGTGGGATAGTCCAAGCTGTAGCTACCTATCACAAGGATCTCTTTTGAAGGTTGCAAGACCTTATATCCTTGTGTTGGTCCGAAGGTTTTGTGGTACTGAATCAAGGTGCTGTGATAGAAGTTTGAAAATCAAGATTATTCCCAAATCAAAGTTTCCAGAACTACTCGTAACCCTTTTTCCTTGGCTCCTTCTCTTCGGTGTCTTTAAGTTCGCGAGTTGTGAACTGTGATCTTCTGTGCTGTGGATTTTCACCGAATTGCCTTGAAAAGAAATGAGATCTGAGGTCTTATTTATATGCATTATGATGTGAAATGAGGGGACGTGGTCCTTGGAGGAAGGCCGACATTAGGGATAGGGTATAGGTCGGCTATATGTCAAAAATACGATATATAATATTCAAAAATTAATTTCTCCTAGAATACTTAGAGTTTCGGGCCAAGTAATAGCTCATTGGAAAGGGAAAATTATGCTCTAGATGATGGTGAAGGTTTCATAGAGAAAATTTGCCTTCCAGGTATTGAAAAATAATTTTCAATGTGACTGGTCATGTATTGGTGCAGAAATGGTGGTAGGGCAGAGTGTCTTGGGCTTCTTTGATTCTTCATCATAACTTCCTTCATCACAAGGTTACCGTGCCATAGTGATATATGTCTTCATGTAGTCTTCGATCATCATCTAGCATCCTATTGCCATATTTACATCAATGACAACTTAGATTAACAATCTCCCCCTTTTTCATTGATGGAAGTATTCCACCTTTTTCCCCCCCTTTGACATCAATGCAAATGGGGTGCCAATGTACTCCCCCTGTCATGTTGCTCCCCCTATTACGCTGCTCCTTTGCTTGGTTTCTTTAATGTGAGGCAAGCGCAATGACCCCCATCTTTTGACGAAGATATTCAAATGCTTCTCGAGGAAGTGGTTCTTGAGTGCATCACCGGATTCTTTGAAAGACTGATGGCGCTAGTATTGTCACAAAAAAATAGTAATTGGTTGCTTAGTTTCTATGTTGACATCCTTCAAGGCTTCCTTCATCCATAGAATTTGGGTACAACAATCAGCAGCAACTATATATTTGGCTTCAGCTGTAGAAAGGGATATAGATGATTGCTTTTTGTTGAGCCAAGATACAAGACAATCTCCCATAAAGAATGCATTTCCACTGGTACTTTTTCGATCATCCACACTTCCGGCCCAATCAACATCAGAATAAGCTGTCACAATAAGAGTTGAACTCTTAGGATACCATAGACCGAAATTAGTCGTTCCTTTCAGATATCTGAGAATTCTTTTCACAGCTGCTAGATGGGATTGTTTAGGACTTGACTGAAATCTCGCTACCATTCCTACTGCTTGCATAATATTTGGTCTTGTAGCAGTTAAGTATAGGAGAGCTCCAATTATTGACCTGTAAAGAGTTGCATCTATTTGGGGGGTATCATCATCTTTGCTTAATTTCAATCTGTGGTCATTGGTGTGCTCATAGGTGCACAATCTTCCATCCCATATCTTTTAAGCATGTCTTTAAGATATTTTTGCTTGAGATAAAAACATGTCTGCAGAGGTTTGAGATATTTGTAGCCCAAAAAAGTAAGACAACTCACCAATCATTGACATCTCGAATTTTTTGGACATATTTAGAGCAAATTCATGGCTCATTTCTTCATCATTGCTAGCAAAGATTAGATCATCGACATAAACAAGAGTGATCAGAAGTTTTTCCTTGTCCATCTTCATGTAGAGATTGCTACTTGCCACTCCCTTTTTGAAACCTTCTTGCTGTAGATAGTGATCCAACTTTGCATACCATGCTCTAGGGGCTTGTTTTAATCCATACAAGGCCTTTTTTAGTTTGCATACAAGGTCTTTTCCTTCAGCAAGATCAAATCCTTCTGGTTGCTCCATGTAAACTTCTTCCTTGAGATCTCCATTCAGGAATGTTGATTTTACATCCATTTGATAAACCTTGAATCCTTTTGAGCAAGTAAATGCTAGAAACATTCTTATGGCTTCCATTCGAGCTACTGGTGCAAAGGTTTCTTCGAAGTCAATTCCTTCGATTTGCGAGTATCCTTTGTAGACATGTCTGGCTTTATTTCTGATGATTTGTCCATCTTCATTCATCTTGTTTTTGAATACCCATTTTGCTCCAATTATATTTTTATCTTTTAGGCGAGGTACCAGTTCCCAAGTCTCATTTTTTTTTATTTGAGACATTTCTTCTTCCATGGCCTTTATCCAATAAGGATCTTTGCTTGCTTGAGAAAAATTTTCAGGTTCTATTAAAGATAATAGAGCCACATCATCTTTTCTTGGGGTGCTTATCATCCTTCTTCGAGTTTGGATTCCTTCATCTATATTTCCAATGACCTGTTCTTCTGGATGATATCTTTGAACAAACTTGATCTTGGAGGGAGTTTGTGAAGATTCATTTTGAGGTTCTCTTCGAGGTTCTTCATTCTCCTCTTCTTTTTCAGGTTCTTCTTCTTCACTTTGTTCAAAGAAAGGCTCAACTTCATGATCTTCAATTCCTTTTTCTGGAAGGCCTTCATCGATCTTTACATCAATGCTTTCCACTATTCTTCGTAGACGATAGTTGTAACATTTGTAAGCTTTGCTCCTAGTGGAGTATCTAAGAAATATTCCTTCGTCAACTCTTGAATCAAATTTACCTGGTGAGTCATCATTTATTTTTATGAAACATTTGCTTCGAAAAACCCTGAAATATTTTACTGAAGCAGGTCTTCCTTACCATAATTCATAAGGAGTTTTCTCATTATTTGGTCTTAGTTGAGTTCGATTTAAGGTGTAAACTGCGGTGCCAACTGCTTCTCTCCAAAATTTTGGTTGCAAATCGGCTGCTAATAGCATTGTCCTTGCCATTTCTTGAATGGTACGGTTCCTTCTTTCAACTACTCCATTTTGCTGGGGTGTCCTAGCAGTAGAGAGTTCTCTTTCGATTCCATGCTCTTTACAGAATTTATCGAACTCTTTTGAGGTGAATTCTCCTCCTCTATCCGTTCTAAGACATTTAATCTTAGAATCTTTCTCATTGTCAATGAGAGCCTTAAGATTTTTAAAACATTCAAATGCCTAAGAATCAAAGATAGGGAGTTTCCCTATTGATTCCATGTTCTTCATTGTGCCTAAGAATCCTTCTTCCAACTGTTAGGCTGATAATGAAGAAGCTGGCTCTGAAACCAATTGTTGGAAATACTGAGAGGGGGGTGAATCAATATTTCTTTTCAATTGTTAATTATTGTTAGTTAGATTCTTCACAATTAAAGACAGAGAGATATATATAATAATGATATTAAGAATTAAAGAGAACTTCAATCCCTTTTTTTAATAATAGTATACAATAGATGAGAGAAGGGCACCAACCCTTTTAATGAAAGAGGGACCAACCTGTTTGCCAAGCACCAACTTGGACTTTGATGAGGCTCCGACCTCTAGGGCTTCGACCCTATCTTCTGAAGGCACCAACCTGTACTTTTAAAGGCTCCAACCTCTAGGACACCAATCCTTTAGTCTTGATAAAATGAGTAATGTACTTATTTGGTTACTTAAATATCTTCACAAGGTTCTGCACTGTTCAACGCTTCACATGTCCTATAGCTTCATAACACTTAATGCTTCATTGATTGTTACTGTTCAGAGTTATGCCATCGAGTTCATCACTGTCCCAACATCCAAATCTTTTTATACATCACACAGGTTTGGGGCCGCAACAGGCAGAGTCCTAAAGGTGTAAACACTCCACAGATCAAAAGCTTCACCGAGACTGCTATACCGAGTTTTAAGAGTGCAATTTTGCACCAAACTTAACTCCAATCAAGCCACTGTACCAGGTCCGAGGGTATATTAATAATCTGTGGTTTTGTGATCCCTTTGGTGATAACTGTAGCTTGAACTGAAGGTGTCTACAAAAATAACCGAAATCTTGAGCTGTCTGTTGGTTCGAGGCACAGCGATACTGAACCTGTCCACAGAGAATATACTGCAGATCTGTTGTAAGTGACTGAGTTCCCAACTGTGACATAATTCTGAGGTGCTAAAGGTGTCCGAGTTCTGTGATTAAGTGTGGGATAGTCCAAGCTATAGCTGCCTATCACAAGGATCTCTTTTGAAGGTTGCAAGACCTTATATCCTTGTGTTGCTCCGAAGGTTTTGTGGTACTGAATCAAGGTGCTGTGATAGAAGTCCGAAAATCAATATTATTCCCAAATCAAAGTTTCCAGAACTACCCGTAACCCTTTTTCCTTGGCTCCTTCTCTTTGGTGTCTTTAAGTTCACAAGTTGTGAACTGTGATCTTCTGTGTTGTGGATTTTCACCAAATTGCCTTGAAAAGAAATGAGATCTGAGGTCTTATTTATATGCATTATGATGTGAAATGAGGGGACGTGGCCCTTGGAGGAAGTTCGACATTAGGGATAGGGTATAGGTCGGCTATATGTCAAAAATAGGATATATAATATTCAAAAATTAATTTCTCCTAGAATACTTAGAGTTTCGGGCCAAGTAATAGCTCATTGGAAAGGGAAAATTATGCTCTAGATGATGGTGAAGGTTTCATAGAGAAAATTTGCCTTCAAGGTAGTGAAAAATAATTTTCAATGTGACTGGTCATGTATTGGTTCCGAAATGGGGTTAGGGCAGAGTGTGTTGGGCTTCTTTGATTCTTCATCATAACTTCCTTCATCATAAGGTTACCGTGCCATAGTGATATATGTCTTCATGTAGTCTTCGATCATCATCTAGCATCCTATTGCCATATTTACATCCATGACAACGTAGATTAACAACGGTCGACATTTTCATTGGAAAAACAAGGAAGAAATTATATATTTTTCAAGTTGACCAAGTTCACCCCACACATTGAATGGGTTTGACCCTATTGTCAAAACCCTTCTCCTAGCACTCATATATATTGGAGTTTGATTGACCTCATTCTGGCATCTCACTCACTGATTCATTTGGTCTGAAACAAGATCTTTCCACACGTGCGAAGGAGAAAAGAGGAAGATTATTTCTGTGTTGACCAACTCTCTTGACTTTTGTTTGACCAACATTGACTTGGGATTATCTGTCACTGTTTGATTGAGTTTTTGACTGATCTTGGAGGCTGAAAGTTTCAGTGGTCTATTGACTTTGCTTGACCAAAATTTTGCTCATGTTCTGGCTCGTTGATCTAAGGTTGATTGTAGGTCAACTTCTATGATTTGATCGAGTTTTCACTGTGGCTCATTGACTGTCATTTAACTGAATTTTGACACCTTTTGTTTAGCTACCTTAGGTCGCAATTCGACCCCTTCTGTTAAGCTACCTTAGGCTGAAATTTAGCCCCTTTATTGCAGGCTTTGACTTGGACCAGCATTGACTATTTCTCTCCTTTGACTAGTTTGACTTGGCATTTATTGAGGTTAAAAGATTGGAAATTTTATTGGAATATTTTGATGTACATTTTGATGAATTGAACTCTCACTCATAAGGAAAGATTTTTGGGTTTTCCCCTTGTGGGTTTTGCCCTGGCCATTGACCTAAATTTTGGTGTCTCTTGTCTTATTGTTTATTGTGATCTCTATTGCTATGTTGAAGAAGTTAATAGTTTAAATTTTTCATGTATAATTGCTTAATGATTGGAGTGCTCTAAGAAGTTTAATTATATCATTGGAAGTAGTTATCAGTTTGAAAAATTATACTTAGTCTTGATTGCACCAGAAAATCAACATGGTATTAGAGCTTTGGTGAAGGGAAAGAGCATTGATATTCTATATCTTTTGTTTTTTTGGTCATCTTCGTCATGATTTCCATGAAGACAAAGAACAAGCTTGAAGAAGCTACAAACTTCAGGGCACGAAAGACTAGAATTAACCTAGTGCTTGCAAGGCATAAGGTCTTGGGTATTGTTTTAGGAAAAGTTACTGAACCAAGTAAACAAGCAGGAAAAGACAAGTTTCAGGAAGATGACATCTTGGCTATTGGCTATGAGCATCATAGTGGAATCTATTAGGGATCATCTAATTCCCTATGTTGCCGATCACAAATCTTCCAAGGAGATGTATGAAGCCCTCATTGGCTTGTACACCATCAATAACATCAATCAATCTATAAGTTTAAGAGGTCAACTTCGTGATGTCAAGGGGACAAAGAATGATATTGTGGCATCATACTTTGCAAGAATATCCCAAATAAGAGATCAACTCAAAGCTATGGATTACCAAGTATCCAATAAGTAATCAATAGCTGTAGCAATGGGTGGTCTGCCTGAATCTTGGAACTCTTTTGTAGCAAGCATTAGTGGCAGAGAAAACCCACCTTCCTTTGATAAGCTATGGGTTGCTTGCACTCAGGAAGAATCAAGGCGCTTATCCAATGGCAAGATTTCAAATCCAGGTGAAGATGCTCAAGCTTTTGCATCCCACTCAAAGAATAACAAAGGTAGAAGAAATTTTGGAAGATTTCAAAGAAATACAGGTAGAAAACATAATTCAAGACCTTTCTCCAGGATCTTCTCCAAGAAGGGGACTTGCTCCACAAAGAAGACCTCCTCCTCCCTCTCAAGAAAGAAGAGACATGAAAAATGTTCATTGCTATCGTTGCCAAGCATATGGTCACTATAAAAATAGGTGTCCTCAAAGGAATGATACTCAAAGGGGTTGTGATCAAAAAAAGAAAGTGAAGCACCATGCTTCTGCAGCTGACCCTAATGAACCCTCACATAAGAGCAGACCTAGAAAGAGAGATTGCAGGTCATGATGAAATTTGGTTGGTGGATAGTGGTGCCTGTAGGCACATGACTGGAAGTCGTGAGAATCTCTTTGAGTTGGTTGAAAAGAAGATCACTTAAAGGGTTGAGCTTGGAGACAATGGCAAGTACAAAGTCAAAGGCATTGGTTCATCATCCTTCCAATTGGAATAAAGAGGTAATGTCTCTATTAACAATATTTTATATGGTCTGGTTTGAAGAATTTTTTTTTGTCTATTTCATCTCTTAGAGACAAAGGGTATAGAATTGCATTCGTTGATGGACAAGTTCTCGTATTGAAGGACTCCTTTGAATCTACCAAAGTCATTGGTGTGCAACTTGGAGGCCCATATCGTCTCCTTGGTCACTCAATTCAAGCCTTGATACACAACACGTCTAATCTTTGTGAACTATGGCATCGAAGGTATGCTCATGTTCATTATAAATATTTTTTTAGAATGAAGGTTTCAGTTAAAGGTGTACTTGAAATCAAGATTGAAGATGATGGAGTTTGCAAAGGATGTGCCTTGGGAAAATTGTCAAAGGATGATGTACTAGCAGTGATAGTAGATCCAAGGGAATCTTGGATCTTATGCATTCTGATGTTTGTGGGCCCATGTCTAACAAATCCTTGGGTGGTCATTTGTACAATGTCACTTTCGTTGATGACTACTCTCGTAAAACATGGATTTATTTCTTGAAATCCAAGGATGAAGTATTCAAAAAGTTTTGGAAATTCAAGGCATAGGTTGAAAATGTTATAGGAAGAAGGATCAAGACCTTAAGGTCTGACAATGTAGGAGAGTATGTATCCAAGGAGCTGATCGCTTTCTATAGGGATGCTGGAATTAAGAGGGAGCTGATAGTTCCCTACTATCCCGAAAGGCAGAATAGAACTATTATGGAAGCCGCCAAATCCATCTTCATGATGAAGAGCTGCCGATGTTTCTATGGGGAGAAGCTTCAAGGACAACTGTTTATGTTCAAAATAGATGCCCACATTGAGTATTGGATTACAAGACTCCTGAATAAGTCTTCACGGGTGATAGACCCAATGTTGAACATTTGAGAATTTTTGGTTTTCCTGTTTATGTTCATGTGTCCAAGGAGAAAAAGACAAAGTTGAAACCTTTTGGGAAGAAGGGAAATTTTGTTGGCTACAGTGAAGATTCAAAGGCCTTCAGAGTCTATTTACCAGGACAACATTCTATTGAAACTTGCAGGGATTCCATTTTTGATGAGGATGCTGCTTTCTGGAAGTCCAAAATATCACACTTGGACTTTGATGATGAGATGCAAATGGCTCCTAAGAATGTGGAATTGAAATCTAAAGAACCTAAACCTATGTAACAATATCCTCATGAAGAGTTTGATGATCCACATGAATTTATTAACTCACCAAGAGTCATTGTACTTGAGACTAGAAAGAGACTTGCTTGTCTTGAAAGAACTTTGAAGGGAGTTGAAGGACGTCCAACACCTCGTGGGACCTTCAGGGAAAGCAAGGGGCCAAAGAAGTATTCAGGCTATGCAACACTGATGAGTAAGATCATTCAGTCCAAGCCATCAACCTACTAAGACGCAACTGAACATCAAGTTTGGAAAGATGATATGATTGAAGAGTCCCAATCCATATTGAAGAATGATGTGTGGGAAATCGTGCCAAGGCCTAAAGGGAAATCTGTTGTGTCTTCCAAATGGATCTACAAAATCAAGCATGCAGCTGATGGAAGCATTGAGAATTACAAGGCGAGATTTTTGGCTTGCGGATTCTCCCAGAAAGAGGGAGAGGATTATGAAGACACATTTTCTCTCGTTGCCAGGTATTCTTCTATTAGATCCGTTATTGCTCTTGCTTTTATTGCAGGTTGGAAATTGCATCAAATGGATGTCAAGACTGCCTTTTTGAATGGAGTCATTGAAGAGGAATTTTATATAGAGCATCCTCAAGGATTTGAGATTCATGATAGGGACACATCTTTGCAAATTGAAGAAAGCCTTGTATGGGCTTAAGCAGGCTCCTTGTGCATGGTACTCTTGCGTGAATAGCTATTTGTTGAGCCCTAGATTCAAGAAGAGCGATGTTGATCCAAATTTGGACTTGAAATTTGTTGAAGGTGAGCCCTTGATTTTGTTGCTATATGTAGATGATTTATTCCTAACAGGGGCTGAGGTTCTCATTGTCCAGTGTAAGCAGGAGCTGATTTATGAATTTGAGATTGAGGATCTCAATCTTACACATTACTATTTGGGATTGGAAATATGGAAAAATCTTGATGAAATCTTTGTTGGACAAAGAAAGTACACTAGTAATATCCTTCAGAAATTTGGCATGATGGACTGCAAGTCCATGGACATTCCCATGGTGACAAATTTGAAGAAGATACGAGATGGTGATTATGATATGATTGATTCCTCAATGTCTTGCAAATTGATTGGCTCATTGAACTATCTGGTGAACACCACACTTGATATTTGCTATGTTGTCAACACGTTGAGCCAATTCTTGGTTGAGCCCCGACATTGTTGAGAATTTGGTAGGGCTAGGTTTATTTCAAATTCTCTACTTGATAATTACTTGTGAGCTTACTTCTTTTACTTATGTCTTCTCTTCTTAGCTTATTATGTCTTTCATCAAGTTAATTACCAAAACACAAGAGACGCAAATTTAGGCTCTTCGAGCCAGGGCCAAAACCTCTCCCTCTTGGAGAGGAAAACCCACAAGAAATTCTTCTTATAGACTTTCAGTTAACAAGTACCATGATCATTGCCACAGACCCTTGACCCTTGTATGCCTCCAAGAACTTGTCACTGCTTCTTCCTTGACTTCTTAAGTTGATCCTTCTTTTCTGCACCTTTCTGCACCAGGACTAGAGAGCTCGGTCTCTAACTATATTCTTCCTTCTTTAAGATATCAACACCTTGTCATAGACTGTCCTGTGCACACCTTGCACTTCTATATAACCTTGCTGTTTGTTGTTCAACTTGCACACATCCTGTCTCCTTTCGCTGGACAATACACCTTCTTCACACTATATAGATACCCTTTTCTTGCATTGTATTACTTCGCTGATCTGTCTCCCTTCTTTGTATTGCTTTGCTGATCTATCTTCGCTGATCTGTCTCATTTCTTCGTACCAAACAACAATACTAACTTCACACTATATTACAGTCCTGCAACTCCACATTTATTTCACAAATCATTGTCCTATATTCGCACTTTATATAGCCTTGAAACTTTGTATTATATCATAGATCCTCATCCGCATTTCTTCCTGCAACTTAATCTGAAAACCTTAAACAAAATCCGAATTTTTATGTCTTTGTTTCCTGTACAGTATACTCGGGTATATATAGTTGTCTGAGCCTATAAATAAGCCGACATGTCCTATGAATAGACGTGTCATTTTGTAGGCCGACTTGCTGCTGTTTATAAGTCGACTCGTAGAGATCTTCCAGTGTATTGAAGGCTGCCTAGAAGAGTCTTTACATCAAGTATTATCAACATTATTTAGCCATGTCTTCAAGCTTATTTGACAAGGTCTCGAGGCATACCATCATTGACTTTACTTCATATACATGATTCTATTTCTGACAAGATGACAAATCCCTAAAAGACATCAAGAAAAATTATTTTCACCTATAATAAAATTCCTTGCTCATGAAACCCATGAAACAAGCTTAACAAAAATACATTTTATTATCTTTGTCTTCTTCATTACATAATTACATAGTCAATATGAAGATCAAACCTAGTTATAATTTTCAACGAACATGCGCATTGGGTTGCAATGAAACATATATTGAGATATCCGCGTGGCACCTGTTATTGCTTGCTGCCTACTCCTACCTACAAGTTAGTGAAAAAAACCTTTAACCCCACAAGGTGTGGTTGGTGGCAAGGAACTTAGAGAAGGGGATGTCACACTAATCCCAACTCTCTCCGTTTAAGATATCTCCTAAGTTAGCTATGGGGATGGTCCCTACAAGGAAAACTAAGTTAAAAGATGTGAGTTTCTAGGAGAGTTGTTAGAGTTAAATAGATTACTTCTTAAGATTTATAAGCAAAAAGTGATATGAACAATAACCATCAATATGTAATTTAAATAAGCATAAAGCATATGAAAACCAGTGCCTTCAAAGTATTGCTCTTTGAAATGAAAATGTATTTGCTTAAATGAAGTAAAATGTTTTGAAATGGAAAGCAAAAGTGATCCTGAAAAGTGAAACAAGAAAATGTTAGCACAAGATATTGTAAATGTTTTCAAGATAAATAGATTTATGAATCAAAGCATGAGAAGCTATCTTGTTCAAAATGAAACAATTAGTGTTCTACTTGCAAACTGTAGATAAAACAATGCTTGCCACAACATAGTATTCAATTTCAACAATGATAAGAGGAATACCAATTGCAAGTAAAACCATGACATGTATTAACATGAGATGCAATCACACTAGATTTGAATGCAAATAATCTTGGTTACTTTTAATCTAAAATGCTTAATCTAGGTGAGAAGTCCTCCTCTTGAGCTCTTACCAAAGGGTAAAAATTGGGGTTACTGTAAGAAAGAGGGGGCGATGACACGAGAGTGTCATTAACGATACCTGTCCCCTGGGTCTTACGAGCCAGTGTGTGCCTTTGTTCCTACAAGGGGACAAGCCAACTTCATAATTGCAGGGTCACACGCTTTTACCTTACTTCGTACCAAATGGAAGAACCTTCCAAGAAAGCCTTTTCTCCCTATAATTTCTATCAGCCAAGCTTAGGCTTGGAGGTTAATTTTAAATGTGCAACTAGGTTAATATGTCTACTATGACATGCAAGTAAATTTGCACATGTTAAATAAATGATGGAGATCCTTTACACACAAGATTGCATAAACATGTAAGTATTTTCTTTGCCTTATGATAAATTTGTGATATACTCAAAAGCAAATAAAACTTGAGAAATATGAGAGATTGACTTGCATGTAAAGTAAATGGCAATGCTTGTGAAAAGTAAACTTGAGATTTGTATTCAATTAACTTTGCAAAAGAAATAGAATTTATATTAGCTTGAAATAAATTGAAAGACTGCTTTGTAAAGTGAAATTGTCCAAGTACTTGATGTACTAAAACTTAAGATGTAAAATGGGATCGATGGTGAAGCATTAGTGGACTTTGAACAATATTTCAAGCTAAATGAGTGAAATGCATGGTTGTGTTAATTATCAAATTAAAATGAGATGCATGTAAGTGAGAAAAAATTAATAATTAAAAACACACTCTCTCCAAAATGCGGAGAGCTAGGGATGCCAATGGGTAAAACCCACACTCCCAAAATCAGAAATTTTATTAGCTTTTGTAAATTTTTGTAGATGTTCTATGCTTGATGCAACCTTACTTTTATAACAGCAATCACATAAACAGTTAAGTAAAAATGCTGATAGAACATATCAGTGGATCTATAGAAGACAAACCAGAAACAGGAGAATGTGTTGGTGCGTTACGGCGGTCAACAGGATGCTTCAACCAGCAAAGTATTCTTGGTCGGCCAACCCAGAATGTGTCACAACAGTGCTCAAATCAGTCATCCAGTCAACTCAAAGTCAACCCCAGAAAAGTCAATGCAGTGCAAAAAAGTCAACGCAAGGCAGCAACAATAAAGTCAACACAGCTCCAACTTCGGTCATCCTTTTGACCTCGATTTTTGTGCCAATGAGTATGGCCTTCAAAAATCGAACTCTCCACCAAATTTCAGCCAATTCAGACCATGCGTTGACCAATGTCAACACTGGTCAAACTTGCCCAGAAACCCTAACTGCAAAAAATTTGCTGCAGTAAATTTCATCCTTTTTGCTGCAGTAGATTTTGTCCTTCTTCTCACGTGGGAGATGAAATTGCTTCTTAGATGCTCGTATATAATCAGAGGAGAAGATGTGTGTTATTGAGTGAGTGAAATGCTCTCCAACGTTGATTGTATTTATATCCATCATTGAGGTGTGTGACACATCTGCTGGGGGTGTAAAACCTTAAGGCAGACCTACGCTTAAATTTATTATAAATAATAAATTCAAAATAAATGTTCTGCTCATCAGATTAAAATCAATTTTATATCGATTTTACACCTCTTTGAAAGAGGAATCCAATACAAACATTGGAATCTTCATCTGAGCATCACAAGATGGAGTTTGGACCTAGTTGTCCAAATTTAACACTCCCTCTCAACTAGGGAGAACTCCATCCACCAGTGCAATCAAACATTGTGCATCATCCCGTCGTAACTTGCTTTGCTGGCCTCTTTATTTCAGAACAAAAGTGGGTCAGTCACAAAGACATCATCCCCCGGCTGACAAATTCAGCCCAGAGGTTCGAAACCTCTATCGGACTCACAAAGAGTCTCCAACCAACCCGAAGTTGGTTCATCTGACCCGAAGTTAGGCGGAGGTCCGAGACCTTACTAGACTTGATCCCAGATCAAGTGGTTGGACCGTGCCATCCTAGATAGAGAGTACGGCAATCTCGGATGCGTCCATCAGTCTTTGCTACTAGTCTCTAGCTTTTCCCACCTCATTGGCCAAATGAGAGGTACTTCCCATGAGCCCTGAACTCAATGGGTAGGATGCATACGGGGCAGAGATAATGAGAGGTGAACCAACTCAATAATCACAACGGTGGGGTCCAAGCACACCAACAAGGTTTGGCAAGCCTAGCCTTGTGGTTGCTCATAGCTCCGAGAAGCTGTCCCCAAAGCCCCCCCGAGCTCCTCGAGCTCATCGTCCAACAGGACTCACATCATAGGGTCGTTCCACGATACCAAGTCTCTCACGAAAGGTTAGGAACTTGACCTTCCCCAGGGGCTTAGTGAGAATATTCATGACCTGCTCATCAGTTCCTATATGATCGAGCCTTATGGTGCCTCGCTGTACCATATCCCGCATGAAATGATACCTGATATCAATATGCTTGGATCGGTTGTGGAACACAGGATTCTCGGTCAAGCAAATCCCACTCTGGTTATCACAGAGTATCACGGTGGTATCTAGCACATGTCCAAACAGTTCACTAAAGAGCTTTCGCAACCAAACTGCTTCACAACAGGCCATACTTGCTGCAATGTATTCGGCCTCTGCGGTGCTCAAAGCCACCGACTTTTGCTTCCTGCTCATCCATGAAATTGAAGCAGAACCAAGATTGAAGCAGCATCCCTATGTGCTCTTACGATCCACCACACTGCCAGCCCAATCGGCATCAGTATATCCAAAAAGTGTCACGCTTCCGGCAATGTATCTCAGCCCATGGTTTATCGTGCCCCGAAGGTATCTCAGAAGATTCCTGGCACCAACCCAGTGAAAGTGATGAGGTTCAACCATCTGTTGACTCAAAGTGTTCACTACAAAACATATATCTGGACGGGTGTTCACTAAGAACATCAGGGCCCCTACAAGTTGACGATACTCAGTAGGATTTGCCAATACGGGCCTAGCAGCGCTGCCACTCAACTTCTTGAAGTTGAGTTCCATTGGTGTTGACACGGACTTGCAGTCCACCATACCAAATCTTTCCAGAAATTTCACAATGTATTTTCCTTGAGAAAGGAAAATCTCTCCAGGTCTCTGCTAGACCTCCAGGCCTAGGAAGTAGTGCATCAGTCCTAGGTCCTTCATCTCGAACTCAGCAGCGAGCTCCCTCTTCCATTGATGAATGAGAGGGTCAGCACCTGTCAGGAAGAGGTCGTCCACATACAGCACTAGAATGAGAGGCTTCCCCTGCACAACCTTGAAGTAAAGGTTCGGATCAGCATTACTTTGAGTGAAGCCCAACTTCATCAAGTAACTATCCATCCTCTCGTACCAAGCTCTGGGTGCTTGCTTTAACCCATAGAGGGCTTTCTTCAACCTGCAGACATAAGTGTCTCGATCATGAACTTCAAATCCCAGAGGTTGTTCTACATACACCTCTTCCTTTATTGCACCATGCAGAAAAGCGGTCTTGACATCCATCTGATGAAGACTCCATCCTTGCGTAGCAGCAAGGGCTATGATTGATCGAATGGTGGTATATCGTGCCATAGGTGCAAATATGTCATCATAATCTACTCCTTCCTTTTGAGAGAAGCCACGGGCAACAAATCTTGCCTTGAACTTTTCAGCACTTCCATCAGATCCATGTTTGATCTTGTAGAGCCATTTTGCGGTGACAACTGATTTGTCCTTCGGTCTTGGAACCACATCCCGGACATCATTCTTCATTATGGACTCATATTCTTCGTGCATAGCATCCTTCCAGACTTGATGCTTTACGGCTTCCTCAAAAGATCCAGGTTCAGATTGTACAATAGTACTCATGGCAGCCAGATACCCTTGGTATCTACACGGCTTCTTGCTTTCTTGGAATGTCCCCCTCGGGGCAGCATGTCCCTCGGCATCTTCGAGAGTGTCCCTGAGCCATGATGGTCTCTTTCTCAGTGAAGGAGATGGATCGATTGGGTCCATTGGTCCTTCAACATCAGGCATTGTCTCATCCTGTGGTTCTTCTTGATTTCCAGGCCTTGCTTCATGATTTTCCTCAGATCTCGGAAGATCTACTACTTTCTTCAGGGAAGCATCTTCGTCAAAAGTGACATCATGGCATATTTCTACTTCCCTTTGACCAAGTACATAGACTCTATAAGTCTTAGAGGTTTCACTGTAGCCCATAAACATTCCTTTCTTCCCAGAAGCATCCAGCTTACTTCTCTTTTCTTTTGGCACATGAAAATAAACAGGACATCCAAAAATTCTAAAATGTGAGACGTCAGGTTTCTTACTAGTGAAAACCTCTTCGGGAGTTTTGGAGTCCAGGGCGGAATGAGGGCATCGGTTTTGAATGTATACAGCAGTATTCGCAGCTTCTCCCCACCGAAACTTCGGTAGACCCTGGTCACAAAGCATGGCACGGCAGCGTCCACAATGGTTTTTTTCTTTCATTCAGCAACGCCATTCTGCTCAGGAGTATAGGCAGTAGTAGTCTCCCTCTTAATGCTAGCTTCTCTGCAAAAGTCCTTGAACTCATTTGACTCATATTCAGTGCCATTGTCGATCCTCAAAATCTTGATCTTCTTCCCTGTCATATTTTCCACCAAGGCTTTGAAGGTATGGAACCACATGAAAGCCTCATCCTTCTTCTTCAAGAAGTATATCCAGGTTTTGCAAGAGAAGTCATTAGTGAATGTCATATAGTAAGAACATCCTCCCAGGGATGTCACGGGTAGCATACCAGATAGATCAGAATGGACCAGTTGCAAAATATCAGATGTCTTTGTGACACTTGAGGGGAAAGGTCCCCTTGTATGCTTTCCTTCGGCACAACCCTTACATACACCTTCATGATTATTTCCAAAATCGGGCATCCTGTCACCACCTTCCTTGCTTCGGGAAGGGCCTTGTAATGAAGGTGTCCAAACCTTCGGTGCCATAGTTCAGTTTGTCGGATAGTATCACATGTCATAGCTCCTAGTGGACTTCCTTCAACCTAGTAGAGTGTTCCAACTCTAAAACCAATCACGATAGCTTCCTTGAGATTCTTCTTCCACATGCGCACCTTTCCATCAGTGAATGCCACATTGAAGCCTTTGTCTTCGATGGCTGATATAGACACAAGGTTCTTCTTCAATTTTGGTACATAGAGTACATCCTGCAAATGTAGGACTTGTCCTTGAGACAAGTGGAGGGTCACAGTCCTTGTCCCTTTCACGGGATATGTGGCATTATCTCCAAGGATAATTTCCAGATTAGTATCCTTCTCAATCATGTCAGAGAGTGCTTCCTTGAACCCAGTGATGTGTCTTGAGGCACCACTATCTATCAGCCAGACATCCATAGTGTCGGGCGGGGATGCAGCGGAGAGGGCAGATACAAGAATGTATTCATTTCTTTTATCAACAACATTTGACACCTCATACCTGGAGTTTCTAGACCTTTTGAAAGGTTGATTGTTTCCGCCAGAGGGAGCCTTCCTCTTTCCTTTGGACCTGTTGTTTCTTTGATTTCCATTCCTCCGGTTGTTGTTGTTGTCATCACTATCGGGAGAATCCTTCTTGAAAGGACATTCTCTAGCATGATAACCTGGCCTATGACAAGTGAAACACTTGCCCTTCTTTCCTTGGGCCCCTGCTCTTCCTTTGTTCTTTGGACCACCAGAGTTCTTCTTTCTAGAATGAGCAGCGTAAGCAGCGTTTTAGTCATTTTCGTATTCCTTCATTCTTGTCTCTTCTTGCATGCATCTTGACAGTAGCTCGTCAAAGTTAGGAATTGTATTATTATTGAGAATGGTAGTGTTGAATACTTGCCATTCATATGGGAGCCCTTCAAGTGTGGTGAGTACCATCTCACGATCAGCTATTGTCTCTCCAATAGCCAACAAATTGTTCCTGATCTCGGTCAGTTTTAGAAAGTCTGTTTGGACAGATTCATCCCTGCCTTTCTTCAGATTCTTCAATTGATTCTTGAAGAATAGCACTTGGTTTGCATTGTTTACTTTGAACATTTGTATCAGCTTATCATACATTTCTTTGGATGTGCCTAGCTCAGATATGTAGGCAACCAGACTTTTATGTATGGATTCCCTGATCATTAGCTTTTATTTGATCTCCCCCTTCTTATACTTGGTTTTAGCAGCAGCAGTAGCAGTGGATGGAGGTTCTTGTATCTTACCCAGTACATAGTCCATGAGATCATGGTCTTCTAATTTGAGATCTAATATCATCTTCCAAGCATGGAAGTCATCCCTTCCAGTCAACTTGTCATCCTCCTTGAAGCCATAACTTGTGGAACTCATTTTTCTCTTTTGGCGATTGCTATAAGTTAGGGTTTGTCTTCACCTCAGCTCTGATTCCATGTAAATTTTTGTAGATGTTCTATGCTTGATGCAACTTTACTTTTATAACAGCAATCACATAAACAGTTAAGTAAAAATGTTGATAGAACATACTAGTGGATCTATAGAAGACAAACTAGAAACAGGAGAATGTGTTAGTGCGTTACGGCGGTCAGTGGGATGCTTCAACCAGCAAAGTCTTCTTGGTCGGCCAACCCAGAATGTGTCACAAGAGTCCTCAAATCAGTCACCCAGTCAACTCAAAGTCAACCCCAGAAAAGTCAACATCCAGAAAAAGTCAACGCAAGGCAGCAACAATAAAGTCAATGCAGCTCCAACTTCGGTCATCCTTTTGACCTTGATTTTTGTGCCAATGAGTAAGACCTTCAAAAATCGAATTCTCCACCAAATTTCAGCTAATTCGGACCATGCGTTGACCAAAGTCAACGCTGGTCAAACTTGCCCAGAAACCCTAACTGTAGAAAATTTGCTACAGTAAATTTCGTCCTTTTTGCTGCAGTAGATTTCGTCCTTCTTCTCACGTGGGAGATGAAATTGCTTCTCAGATGCTCGTATATAATCAGTGGAGAAGATGCGCGTTATTGAGTGAGTGAAATGCTCTCCAACGTTGACTGTATTTATATCCATCATTGAGGTGTGTGACACATCTGCTGGGGGTGTAAAACCTTAAGGCCGACTGGCACTTAAATTTATTATAAATAATAAATTCAAAATAAATGTTCTGCTCATCAGATTAAAATCAATTTTATATCGATTTTACACCTCTCTGAAAGAGGAATCCAATACAAATATTGGAATCTTCATCTGAGCATCACAAGATGGAGTTTGGACCTAGTTGTCCAAATTTAACAGCTTTACAAGAGGGAAATGGCCATGAGGCCTCCTGTAACCCAAGGAGAGTCTTTACAAATGAAAATTTGAGACCATAGACATTTCCTCGTTGAGAATTTATGAAACAAAAGACTCAAAATAATTCATATTTTTGAATAGAATGAGAGAAGCTAAGCTTTTTCTATGCCCACGACCAAACGAGAGAGAGCTATCTTCCTCCTTTGAAATTCATAGCCCAAAGGTCCTGCAACAACTTGTTAGTAATTTCTTGAAAGTGAATCCCACAAGTTGCTACAAGAAGACAAGTTAGAAAAAGAGGGCTACAAAACGAACCCAATATTAGACAGATAAAATTACAAAATATTGCACAACAATTTACAAAGGGCTAAGCCAAAGAGTTTGAGTAAGCTCTCCTCTTTGCTTAGTCATCCTCGAGCTCTTAGATAACAAATGAAAGCAATGAATTACGAAGTTTTAAAAGATATTTAAATTTAGAAGTACTCGGCTTGTGTACAAGCTATGTCCGAAAACCTCTACAAAACCACTTTGTAAGGTAAGGCTATGAAGGCTCAAAGAACAAATGAGAGCTCCTTTGAAAATGTATCAAGTGTGGGTTGGTCTCTCCAAAGACTTTCCCCAACACTTGCTTCTTTAATCCCAACAAGATGTTCCTTTTACAAAACTTCAATCGAGAATTAGTTCCATATAGATTTAGCAATAAACAATGATAATAAAATTTAGAGATTTATTTGAAACGAATTAGAGCATTCTATACCTAGAGCATACTTCTAAATCAAATGTCAATGAGATAACTCTACATTAACAAATCTACAAGAGCATATGGAAATTAATTAGATCAAAGCATGAGTAAAAGGAATTATACCAATGGTTAACCATTCATCACACTCCAAAAGGAGGAACACCTCATGAATGAAACCCCAAAGTCTTTATTGATATTTCTGAAAGTGTACAAGGCAACAATGTTTCTACAAGCACAATAGCTAGTAACTAATATCAAGTTACAATATAAGAGCCCATGGCTCCATTATATAGAGAGTTGGGAGCAAATCACAATGAAGAACCAAATTCTAATTGGTGAGAGGTAGGAGATCACAATGCAAATTCGAATTTGATATGTGGAGCTCCAATGGCAAGTGTAAAAATCGAATTCTGGCAAGTGGACGTCATTTTCTTCTTCCCTTATGTTCCAAATTCAAATTTTATGATGGAATGACAAGTGTATATGGGTGGTAACCTATGTGGGGACAATTTCCCACAAAAAGATCTACCAAATATTCTCCCAAATCCTCACAAATGTGCATTAACTTCAAAAATTCGAAATTCCAAATAAGCAACTCTGATTTAGTACCTGATTTGTAAGCAACTCTCCATTCATCATCTATCATAAGCTGGAATTTTTGTACCTGTAATCTTTCCATTTCCTCTAGCCTATTCTGAAAAGTGGTAACACTTATTTCCTTTGCATGATTTGTTTCCATGGTGTTGATTAATTGCACTTGTTTTTCTTCCATGGCAAGCAACCTGTTTTGAATAGAGTTCATCTGATTAAAATGAATGACTTCCATGGCTTTTATTGCTTGTGCATGATTTACCTCCATGGTCTTAATGATTTGAGCTTGGTTGAGTTGCATATCCTTAATCATTTGAGTCAGCTCCTTGATGAGATCCTTATCATTCTCATTTGCTTGAGTTTTTCCTTTGATCTTTCTTTCATCTCCATATTTTTCTTCAAAGGTGTTAATGATTGATTCTAGAGAATTGAAACTGTTAGGAGGTAAGTCTATGAACCAATCCATAACATCACCATCTAATGAAAAGATGAAAAGTCTCATTTTATCGTCCTCATGGTTGATATCATGGCACCATTTGCTCACACAAAGGTGGAAATTCCTAAGGTGAGTTTCGGTGGTAATGGCATTGATACCTAGAAAACTAGGCAACTCATCAATAGCCTCAATGGCTTCATCCAGAATAAAATTCGGATAGCCTGGAATGTTAATAAAATCACAAGGGGCGAACAAATCATTCATGATGTCATGCTCACTTGACCTTGAAAGAGCAAATGGATATCAGAGAGAGGTTCCTGTCCAAGATTAGCAAGAAGTCTACAAGAAGAAAGGCTTCAAGTAGAAATCCTTGTAGAAAATGAAATAAGTGGAGTCGCCACATGAACAAGAATCTAACTCTAAAATCACACATGCAAAAACCAAAAGTTAGTTGATTTCCCAGGTACAAGAAAGTTTTTCCCAGGCAACGGTGACAAAAATGTTATCGCTTGCTACCTACACCTACCTACAAGTTAGTGAGAAAATCCTTTAACCCCACAAGGTGTGGTTGGTGGCAAAGAACTCAGAGAATGGGCTGTAGCCTGTCACACTAATTCCACCTCTCTCCGTTTAATCTATCTCCTGGTTAGCTATGGGGGGTGGTCCCTAAATGGAAAACTAAGTTAAAATATGTGAGTTTCTAGGAGAGTTGTTAGAGTTAAATAGATTACTTCTTAAGATTTATAAGCAAAAAGTGATATGAACATTAACCATTAATACATAATTTAAATAAGGATAAAGCATATGAAAACTAGTGCCTTCAAAGTATTTCTCTTTGAAATGAAAATGTATTTGCTTAAATGAAGTAAAATGCTTTCAAATGGAGAGCAAAAGTAATCCTGAAAAGTGAAACAAGAAAATGTTAGCACAAGATATTGTAAATGCTTTCAAGATAAATAGATTTATGAATCAAAGCATGAGAAACTATCTTGCTCAAACAGAAACAATTAGTGTTCTACTTGCAAAATGTAGATAAAAAAATGCTTGCCACAACGAAGTATTCAATTTCAACAATGACAAGAGGAATAACAATTGCAAGTAAAACCATGAAATGTATTAGCATGAGATGCAACTACACTAGATTTGGATGCAATTAATCTTGGTTACTTTTAATCTAAAATGCCTAATCTAGGTGAGAAGTCCTCCTCTTGAGCTCTTACCAAAGGGTAAAAATTAGGGTGATTGTAAGAAAGAGAGGGCGAGGACACAAGGGTGTCATTAACGATACTCGTCCCCTGAGTCTTACGAGCCAAAGTGTGCCTTTGTAACTACAAGGGGACAAGCCACCTTTATAACTGCAGGGTCACACACTTTTACCTTACTTCGTACCAAATGGAAGAACCTTCCAAGAAAGACTTTTTTCCCTATAATTTCTATCAACCAAGCTTTAGGCTTCGAGGTTAATTTTAAATGTGCAACTAAGTTAATATGTCTACTATGACATGCAAGCAAATTTGTAAATGTTAAGTAACTGATGGAGATACTTTAGACACAAGATTGCATAAACATGTAAGTATTTGCATTGCCTTATGCTAAATTTGTGATATACCCAAAAGCAAATAAAACTTGAGAAATATGAGAGATTGACTTGCATGTAAAGTAAATGGTAATGCTTGTGAAAAGTAAACTCGAGATTTGTATTCAATTAACTTTGCAAAAGAAATAGACTTTATATTAGCTTGAAATAAAATGAAAGACTGCTTTGCAAAGTGAAATTGCCCAAGTACTTGATGCACTATAGCTTAAGATGTAAAATGTGATTGATGGTGAAACATTAGTGGACTTTAAACAATATTTCAAGCTAAATGAGTGAAATGCACGGTTGTGTTAATTAACCAATTAAAATGAGATGCATGTAAGTGTGAAAAAATTAATAACTCAAAACATACCTCTCCAAAATGTGGAGAGCTAGGGATGCCAATGGGTAAAACCCACGCTCCCAAAATAAAAAATTTTATTAGCTTTACAAGAGGGAAATGACCATGAGGCTTCCTCTAACGCAACGAAAGTCTTTAGAAATGAAAATTTGAGACCATAAACTTTTCCTTGATGAGAGTTTATGAAACAAAAGACTCAAAAGAATTTAGATTTTACAATAGTAGAAGAGAAGCTAAGCCTCTTCTATGCCCATGGCCAAAGGAGAAAGAGCTATCGTCCTCATTTAAAATTCAGAGCCCAAAGGTCTTGCAACAACTTGTTAGTAATTTCTTGAATGTGAATCCCACAAGTTGCTACAAGAAAACAAGTTAGAATAAAAGGGCTAGAAAACAAACCAATATTAGACAGATATAATTACAAAATATTGCACAACAATTTACAAAGGGCTAAGCCAAAGAGTTCGAGTAAACTCTCCTCCTTGCTTAGTCATCTTCAAGCTCTTAGATAGCAAATGAAAACAATGAATTACAATGTTTTAAAAGATATTTAAATTTAGAAGTACTTGGCTTGTGTACAAGCTATGTCCCAAAACCTCTACAAAATCACTTTGTAAAATAAGGCTATGAAGGCTCAAAAAACAAATGAGAGCTCCTTTGAAAATGTATCAAGAGTGGGTTGGTCTCTCCAAAGACTTCCCCCAACACTTGCTTCTTTGATCCCAACAAGATGTTTCTTCTACAAAACTTCAATAAAGAATTAATTCCATATAGATTTAGCAATAAACAATGATAATAAACTTTAGAGATTTATTTGAAACCAAGTAGATCATTCTACACCTAGAGCATACTTCTAAATCAAATGTCAATGCAAAATAGCTTTACATTAACAAATCTACAAGAGCATATGGAAAAAATTAGGTCAAAACATAAGTAAAAGGAATTATACCAATATCAACAATGTATGACACTCCAAAAGGAGAAACACCTCATGAATGAAACTCCAAAGTCTTTATTGATATTTCTGAAAGTGTACAAGGCAACAACATTTCCGCAAGCACAATAGCTAGTAACCAATATCAAGTTACAATATGAGAGCCCATGGCTCTATTATATAGAGAGTTGGGAGCAAATCGCAATGAAGAACCAAATGCCGAATGGTGAGAGGGAGGAGATCACAAGGCAAATTCGAATTTGATAAGTGGAGCTCCAATGCCAAGTGTAAAAATCGAATTCTAGCAAGTGGACATCATTTTCTTCTTTCCTTATGTGCCAAATACGAATTTTATGATGGAATGACAAGTGTATATGGGTGGTAACCTATGTGGAGACAATTTCCCACAAAAATCTCGAGCAACTATTTTCCCAAATCCTCCCAAATGTGCATTAAATTCACAAATTCGAATTGCCAAGTAAGTAACTTATATTTAATGTCAGAAATTTGATTTTATTTGAGCACATGTCCTTTCCTTGATTTTAGGAGTCCACATCACCTTGGGACGTCAATTTAACTCCTCCATAATTTTCCACCTCATTTCCACAACATTTAGCATGTGTGGATATTTATTTTTCTCCATTTATTTACTTTCTGGCTTAATTAGTTGCCAGATTTCCCACTAAACCTAGGAAAAGTGGGTTTTGAGGGTTCAAAACACATTTTTAACCCCTCAAAGTGTGTCATAGTAGAAAGTTGAGGGTGAAAGGTGTAATTTTGATTACTCTTACCCCATACAACTTCTGTAAATTTTTAATGCAATTTTTGACCTGCTGGAAATCTAAAAAATTAAAAAATGACTTCCTAGACCTAACCAAATTCCACGAAATTTTTTCTATGATCTAGTATGGTAATATTCATTGACTCTAGAGACTAGGAATCACCCAAGGTCTTACCATCAAGCCGTACTCCAGCGTTGGGGTAAAATTTGAGGAAAAAATGCAATTAATTATTAAGTCTTGGTAGGGAGATAATAATTAACTGAGTGAAAAAAAAAAACTCCCAGAGTAACACTCACTTCTGGCAAGGTTCCAAACTACCTAGGCCTGTTATAGACTCAATATTGACTCAAAACTCATCATTACTAGCATCACTTATTACAATTCTCCGTAGGGCGTGGAATCTGGGTACAAGGAAAAATGATGAGAAGTAGAAGTAGAGTTTAAAAATTCTGGTGATATGATTATATTTGATGGTAAAAGTGAACTTTGGTTCATCCTTGGGCATGGAGTCTTCATATAATCATCGAGTGCACTTCTGGTTTCTGTTTTAGCTTGGGCTCTGCTATGATTTCATGGTCAAGTAAGAAGCAAACTCCTATTACTCTTAGTATGATTGAAGCTGAGTGTATAGATGCATGTTCAACCTGTTGTGAAGTTGTGTGGCTTCGTAAGTTGTTTGTTGGTTTTTTTGATTAGGTGCTAGAATCAACCATTGTATATTGTGATAATCAAAGCTGTGTAAAGCTTTCTGAGAACCTAACTTTTCATGACAAGTTGAAGCACATTGAGATCAAGTATCATTACATTCGGAATATTGTTATTACCCTCTATACTCTCTTAGGTCATTGGGTTTGACTGAGAGACCATTGTTTTCGTCGGAGAGATTAATTTTGTGTACTCTCTTGGGTCATTGTGGTTGACTGAGAAACCATTTCATATGGTTGGAGAGGTTGGCCTCATTGATTGATCCCATGGTTAGTTGGCATTGACCTTGATGCCATTGGGTTTTGGCTTGTGGGATGAGTTTGATGATATGTATCTTTCCTTATGATGAGATTTGTACATCTGATCTCTCCCTTGGGTTGTTACTGAGAGATCAATCGATTGATATGGGAGATTGATCTTGAGAGAGAGAGAGAGAGAGAGTGAAAAGTACCTCCCTAGCTACGATGGAGTGTTGAAAAATTCGTAGGTCGATATTTTCATTGACGAAACAAAGAAATTATATATTTTTCAAGTTGACCAAGTTGGCCTCACTTGGACATGTTGGCCCCACTCATTGAATGGGTTTGAGTCAAAACCCTCTTCCTAGCACTCATATATATTGGAGTTCAATTGACCTCATTTTGGCATCTCACTCACTCATCCATTCGGTCTGAAACAAGGAGATATTTTGACGTGTGCGAAGGAGAAAAGAGGAAGATTATTTTTGCATTGACCAACTTTCTTGACTTCTGTTTTACCAACATTGACTTGGGATTATCTGCTGTTGTTTGATCGAGTTTTTGACTGATTTTGAAGGCCAAAAATGTCAGTGGTTCGTTGAATTTGACCAAATTTTTTCTCATGTTCTGGCTTGTTGACCAAGGGGTGACTGCAGGTCAACTTCTTTGATTTGACCTAATTTTGACCCCTTCTGTTTAGCTACCTTAGGCTGAAATTCGGCCCCTCTATTGTAGACGTTGACTTGGACTACCATTGGCTGTCTCTCTCTCCTTTGATTGGTTTGACTTGGTATTTATTGAGGTCAGAAGATTGGAATTTTGATTGGAATATTTTGATGTACATTTTGATGAATTGAGCTCTCTCTCATAAGGAAATATTTATGGGTTTTCCGCTTGTGGGTTTTTCACTGGTCATTGACCTAAATTTTGGTTTCCCTTGTCTTATTGTTTACTGTGATCTCTATTGCTATATTGAAGAAGTTAATGGTTGAATTTTTTCATGTATAACTGCTTAATGATTGGAATGTTCTAAGAAGTCTAATTGTATCATTGGAAGTAGTTATCCATTTGAAAAATTGTACTAGTCTTGATTGCACTAGAAAATCAACAAAAGCAAGGCTCCTGGCAAAAGGATTTGCATAGAAAGTTGTCGATTTTGAAGAAACCTTTTCCCCGTAGCAAAATTGGCCACCATATGAACTCTCTTTCCCTTGTAAGGTCGAAATGGGTGGAAAGTTCACCAAATGAATGTAAAGACTGCTTTCTTGAATGAAGACTTGAAAGAAGATGGTTTTATGTATCGAAAAGAAAGTTTTGTTGTGAAGGGACAAGAACAAAACATATGCAAACTCATCAAATCCTTGTATGGCCTAAACAAGCACCACGAGCCTAGTATGAAAAATTGACTGAGCATCTTTTGAAATTGAATTTTAAACATTATAATCTCGATGATGCAACTTTATTTGTCAAGAAAGTTGGAAAAAATGTTGTCTATATTGTGATATATGTAGATGATCTGTTGATAACAAAGAACAATGAAAACTATATTGCATCCGTAAAGAAAGAATTGAAGAAAGGATTTGAGATGACAGATTTGGGATACTTTCATTACTACTTGGGCATTGAAATGACCCAACATCCAAGATATATATTTCTCTCTCAAAAGTAGTACATTGGAGAATTGTTGAACAAGTTTGGCATGGTCAATGCAATCCTTTGTCTACTCCATTGCAACAAAATCTGAAGCTCACATCTAAATAAGGAAATGAATTTGAGGATGCAACCAAGTTTAGACAAATTCTAGGAAGTCTTATCTACCTCACCACTACTAGACCAGATATTTCATTTGTTGTTGGAACCATTTTCAGGTTTATGCAAATCCTTGTGAAGGGCATTGGTCTGGACTCTGCTGCAAAAATATTTTTAAAATACTTGAAACTTGAAAGGAACTGAAGACTTTGGGCTTAAATATTCACATGTGGATGACTTCAGCTTGATTGGATATTCTTATTCAGACTTTGATGGATATAAGGAGAATAGAGTGTCTACTTCAACTTATGTTATGAGTCTTGGATCAGGAGTTGTCATCTGGAGGTCACGCAAACAGTCAATTCTAGCAGATTCCCCAATAGAGGCAGAATATGTGGCAGTTGCAAAAACAACCAAGGAGATTGTGTGGCTCAAGAAAATTCTTGAAGATTTGCAAGAGAAACAAGTGAACTCTACTCCTCTTTTGATTGACAATACTTATGCAATTAAATTGGCCAAGAATCCCAAATTCCATGATCGAACTGAACATACCAACACAAAGTATCATTTGATTCGATATCATGTAGAGGCCAAGAATATACACCTACGACATTGTCCACAAATGAGCAAATTGCATACATCTTCACCAAAGCACTTGGAACAGAAAAAATTGAAAGATTCATAATGATGTTTGGACTCACAAACACCCCTTCAGATTAAGGGGGGCATGTTAGACACCTAATCGTCAAGGATTGGGTGAATATGTGTAAATATGTAAATAAGGAAAATTGAATAGGTAGAATGGGAAAGGACCTTGGAATTGGAATCCCAAGGGTCACCTATCTAATGTATATAATGATGATCAGATTAATGCAAAAATGACAATTCGGGAGTTCACCTATGCCTGACAATTTGCAGTCTCTGTTTATGGCTTAGAAATGAGACCAAAAGCAGATTCAGACTACATGCTATATTTATATTACGACTCTGACAAAATGTATTATAAGATAGGAAAAGATAAAACTCATCAAACAAGTAAAGCATAATGTCATGAACAGAGATTGCAAGAAGTTGCATTACTGTGTGATGTTTTCAACTTTGTCAAGAAATTTCTCATCTGTTTCTTGTACAGGTGTGACCTCATTGGCCAGGATGACAGATTGTGTTCTTCCTCTTCAAGGTCCATTTTCCAATGATGTTTGTTAGATTTACGAGGAATGAGGTGAAGTTGGGGCTCTAACATCTGGCTTCTGTTCTTTTGGGTCCTCTTAGCTATCTATCTGCGTAATGATTGTGAGACAAAGAAGGTTTATAAGGCATTACCCACACCAGAAGCTTTGCCAATCTGGAAGCTGGCTTTGGGAAGCAAGTCCATGCGTTGATGTGATCGCATCCTTCCTCACTCCAGTGCTAATATTGTGAGTGGTTTAGATGCCATGGTTTGTGGGCAGTCTTTGGCCTATGGTTATCTATGTGATGTTATAGGGTGTCTTGCTAAAGTGGCATGTCCCTATGTTAGGATTTCATTACACATTATTACTTCTTTGCTAAATATTACATGGCATATCCCTATGTTTGGAAACTGCTCCATATTCTTTTCATGCTGGATGGTTTGATGGTTGGTTGAGGTGCTTTATCTCTGAAACTTTCTTTGGATTCCTTTAAGTCTTCATGCTTCTCTCCGAGTTTCGTTCCGTAATTCTATTTTCATGTGTTATTTTTTTTTTCATGCTATGAATTAACTAAAAGATACTTCTTAATTGGCATTTTTGCAGGTTGTTCATCTTATAGTTTAGTAGATTATCTGAAACTTCATGTTTCAATATTCTTTTCTTCAAAGAAAGTATTATCTACTTTCACTTTATATGCCTTTTGCCATTCTTTTATTGTTTTTATTCTTCTCTTTAAAGCTCCATTCTTTTATTGTTTTTATTCTTCTCTTTAAAGCTCCATTCTTCCAACTTCATATAAGAGGTTGCTTCCTTTCTAGTTCTTTCGTCTTTTTTAATAACATTGACATCAGACACCTGAGTGGAATGGTCATGATAAGATGAAAAATAGTTTGCGACTCCAAAGGTGAAAGGTGGTTTCTGCTGAGCTCAATTTTCATAAGAGTGGACTAAAGAATGGGTTTGTATTGGCATTCTGTCTAGTAAATAGTGTATTTATTTTATTGAAGACTCTTGTTTTATGATGGTTGGAAGGTTAACATAGAGTGCATATTCTCTGCATCATACAATGACCAAATGTACTTATGGACATTGCTGTGGAATCCAGGATTGGGAGATGCTCTCCTTTCTTAAATCCTTGAAGGCAGTACTACGAGTTTCCAATGCAGTGGCTATGATCACTTGCCCATCTTCTCTTCTTACACCATTCTTCTGTACCAGATGGCAGCACCTGGCAGACATTGTTCTCTCTGTTAAGGCTATCCCTGGTAAGCTCTTACAGTTTATTGTAGCAGCAGCATGTCCCGATCCTTAGGGTGTTGATAACTCTTTATGGAAACACAAAACCTCAAGTAGTTTATAAAGGAAGTTAAAATCTGATCCTTTTTGGGCATTGGTATTATTAGCTATAAAGCTATTTAAACTAACTTTTGTTTCCAACAGATGAAGACAAGGAGTTAGCTAGCTTGCTGACTGATTATCAAGATATGATAGGTTTTGTACACGTCCACAAGTTGGCATGTATCAATACACAGGTATATTTGAGCTATTCCTTTCTTTCTTATAACCAGTTTGGATGCATGTGATACTCCATTTTCCATGTGCCCTCTTTTGATTAAGTCATTTGCAATCACTGTTCTTGTTTGTGGTCAGGTTCCTACTATTTTGGAAGCAAACACATATTCTCTGAAGCTGCTACACAAAAAAGTAGTTGTTTTGGAGCGCTTGAATCAAGCTCCAGTAGATGCTTCTAGTGGTGAATCTTATGGCACTGTTGCTTCTGCTCCTTTATGCTCTAGGTCTGCTAATGGTTCTGTGCTTGATTTCTGACATCACTTATCTGCTAATAACTTTTTTACCAACTTTGTGACCCACAATACCTTTCACGGTTTAGAGAGAACTGTAGCTTCATAATATTGCTTTATTGATTGTCCCTCTATCTCTCTCCCTCCTTTATAGTAGACTTATGTGCCAGTTTTGGATATGTTTTGTCCTTCGAATGTTCCAGCTGTGGTAGCTAGTCATAATTGTCTTAAGTTCAATTGTTGCAGTATAGCTTGTCTTTTGCCACGAACATGGTATGTTAACCATAACATAATAGCACCAAGCTTGTAAGAAGCTTACAGTTATGGACAGCTTTTTCAATAGGGAGATCATCAAGGCATTCCCTTCATGTTTATTAGCACACAAAATATACAATCTATCTTGTAGTTTTCTTAAGATCTTCATCTTTGCTCTATTACTTATCTAATTATGGCTAGTCTATTGTGAGTGGTACGAAAGCAGTTCATTCTTGTCACTGTGAATGAACCCATCACCATTTTCTTTGATAGCTTCAATGAGTTCATGTCTTTCTTTTCTGATGTTTTGTTTTTGTTTTGTTTTTGTTTTTTCCATCGGGTCCCATAATCATCATTTCTTCTGTTTGAATGCAATAAGAAGCATTTTGGTATTCATCATATCGTCTCATCCACTGCATAATGGCCCCTTTTCACTGCTCTAATATTCTTCAAACAAGCAATAGCACACGAAGTTGCTGAATCACTCTGGTTACTGAACACTAGTATTCTTCTTAGTTATATGAAAGTCACTTTATATTTGCGTTATGTTATGTTTTTTCAGATTTTCATGAAGTTTTAAATGTTGTAATTATCATTCTAGCTATTTGTAGTTCATGCCTATTTGATCTGTAAACTGCAATGGATATTCCACTGGAACAATTTGTCACAACAAATCTTATAATATTATGAAATCTTAGATTATGTAATTTATTTCCTTAGATCCCAGATTAATTATTACTAGCTTATTGTTCAAATTAGTGAAAATAACTGAAATATGAAAATGAAAGAACAAACAATTGAATGCATCATCCACACAAATGAACACAAGATGTATCTTGGGAAATTATTGGGAAATCCATAACAGGGGAAAACCTAGATAGAAGGTAAGGCCTATACTCTGCGATCTTTTCTTCATTTATGAAATGCAAGTACAAAGAAAGGGACACACTATAGAGTTGCCTATGACACTATGGCCTGAATGGCCACCACAAAATCGTCTTCCTCCTTTATTATGCTCTCAAATCCCACTCCTAGATGTTCTGCTGAACTATGAAAGAAGTACAATACTAAAAAATGGAACCCCCTTCTCTTCGTAGCGGCTTAGTATTTAACATAGTTTGATAGCCATCTGGAGTTAGGGTGTTTTCATCGTCAACCCTCAATTAGTGATCAGGTTTTGGACCTCTTAGAATCTTTGTGATATTTCACATTTGGCTAGCTCGACATGTGTGAGTAATGGGGGTTGACACGGCATCCACTTGCTACCATGGTAGTCAACAAGGGAGGTCAACTTGCGAGAGGTACAACTTCTGTATACAAGCTCTGATTGAGGTGGTTTTCATGCCATTGGAAAGTTCTCAGTATGTAGAACAATGTTAAGGTGCTAGAGCTATGTTGACAACCTTGTGACCTCAAAAAGTGCATTTTGATGCCTCAAAATGGATCTAGAAGGTTTTGGACCCCAAATTTCCAAACTGGGACTTGCTACTAAAATGGGCCCTATTGTCCACCAAAATGGGCAACCCCATAGGAGAAAGATTTTCTCTTACATTGGATAGCCAACTGGAAAGCCAACCAAAGAGCCTGCCAACTAGCAACCCTTGATACTCATTTCTTGATGATGATACGCCAAGTGCCTCCACCCTCTGCATCAACCACATACCTCTCACCATTCGACACTTCCACTTGGATGGAGGTGGGTTTCCTTTCAAATGGTACTTTGATCATTTTTCAATCAAATGCTATACTTATTTGTTTTGGACATTTATTATGGATAAAGAGGTGATATGGAAGATTGTTTGATCTGTTGAGATTTTGGGGTAGCATCGGATGTGCTCTAGCTCCGAAATTTTGTGGAGGAGTTGGAGTACATGAGATCTCCAAGACCCAGAAAGTGTTTGGAGAAATTCCATCTGGTTTGATAGTTATTCAAATAATTGATCTTTTTAATTAAGGACCCTAAGTCTAACTTAGGAAAATTAAAAGATTAATGTGAATTAAATTAAACATGTGATGAGAATGTTCTAAGTGACGTGGATCAAGCAGCTTCTAATCTTAGCTATTGATTATAGATTAGATTATGACTGTTGGTTTTCCAACGAGAAAAGTATAAGAGAAGGGCTTGGGGTTAGTTGGAGAACACACACATTGGCAGAGCACTAAAGCTAAGTCAAAATTCTAGAGCGTGGTTTGCTAAGAATTTTGAAGTGAGTTTGCAATGCGGTGAGGGGTAGAGATTGGCAAGGGATGATTTGATCCTAGGCCAAGAATACAACATCGACAGAGAGGCAATGTACCAGGTAGCGCAGAGGCCAGCCAAAGATACACATTTCAGCCAGAGCCCAACAGAAGGCATCGTTGAGGCATCAACTACCCTTCAGGGGTGACGCAGGCCCAGTCAGGGCAGCGCAGGGCCAACGAAAGCCCAGGAAGGCTGACGCAGGCCCTTCCAGGGCAACGCAAAGGCTGACACAGGCTAGTTAGGCTGACGCAGAGGGCTGAGGGTCAGTGCTGGGGTTTCCGGTGGGCCAGAAAGGGCTCGAGTTCTGGAAATCTCATTTGAGGGTGTGAATCAGCCATATTTTCTATCTCTGAGTGAAAGAGGTACTACTGCTATGTAATTTCTCTGCGTGGCGAACCATTTTGGTGCCCATATATTGTTGTATTCGAATTCTACATAATAATAAAACCATCTAGAGCTAGCTGCACCGGTTTCCTGCATTGGGTTTTTCCGGGGACATTTGTCCGAAAAATTTGTGTCACTTTGTCATATGTGCGTTATGTTAGTAAATGATCTGTAAATGTGTAGGCTGCAGTTGTGTTTACTTTGCTGATTTTACTGAATAATTCATAAAATTAACTTGTAATTTAATTCAAGTAGGAAAAGTAAATCGAGACACTGCAGTAGGATTTCTATGTTTAAAATTTTTCACATGGTATCATAGCATTGTAGATCAAGCTGAATCACCAACAAAACGACTGAAGAATTTTTGTTGCAAAGAAGGCAGCTGAAGCAACAAAGTTCTAGAGAGGGCATCGCAGCACTAGGAGGACGCAGTCCTAGCAGAGGCCACGCAGGGGCTGATGCAGTCCCAGCTGAGTGACGCAGAGGCAGCGTAGAGCCTTCTAGAGTGACGCAGGAGCAGCCTGTACTGCACAGTCGCTGCACAGAGGCTGCGTTGAGCCAGTTTGCTCACGCAGAGGCCAGCCAGAGGGTCGCAGTCTAGTTTTGAGGGTGTTGTATGGATCTGCAGTAGTCTGGAAGCGGAGTTTTGGATCTTGCGGAGTTTTGGATCTTCAGAGGTCGCTGGTGTGGTGGAGATTCTGTTGGTGCAGAATCATGCCTAGCTAAGTTGATAGAGAGCGGGAGGAGAACAGCCGCTCAACAATTTTTTGCCGAAGAAATATGAGGATCGATCAGGAGGGTGATCAAAGAGGGCTAATTCAAAGGATTTGGTAGATTTCCAAGGGGGGAAATCAGTTGTCAGAGGGAGCAGTTGCTATAGAGGGTTCCTTTTCGCCAAGGACCCTAGATCTAGGCTTCTGTTGAGAGTAGCAACAACAACAGGGAGATGAGCATCTGTTTTGACAGATTGTTTAGAGCTAGATGGCGCCGTACAAACTGTGTGATCAGGATAGGTTGGACAACTTGTCCAACTTTGCTATCTGGAAGGCCAGAATCCTGACGGTCCTAGAGGCATACGCATTATGGGAACATGCAGAGAACGTCTCAACTACACCAACTGATGCTGCTCTTCTCGCGAAGCATAATGAAGCGGAGAGGCATGCTAAGTGCTTCATCATGGATAGGGTCAAGGATCATGTGGTCCGACACATTGCCGAGAAGAAGACGACTAATGCTATGTGGACAACATTGGCCACAATGTATCAATGGTAATCCGTCTAGAAGGAGATGCTTGTGGAGAACCAGATGAGGTTGTTTGTGATGAATAAGGGGGAGGAAATCGATCCTTTCCTCTTCAGCTTGCAGACGATCCAGGATTCGCTGATTTCCATGGGGGTTGAAGTGGAGGATGATGTTATGGTGAGGACTGCTCTAAATGTAGTCTCAGATGAATGGGAAACGTTGTCCAAAGCATCTTGGGCAGACAGGACCTTCCAAGCTAGGATGTGATGTGGGCTATCCTCCGACAAGAGGAAATCTACTGGATGACCAATAGACAAACCAACACCGGATCCAGCAAAGTGAAGGAGGAAGAGGAATATGCAACCCTTACATCCAAGAAGCAACAAGGGAAGAAGAAGAGGGATCTATCGAAGATCCGATGTTTCAGGTGTGGTGAACTTGGACACTTCTCCACCACTTGTCCTTTAAGGAAGAAGGACAAGGAAGTTGATTCTAAGGCTGCAACAGCTAAAGAATGTTGAGATTTTGGGGTGTTGGGGTAGCATCGGATGTGCTCCCAAACTTTGTGGAGGGACTAGAGTACATGAGATGTCCAAGACCAAGAAAGAGTTTTAAGAAATTCCATCCTGTTTAAGATTTATTTAATTAATTAATATTTTTAATTAAGGACCCTAAGTCTAACTTAGGAAAATTAAAAGATTAAAGTTAATTAAATTAAACATGTGATGAAAATGACTTAAGTGACGCGGATCAAGCATCTTCTAATCTTAGCTGTTGATTCAAGATTAGATCACGACCGTTGAAGTTTCGACGAGAAAAGTATAAGAAGAGGGCTTGGGGTCAGTTGGAGAAAGTACACAGTGGTAGAGCACTGAGACTAAGCTGGAATTCTAGGGCGTGGTTTGCTAAGAAATTCAGAAGTGTTTTGCTGCAGCGAGGGGCAGTATTGGCGAGGGGGATGGTGTAGTCCCAAGCCAAGAGTGCAACGAGGGCAGAGAAGTAATGGACCAAAGCAGTGCAGAGGAAGCAACAACTACACAGCAGCTACACAGAGCAGCCATAGCCCACCAGTGGCAGCGTGGAGGCAACATGAGGCTAGGAGGGCTGACGCAGTGTCAGGAGGGCTGATGCAGTCCCAGGAGGACTGACGCTGACCAACCAAGGAAACGCAGGGGAAGCGTAACCCAATCTGGGGTGACGCAAGCCCTTCTTGAGCAGCGCAGGGGCCGACGCAGGCCAATAGGGCTGACGTAGAGGGCTTCAGAGCAACGCTAGGATTTCTGAAGACTAGAAAAGACTGAGTTTTGTAAATCCCATTTGAGGTTGTGAATCAATCAATTTTCTGTCTCCATAACAGAGGTATAGCTACAGTTTTATTTCTCTATCGGGTTAATCAGTTTGGTGCCCAGATTTTTTGTACTTAGATTCTGCTTAGTAATAAAAACCCTTCAGCAGCCAGAAGACCGATTTTCCCGCATTGGGTTTTTTCGGGGATAGTTGTCTAGAAAATGCTTTTGTGTCACTTTGTCATTGTGCATGTTATTCAGTTTAGATCTGTATGTGTAGGCTGTTAATGTATTTTCTTCGATGTTAATATTGAATATTTCAGATTAATAACTTGTCTAAGTAGGAGAAGTAAATCAAGATTTAATAGTAGTGTTTCTGCATAAGTATATTCAGAAATTTTCACAAAGAAGATGATGGCTCTGATGATGATGTGGCCCTGAGTGCTCATGTGCCTCGAGAGAAGAGGTGGGGCAATATTGATCTGTAGAGCAGCTATGGAGTGGAGGCAAGATCCTTGAGGTGCCCAACCCTTGGATCACATACATGCTATGGGAGCCTTAAGACAGTAGCGGGGATGACTAGAGTCAGTGGGTGCAGAAGATCACAAAGAAGTGGAGGGCAGAGCTGGGACGCTATAGAGGGAGCAGTGCAATGCAAAGACAGAAACAACGTAGAAGCAAAGACGCGGAGGGGCTAATGGGACTTCAACAATGCAGAGGAGGAAGTGCTTACGCATTGTAGAGTTGTAGCAGCACAATGGATTCAGGAGAACATCACAGAGCAACAAGCAAGGGAGCTTTAATGATGAGATGCAGACACGACTGACTTGTCTGTCAGTGATTGGGTAGGGGTCCTTCAGTTGCTTACTTCTCAGCAACTGAGTTGCAGTGCAACAGTTAGCAATGGAAGTGCTATGGGAAACATGATGCAACAATTTGAGAGGGCGCTATAGTACAAATGTGGCAGAGTCATGGGGAACAATATGGAGAGCAGCAACAACGCAGTGATGGAGGGCAGTAGGCCAAGCATTAGCACAGGGACCGATGCCAAAGATCAAGGCAATTCTTCAGTGTGGAAGTATTGCTAGAGCACACTCCTCACTAAGAGGGAGTGTTGATATTTCGGGGTAGTATCATATGTGCTTTAGCTCCGAAATTTTGTGAAGGAGCTGGAGTACATGAGATCTCCAAGTCCCAAAAAGCTTTTGGAGAAATTCCATCTGGTTTGTTAGTTATTTAAATAATTAATATTTTTAATTAAGGACCCTAAGTCTAACTTAGGAAAATTAAAAGATTAAAGTGAATTAAATTAAACATGTGATGAGAATGTTCTAAGTGACGTGGATCAAGCAACTTCCAGTCTTAGCCGTTGAGTAGAGATTAGATCACGACTGTTGGTTTTCCAATGAGAAAAGTATAAGAGAAGGGCTTGGGGTTAGTTGGAGAACACACACATTGGCAGAGCATTGAAGCTAAGTTGAAATTCTAAGGCGTGGTTTGCTAAGAATTTCAAAGTGAGTTTGGAGTGCGGTGAGGGGCATAGATTGGCAAGGGATGATCTGATTTGAGGCCAAGAATACAACATCGACAGAGAGGAAGTGTACCAGGTAGCCTAAAGGCCAGCCAAAGATACGCATTTCATCCAGAGCCAAGCAGAAGGCAACGCAGAGGCAACAACTACCCTTCATGGGTGACGTAGGCCCAATCAGGGCAGCGCAGGGGCAACGTAAGCCCAAGAAGGATGACGCAGGCCCGTCTAGGGCAGCGCAGAGGCTGATGCAGAGGGTTGAGGGTTAGTGTTGGGGTTTCCAGTGGGCTAGAAAGGGCTCGAGTTCTATAAATTCTGTTTGAGGGTGTGAATCACTGCTTCTATCCAATAGGTTTGAGAAATGTTTCTTTCTTGTATCATGGCTCTGGCCATTTGCTGAACAAATCGGTTTTGTCTCTCTGCAACTCCATTTTTTTGAGGTGTGTTTGCAATAATATACTTTCGTTTTATGCCAAGTTCATTATATTAGTCTACAAAATCATCTGAGGTAAATTCACCTCCTCTGTTTGACCTAATGCACTTTATCTTGCACCATGTTTGGTTTTCTTCCAGTGCCTTGAATATTTTGATCTTCTCAAATGCTTCTGACTTATTTATGAGAAATGCCACCTAAGTCAATCTCGAATAGTCATTAATTATCAACATGAAATATTTTTCTCCTCTTGGTGTTTATGTTCTGGAAGTCCCACACAAATCCATATGAACTAGCTGCAAAGGCTTACTACTTGATAGCTTATCTTTGAATTTGAATGATATTCATGTTTGTTTACCCATTTGAAATGATTTGCAGATAATGTTTTGAGGCTGCTTTATTTTTGGTAGATCTCTAACTGCTCTCTTCTTACTAAGTCTGATGATGTGATCAAAATTGAGATGCCCCAATCTCCTATGCCATAGCCAAGATTCATCTTGGTTGCTGATGTAGCATTCTTCACTCTCTTCTTTCAAGATATAAAAATTATTCTCAGTTCAAACTCCTTTAGCCATAATCTTCCCAGTAGATGTTGACTTGATTTCACAGTCTTGAGCTCTAAAAAGAACATCACAACCTTTATCACACATTTGACTTGCACTCAACAAATTATGTTTTAGACCATCTACAAACAGTACATCCTGAGCCATTCCTCTTCCATTATTCAGAATGACTGTACCATTTCCTCTAATTCTTCCTGCTTCATCATTGTCGAATGTAACATTTTCAGTTTTATTTTCATCTAGGGATACAAACTTGCTTTTATCTCCTGTCATATATCTAGAGCAACCATTGTCCACATACCATTTACTGTTTTGATCTTGAGCATATAAAACTAGGTCACACTTATCAACTTTCTTTTCATTCTTCTTTCTCCATTGCATGCATCCACTTGTTCTATAATTGTTCTGAGAGGATAATCTATTGTCTGTCCTTAAGCTGACATTCATATGACTTGTGGCCAAAGTTGTGACAATGGAAACATTCAGTTATATCAAGGAGAGGAGTATATGGATTTTTGTTTAGATTCATGTTTGTTTTGATGCATGTGAATCCAATTATTAGTCTTACTCTTAGAATTTCCCAAATCAATTCTTTAGACATAAGCTCTACAATATGTGGCTTTATGTCCAAATTTTTTACAGCAGTAACAATATCCATAAAAAAATATTCGTACTTGGTAGTGGATGTCATTTGAGGATATAAACATAGACTAGACATTTGTTAATCTTGTCTCCATAAGAAGTAAGCTCTCTGATAATTTGTTGTTTGTTTATCCATTCCTTTTGTCTTATGTACTTTTTCGGTAGTGTTTCTTTGCAGTTGTTCATTTGATGTTGAGGTGTTGCTCAAATTTTCGTTCTTAGATTGATGTGAACTATCATTGTCTCCCCTGAAATCTTTTACAAAAGTGATTGTCCTTTTATCCTTTGCCTTGGATTCATTGGACTCTCCTTCATAGCCTAACCCAGTCTTTATGAGTGGAGACCTCTGAGCATTTAATTTCACATCCAATTGTTTATAACCTTTTATTTGTTGAATATTCATGTTTAATTCAGTTTGTTCCTTCTCTAATATCTTCTTTAGACTTACCACCTCTTCTTCCAATATTTCACACTCGTAGATTTTCTCTTTTATTTGTTGCATCAAAATGTCTTCCACCTTCTTTGTTTCTTCAAGTTCAACTTTCAGCTTGATAATTTTTTCTGAATTTGGTTCTTCTTTTACATTTTTCAATAATATCTCTTTCTAATTTCTATTCTTTAGTTTACGCCTTTCTATTTCATCTAGGTCACTGATCAACTCCTCCTCAACGTCTACCTCACCTTCCTCTTCTTCATATTCCTGACATTCTTTTTCAAGTTCTTCCAAGGCCATCAACATGAATTCACTGGTTCCTTCTTCACTAGAGGATTCATTGGAGATTTCAGATACACTGCTATCTTCTTGAGCGTAGAAGATTTTTATTTTAATTTCTCTCTCTCTCTGCATTTTATTAGACTTGTTCGTTTCTTTCCATTTAGGCTGGTTTTGTTCTTTCTTGTAAGGACATTTTGAGGCATAATGTCTCACTCTTCCGTGGGAGTTTTCCTTTGTACTTACCTGTACCTTTCTTCAATATTCTGACAAATATTGCTTCTTCGTCATTAGAACCTGAGCATGAACATTCCTTTTCTTCTATGGACTTGTCTGCCTTGAAAGCTGCCTCTCTAGTGACTGCCTTCGTTTTTGGAATTCTCATCTCATATGCTGTCAAAGAGCTAAGTAGTTGATCCCTGTTCAAAGTCTCAAAGTTTGTTGTCTCTTCTATAGCTAAGACCTTAGGATTGAATTTAGAAGGTAATGACCTCAATATTTTTTGAACTATTACACTTTCTTTGATTGTTTCTCCTAGAGCCATCATGAAATTTACGACTTCGTGACATTTACGACTTCATTAACTCTTAAAAAGAATTTAGCTATATCTTCATCTTCATTCATTTGTAAGGTCTCAAACTGCGTTGTATATACTTGTAATTTGGCCATATTTACCTTTTTATCTCCTTTGTGAATATTTTCTAATTTAGGGTAGATAACGTTGGTTGTCTAACAATGCATTACTTTAATAAATTCAGATTCACATAGACAACTCAGAGCATTCATAGCTTTTCAATTAGCTCTGAAATCCAGTTTGGCATCTTTGTCACTAGTCGTTTCCTGTGGTTCTTCATATCCTACCATCACAATAGTCCAAACTTCTATTCAAAGAGACATCAAATATGTCTTCATTCTCACTTTCTAGAAAGCATAGTTTGTACCAGTAAATAGAGGGGATTTATTTGTTGAACATCCTTCTTGACTAGCCATTTTATTGACTTAGGACCTCCTTCCAAATGTTAGACTGCTTTTGAAGGAACTTGACTTTAATACCAATTGATATTTATGTTTGGAAATTACTGAGAGAAGGGGGGGGGGTGGTGAATCAATAATTTAAGACTTTACTTTTTGCTCAACTTAATTTCATTTTATGTAGCTAATAGTTTATGTATTTTCTCCATTATTATTGAACTCCTTTTGCAGGTGTCAGAGAAAGAAATTTGCAGATATACTTATCAAGAATTCAAGAACACTCACACAACATTCAAGAATAAACACACGAAGAAAACAAATATAGGAGGAAACCCCGAAGGGAAAAAGCCATGAATTTTAGGCTGAAAGTGATGTGAAGGTAAACTACTACTTATTACATCATATTTTTTTAGGTTCCAACCTACAAGAGGTTCCTACCCCAAAGGAAGCTCCAACTCCCACAAATTTTCTGCAGTCTACAACCCACATGAGGCTCCTACTTCAAAAGGCTACAACCTGTTCTTTATCATGCTACAACATAGAAAGAAACAACAATCTCTCAGTCACAACATCAAGTCACGAATATTGATTACCTTATATACAATTTTGTTGTCGAGTCTATTGCAAATCTGCACTGCTTCTCCTTTCCAACTTCATGCGTCTTGTGTTGTTGCTCATTAAATTTCTTATGCAGACTACTTCACTTCAAAGGTTCTATTTTCATTCCACATTATATGTTTTATAAACAAGCAATATTGGTTGTTTGTATTCTTTGCAAGAATATGAAATGAAACATTGTCTCTTGGACTTCTAAAAATTTCTCATAAGTTTGTCTCTTCATTTTCAGTTTTGAAGGAAAATTTGTAATATAAAATATAGAGCTGAAATAAAACAACTCAATCAATAATAATTACAAGGAGACAAATCAGAATTGTATTATCTACATTTTTCTGTACAATGAAAGCATATATTTTTCAAATTTTGTCTCAATATTTTATGTTCCATTTAAACAATTTTCAGCGTTCACATGTAATTTTAAGCCTTTGCACTTCACATCACTTTTAGCCTTTACAATTACATCAATATTGATCGACATTAATCAATCATCTTACTGATAACAAGTTTCCTTATCATGACCATTTGACATCAATGCCAACAATACCAACAAGAGATTATTCTTCTACTCACAAATGTGGACACCCATTAACAAGGGTGCACTAGTGGACAATTGTCTATTCATTATTTTTGGGATTTGGACCTAGTCTATCCTTAAACCAAGAAGGTGCCCTAACTTCTTGTTTCTATTTTGGATTGTGGTTGCAACTACTACTTTATTCATTGATTGGCTTGATTGTTGGAGTTAGCTAAAGGGGATAATATTAATCTATTTTCTCGAGTCATTTATTAGAGGAAGTTGAAATCTCAACAAACCTTTTGCTATTTTTAATAAGAAAGTTGTTTAGTCTCATTTTTATCGTATTTGTTGGAGAGAAGAGTGAATCTAGAAAGCCAAAGCATATACTATTGTATGAGTTAGAACTCAAATCAATATAAAAATTGTTCACTCCATGTGCAACTTGGATTGCATTTCAATGATCAATGGAAGTGTTGGTTCCTGGTAAATAAGAACAACCCAAGAACACATTCACTGATGATTAGAGATCCTCCCACTTTAGGTGAAAAGGGTTGGCCTCCCTTCACCTTAGGGTGTATTAAGTGTGTCTAATGTTAATTAAATAATTAAAAAAAAATCAAATAGAATAAAACCAAATTAATGATATAAAAGAATGAAAAGTTTAATGGTTTAGTTTTGGGGAAATGAATGTATATGCAAGTATAAGATTCATGATTAAAATAAATAATTGAAGTACAAAATTAAAATAAATATCTCGAACCTACATTAAAGAAAAAACACATGAGAAAAATAAACTAAAACATAAATAGAGATAAAATAAAATAAAAACTAAGATATCTCTAGATCTTAAGTATAGTGTTATTTAAATGTGAATATAAGATAACTCAATATCATGTATTATATTACTTTATAAATAATACATAAAACAAATGCTAACACATTTATTCCAGCAATAATATATATTGACAAATAAATGAGTTCAATAAATATTATAATAGAATAATAAAGTTCATGTTAATTATCAACCTGTTAATAATTATTATGGTAGAGATATACAACACAATAAATTATATAAAGAAAATAAAACAAAATAAAGAAAATAAAGAAAAATAAAATAAAGAGAAACTGGTATGTATGATATTTAAATAAAATTTGCAAGTGAAGTGTAAATAAAATAAAGAGAAACAGGTATATATGATGTTTAAATAAATTTTGCAAGTGAAGTATGGATAACATGTATCATCATGACCTCAAATTGCAACATATCATTTAAATCTGATTTAAAACCTTTATAAATAGCATGTATTTTAAAATATTACATCAATTTATGCGTGTAAGATTCATTGTTTAATCAAGTTAAATCAGAAATCTTGCACATTTAACTAGTAAATGTAAACCCTAAATAAAATAAAATAAAAACACAGAAAGAGAAATAAAATAAATATTCTTATTTATGTGATTTCTTTACTAATTATTGCAAATAAATAGTTAATGCCATGCATTAGTATATTTAATCAGCAATAAACCAAAGAAATATCTTCATTTGAACACTTTAGATAGTATGTATATCCCGAAAAAAAACAAATTAAGTAATGACTAAGTGAAATACAAATTGATCATGTCAAATTTCTAAATCATTAGGTTAGATGAGAATATTCAAAATTAAATAAAAAGAACAAACATAAACAAAGAGAATTCACGTAAATAAAGAGAATGAAAGATAATTATTTATTAAAATTGCATATTTTTAAATCATAAGTCTCTCATGAATCCAATTTGTACAACATGTGTAATCATGCTTCTGTAAGCATGAATCCTTTTCTCCCAAAACTCTTCCATTACTGACCCTCTCAAATGAGTGATGAGGTTTTATATACAAAAATACTCAATAACGAAAACATAATTGCGCACATAACTAGCCTAGATCCATCTTAATTTTGGATCTATCAAGTTCCGAGAGGGATCAAATCTCTGGCGGTGAAAAACTCTTTTTTGAATGCAAAACTTGAGGAAATGTTTTCACCTTGAAAGATTTGATCCCTCTCGGTGCTTGATAGATCCAAAGTTAAGATGGATCTAGGCTGGTTATATAATACTATATAATATCTATATTTGTATCTATGTGTCTCTTTCTTATTCCCTCTCCCTATCTCTCCTTCCAAACATGCACACTCTCTCCATATATATCTCTCCCTCCCTCCCTCTTCCTCTCTTCCCCTTCTCTCTTTTTCTTGCCCTTCTTTCCCACTCTCTCTCTCTCTCCTCTCCCTCTTACCTCCCACTCTCCTCTCTCCCCCCCCTCTCTCTCCATCTCTCCTTTGTTAGTTCCTCACTCTCTCCACCTTTCTCCCTCTATGTATTTCTTCTTCCCTCCCTCTTTCTCCCTCTCCAACTCCATCTCTCTCTCCCTCTTTCTCTCTCCTCTCTATTTATTACTTTCTCTTCCTTCCTCTCTTTGTCATTCTCTCGCACCTCGCTCAGTCTCTCCCCCCCTTCACTCACATGCACTCTCTCTCTCTCCATATTTGTTGTGTCCCCTCTCTCTTTTCCCCTTCTCTTCCTATCTTTGTCCTCTCGTCTTCTCTCTCCCTCACTCTCTCCCCATATCTCCCTTGTCACTCCCTCTCTCTCTCCACCTCTACCTCTATGTATTTCTTCTTTCCTCCCTCCCTCCCTCCCTATATCTCTCTTCGCCCTCCACCTTTGTCACTATCCCCCTCCCTCTCTCTCTTAAATTTGATTCCATGATATTGTCTTTAAGAAAGTATCTAAATTAAAAAAAACTCAATTGATTGTAAAATATTAAATATATATTTTGGATCAATCATGTCAAAGGAAATACAATAATGAAAAACTTAAAACAATCATGCACTATCTTTCCTCGATTATTGTTAGTCAATTTGCTTGCTCTCATCACTTGGATACTTGGTTAACATGGATCTATGCCGGTTCTTAATTATATTATTTATATTATATAAATATCACATCTTTATATATAAAAATATTCTCATTTTTAAATTTATTAAAACCTTGATTTAATTTCTATGAGAATCTTTTTAGTAGTCATAGGGACAGAGGGTTTAGATATATTTCAAAAGTAATGATAACTGTTTTCCTTTTAGATTTAATTAAAAGAATATTATAAAATGAATTAAAATAAAATATTTATAAAATATTTTGATTATGAAATAAGTTATCTTTTTTAGGCATATAATATTGATAAGCTAGAATATTGACCCATGGTATTGTAACAAAGCCTATTTACATGTTGATAGTATCCACATTAAAGTGGGGGTGAATACCTATGGTTAAGAATCATGTCATATTGTTATAAAATATTTTGATTGTGAAATAAGTTATGGTTTCACAAGTTAATGACAAAATCAAAATATAACACATTGACTTTAACTTTAACTTTTTATTAATTGGGCCAACATTTAAATCTTTACACACGTTGGACTTTATATTACTTTTAACTTTTTTGTTTATTACTTTTATTGTTTAATCTTTTTTTTCATTGAGCCAACACATACAATCCTTACGCCTACATGTGTACCCCTATATTGGGTTGACATTGGCATTAGATTAAATTTATTTAATGTTAAATTTGTTAAATGTTAAATGTTAAATGTTAAACATTTATGCTCGACATCTACCCCATACTGGGCTATAGAGCGCCTCTCACGCGATTAAAAAAAAAAGAGAAATAATTTGTAGCAACAATGAACAAAACTATATATATTTATTATTAATGATTGAATAGATGATTTCCAGAGTGAGCTTAAATACAACCCTAAGTGCCTCTTGGAGAATGGGCATGATCTTTGATCATGCCCTTTTCCTTAATTAACTAATAGTTATAGGGATCATTAAATTTTATATAACATTTCCTTCCTCCCAAAAGATGCTTTGTCCTCAAAGCATACTTAACGATGGATGCTGTTGATGAAACGCTTCAGTCTCCCAAGATGCTTCTTCTTCCGGTACGTCCCACTTGATCAGATATTCCTTGACTACTCGAGATCAAAGCTTCTTTTCCTTGATGGAGATGATACTTTTTGGCTCTAAAATAACCCCTCCTTCGTCATCTAAAGACGAAAGTGTTGTTTGCACTGACTGATGTTCACAAAGTTCCCTTTTTAGGCATGATACATGGAAGACGTTGTGAACATGAATTTTATCAGGAAGGCTTAAACTATATGCAACTTGGCTGAACTTTTTGTTGATTTGGTATGGTCCATAAAACCTTGGTGCCAAATTTTTTTTCCCTTTTTTCTTTAAAGGCAACTACTTGTATGGCTGAAGTTTGACAAATACCCATTCTCCAACTTCAAATTCTCTCTCAGTTCTGTTTTAGTCAGCTTGCTGCTTCAAACGATTTCTTGCATTATTTAGATTTTCTTTTAGAGTTGGACGGATTTTTGGGTTTCTTCTAACTGTATTTTAACAACTGGTAGTTTCTTTTGGATGATAGCAAAGTCCTGCCATTTCGGAGGTTCGTACACGTACATAGCTTGAAATGGATTCATTTTCGCTGAGGTGTGGTAAGTAGAAATGTACCACCATTTTGCGAGATGTAACCACTAAACCGACTTATTTTCTTTGTCTGTGGCTTAAAAAAGTAGATAGGATTCCAACTAAACACTTATTGACAACATCAGTTTGACCATTTGTTTGAGGATGGTAAGCTGAACTCACGTTGAGGTAGGTTCCTATATGATTGAAAAAATCCCTCCCAAAATTACCTTTAAATTTGGCATCTCTATTGTTCACAATGACCTTGGGAAATCCATGTAATTTGTAAACATTTTTGCAAAATATCTCAGTGATTTGTTTTGGTGAATCTCATTTCTTCATTCCAATAAAGTGAGCATACTTGGTGAGTTTGTCGACTACTACAAGAATTTTATCTTTACCCTCAGACACATACAATCCTTTGATAAAGTCCATTGATATTTCTTCCCATTTCTAATTCAGGATGTTTAAAGGATGAAGTAATCCACGGGTCACAATATTTTCATTTTTATTCCTCCGACATTTATCGCATTTTGCTACATATTTCTGAATAACGTTACTCATTCCCTTCCAAAAGAATGATTGACATGCATTATGGTAGGTTTTAAATAATCTTACATTTCCAAATGGAATGAACAAAGTTTGTTACTCAAGTAAAATACTACATAAGACTTGGAATATGAAAATATCCATTGAGGATACAAATATTATTATATATAAAATGTATGAGGAATCAAAAAAATTGTGGGTGCTATTGATATTGATCAGAACCATTACATTTTTTTTCTTGATATGTCCTTTTAATTTGAAGTTTTGAGGTTGTGATATAACTATCATGGCTAACAGTGATACTTGTGGAGTACTCTCATCATCTGTTTCAGGGGAAAAGTGTGGCGAATCTTCAATTTCCTCTACTTCCGATTCTTCATTGTCTAAATCATTGGTTGCTTCACATGTATATAAATTCTTGGTTTCTTTCCCTTTAGCACACCTATGTCTCGGGTCCCATTTTTCGCCACAACGTCTGCATTTTCCTTCTTTCATTCTTTGCATTTCCAAATTAGTTTTGTCTCCTTCACAAAGATGTGGTGGAACATATTTTGTATTATCCATGTTCACAGATTGGGGAAATATTTATCTCAAATATACTCTTTCAACCTTTGACCACAACATCTTTTCAAATTTCTTTTCAACAACTTTTGCTTTTTGTCTTGCTACTACTATCGATGTAATGTCATAAAGCTCAAGTTTTGCTTGTAGATGGGATTTAAACCCTGTGATATATGATTGAATGAGACAAGTTTAACATATTCTAAGTATTCATGTGGCTAAGGTTTCCCATTTCCGAGTGTATTCATCCACGTTGCCTTTTTGTTGCAATTTAGTGAGTGCTGAGAAGAACTCTTCCTCCTTGACGCCTTGAAATCTCTTAAAGACTGCATTTTTGAACTTTTTCCAACTAATGGCAAGTGTTGACTTCTTCCACCACAATACCAATTATATGCTTCACCTTCCATTTGCATGGATGCATGTATGATATTTTCATCATCATTATCAATACCGTAAATCTCGAAATATTCTTTTGTTTTATTGAACCAAGTCACATTGCCTTTTTCATTTTTGTCAAATTTGGAGAGCTCAAGTTTTGCTCTTCGTTGATATGTAGTTAACGACGGAGCGAAGAAGGGAATTGATTTGAGATTGGAATATTTGTGTATGGATTCCAAAGATGCCTATTTTGGAAGTTCATGTTACTATTTTCTTGATTAGGTATGGAAGATGTCTTTGGAGACTCGGGTTTCTCATGTGGTTTTGACGAGTTTGATGAATTTGGAGAATTGAGATGTTGAGTAGCTTCTTTATTCTAGGGTATTTGATCAGGTGTAATCTTCAGGCTGTTACGAATACATGTCAACATCACCGTAGCTTGATCCACCTTACTTGTAAGGTTTTCCTAATCCTTTTTAAATTCATTCTTGTTCTCATCGAGCTAACTCTCTATTCTCTTTGTTGTGTTCTTTAGCTCTTTGATTTTATTGCCCTGTCTGGATACCTTAGTCCCAAGGTCTAACAATCTTTCATTGAAATCGACCATCGACATTGATGAAGCCATTGATTTGGTATGCGACAGAGTATACTTATCCAACTTAATTTTTTTTCTTTCTTAATTTGACCCTAATTATTTATTTATTTTTTAATAGTAAAATTAATTAATTATGATTATATAAATTTATCAATTGTTTGATTTAACGTTATAACCTAGTCCACCCACCATATATTATATAATTAATTTGATTAATAGTGTAACTATATATCACACCTATCCACCCACCGTAACACCTCGTATAACCTATCTGCAACAGATCACTTATCTCCCACCGTATCAGGGAGTCACATCGTATCACTTTATCTCTGTTTGACCCGTCACACTCCCTCTCACTTTAACACCCTCTTCCGTATCACACTTCGGCGAATGTCAACAACTTGTCTGTGTATGCCGCGACAACATAATTATTCCCTTGCGTGTTTCGTTGTAGTGTGATTGTCAAGCAAGGTATATTGAGAATGAGGGACTGTAGGCCAATGGAACATGTAGCGTAGTCAACGAATTATCTGTTGAAGGAGATCGTGAGTAGAGTCGATGCAACAACAATTCACTGTGTAAACAACGAGCAACAAACTGATGGGACACCAAATTATATAGTCTCCTTGATGTACGGTGGAGGATCTAATATCAAATGGAGAAGAAAATCTCAACAATGAACAAAATTATATATATTTATTATTAATGATTGAATGGATGATTTACAAAGGGAGAGGCTTTGGCTTAAATACAACCCTAGCCTTAATTAACTAATAGTTACAGGGATCATTAATTTTATATAACATCTTTCTTTTATTATTGTTAGTTAATTTGCTTGCTCTCATTACTTGGATACTTAGTTAACATGGATCTATGATGGTTCTTAATAATATTATTTATATTATATAAATTTTACATCTTTATATATAAAAATATTTTCATTTTAATTTTATTAAAACTCCGATTTAATTTCTATGAGAAAATTTTTAGTATTCACGGGGACAGAGGGTTTAGATATATTTCAAAAGTAATAAAAACCTTTTTCCTTTTCGATTTAATTAAAATAATGTTATAAAATAAATTAAAATAAAATATTTATAAAATATTTTGATTATGAAATAAGTTATGTTTTTTGGGTATATAGTATTGATAAGATAGAGTATTGGCCCATGGTATTGTATCACATCCTATTTACATGTTGATAATATGGGAGTGAGTATCTATGTTAAGAATGAGTCCTATTGTTATAAAATATTTTGATTGTAAAATAAATTATGGTTTCACAAGTTTATAACAAAATCAAAATATAACAAATTGACTTTAACTTTAACTTTTTATTAATTGAGCCAACATTTAAAGCTTTGCACAAGTTGAACTTTATATTACTTTTAACTTTTTATTTACTACTTTTAACTTTTATTGTTTTATCTTTTTTTAACTGGGCCAACATATAAATGTTAAATGTTAAACATTTACACCTACATGTGTACAATATATTGGTAGACATTGACATTAGATTAAATTTATTTAATGTTAAATTTGTTAAATGTTAAATGTTAAACATTTAAGCTTGACATCTACCCCATACTGATTTGTAGAATGCCTCTGGCCCAATTAAAAGAAAAAGAAAAATAATTTATTGATACAGTTTCATTACATCTTCCTCCTTATTATTAACTTTATTAGTATTAAGTTTATGTATAATCTCTTCATTGGATAGATTTACCCAAATCTTTCACATGACAAGCATTTTAAATAGCCTTTATTTGTTTTTCTTGCATGAAAGAAAAATAAGAACTAAGATTAGTTTAACTGTAAAAACACAATAATAAAAGAAATTAAATAAAAACTCACTCTTTATAATTATCTCATAATATTGTTTCACCTATCTTTATAAAATGAATTTTCATTTTTAGACTGGATAAAACTTAGTGATTCTTTCAGTTATATAAAAAACATTACGTTATAAAATATGTTTTACAAGTGAATTTACTTTCTAGAGCTTTTAGGGTTTTATAAAATGCAAAATATTGAATGTGGATTAAATTGGAAATCGTTTTTAATTTATAACTTTGAAATTTTTGTCTTTCAAATAATGTAAATGAACAATTAGATTTCCAATAAATAAAACTGGTTTAGATTTGATAAAAAAACTAATTATTAGATTTTCTAATGTGCTGAAACAATTTAAAATTTATTTCAGATTTTTAAAAATATTAACTAATTCTCTTAAATGCTCCTCTGCTACAAATAAATTTCTTTTAAATAATCTTATGCTACAAATAAATTTCTTATATCCATTCAACCTATATATATATATATATAATTTTAAGGTTATGGATAATTTAGAGATAAAATTGGTATATGAGATTTTCTTGTTTGTGGAACAAGAGACTAACTTTCAGGGAAGGATATGACTACTAAGTCTACGAAAGCATACGTATACTATCCCTCTAGTTTTAAACCTGTGACCTCTTAAAAAAACATATGCTCTTAATAAAATTTGAAACTTATAATTTTTTTATATCTAGGTTATTAGATGTGATATCATTGGAATCCCTTGGGAGGAGAGAGAAGACAAAATGCGATTTAGACTCGATGAAATATGGATTGTCGGGCCAGAACTTGGCTTCTTGTTAATATTGTTTGTTGGGCCCGATGGGTTTACTTGCAGAGTAGAGCATAAAACATTAAAATGTTTCGTTGACTTTTAAATCCGTTGGGTAATTAAAATTTTCGTTGGCTTTAATCATTTTAAAAGGGCACAAAGTTTTATGAGGGGATTTAAGAATTCATTGGTTTGCATATGATTTATTCCACCTTCTTAATTTAGGTGATTGGTTTGCATTTGCATGATATAGGAATAGTTAAGGTTAACTTATGTTTTATTTATTTTATGGTTTATTTATTTATATTTTATATTGGTTTAATTTATTTTCATTACTTAATTTTTATTTTATTAAGTTAGGTTTATATTTATTTAATTTTGTTTTATTTATATTTTATTTTTAATTTTTAATTTTTTATAATTATTTTAATTAAATTTTTGTATTTTGATTATTAATTGATTTTATTTTATTATTAAATTTATAATTATTATAATAATAATTATAACATATATTTATAAAGGTTTTGTTATTGAAATTTTTATTTTTTATTTAATGCAATAATAATTTTTAAAAGTTATAATGATTATTATAACAATATATTTAATATAGGGTAAACATAAATGTTTTGTCATAAAGATTTGAGAATGTGATTTTAACTTTATGAATACAAAAAGAAGTCATATGATGGGAAAACGTTTACAAAACTCACGAAGATAACTTAGTTCTAAAAAGAGCCAAATCAAGCATCAACGAGAAGAAATTGTGAGTAAGCTAGCTCGAAGCTTTGGACTTTACGCTGTCTTGTGTATGTATTTGTTGCATTCATTTATGTTCATTTCTATATTGTGGATTAATGTTCTAGGGAATCATTAAGAGTTTATGTTTTCTAGTATTATGAATGACAAAGGCAACAATAAATCCATGAAGAAGCACCATGCTACATTAGAGGAGCTTATAATATTAAGGTAACACTATCACTCTAGTCTTTGGTTATCTACCTTTAAGATCACATCATTAGACACTACATCATTTGATTAGGTGTGTTCATAGACAATCTTGCATAAGGGGCCACCTTATTGCTGCTTTGAGTTGGAGATCTATATAGGCCATCTCCTTCACAACCTTGTAAGATTTAATCACCAAAATTAAGGTTGATAATTCACATCGCTTGATAGTTTTTTTTATCCTAAGCCAATTGTTGGGCCAAGTTAAGGAGTGTAGAATATGTCATATGGTTTCTTATAGCCCTTTATTCGTTTTCTTGAAATAGCTTAAATGGCTACATAGCCCAAATAGATAAGGAACTAGACTTCGTTTAATGTATCACAACAAACTCATTTTATCATTTTTATAATTCATTTTGCATTGTTTCTAGGCTATCTTTACTCTCTCTTTACCACATGAAGTGAGCTTAGTAACTAATAGGGAAACTCTCTTGGATAGGAACCTTTTCCTTAGTCTAAAGTGCAAAGTGTTGGTGAGGTGACTATTATTGCAAAATCTAGCAGGCCTAGTGCAAAGCCTAATTAGGTTGATGCAAACCTTGTGGCAACAAGAGACCGACCATCGTTGTCACCCTGGAAACCTTCCTATAGCTATTTAGGACTATGTAAACCAAAAGGGAGGATTCCTCATTATACAAATTACCTAAAGATATTCAATAAGAAGGGTTCAAGGTGGTAGATAGGTCTAATGATCAGGATAGGGTACTGAAAAATCTAGAAGGGTTGAGATACCAGAGTACAAGCACTATATCCTTAAACCAATTATAGAGGTGTTATAAGTTAGGGCTTTACATATTTTTAATAATATGGAATGAAATGTCATATAACAACTAGAATAAATATTCTTACAATGATAAATCAACAAATGATCAAGAATCTCAATTAGATATACAAGGTTTGTGGTTTGTAATTGAGTTTTTATGGCTGAAACATGCATAAAAAAACAATATACTTAGGACGTTAGCCCTAGAATTTGGGTTTTATAATGCAATAAATGCTATATTTTTCTTTTTATTAATTATTTAATGCAATCCCTACTAAAAGGGAAATAACATATCTAGTAAAACATATTTTTTTGCAATATTTAAAAGAAACCCCAACCCTAAACCTAGATATCTCGAATTTTAAAGAGAAGTGAGAGAAAATAATTAGAGAGACCGATCTCCACGACTTAGACTAATTCCTTGATATAAACAGGCAATGGAGTTACTTAAGGAAATCCCAATGGTGTCGAACTTGAGGAAGAGAGATAGAGGGCTAAATCCTCTTCTTACAAGCTCTAGTGGTTTCCTTAATAAGGAAATTTTAAATTCCGGAGATGCACAATTCAGAGTTATCTTGAAATATTCACATAAAACAATTTTGCATAGTATAAAGAATGAATATTTCTAGATAAATAAAACAATTTTAACCATGACACATGAAGAAGCCTTAATATAAAAAATATAGCGTGCAAAAATAGAAGATAAGCAATAAACTTACAAAATTTCCACAAGAATATCTTTAATCAATCCTAAGAAACCAACTTCAAGCGAAAAATCCTCATTGCAGCCAAGTAGAAAAGAGACAAAGAACTAGTGTGGAATTCCAAGGAGAGAGAAGTGTGATAATGAACGATAATGAATAAGTGAATAAGGTTCCCCTCTATTTATATGAGGTTAACCAAGCCTTATTTCACTAATTTTACAAACAAGACCCTAAAATAATTTACTTGAACATTCAAAGGTCAAACATCACAAGGAAACCTTGAAATAACTCTAAAATATAACGAAATGCCAAAAAGAGCCCACACATATGGGAGACAAGTGATCTCCACCATGACGTTATTATCCAAAATAGGAAATAAGGCAACAAGGAACTAAGAAAAGGGTCCAATGGTGCTCCTTAGTCCAAGAAAATCCCAAAGTGCATGTTTACATCTTCAATGACTCCTCCTCCATCATGAAATCATCCAATAAAGGCCCTATGTCACACTTTTAAAAAATGTGGGAATGACATGGCACTTCTAAGGGAAATCATTGGAATCAAATAGGATGTGACAACCCTCCCAAGTCATCTCAGGGATAAACATCTTCATCTGGGCTTCAGAAAAATCATCCATCAAACATAGTTAAGACCAACCTAGGGGTGCCCTAGGTCCATCTGGGCACATTGTCAAATATTTCAACACCGAAGCTTTCAATCTTAATGTTTCAAAATCTTGAGTCTCATCAAGAGGAGTAGTATCATGTGGAAGCCACTCAAGGCCTAAGACTTATCTCTAGAGGGGAAAATTTGGGGCCACAAAGTTAGGCCTGCTCTTAGAAGGGGGAAAAAAAACCACTAAAAGGTGTTGGAGAAGAATTAAACCATCCCTGAAGGGATCTCTGCTGCTTATGTGATACCACCTAAAACAAACCTCACAAGATTACGTGAGATCAAATTCATTGGGGACATAAGACCATTCAAGCATCACAATAAACCATATTTGATGTTGGGGGCCCAAAAATACTTCACACAAAACTCACCTTCAAATATCTAACTAGATTAGGGTGTAGAAATTTGCTGAATAATGAAGATTTATCCACTGAGATTATCTTGGTCACACATTAATTCGAATTCATGCATAACACATAACCTCTTCTACAATTGATCAACAATTTGCGGAAATAGAAACAGTCGCATGCGCACATAAACACAATATGTAATGGGGAAAGCTTATAGCTGAAAACCCCCAGCTATTTGTATATTATAATAGAAGAGAACATATAACAATCTCAGTACAATACTCCTCACAAGTACTCAGTACTGTCTCCAAAAGTTACACACAAACTAGCTCGGTTTTGAACAAGTCACAGGTTCAAAACTCATCCACTAATTGCCTGCCTCTATTGCGCAATCAAGGCTGGTCTAATGAGAGATCCAAGTTCGAATCTCACTGGCTCCAACTTCGCAATCATCATTGGCAATCTCCTCCAATTCTTGTGCAAATCTCATGCACAACTGCTGTCGCAACTAATAGCAAACTCACCCTTTCATCTACCTCTTCCACTGGTCTCCACTGAACTGTCCATGCACTGTAGTGAACTGATGTGTTCTTGAGTTGAATAATGATTTAATAATTAGTGAATTAAATAATATTTAATTCACTCCACTCATTACTAGTGTATTAGCCAGTTAAACTAAACACAACTAGTTCAACTAAGTTAAACCGAACACAACTCCACCAACTGTCTCATCAACTCCACCAAACTCTGCCACTGAAGTCTTAACTGAAGTCAACCATGCATGAGCTCACCAAACCCCTAGGAAAAGCGTAATTCCTTCTGTCAGGTGCATGGGCCACATCTGTAGCTCCAACTGAAGTGCTGTAAGAGAATAAACTAAAGTTTATAGTCCAAATATTATTAAGGGCTAATAATATTTGACTGACCTATTTTTAGACAGGCAGTCTAAAAATAGACTTCGACCTATATGTCTAAAAATAGAGGTCCATCTATTTTTACCAACTCGACCAATCATCCAAGATTAGCATACTGCAACTCTTAGACCATGCTCCATATGTCTAAAAATAGACTTTGCGCCAAAAATAGCCTGCGGGCCCACTTAGTGAAGGCGACTTCATTTCACTAAGCTCCATCATCTTGTTGCATTTTCAACACTCCCTCTCAACAAGATATGGATTATCTGCAACCCCTATCCTGCCTCTGTGGAATTTGAACTTGCTCCTGGTGAGCACCTTCGTCAAGATGTCAGCATCCTGATCCTCCGTGGGAACATATGAAAGCATCATGATTCTCCGCTGAACACAATCTCTGATATGATGGTACCTGATGTCGATGTGTTTGGATCTATCATAAAATACTGGATTAGCCGAGAGTTTAATGCAACTCTGGTTATCACAGTAGATCACTGTAGGCTCCAAATGCAACCCGAACAATCCAACGAGGATCTTCCTCATCCAAATAGCCTCGCATGCAGCCAAGCTAGTTGCCATGTACTCGGCCTCTGCTGAACTGAGTGCCACGGATCTCTGCTTCCTGCTGTACCAGGAAACTGCTGTCGACCCAATGCTGAAAACTCCTCCAGATGTGCTCTTTCGGTCCATTGGGCTCCCTGCCCAATCTGCATCAGTGAAGCCGGAAAGCTTCGCTCCATCCTCCTGTCTGTACCATAGACCATATCCTGATGTGCCACTAAGATAACACAATACATGCTTGCCTGCCTTCCAGAAGAGCTTGGTAGGCTTAACCATAGCTTGCGAAAGCTGGTTAACAACATAGCATATATCGGGTCGTGTATTGACCGGATACATAAGCGACCCCACCAACTGTCGATAGACAGTGGCATCCACTACCTCCGCTGAAGTAGCATCCTCCTTCCTCCAACCACCAGGAAGAGGAGTGTCAACAGGCTTGCAACCATGCATGTTGAACCTCTCCAGAATCTCCCAGGCATACTTGCCCTGAGAAACAAACAGTCCTCCACTGCGCTGCCAAATCTCCAATCCCAGGAAATAATGAAGGAGGCCCAAGTCCTTCATCTCGAACTCTCTAGCAAGGTCCTCCTTACATGAAAGTATCAACAGCTCATCACCCGTCAAAATCAGATCATCTACATACAGTACAATGATCAGCAGCTTCCCCTCCACCACAATCTGGTACAGGTTAGGATCCGCCTCACTCTTGGAGAATCCAAGCCCGGTGAAATAACTGTATATCCGTGTGTACCAAGCACGAGGTGTGTTGTACATATTTACTCCTGCATGTAAATTTTCGGCCTGCCACCTTTTCTAAATCTCTTTCAGACCTCCGCCGTGGCCTCAAACCTCATGCTCCTGTTTGATATTACTGTCTCCGCCCGAAAATCCACTCTGCAAAGGTCAAAAACCCAAATTTAAATGTATTGGGCCCCAGTTCTAAGATCTTAGCCCCCCGTGCTTTGGCTACCACATGACCCGAGCCCAAGAACTACAAGCCAAAAAGAAAGGGAGCTTATTGTTTATATTCAGGGCGTGATTATGGCCGTCCGATCGAAGTCCAATCAACGGAGCAACGATCGCCCTGTGTGTGGGGCCCAGCGCGTAGGAAACCGGCGGTATTGTCCCGCACCGCCTCCGCCAGGCCGACAGTATTCAGCATGGGAGCGGCGATTCCACAGATCGTATGTCGCGTGTCCCCAGTATGGGCAGGAAACCGCTTTCCCCCCCGCGGCCTAACCTTCAGTCAAAGGATGCGCAGCGGAATCATTACCCGTCGTCCGATCTTGTAGGCCTGATCCAACGGTTATAAATCTCTGGGTCTGCACGAGCTTTAACCTATGGTCCCTCGGGTCCCTGGCCCACCTTTTGATAGCCCCCTCGACTCGTTTTGACCATTAATCTCATTGTGATCGAGTGGCTCATACCGTCCGTCTGATCGCCCTACGACCAAGTCCTCCGCCACGTTGTCTTTCCACCTGTCCCCTCGTACGCCCACGTGTTTTCTCTCGTGCATCTGAAATATTTCCCCCCCGTCATATATATATAAGTGTGCATACGTTTTCATTCATACCCTTCTTTTTTATTCACCCTTTACGTCCAAACTGTTTTACGTAAGAAAGTTGCGCTCCGCCTGTTTAATCTATGCCTCCATTGCTTCTCCTCCACCACTCTGCATATTTTTCCTAGCCGACCATGTATCCGCTGCCCCGCCTACATCCGTGTCTCTGTTTTCTAATGTTCTGTGGGTTTTGGAGGTTTAGATGACAGAGGCCTCATAATTCATCGCCTCCATTGCGTATGATAAAAGCGTGTCAAAGGACGATATTCCGCCGGTGAAATTTAAAGAAGGCCGAGGGTAGGTGTGTAAAATGACCATCATTAAAGAAGACAAAGATATCGCCTACGAACCTCCGTATAAATCAAAGAGCGCTTTTACCCCGCATTAAAGACCTGTGATTTAAATTCAAAGATAAAGGCCGATAGTACAAAGATTGCACTGAAGAATATATCGTGGTTTTATTACAGCAGATTTTTCTCTCAAGCAGGCTGCGCAGCGCTCGTATGGCTTATTATTTGAGTCTTTTATATAAGGAGATTTTCATCTCCAAGCATTTATTTCTATAGACAGATTGTAAAGTACAGTCATTTATAGTTAGTCATTCATAGAAGAGGGCGCGAATGTTTTCCGCCATTTTATTCAAATTGAGTCATTAAATGTGTTCCATCTACCTCCCCCTCTAGAATTCTCTATCTCTTCTATAAAGGCCCGAAAAGAAGACATTGTAAGGGTTCCAGATTTCTATCAGCAAACTGTGCAGTGAAAAGGCTTTTGTATACATTTTGTAATACTTCTGTATGAAGGTTCAGAGCCCGTAGGGTCTCAGTGAGGAGGAGTTATAACTGTAATGAGGATTTTGGTCTTTGGTATCTCACAGTATGTAATTTCTCTTATGTGTTAATACAATATCTCTTTTCATGCTATTTATCTTCTTGTATCATGTTCTAGAATGCGAGTGGCTCACTAGTTTGCAGTAAGGATTCATCCTTGTTGATGCCCTTTCTGGAATTAGTTAAGCGCTTTAAATAGGCCTAGTCATGATATACTGTTCCATGTTCACCTCATCCTTGTTTTCTGCTATATTAGTTGCTTGAGGAGGGTGCTTTTAAAACGCCATTGTCATATAAGGATTCATAAATTAATATGCCCTTATGTGGTTCTGTTGTGTATCTGGGTATCAGTCTCATGTTAACTAATATCTTCTCTATGTTTCCTCACTGCACTCACTTCCTGATATTTGATTTATGTGATATATTATTTGAATTGGCCCTCTTTACAGTAAGCTGTCTCTTAACTGTCTGATGCCTTTGTATTGGATTTTTACATGATGTCCCTACACTATTCTTATCTTTGTGTCAGCTTCTGAGAGAGTTTGGTCCCATTCAAAACTTATTTCCTTGTTCAAACAAGAGATAGTAAGTGAGCTCTTGGATTGAAAATCCAAACCATATGAAGGACTCCTTGCTATATTAAGATTTCCTAGGCACTAGTCTATGGCAACTCTAGAATGTCTCTAGGGGGTGACAAAATTGTCCACAACATCTTTCTGGCGCCGTTGCCGGGGAACGAATTCAAGAATATTAGTTTCCCTGGGTCTCGATAAATTGTTTTCACTCTCTAATTAGGTGAGCACAGAGAGTTGAAGAGTTGCGTATCTCTCACCTTGGCAACTCCACTGGTCTTTATTTGATAAATTTATTGGTATTCCTGGCCTCGTAGGCCGCATTTGAGGTCAGATACATCTCAGCTGAAAACACCCTACGTGTCTGACCCAGAGAAGATCATTCATAAAAGATTTTGGAAGGAGAGGAAGTCAGCTCGTGCTGAAAATCCTGAATATTCAGTTGAAGATTATCTGCCCTCTTCTTCTCAAGAAGTTAGAACAGAAAATATCGAGTTTTACTCGGAGACTCCACGTAGAGGAAGTGTCTGGATTGAAGAAGAATCTCATCCTGCTTTCGAGGCTGAAGAAATTAAGGAGGTCACAGAAGTAGTTGTTGTTAACCGTGAACTATTTCCATCCACACCTCGGGCCTCTGTGCAATATATTCCCATTTTTATTCATACTCTGCTTCCTCCTACTCCTCTCCCTTCATTTTTATCTCAGACTGTTGTGCAACCCCCACCTCTCCCAATGGCCAATGTTCCTGCTTTTCTATTGAACAAATATGCTCCTCTGGCCTTACCCCAAGTGCTAAATGATATGCCACAGGATTATCTAAAGATTCTGCCGAGATTTAATGGTGAAAATGGAGTTGATGCTCAGAAACATCTCGAGACCTTCTGCTCTTTTGCAGAAAACTTAAATGTTGAAAATTTGGATGTGGTCTTGAGATTATTTGTGCAGTCTTTGGAGGGTGAAGCCAGAAAATGGTTTAAGACATTGGGAAATAATTCTGTGACCACCTGGGACCAAATGGAGAATACTTTTCTCAGGAAGTGGGGAGAAAAGAAAGATCATGGTCAGTGTCTTACTGAGTTTAATACAATGAAGAAGAAACAGAATGAAGGGGTATCGGAATTTATTAAAAGATTCAACAAGTTATATTTGAGCTTGCCTCCTAAAATGAAGCCCCATGAAGCTGCTGCCAAGATAATTTTTATAGCAGCCTTTGATTTTGACTTTGGATTCTCATTGAGAGAAAGAAAACCTGCCACTTTAGATGATGCACAGTCAGATGCTCTGGAATTGGAAGCAAACTTTGCCTCCACTGGGAAACTGAAGGGAAAAATTGAACAAGATACTAGGAGGAGAGGCAAAGAAGAGGTTTCCACCTCTAATCAGGAAAAAGATTTAGATAAAATGGATGAAATAAGTAAAATGATAAAGAAGATGGTCAAGCTTGAACTGGAAGCTAAAAATGCAGCTCCCAAGAACTATTACAATGCTCCAAACAGAGGATACAATCCCCAGTATAGAAGACCCCCATTGCAGATTTTTCCCAGAGAAGAAAAAGAACAACAAGACCAGGTACCACATCCCTTGTACCTGGAAGGTCCAGCAGAAGACTCCACTGAAGATGCAGCTTATGGATTAGAAGATTCAAATCTGGCTTTTTCAAATAATGATGATATGGAATGTCCCTTGCAAGAAGAAGATGAAGAAGCAGAGATTGATCATTATTGTAAACAATTTGCTGATTTCATGGAAGCAAAGTTCAATGTAAAATATGATCTCAGATCTTCAAGAAAGAGGACCAGAACTCAAGATCAAGGAGAGGAGCCATCTCAGAAAGAAGCCTCTGCTCAGAAGGAATCAGAAAAAAAGAGAAACATAGAAAAAGGTAAGAATCCTCTAAATACTTCCTTGCCATCTAATGATCAAATTCCTTCTTCTTCAAAAATAGTCAGTCCTCCTAATGCTGAGCCTGTGTCTAAAGAAGTTAAATCTTCAGTTGAAAATAAGGAGTCAAAAGAAGTAGTGATAGAAAAGCCCCCATCCGCTTTCAATTTGCAAAAAGAACTTGAGAAGATTAAGATTCCTGTCCCCCTGACTGAGTTACTAAAGCAGCCTGTATATCAGTCTCAAGTCACTTCCTTTATTCTTCCTCCAGAAATACCAATTGCACCTGATAGTTTAAACCTTCAAGAAGAAAGACCCATGGTAGTCTTTGGCCCACATGTCGAGGAGATAGACCCTTCTACTCCTCCTTTTTATGTGTCCCTAGTTATTCATGACCTGCTGTTACACAATTGTATGTTAGATTCTGGGGCTTCCCATAATCTTATGCCTTTGTCTGTCATGGAACAACTAGGACTGCAAATTACAAGACCATACAAAGACCTATATTCATTTGATTCTAAAAGAGTTAAATGCTTGGGAATGATTAAATATTTAGTGGTCAATTTGGCCCAAATTCCAGCAAAGAGTGTGGTCATGGACATTGTGGTTGCTGATATCCCAGCCCGCTTTGGCATGCTGCTGTCAAGGTCCTGGGGTACAAAAATTGGTGGATCAATTAAATTGGATTTAACATATGCTACTGTCCCAGTCTTTGGAGGACAGGAGAGGAGGTTATACAGGGAGACTAGATTTGTTAAAATGGTAACTAAGGCTGACTGCTCAGAGAACTCTCCAGTTTATAACAAAGAGGGAGACTTCTCATGTTTGATGTTAGAAGAAAATCAAAATTATGCTCATGAGCCCCTTTGTGGTCAAATTCAAGCTGAGCAACCTAAAGGAGATCAGGAATCAGAAATTTGGACTTTGCATTTTGATGGAGCAAATTCAAGGGAAGGCAATGGAGCTGGGGTATTATTAATCTCTCCTGCAGGGAAATGGGTGCCACTGTCCTTTAAACTGGAGTATGAGGCTACCAACAATGTAGCTGAATATGAAGCACTATTATTGGGATTACAGACAGCCAGAAACATGGGCATCCAATGTTTAAAAGTCTTGGGAGACTCTGAGCTGGTGGTAAGACAGATCAAAAATCAATGCCAAACCAAGCACCCTCGGCTCAGAGCATATAGAAACGAAGTATGGGACATGATAGAAAATTTCTTCTCAGCATTTAATATACAGTTCATGCCCCGGGAGCAAAACAGAATAGCAGATTCTCTTGCTGTAGCTGCCAGTACATTCCGTCCTCCTCAGAATCCACTTTTAAGATATGAAGTGGAGGTACGTTACAGACTTCCATTCCAGATAATATAAAGCACTGGCAAGTTTTCGAAGATGATGAACAGATGAAAATATTCATAGAGACAGTGGGAGAATTCACAAATATGGAAATTGATGATAATGAGGAGGAATAAGTTGAAAATGTTGTAGAAAACAGATGGGAAGAGAAAATAGCAGGTAATAGAGTGCTGCAGCTGAAAGGAAATGTTATACCTAGAGGTCTGGTGCCTCTAGAAAGATTATTTAACAAAGATGATATTCCATTGCAGCCTAGCAAAGTAACAGAAGAAGATCACATGGGAGATTTAAATCTGGGTACTTATGCTGATCCCAAAATTGTCAAATTATCTAAAAGAGTCCCAGAAGAATATAAAGAAAAATATTTGAAGTTGTTTCAATCTTACAAAGATGTATTTGCTTGGTCCTATCAGGACCTAGAAACTTTTTATGTTAATATAATGCAACATAAAATTCCACTGAGGGAGGATGCAAAGCCTTATAAGCAGAAACTCAGACAGATAAATCCGCTGCTGCTACCCTCTATTGAAAAAGAAGTCAAGAAGATACTGAAAGCCAAGATAATTGTGCCATTAAGGTACTCAGAATGGGTAGCAAACCTTGTTCCCGTTCGAAAGAAGAATGGAGAAATAAGGCTGTGTGTGGATTTCAGGAATTTGAATAGAGCATCTCTCAAGGATAATTATCCACTGCCTAAGATGGACCACATCCTGCAGAAAGTAGTGGGAGCATCCAAAATGTCAATGATGGATGGATTTTCTGGTTACAATCAGGTAGCTGTATTCCCAGAAGACCAGAAGAAAACTGCATTCACCACGCCTTGGGGAACCTTTATGTATGCTAGGATGCCATTTGGATTAATTAATGCAGGAACTACTTTTCAAAGGGCAATGGACATAGCCTTTGTTGGAGAACAGGACAAGTTTTTAGTGGTATACCTTGATGATATCACAGTGTTTTCAAAGAATGATGATGAGCATATTGAACATTTAAGAAGAACTTTTGAAAAATGCAGAAGGTATGGCCTATCCCTCAACCCTCAAAAGTCCTTATTTGCATTAGATGAAGGAAAACTCTTAGGGCACATTGTAACAAAAGATGGTGTGAAAATAGATCCTAAGAGAGTGGAAGTAATAAACAACATTCCTTTGCCTAGGAATAAAAAGGAAGTATAGGTGTTTTTGGGCCGAATTAATTTCCTAAGAAGGTTTATTCCTAACTATGCCGAGATAGTTAGGCATATAACCAATATGTTGAAAAAGGATAGTGAAGTAAAATGGTCCCAGGAGTATAGAGATGCATTACAAGGATAAAACAGGCATTTGCTGAAGCTCCTGTGCTAGCGGGGCCAGACTACAAAAAGCCATTTATGATTTTTTCATTTGCTTCACCTCACACCATTGCTGGAGTATTATTACAGAAAAATGAAGATGGATAGGAACAGCCTATAGCTTTCTTCAGTCAAGTGCTTTATGACGCTGAATTGAAATATAATATACTGGAGAAGCAGGCATATGCCCTGGTAAAGTCCCTTAAAGCCTTTAGAGTATATGTTTTGCAATCTCATATTACTGCATATGTCCCCACAGCAGCTGTCAAAGACATTCTTGTTCAGGGAGATAGCGAAGGTAGAAGAGGGAGATGGATTGCAAAAATACAGGAGTATGATCTGGATATAAAGCCTACCAAGTTGATTAAAGGACAGGGACTTGCTAAGATGCTATCTGAATCAAATCATCAGGCCTTGGGCATTAATTTATCCATGATAGCAAATGAAGAATATGAGAAAGGAGAAGAACAGCAAGGATTGGAGATGGCCACTCAAAAGGTGCACGTGAAATACCTAACTAGTCCTTGGTATAAAGAAATAGTTGAATATCTTTCAACACTCAGCTGTCCTCCAAGTTGTGATAAGATAAAATAAAGAGCTGTGAGAATGAAATCTTAGAAATACATGATTGCTAATGGACAGCTATATTGGAGAGACCCTTCAGGTATATTACTGTTATGCCTCACTGAAAATGAAGTAGAGAATATATTGACAGAATTCCATGATGGAATATGTGGAGGACATTACAGCTGGAGGCCTACAGCGCATAAAATCCTGAAGGCTGGTTTTTACTGGCCAAAATTTTATACAGAGACTTTTGCTTGGGTCAGAGCGTGTGACAAGTGCCAAAGATTTGCAGAAAGACAGAAACTAGCAGCTTTGCCCTTGATTCCTATTCATGTAAATGAACCTTTTCAAAAATGGGGATTAGATTTTATAGGAGAGATACATCCCCCATCAAGTGGCCAATATAAATGGATACTAACAGCCACAGATTACTTCACGAAATGGGTGGAAGCCATACCTACAAGAAATGCTACAAATGATGTGATCATGAGGTTTATAGAGGAAAATATCATATCTAGGTTTGGTTGTCCAGCCAGAATTGTAACTGACAACGCACAGGATTTCAGGTCTGCCAGATTTGTGAATTTTTGCCAAAAGTATAACATCATCCTGACTCATTCCACAACATATTACCCACAAGGAAATGGTTTAGCAGAGTCTTCTAATAAAACCCTGGTGAGAGCCTTGAAGAAAACAATAAGTGAGAATCAGAAGAACTGGGACTCTGAATTAAAGTTTGCTCTATGGGCGAATAGGATAACCAGCAAAAGAGCAACAGGGAAATCTTCTTATGAGCTGGTATATGGAAGAGCAGCTGTGTTTCCTATGCAATTGGCATTTCCAGTGGCACGCTTCACGCAGGAAAGCCAGGATGAACCAGATGACATGATCAGGAGAATTAATCAATTGATTGAACTGGAGGAAACACGAAACCAGGTAGATCAGAGATTGATAGAATATCAGGAAAAAATGAAGAATATTTTTGATTGCCATGCAAGAGATAGGAGTTTCCAAATTGGTGACCTGGTTCTCAGATGGGATGTTCGCAGAGCAGAGAAGGGCAAGCATGCTAAATTTGATCTGTTATGGTTTGGCCCTTTCAAAATCGTGAGTCAAGGGCGAAATAATACTTTCATGTTAGAAAACCTACAGGGTGATTTGTTGGATGCCCCTGTGAATGGCCAATTCCTCAAGCCATATTTCCAATTCTGACCCAGGCTGGGAATGCCTGATTGTATTCTATTGTATATAAGTAATTTTTAGTTTTTATTTTCATAGATAAAGGATGCTGGAAATTACCTGAAAAATAAGCGCAGGGAGATTGGAAAACAGGATGAAATATTCAGTGGTCTGCGTGTTCTCGACATGCCCGAGGACGAACATGTCTTCCCCAGATGGAGCCGATGTTGTACATATTTACTCATGCATGTAAATTTTCGGCTTGCCACCTTTTCTAAATCTCTTTCAGACCTCCGCCGTGGCCTAAAACCTCATGCTCCTGTTTGATATTACTGTCTCCGCCCGAAAATCCGCTCTGCAAAGGTCAAAAACCCAAATTTAAATGTATCGGGCCCCAGTTCTAAGATCTTAGCCCCCCGTGCTTTGGCTACCACATGACCCGAGCCCAAGAACTACAGGCCAAAAAGAAAGGGAGCTTATTGTTTATATTCAGGGTGTGATTATGGCCGTCCGATCGAAGTCCAATCAACGGAGCAACGATCGCCCTATGTGTGGGGCCCCGCGTGTAGGAAACCGGCAGTATTGTCCTGCACCGCCTCCGCCAGGCCGGCAGTATTCAGCATGGGAGCGGCGATTCCACAGATCGTATGCCGCGTGTCCCTAGTATGGGCATGAAACCGCTTTTCCCCCCGCGCGCTAACCTTCAGTCAATGGATGCGCAACGGAATCATTACCCGTCGTCTGATCTTGTAGGGCCGATCCAACGGTTATAAATCTCCGGGTCTGCACGAGCTTTAACCTATGGTCCCTCGGGTCCCTGGCCCACCTTTTGATAGCCCCCTCGACTCGTTTTGACCGTTAATCTCATTGTGATCGAGTGGCTCATACCGTCCGTCTGATTGCCCTACGACCAAGTCCTCCGCCACGTTGTCTTTCCACCTGTCCCCTCGTACGCCCACGTGTTTTCTCTCGTGCGTCTGAAATATTTCCCCCCCGTCATATATATATATAAGTGTGCATACGTTTTCATTCATACCCTTCTTTTTTATTCACCCTTTACGTCCAAACTGTTTTACGTAAGAAAGTTGCGCTCCGCCTGTTTAATCTATGCCTCCATTGCTTCTCCTCCACCACTCTGCATATTTTTCCAGGTCGACCATGTATCCGTCGTCCTCGCCTACATCCGTGTCTGTTTTCTCTAATGTTCTGTGGGTTTTGCAGGTTTTTAGATGACAGAGAGGCCTCATAATTCATCGCATCCATTGCAGAAGATAAAAAGCGTGACAAAGGACGATATTCCACTGGTGAAATTTAAAGAAGAAGCCGAGGGTAGGTGTGTGAAATGACCACCATTAAAGAAGACAAAGATATCAGTCTACAGAACCCTCCAGAGAAAATCAAAGAGCGCTTTACCCCGCATTAAAGACCCAGGATTTAAATTCAAAGATAAAGGCTGATAGTACAGTACAGACTCGAAGAATATATCAGGGTTCTTACGGCAGCAGATTTTTCTCTCAGCAGAAGGCAGAGCGCTGTATATATTTTATTATTTGTGTCTTTTATATATGGAGATTTTCATCTCCCAGCATTCATTTCTGTAGACAGATTGTAAAGTACAGTCATTTATAGTCAGTCATTCATAGAAGAGGGCGCGAATGTTTTCCGCCATTTTATTCAAATTGAGTCATTAAATGTGCTCCATCTACCTCCTCCTCTAGAATTCTCTATTTTTCCTATAAAGGCCCGAAAAGAAGACATTGTAAGGGTTCCAGATTTCTATCAGAAAACTGTGCAGTGAAAAGGCTTTTGTATACATTTTGTAATACTTCTGTATGAAGGTTCAGAGCCCGTAGGGTCTTAGTGAGGAGGAGTTATAACTGTAATGAGGATTCTGGTCTTTGGTATCTCACAGTATGTAATTTCTCTTATGTGTTAATACAATATCTCATTTCATGCTATTTATCTTCTTGTATCATGCTCTAGAATGCGAGTGGCTCACTAGTTTGCAGTAAGGATTCATCCTTGTTGATGCCCTTTCTGGAATTAGTCAAGCGCTTTAAATAGGCCTAGTCATGATATACTGTTCCATGTTCATCTCTTTCATATTTTCTGCTATATTAGTTGCATGAGGAGGGTGCTTTTAAAACGCCATTGTCATATAAGGATTCATAAATTGGTATGCCCTTATGTGGTTCTGTTGTGTATCTGGGTATCAGTCTCATGTCAACTAATATCTTCTTTATGTTTCCTCACTGCACTCACTTCCTGATATTTGATTTCTGTGATATATTATTTGAATTGGCCCTCTTTACAGTAAGCTGTCTCTTAACTGTCTGATGCCTTTGTATTGGAGTTTTACATGATGTCCCTACACTATTCTTATCTTTGTGTCAGCTTCTGAGAGAGTTTGGTCCCATTCAAAACTTATTTCCTTGTTTTACAAGAGATAGTAAGTGAGCTTTTGGATTGACAACCCAAGCTATATGAAGAGCTCCTTACTATATTAAGATGTCCTAGGCACTGGTCTATGGCAACTCTATACTGTCTCTAGGGGGTGACAAAATTGTCCACAACATCTTTCTGGCGCCGTTGCCGGGGAACGAATTCAAGAATATCAGCTTCCCTGGGCCTCGACAAATTTTTTTCACTCTCTAATCAGGTGAGCACAAAGAGTTGAAGAGTTGCATATCTCTCACCTTGGCGACTCCACTGGTCTTTATTTGATAAATTTTATTGGTAGTCCTGGCTTCTCGAAAGCCACATTTGAGGTCAGATACATCTCAGTCGAAAACACCTTACGTGTCTGACCCAGAGAAGATCATTCATAAAAGAGTTTGGAAGGAGAGGAAGTCAGTTCGTGGTGAAAACCCTGAATATTTCATTGAAGATTATTCGTCCTCTTCTTCTCAAGAGAGCAGAACAGAAAATCCCGAGTTTTACTCAGAAACTCCACGTAGAGGAAGTGTCCGGCTTGAAGAAGATTCTCATCCTACCCCTGAGGCTGAGGAAATTAAAGAGGTCACAGAAGTAGCTGTTGTTAACCGTGAACTATTCCCATCCACACCTCAGACCTCTGTGCAATATATTCCCATTGTTATTCATACTCCGCTTCCTCCTACTCCTCTCCCTTCATTTGTATCTCAGACTGTTGTACAACCCCCACCTCCCCCAATGGCTAATGTTCCTGCTTTTCTATTGAACAAATACGCGCCACTGGCCTTGCCCCAAGTGCTAAATGATATGCCACAGGATTATCTAAAGATTCTACCAAGATTTAATGGTGAAAATGAAGTTGATGCTCAGAAACATCTTGAGACCTTCTGCTCTTTCGCAGAGAACTTCAATGTTGAACATTTGGATGTGGTCTTGAGATTGTTTGTACAGTCTTTGGAAGGTGAAGCCAGAAAATGGTTCAAGACATTGGGAAATCGTTCTGTGACCACCTGGGACCAGATGGAAAATATTTTTCTCAGGAAATGGGGGGAAAAGAAATATCATGGTCAATGTCTTATTGATTTTAATACTATGAAGAAGAAACAGAACGAAGGGGTATCAGAGTTTATCAAAAGATTCAACAAGTTATATCTAACCCTGCCTCCTGAAATGAAGCCCCATGAAACAGCTGCTAAGATAGTTTTTATAACAGCCTTTGATCTTGATTTTGGCTTCGCATTGAGGGAAAGAAAACCTGCCACTTTAGATGATGCACAGTCAGACGCTCTGGAATTGGAAGAAAACTTTGCCTCCACTGGGAAACTGAAGGGAAAAATTGAACAGGATACTAGGAGGAGAGGCAAAGAAGAGGTTTCCACCTCTAATCAGGAAAAAGATTCAGATAAAATGGATGAAATAAGAAAAATGATAAAGAAGATGGTCAAGCTTGAACTGGAAGCTAAAAATGCAGCTCCCAAGAACTATTATAATGCTCCAAACAGAGGATACAATCCTCAGTATAGAAGACCCCCATTGCAGATATTACCAAGAGAAGTAAAAGAACAACAAGACCAGGTACCTCATCCCTTATACCTGGAAGGACTAGCAGATGACTCCACTGGAGATGCAGCTTATGGATTAGAAGATTCAAATCTGGCTCTTTCAAATAATGATGATATGGATTGCCCATTGCAAGACGAAGACGAAGAAGCAGAGATTGATCATTATTGTAAGCAATTTGCTGATTTCATGCAAGCACAATTCAATGTAAAATATGATCTCAGATCTTCAAGGAAGAGGACCAGAACTCAAGATCAAGAAGAGGAGCCACCTCAGAAAGAAGCATCTGCTCAGAAGGAATCAACAACAAAGAGAAACATAGAAAAAGGTAAGAATCTTCTAAATACTCCCTTGCAGCCTAATGATCAGATTCCTTCTTCTTCAAAAATAGTCAGTCCTCCTAATGCTGAGCCAGTGTCAAAAGAAGTCAAATCTTCAGTTGAAAATAAGGAGTCAAAAGAAGTAGTGATAGAAAAACCCCCATCTGCTTTCAATTTGCAAAAAGAGCTTGAGAAGATTAAGATTCCTGTCCCCCTGACTGAACTACTAAAACAGCCTGTATACCAGTCTCAAGTCACCTCCTTTATGTTTCCTCCTGAAATACCAATCGCGCCTGATAGTCTAAACCTTCAAGAAGAAATACCCATGGTAGTCTTTGGCCCACATGTCGAGGAGATAGACCCTTCTACTCCTCCTTTTTACGTGTCTCTAGTTATACATGACCTGCTGTTGCACAATTGTATGTTAGATTCTGGGGCTTCCCATAATCTTATGCCTCTGTCTGTCATGGAACAACTAGGACTGCAAATTACAAGACCATACAAAGACTTATATTCATTTGATTCTAAAAGGGTTAAATGCTTGGGAATGATTAAAGATTTAGTGGTCAATTTGGCCCAAATTCCAGCAAAGAGTGTGGTCATGGACATTGTGGTCGCTGATATCCCAGCCCGCTTTGGCATGCTGCTGTCAAGGTCCTGGGGTACAAAGATTGGGGGGTCAATCAAATTGGATTTAACATATGCTACTGTCCCAGTCTTTGGAGGTCAAGAAAGGAGGTTGTACAGGGAGACTAGATTTGTTAAAATGGTAACTAAGGCTGACTGCTCAGAGAATTCCCCAGTTTATAACAAAGAGGGAGAGTTCTCATGTTTGATGTTAGAGGAAAATCAAAATTGTGCTCATGAGCCCCTTTTTAGTCAAATCCAAGCTGAGCAGCCTAAAGAAGATCAGGAATCAGAAATGTGGACTTTGCATTTTGATGGAGAAAACTCAAGAGAAGGCAATGGAGCTGGGGTATTGTTGATCTCTCCTACGGGAAAATGGGTGCCCCTGTCTTTTAAATTGGAATATGAGGCTACAAACAATGTAGCTGAATATGAGGCACTATTATTGGGACTGCAGACAGCTAGAAACATGGGCATCAAATGTTTAAAAGTCTTGGGAGACTCTGAGCTGGTAGTAAGGCAGATCAAAAATGAATGTCAAACCAAGCACCCTCGGCTCAGATCATATAGAAATGAAGTATGGGACATGATAGAAAATTTCTTCTCAGCATTTAACATACAGTTCATGCCCCGGGAGCAAAACAAAATAGCAGATTCTCTTGCTGTAGCAGCCAGTACATTCTGTCCTCCTCAAAATCCACTCTTAAGATATGAAGTGGAGGTACGTTATAGACCATCTATTCCAGATAATATCAAGCACTGGCAGGTATTTGAAGATGATGAACAGATGAAGAGATTCATGGAGACAGTGGGATAATTCTCTAATATAGAGATTGATGATGAGAGGGAAGAGGAAGTTGAAAATATTGCAGAAAATAAATGGGAAGAAAAGATAGCAGGAGATAGAGTGCTGCAGCTGAAAGGAAACGTTATACCTAGAGGGCTGGTGCCTCTAGAAAGATTATTTAACAAAGATGATATTCCATTGCAGCCAAACAAAATGACAGCAGAAGATCAAGTAGGAGATTTGAATCTGGGTACTTCTGCTGATCCCAAAATTGTCAAATTATCTAAAAGAGTCCCAGAAGAATATAAAGAAAAATATTTGAAGTTGTTTCAATCTTACAAAGATGTATTTGCTTGGTCCTATCAGGACCTAAAAACTTTTGATGTGAGCATAATGCAACATAAAATACCTTTGAGGGAAGATGCAAAGCCCTATAAGCAGAAACTCAGACAGATAAACCCTCTGCTGCTTCCCTCAATTGAAAAAGAAATCAAGAAATTGCTGAAAGCCAAAATAATTGTGCCATTAAGGTACTCAGAATGGATAGCAAACCTTTTTCCTGTTCGAAAGAAGAATGGAGAAATAAGGCTCTGTGTAGATTTCAGGAATTTAAATAGAGCATCATTAAAGGATAATTATCCACTGCCTAAGATGGACCACATCCTGCAGAAAGTAGTGGGAGCATCCAGAATGTCAATGATGGATGGATTTTCTGGTTATAATCGGGTAGCTGTATTTCTAGAAGACCAGAAGAAAACTGCATTTGCTACACCATGGGGAACATTTATGTATGCTAGGATGCCATTTGGATTAATTAATGCAGGAGCTACTTTTCAGAGGGCAATGGACATAGCCTTTGTTGGAGAGCAGGACAAGTTTTTGGTGGTATATCTTGATGATATCACAGTGTTTTCAAAGAATGATGATGAGCATATTGAGCATTTAAGAAGAACTTTTGAAAAATGCAGAAGGTACGGCCTTTCCCTCAATCCTCAAAAATCTTTGTTTGCATTAGATGAGGGAAAACTCTTAGGGCACATTGTAACTAAAGATGGTGTGAGAATTGACCCTAAGAGAGTTGAAGTAATAAACAACATTCCTTTACCAATGAATAAGAAGGAAGTACAGGTGTTTTTAGGCCGAATCAATTTTTTGAGAAGGTTTATTCCTAACTATGCTGAGATAGTTAGGCATATAACTGATATGTTGAAAAAGGAGAATGAAGTAAAATGGTCCCAGGAGTCTAGAGATGCATTCACAAGGATAAAACAGGCATTTGCTGAAGCTCCTGTGCTAGCAGGGCCAGATTACAAAAAGCCATTTATGATTTTCTCATTTGCTTCACCTCATACAATTGCTGGAGTGTTATTGCAGAAAAATGAAGAGGGATATGAACAACCCATAGCTTTCTTCAGTCAAGTGCTTTATGATGCTGAATTGAAATACAATATATTGGAGAAGCAGGCATATGCCCTGGTAAAGTCCCTTAAAGCTTTTAGAGTATATGTTTTGCAATCTCATATTACTGCATATGTTCCCACAGCAGCTGTCAAAGACATTCTTGTTCAGGGAGATAGCGAAGGTAGAAGAGGAAGATGGATTGCAAAAATACAGGAGTATGATTTGGACATAAGGCCTACTAAGTTGATTAAAGGACAGGGACTTGCTAAGATGTTATCTGAATCAAATCATCAAGCTTTGGGCATTAATTTATCCATGATAGCAAATGAAGAATCTGAAAAAGAAGAAGAGCAACAAGGACTGGAGATGGCCACTCAAAAGATACATGTGAAATATCTAACTAGTCCTTGGTACAAAGAAATCGTCCAATATCTTTTAACACTTAGCTGTCCTCCAAGTTGTGATAAGATAAAATACAGAGCTGTAAGAATGAAATCTCAGAAATACATGATTTCCAATGGACAGCTATATTGGAGAGACCCTTCAGGTATATTACTGTTATGCCTCACAGAAAATGAAGTGGAGAATATATTGACAGAATTTCATGAGGGAATATGTGGAGGACATTATAGCTGGAGGGAAACAACTCATAAAATCCTGAAGGCTGGTTTTTACTGGCCAAAATTGTATACAGATACTTTTTCTTGGGTCAGAGCATGTGACAAGTGCCAAAGATTTGCAGAAAGACAGAAATTAGCAGCTTTGCCCTTGATTCCTATTCATGTAAATGAACCTTTTCAAAAATGGGGATTAGATTTTATAGGAGAAATACATCCCCCATCAAGTGGCCAATATAAATGGATATTAACAGCCACAGATTACTTTACGAAATGGGTGGAAGCCATACCTACAAGAAATGCTACAGATGCTGTGATAATGAAGTTTATGGAGGACAATATCATATCTAGGTTTGGCTGTCCTGCCAGGATTGTAACTGATAACGCACAGGCTTTCAGGTCTGTTAGGTTTGTAAATTTTTGCCAAAGGTATAACATCATCCTGACTCACTCCACAGCATACTATCCACAGGGAAACGGTCTAGCAGAATCTTCTAATAAAACCCTGGTGAGGGCCCTGAAGAAAACAATCAGTGAAAACCAGAAGAACTGGGACTCTCAATTAAAGTTTGCTCTATGGGCGAATAGGATAACCAGCAAAAGAGCAACAGGGAAATCTCCTTATGAGCTGGTATATGGAAGAGCAGCTGTGTTTCCTGTGCAATTGGCATTGCCAGTGGCACGCTTCATGTAGGAAAGACAGGATGAACCAGATGACATGATCAGGAGAATTAATCAATTGATTGAACTGGAGGAAACACGAAACCAAGTAGATCAGAGATTGATAGAATATCAGGAAAAAATGAAGAATATTTTTGATCGCCATGCAAGAGATAGGAGTTTCCAAATTGGTGACCTGGTTCTCAGATGGGATGTTCGCAGAGCAGAGAAGGGCAAGCATGCTAAATTTGATCCGTTATGGTTTGGCCCTTTCAAAATCGTGAGTCAAGGGCGAAATAATACTTTCATGTTAGAAAACCTACAGGGTGATTTGTTGGATGCCCCTGTGAATGGCCAATTCCTCAAGCCATATTTCCAATTCTGACCCAGGCTGGGAATGCCTGATTGTATTCTATTGTATATAAGTAATTTTTAGTTTTTATTTTCATAGATAAAGGATGCTGGAAATTACCTGAAAAAGAAGCGCAGGGAGATTGGAAAACAGGATGAAATATTCAGTGGTCTGCGTGTTCTCGACATGCCCGAGGACGAACATGTCGTCCCCAGATGGAGCCGATGTTGTACATATTTACTCCTGCATGTAAATTTTCGGCCTGCCACCTTTTCTAAATCTCTTTCAGACCTCCGCCGTGGCCTAAAATCTCATGCTCCTGTTTGATATTACTGTCTCCGCCCAAAAATCCGCTCTGCAAAGGTCAAAAACCCAAATTTAAATGTATCGGGCCCCAGTTCTAAGATCTTAGCCCCCCGTGCTTTGGCTACCACATGACCCGAGCCCAAGAACTACAGGCCAAAAAGAAAGGGAGCTTATTGTTTATATTCAGGGCGTGATTATGGCCGTCCGATCGAAGTCCAATCAACGGAGCAGCGATCGCCCTGTGTGTGGGGCCCCGCGCGTAGGAAACCGACGGTATTGTCCCGCACCGCCTCCGCCAGGCCGGCAGTATTCAGCATGGGAGCGACGATTCCACAGATCGTATGCCGCGTGTCCCCAGTATGGGCATGAAACCGCTTTTCCCCCCGCGCGCTAACCTTCAGTCAATGGATGCGCAGGGGAATCATTACCCGTCGTCCGATCTTGTAGGCCCGATCCAACGGTTATAAATCTCCGGGTCTGCACGAGTTTTAACCTATGGTCCCTCGGGTCCCTGACCCACCTTTTGATAGCCCCCTCAACTCGTTTTGACCGTTAATCTCATTGTGATCGAGTGGCTCATACCGTCCGTCTGATCGCCCTACGACCAAGTCCTCCGCCACGTTGTCTTTCCACCTGTCCCCTCGTACGCCCACGTGTTTGCTCTCGTGCGTCTGAAATATTTCCCCCCCGTCATATATATATATATAAGTGTGCATACGTTTTCATTCATACCCTTCTTTTTTATTCACCCTTTACATCCAAACTGTTTTACGTAAGAAAGTTGCGCTCCGCCTGTTTAATCTATGCCTCCATTGCTTCTCCTCCACCACTCTGCATATTTTTCCCAGTCGACCATGTATCCGTCGTCCTCGCCTACATCCGTGTCTGTTTTCTCTAATGTTCTGTGGGTTTTGGAGGTTTTTAGATGACAGAGAGGCCTCATAATTCATCGCCTCCATTGCAGCAGATAAAAAGCGTGTCAAAGGACGATATTCCGCTGGTGAAATTTAAAGAAGAAGCCGAGGGTAGGTGTGTGAAATGACCACCATTAAAGAAGACAAAGATATCAGTCTACAGAACCCTCCAGAGAAAATCAAAGAGCGCTTTACCCCGCATTAAAGACCCAGGATTTAAATTCAAAGATAAAGGCTGATAGTACAGTACAGAATTGAAGAGTTTATCAGGGTTCTTACGGCAGCAGATTTTTCTCTCAGCAGAAGGCAGAGCGCTGTATATATTTTATTATTTGTGTCTTTTATATATGGAGATTTTCATCTCCCAGCATTCATTTCTGTAGACAGATTGTAAAGTACAGTCATTTATAGTCAGTCATTCATAGAAGAGGGCGCGAATGTTTTCCGCCATTTTATTCAAATTGAGTCATTGAATGTGCTCCATCTACCTCCTTCTCTAGAATTCTCTATCTTTTCTATAAAGGCCCAAAAAGAAGACATTGTAAGGGTTCCAGATTTCTATCAGCAAACTGTGCAGTGAAAAGGTTTTTCTATACATTTTGTAATATTTCTGTATGAAGGTTCAGAGCTCGTAGGGTCTCAGTGAGGAGGAGTTATAACTGTAATGAGGATTCTGGTCTTTGGTATCTCACAGTATGTAATTTTCTCTTATATGTTAATACAATATCTCCTTTCATGCTATTTATCTTCTTGTATCATGTTCTAGAATGCGAGTGGCTCACTAGTTTGCAGTAAGGATTCATCCTTTTTGATGCCATTTCTGGAATTAGTCAAGTGCTTTAAATAGGCCTAGTCATGATATATTGTTCCATGTTCATCTCTTCCATATTTTCTGCTATATTAGTTACTTGATAAGGGTGCTTTTAAAACGCCATTTTCATATAAGGATTCATAAATTAATATGCCCTTATGTGGTTCTGTTGTGTATCTGGGTATCAGTCTCATGTTAACTAATATCTTCTCTATGTTCCCTCACTGCACTCACTTCCTGACATTTGACTTCTGTGATATATTATTTGAACTGGCCCTCTTTACAGTAATCTGTCTCTTAACTGTCTGATGCCTTTGTATTGGAGTTTTACATGATGTCCCTACACTATTCTTATCTTGTGTCGCCTTTGTGAGAGTTTGGTCCCATTCAAAACTTATTTCCTTGATTCAAACAAGAGATAGCAAGTGAGATTTTGGATTGACAACCCAAGCTATATGAGGACTCCTTGCTATATTAAGATGTCCTAGGCACTGGTCTATGGCAACTCTAGACTGTCTCTAGGGGGTGACAAAAATTGTCCACAACAAGGTGCTTGCTTCAACCCGTACAGTGCTCTCTTGAGTCGGCACACATGCGACTCACTGCTGAAGATATCGAAACCTTCGGGCTGCTCTATGTACACCTCCTCCTCAAAGACTCCGTTGAGGAACGCAGTCTTCACATCCATCTGATGGATGTGCCATCCCATCTGCGCTGAGAGAGCTAGGATCGTCCGTATGGAAGAGTACCTTGCGATAGGTGCAAAGGTCTCCTCATAATCGATCCCCTCGATCTGTGAGAAGCCACGGGCAACAAATCTTGCCTTTTACTTCTCCACACTCCCGTCAGCCGCCTGCTTCACTTTGTAGATTCATCGCGAACCCACCACTGATTTCCCTTCCGGTCTTGGGACAATCTCCCATGCACTGTTTCTGATGATCGAATCATATTCTTCGATCATGGCATCTACCCATGCGGGTTCCTCCACATCTTCCTCAAAAGAGGATGGCTCCGTCACAACACATTGACTCATAAGAGCCATGTATCCAGTGTACTGATCCGGTGACTGTCTCTGTCTGCGCTGTGCTGTAGGTGGTCCTACAACCTTCTCTGCATCTTGAGCCAGTCGCTCAGCTTCTGTAGTGCGCTTGCGCCCTCTGATGGTTGGCGCTGCATGAGTGGTCTCTTCCACCTCATGAACTTCCTCTTGTGGCTGATCCACATCCAAAAGCTCCTCCTTAGGAACTAATAGCTCCTCTTCTGCATGCAAGTGTGGCTCCCTCTCAAGCGAACACTGCATGGCTTTCTCCTCCTGAAATTTGATATCCCGTCGCACAACAGTCTTGCGACTGTCTGGAAAATACACTCGATAGTTGTGAGGTGTATCAGTGTACCCCACAAATATTCCAACCTCTGCGGTCGGATCCAGCTTCTTTCTGGCATCCTTCGTCACATGCATGTAGACAGGTGAGCCAAAAATTCTCAGATGAGAAATATCAGGCCTCTTGCCAGAAAACGCCTCCTCCGGTGTACTCATGCCAAGTATCTTGTGAGGACAACGATTCTGCACATACACTGCAGTATTGCATGCCTCAGCCCATAAGTGAAGGGGTAGGCCCTGATCATGCAACATTTCCCGTGCAGCACCCACGATCGTTCTGTTCTTCCGCTCAGCAACCCCGTTCTGCTGTGGGTTATGGGGTGCGATGAGCTCTCTCCGAATCCCTTCTACGCTGCAAAAGTCTTTGAATTCAGTAGAGATGAATTCACCACCATTGTCGCTCCTAAGAGCCTTCACATGCTTTCCCGATTCCTTCTCAACCAGCGCCTTGAATTCACAGAACTTTGAATATCTCTCGCTCTTCTTCTACATGAAGAAGATCCAGCACTTCCGAGAGAAATCATCAACAAAGATCACATAGTACTTGTGATTTTCTGTAGAAGCTACTGAGAAAGAACCACACACGTCTGTGTGAACTCTCTCAAGGATCATCGTGGCGTGACTATCCTTCTCGTGAAAGGTGGCTTTCACATATTTTCCCAAGGTACACCCCTTGCACTGATCTGACTGCGCAAGAGTGCCCTTAGGAAGCCCAATAGAAATCTGTTGCAGTATCTTCAAAGCGCCATGGTGAAGGTGGCCCAATCTCCTGTGCCACAGCTCGCCCTCATCATCCCGGCTCACCACTTCTCCCGTCTTGCATGCCATTGCTGCGCAGCCATCAACTTGCAACTGATAAAGGTTCTTGACTCGAACCCCTATCTTCCGGGTCTCTCCAGTTGTCTTACTGTGCAGGAAAGCCTTTCCTTCGCTGAAGACCACATCATACCCCTTGTCTTCCAACATTGCCATAGAGATCAGATTCTTCATCAATCCTGGAACATGCAATACTTCCTTCAATATGAAGGGTTTACCAGACTCCCTCTCAAAGGAAATGGTACCGATACCGGTCGCACTGTATCTACCATCATCGCCCATCTCGATGTGCACTCCAAGATCTTTTTCCTCCAGATCTGAAAACAGATCTCGATCTCCTGTCATGTGAAATGACGCACCACTGTCGAAGAACCATAATGATCCCATCACACTTGAAACCAAGCATGCGATCAGTGAAAAATCCAGTTCGAATTGAGAAGCCAATGCCTCTCCCGCTGCAGATCCAACAGCCTTCTTATTTTTCTTCTTCTGCGGACAATTTGTGGCATAGTGTCTGTGCTAGTGACAGTGAAAACACTTCACCTTGGACATGTCTTGCTTCTTGCCTTTCGCACCAGACTGAGAAGCTTTCTTGCTCTTCCCCTTCTTTTCTTTGGCAGCCAAAGCGCAATTTTCTTCATCAGATACCTTTGATGAAGATCCGTCCCTGGTAGTCCTCCTTATCTCTTCTTGCATGAGATCCGCCCAAAGTCGCTCCCATCCCGGCAACTTCTCTCGACCATTGACAGAGTCCTGATAGGAATGCCAAGCCTTCGGAAGACCAAGGAGAGCCAGGTCCATCAAATCCTCTTCATCGACAATCACCCCCACACTTCCCAGCTCATCTCTGCATTGAGTGAACTTCGTGAGGTATTTGGCGATACTGTCGCCTTTCTCCATCTTAATGTTTCTGAGTTTATCTTTGAGCGCCAACTTCCTTTGGTCGCTCTTGCTCTAGAATAGATCTGTCAACGCTTTGCACATCAAATATGAATAAGATTTTCCATGCAGGCTGGATACAATGTGATCCTTCATGCCCTCCAACAGAATCCTTCGACATTTCGCCATCTTCTTTTGCCAAGCTTCAACTTCAGCAGGATCAGTAGGCTTTTGGACATCCATATCTACGAACTCGTTCAGCCCATTATCTTCTAATACTTCCTCCATTCGATCTTTCCATGCAACATAATTCGAACTGCCTTCAAGAGCATATTCGAGTCGCAAATCGTTGAAAGTCATTTTCAACTCTGGCACCAAGAAAACAATCTACTGCAAAATTCGAATTCCAAACTCAAAAACTCAACTGCTTCTGGATCTGTGAGAACAAATTATTTCTAGCACAGATATCGACTGTAAGGGAATTTACTGGATATATCACCTTTCAGAGAAAGGATGGATCGAGAGGCTACCTGGCCCAATACAGACTTTGTCTACCGAAATAAAATTGTAATCACTGTAATAGATCCCGATGATCAATTCGCTCCGATACCATGTAGAAATTTGCTGAATAATGAAGATTTATCCACTGAGATTATCCTGGTCACACACTAATTCGAATTCATGCATAACACATAACCTCTTCTACAATTGATCAACAATTTGCAGAAATAGAAACAGTCGCATGCGCACATAAACACAATATGTAATGGGGAAAGCTTATAGCTGAAAACCCCCAACTATTTTATATATTATAATAGAAGAGAACATGTAACAATCTCAGTACAATACTCCTCACAAGTACTCAGTACTGTCTCCAAAAGTTACACACAAACTAGCTCAGTTTTGAACAAGTCACAGGTTCAAAACTCATCCACTAATTGCCTGCCTCTATTGCGCAATCCAAGTTGGTTCAATGAGAGATCTAAGTTCGAATCTCCTTGGCTTCAACTGCACAATCCTCATGGGCAATCTCCTCCAATGCTTGTGCAAATCTCATGCACAACTGCTGTCGCAACTAATAGCAAACTCACCCTTCCATCTACCTCTTCCACTGGTCTCCACTGAACTGTCCATGCACTGTAGTGAACTGATGTGTTCTTGAGTTGAATAATGAGTTAATAATTAGTGAATTAAATAATATTTAATTCACTCCACTCATTACTAGTGTATTATCTAGTTAAACTAAACACAACTAGTTCAACTAAGTTAAACCGAACACAACTCCACCAACTGTCTCATCAACTCCACCAAACTCTGCCACTGAAGTCCTAACTGAAGTCAACCATGCATGAGCTCACCAAACCCCTAGGAATAGCATAATTCCTTCTTTCAGGTGCATGGGCCACATCCGTAGCTCCAACTGAAGTGCTGCAAGAGGATAAACTGAAGTTTATAGTCCAAATATTATTAAGGGCTAATAATATTTGACTGACCTATTTTTAGACAGGCAGTCTAAAAATAGACTTCGACCAATATGTCTAAAAATAGAGGTCCATCTATTTTTACCAACTCGACCAATCATCCAAGAATAGCATACTGCAACTCCTAGACCATGCTCCATATGTCTAAAAATAGACTTTGTGCCAAAAATAGCCTGCGGGCCCACTTAATGAAGGCGACTTCATTTCACTAAGCTCCATCATCTTGTTGCATTTTCAACATAGGGCCCATAAATAAGTTACCTCACTTATGCTAAGGGTGATTAGGTTAAAAAACCTATCAAGTGCTTACATCTCCCAAGGAGAGTGACATATACCCAATTAGCCCATCTATCCATAGGTTTTTGTGTTAATGGTGGTGATGGAGTGGGAGAGACTTCAAGGAAGGTACCATAGTCATGACACTAGTGAATGGGGCTCCACCATCTTGATTGTAATGATGTAAAGAGGGGGAAATCATGGTGGCATTAGTTACCCCTTTTGTTTGCCTACTTTTTCCACCCCTCTGGTGCACCTTTTACTTTAATGATTTTCTTTTATTTGGTGCATAACTTAGGAGATGAATTTTGCCTTATGGTTTTCCAATACCCCTTTAAGATGTAGTAGTTTATCACTTAAGAATTCCTAATAATCAAGGTATAACTCATGCTAGGATTTTTCCCATGCGCTAAATATTGTCCCAACCATATTTTTCATTTTACATTTTCATTCATTATGGATTTATATTATTTTAACTATATTTCGGTTTCATCAACCTCTGCAACCAAGTTTCTGAGCACTAACTCAAGAATGTTGATCTAAGGTGTCAATCCTAATGACCTTATCAACAGGAAGAATGGAGATGAATAGTAGGGAGAGATGAAAATTAGTAAGTATGGATTATCTTGGACATGATATTAAAATACTTATCAGTACTTGTGGATGTCTCGAGAATTGACCTTTTGTAGCTAAAGATTGTCTTTAGGGTACAACATCAATTGGAATCATTGTCAGGGAGGAAAGGAATGGAGGTATTTTTCTGCGGGTATTGAAAATCTATTTCTTGATGGAAAACATGATTTATATTATTTGTAGCTATAATGCCTCCCTAGTGGTTCCCTTCATAAACCCTAAAACCTAATAGGAGGTCCCACTGGACTAGATTCAATGACTAATCTCTCAAATGAAGTGTGGTAACAAGGATATAATTGAGATTGTTCAATCATCTAGTTTTCCCCTTGATCCATATTAACATGCCCATAACATTAAATGAAAGCACATGATTGTTAGAATGGTTAAAATACCTATCAAAATATGACTCACCTTCCTTCAAGAAGAATGCTAGATGGGACAAAAATCTAACCAAAGAAATGGGAGAAGAATTTGGCATAATGTTATGTGTTTACTATCATGGTGTTGTTATTTTAATGACTTTCAAATAAGGATAAAATTTTTATCCTATGGGTTACCCACTTTGGTGGGTAGCAATGCCAATAGCCATCCTTCTGAGTTTCACATGGCTAGTACTGTATCTTTGGGACTTTAAGCTAAATGTGTTGGTTTCTATGGTAACACACATTATTACGTGGATAAGCTTTGCATATTTGGCCACATTATATTGTTTCCTATGCATCCATCACCAAGTTCTAACTCCTGGATTATACAAAATTAGATATGGATATGTATTATGATAGATTTTCTAGAGGCCTACACTTATCTTGGTTTTATTTTTAACATGCCACAATACATTGGCTACCACTAGTTGGGTATACATTCATGAAATGTATTTTTGTGATGTAAATAGGTAATCAATTATAATTATAAAACCACCAACATGTTGCTAGTGATATTAAGGGGGTTATGAGCTCATGTGAGTGAATTTTAGGGGATAAGAAGTAGACTATTATTTTATTGTTTCCTTATTTTTTCCTAATTGTGGAAATTTTGAAATACGTGCTGAAGATATGTAACTATTGTAACATACCCAGTTCCTTCAATGACTTGTAGAGGTTATGGGTTACCCAAAATTTTTTCATTTTCTTTTACTAGCTTGACAATAATCTCTAATACCACTTTGCCACATACCATTATTAAGTTTATCCTAACCACACTTGCAAAAACCGATTTCATGTCTCATACGGTTTTTCAAACACTTTACATGTAAACCTTTCTTCAAATACTTTGTATACAACCAATTGAGTAAAATTTTTCTTATATACATTTTTTCAAACATTTTATATGAAATGAAATCAGAAACATTGCTCAATAATTCAACTTGTAACATACTAACTGAAACATACCACTCAATCATGAAACTTTTTTTATTTGAGATATTTTATTAAATAGTTTGCATGAAAATTGTAATAAAAAATATTTAACACATTTCCTAAAATTATTTGCATGAAAATAGGCATATCTCATCTACGACAATCGATCATACAAAAATACTACCCCTATCCACAAAACAACATTTTTATTGGGCCATTTCATCAAATAGTTTGTATACAATGAATCATTAAACCATTTAAGAATTTCTTCAAACAATTTGTATGCAAATTACTATAGAAAATTATTTTCATGAAAATAGGCATATATCAACTACAATAATACTATCATACAACAATATTGTCCCCATCCATAAAACAAAACTTTGATTGAGGCATTTCATCAAAAAAATTGTATGCAATGAATCATTAAAACTATTTAGACATTTCTTCAAACACTTTGATGCAAACTATTATAACAAAATCTTCAAGGCATATCTCCTAAATTATAATAGTACAAGTTCTAAAAACTAAACTGGACAATCAATAGGAGTTTCCCTAACTATGGTTCAAGCTTGACAACTTCTAGAAACTCCCAGATGAAAATTTATGGCATAAATGCTAACATGACTACTTTGATTCATGATTTGAGGAGCATATAGGAAGCTCCACTTCCTCGGAACATATCTCATAAAATATCATGACCCAAGATTTAAAAGCCTGAACCAGATGATCAATGATATTTCTCCTCAATGTGGTCAAAGTTTCAACTTTTGAAACCTCCAAGATTAAAATTTATATCATAAATGCCAACATCGCCTTTTAAAGCATGATTTTAGGAGAATTCAAGAAGCTTGAATTCCTCTAGTCATATCTCCTAAAATATCGTGACCCAAAATTTGAAACTTGAATTTGATGATCAACAGGATTTCCCCTCAATATGCTCCAAGTTTTAGCTTCTGGAACCTCCTAGAAGAAAAATAGAAAAAAATTCCAACATGACATGTTTAAAGCACGATTTTAGGAGCATTTAGGAAGCTCGACTTCCTCTAATAATATATCCTAAAATATCATGACCCAAGATCGAAAAATTGGACCAGATAATCAACGGGATTTCCCCTCACTATGTCCAAGTTTCAACTTTTGGAACCTCCCAGAAGAAAAGTTATAGCAAAAATACCAACATGACTATTTAAATATGCATTTAGGAATCCTGTCTTCCTCTGATCATATTTCCTAAAATTTCACGACCCAAGATCAAAAAATGGACTGGAGGATCAACATGATTTCTCCTCACTATGGTCCAATTTTCAGCTTCTGGAACCTCCTAGAAGAAAATTTATAGCATAAATGTGAGGAATTATAATCACAGAGCCTTGCATGTCCACATACAACATATTAAATTGCGCATAAAAATCAAGACATATTTTTTACTATAACAATCCCAAAATTTAACATGCAACTAATTATGTCAAACATGCAATTAATAATCAACACAAAAAATATTCAACTAATTAGCATAGAATTTTCAGAAAAACCTGAGTAGAGATGACTTACCTGTAGCGACGATATTGCTTAATTGTGCTTTCAGAGTTGAATGCTATTTGAATCTTGCTAACCGCAACAAAGTTTTGGGGACGACTCTCCACCCAACTGTAGGCTCAACTGCACATAATATTTTTACAGCTGGTCACCCTCGAGCCCTCAATCAACGTACTATTGCTAGGGAATCCTTTGTCTTGGAACATTTTTCTCCCAAAAGAATGGATGAAGGATTGATGAATGAATCTCATCTTCCTCAACGTCTATTTATAGACCAAACAATGGAAGGGAACCGCATGCACACATTCTCTGTGTCAACATGCAACTTTTATTTCTTTATTTTAAGTTCTACTTAAAGTAAAGTTTCTCTTAATTTAACTCTTTCTTATTTTATTCTTTTTTTTTGTACTTTTGTTAACTTCACTTATTTTAACTATTTTTATAGTTTACTTTTACATATTTTTATTTAGAACTATAGTTTATTATTTACTATTTTATTTATTTATTATTATTATTCTCTTTATTATATATTATGTATTTACTTAATTATTTTAATATTATATTATAATATATTATATTATTTATTGTTTATTTTAATATTATGTTATGTTATATTATTTATTACTTATTATTTTTATTATAATTATTAGGGGACATTACATACTCCCCCTCTTTAAGGAACTTCATCCCGAAGTTAAGTTGAATCATTTAGTATTTTATTTATTTAGTTTTTATTACTTCACGTTTTCCCAACACCCTCTGTTGAACTAGTATAATTAGCAGACATCGAAAGCCACAACACCCGGGAAATATCAAGGAATCTCTGTATGTTTTCCCACTTTCGGAACCAAGCATAAGCCTCATCGGTCTGTACCATAGCCCAAGGCTGGCCCCAAGGCTTGCGCCCGACTCAGGCCTCATCTGCCCCAAGGTAGACACCCGGCTCAGTACTTCATGCAGTAGTACTCCAGGCATCTCGCAAGGTTGACCCACTCCCTCCACCCTCACTAAGGTGCACAACCCCACGCATCGAAGTCCTTACACCCCTTCCAGATTTCGACATCCCAATCCAATACTAGGCACTTGGCCTACAATATCAGACACTTGGCCTCCTCAAGATAGTCCCCTAGCCCCTCGAGAGTTATCCATCAAGAGTTATACAAGACAACGAAACCATTGACACATGTAGCGTTGATTGAGTATGTCCCCAACCCATATGGTGTTACATATTATCCCTCGTAGGTATGGGATCCCACGAGATCATTAAATAATTCGACCCTCTCGGCCCATATGTGAATTTCCTGTCAATCACCACATCTCAACGTGCAACCAATGTACTAATTATAGTAATAATATCATAGAAAATAATCCATATTCCAACTCTTGCATGTCATCATGATAACATAACATCATTGTTAATCACCACATTTTGAATAGTAAAGAACTACATGCTCATGCATGTCATAAAATCTGCATGCAATTATCACATGCTTCACCTTATAAAATACGATCACAAGTTATAACATCAACATATTTGCATCAAAGATATATCATGACATCACATAATAAACTAACCACATGTCAATATAACCTTATATCATAACATCATAATCTGTATGCCACATTATGCATATCTATATTATCATGTTATTATATTATTCTTAATATCTAATGATCATATTAGATATATCTATAATTTATAACAATACAATTTAGGATAGATTATTTGAAGTAATTATCTTAGAACAATGTTCAAATATATTAATGTATTAATCCTTATGAATTTTCAATTCCACTATGTAATATATTTCCACTTTGAACATAAAATAAACAATTTTCATATCTTGTGTCACATTTTTCTAAAGGAAAAAAAATATAATTAATGTTCAATTAAATGTCCACCTTCATTATCATTACCTTTATTTTATTTACAATAATTTTCATTTAAAAACATTTTTTTTTGGTTAAAAATCATTGAAAATAAAATAACAATAATAAAATATAACTCTTTTTTTTTTCATATAATTTTGGAACCTTTAATGTTATCATTGAAAATAAAATAACAATAATAAAATATAACCTTATATCTTTTTTCATATAATTTTGGAACCTCTAATGTTATGAGAAGAAACGTTGTCTTAACCTTATTAAAGCTTTATACTTCACATATTATTACTATATTAATATACGTTACATATTATTACTATATTAATATCAAAATCAATATAACGATTTAAAAAATATAAAAATGAAAATAAAATAATATCTTAATATTAAATTTTATAACACTTATATAATTAGATCATAAAATTATATGATTCACATTGTTTCACATATGGATTGCATGGAATAATATGAGAATAAACTATTTTTAATCTTATTAATCCAACTACCCATAGTTTGGTGTGTCGGTCCAAGTAGTGAGTAGATGCATGACCCACTATTTTAAGAGTGACTTATCTTATCCTTATTAACATGAAGTTGATTCAAGTAATATCACTTAGTTTTATTTATTTTTATTTTTCAGCATAAAAATCATTTTCACATAAAATATCATTTTCACATAAAATATATATATCTTGTTAGAATTAATGTTTTAATATCACATGTGAAATTGTTTTGAGAATAGTGTTTTGTACACATATTTCCAATTTTAGACTATACATTTTAGATCTTGTATGAAGTATTTACAATGTTGAGTTTCCCAAATATTATGAAATGGTTGTATTATCTGGAATGCGATGTAATTCTTCAAAATAGATTATGCGGATAATATTGTGAATTCTACGATATATAAAAAATTGTTTGGAAGATTGTTAAGGGATTACCTCAATTCCATCTTCAAATTTTTTGTCAAGCCCCATAGAAGTAATATATGAAATCCTTATTTATCATTTTATATATAATAAGTATAATGTTACAAAAATTGGAGTGAGCGTGTTTTTTTCATTTATGTTATTTTTCAAAACAATTATTAATATACAAGCATTATATGAAATCTTTATTTATCTTTTATTATATAATAAGTATAATGTTACAAAAATTGGAGTGTCAAAATTTGTAGGGGATTACTAATTAAAGAAATCAATAAAATGAGCAGAAAATATCGAATTTTGTGAACTTAAACTTGGATCCAAAAACTCATAAATCGTAAAAGATAAGTTTTTGTAAGCCAATGGTTGCATATTTTTTTGTTAATAATTGCAACCTTGATTGTAGGTTAAGTAGGGAAGTAAAGTAAATAAATCTAGCTTACTATATGATTTTTAACATAATTCTATATATAAAATTTCATAATAATTAATAATTGAAGTGTGAAGGGCCTGCAACTCCAAGGGTAAGCGTTTTAGAGCTCTCGCACAAGTGGGGAAAAGAATATTTTGGAAAAAAACTATATGAAAAATCTTTTAAGTGCTACCAGTTTGGCTAATATCTCTCTAGTTGGAAGATCAATGGTTGCATTATTTATTTATTTATTTATTTTAAATAGTTGATATAATAGAATTCAAGTCTAAAATTCTGTAATTCATGTGGGAGATTGATTGCATAAATTAAGGGAAGCTTCATAAAATTTGATAAATGAATTTTCTCTACGAAATAAAATCAAACACATCTAATGCCTTTTGAACCTTTTTTACATGGAAAAACGCTTGAATCAAATTACAAAATAATCCTATTTTCAGGGGTTTCTATTTGATTTTTTTTTTTAAATCAACTTGCCAAAATGTTCCAAACTCAATACGACCGAATGGGAAATACGATCAGCACAAATTTTCTTTCTTTCTTTCTTTCTTTATTTAATATTTATTTATGTTTAAAATTACATTAGTCTTAGGAAATTTGTATGCTAAATTATTCAGTAGAAAGTATAAAAATTGACATATACTAACTCATCTTCTCGACAAGATTAGTAAACAATAAATTTATTCTGATTAAAAATTAGTGCATGCATAAGGTATATGGAGTGCATGCATATGGATTTATGATGGGTGCATATATTTTAAACCCATCTTCTTGTAAACAAGATATACTAAAAAAATATAATCACACTTAAATTAATTAATCCTTATCTTGTTTTAAAGTTTTTTTTGTATGTAATATTAGAATTTATTCAACTAAGAAATGATTAAATATAGTGTTTTGTTACATCACTATCATAAGTAAATGAAGATAAATAATTACTACATGCAAGATATTTAATAATTATGTATAAAATTTTATAGGTCTCAAGGGTTGTAACCGGGCTCTAATACCATATGTAACAACACCAAAATTTAACATGCAACTAATTATATCAAATATGCAATTAATAATCAACACGAAAACTATTCAGCTAATTAGCATAGAACTTTAAGAAAAACCCGAGTAGAGACGACTTCCCTGTAGCGACGATATTCCTTACTTGTGCTTTCGGAGTTGAACGCTATTTGAATCTTGCTAACCACTACAAAGTTTTGGGGACAACTCTCCACCCAATTGTAGGATCAACTGCACATAATATTTCTACGGCTGACCACCTATTAATTTTGGGCAACTAGGTCCAAAATCCATGTTGCATTGCTCATATGATGATGATCATATTTTTTTTTGGATTCCTCTTTCAGAGAGGTGCAAGATTGATCTAAGGATCATCTTGTTTGGATGATCATAACATATATTCTGATTTTATTTTCCATACATGTGCAAGGTTGGTCATATTTGTCATGTAGGTTCACAAGCCTAATAGATGTGTCACACACCCTCACTGATGGATATAAATTGGAGAGACTTGGAGGTCATTTGCTCATCAACTCATCACACATTCTCTCATTTTGATATGATTGGTTCGATAGCCTTTGGAGGCCTCTTTCCTTCACATGTGCGGAGGTGAAGCTAGGGAAAATTTATGGATTTGTTTAGGGATTTTTTACTGAGCATTGACCAACGTTGACTGTTTGACCTCCAAACTTCGCTGAAAATCTGATTTTTAGAGGTCGTACAACTGGGCACAACAATCGAGGAAAAATGAACAGTTTGACCGAAGCCCTAATTTGCAGCGTTGACTTTTTGTTGACTATCCTATGTTGACTTTTCTACGCTGACTTCTGGTTGACCAACATTGACTTTTGATGAGCTGTCTTTGAGGGTTGTGGTTGTGACAAGTGGAGGGTTGACTGATCTAAGAAAGACTTTGCTGGGTGATGCATCTTGTTGACTGCCATAACGCACACTATCCTATTTATTTTCTGGACAAGAAGAATTGTAAAATTTTATCTATGTTATTGGCTTGTCTTCTGTTGATCTATTATTGTGTTCTATCACCATTTTACTTTAATGTTTATGTGATTGCTAAATTGGATCGGGCCTAAGAAAGATTTAAGTAAATTTGCATTAAGCATAGAACACTCAATGTCTATCGAAATTTAACATGGTATCAAAGTTGAGGTGAAGACAAAGCCCAAGCTAGTGTGAGAAGTAATCACCGAAGAAGAAATCCTATCAAGGAGTCAAGACCAATGGCCTCCTCAACCTATAAGGGTTTCAAGTCTGATGATAAATTGCATGATAATTATGATTATCCTGCATGGAAGATGTCCTTGGATTTGGCATTAGAAGATCAATATGTCATGGACTATGTGTAGGGGAAGATTCAAGAGCCTCCATCAACTGCACCTACTGCCACAAAGATGAAGTATAGAAAAGGGGAAATTAAAGAAAAGATGATTATCCTGAATTATATTCATAAGCACTTTGTTTCTTACATTTTTGAGCTGAGCACATGTAAATAGATGTATGATAAGTTGGTTAGCATGTTCAGGGCTAGCAGTGCTAATCAAGTTCTTTTCTTCAAGAATTAATTGAAGAATATCAAGGAGGGCAAGGATGAATCCATTCAATCCTATTTTATGAGGCTCACTGAAATCAAGAACAATCTTCTAGTTGTTGGAGAAGAAAAAAATGACCGAGAGATGGTTCTCATTGCACTTGGAGGTCTCCCCCGTGATTGGTATGTATTCAATACCACTATTCTTAATAGTAATGTGATTCTTGATTTTGATTAAATATTGACAAGACGAACTCAAGAGGAAACAAGAATGATGGAGAGAGATCATCCCTCTAAGGGAAACAAAGGTGACCCTACTACCTTCACCACTCATGCAAAGAATAGGAACAATGGAGGTCCGAGAAATCAAAACCATGGAAGAGCGGGGCCCAAAGAAAGGAAGGGAAGATGTTACACTTGTAACAAGTTTGGTCACTATGCAAGAGAGTTCCCTAATAGAAGGGATTCTCCCAGGGATGATGATAGCAAAAAATCCGAGGGGAATGGAAATAAAAGGAAAAACAGGTTCAAAGGAAAAACAAGTTCAAAGGAAAAAGGAAGGCTCCCTCTGATTGTAGTGGAAATGGGAAAATTTTCAAGAGGTCAAAAAATTCTAGGTACGATGAGTCTAATGTTGTTGATAATAAGAGAAATTAATTTATTCTTGTATCTTCCCTCTCTATTGCATCTCCTCCCGACACCCTAGATGTCTGGTTGATTGATAGTGGTGCTTAAAGTCACCTCACTGGTTATAAATAAGCCCTCTCTGATTTGATTGAGAAGGATACAAATCTAGAAATTATCCTTGGAGATAATGCCACCTATCCCATGAAAGGGATAGGGAATGTGACCCTTCATCTATCTCAAGGGAAAGTCCTCCACTTACAAGATATGTTGTACGTACCTGATTTGAAGAAGAACCTTGTGTGTATTTCGGTAATGGAAGACAAAGGGTTCAAGGTGGAATTCATCGATGGAAAGGTACATATCTGGAAGAAGAAATTAAAGGAAGCTCTTACTATTGGGTTTATAGTTGATACACTCTACCAGGTTGGAGGAAGTCCATTGGGGGCTATGTCATGTGCTACAACTCTTCAAACAGATTTATGGCACCAGAGGTTTGCACACCTTCATTACAAAACCATTCTCGAAGCAAGGAAGGTGGTGATAGGGATGCCTGAATTTAAAGATGATCATGAAGATATATGTTAGGTTTGTGCCGAAGGGAAGCATACAAGGGGACCATTCCCCTCAAGCGTCACAAAGACAATTGATATCTTGCAGTTGATTCATTCTTATTTATCTGGTATGCTACCCATGACATCCTTGGGAGGATGTTCCTATTACATGAATTTTATAGATGACTTCTCCCACAAGACTTGGATATATTTCTTGAAGAAGAAGGACGAAGCATTCAAATAGTTTCGTACCTTCAAGGCCTTGGTGGAAAATCAAACCGAGAAGAGAATCAAAGTTTTGAGGACCGAAAATGGGACCAAGTATGAGTCAAATGAATTCAATCACTTTTGTAGAGAAGCTAGCATTAAGAGGGACACCAAAACTACGTATACTCCTAAGCAAAATGGTGTTGTTGAAAGAAAGAACATGACCTTGTGGAAGCTGCCTGCTCCATGCTATGTGACCAAGGTATTCCGACGTTTCTATGGGGAGAAGCTATGAAAACTGTTGTGTACATTCAAAATAGATTCCCACATTCCGCTCTGGACTCCAAAAATCTAGAAGAAGTATTCTCTGGTAAGAAACCCGATGTTTCTCATTTTAGAGTTTTTGGTTGTCCCGTTTACTTTCATGTGACGAAAGAAAATATAAGCAAGTTGGATTCTTCTGGAAAGAAGGGAATGTCTTTGGGATACAGTGAAACTTTAAAGGCATATAGAATCTATGTGCCTAGTCAAAGAGAAGTGGAGATATGCCATGATGTCACCTTCAATGAAGATGCTGCCCTCAAGAAATTGAGAAATATTCCTAGCTCCAAGGAAGACAAATAAGATGAAGCAACAGTGAAGTAGGAAGAGCCAAGGATGAACCGATTCTTGATGTTGAAAGACCTATGGATCCTATTGATCCACCTCCTTCAAATAAGAGAAGACCCTCATGGCTCAGGGATACTCTCGTAGATACCGAGAGGCATATTGCCCCAAGGGGGACATTCCATGAAAACAAGAAGTCGAATAGATACCAAGGGTATCTAGTAGCCATGAGTACAATTGTACAATCTGAGCCTAGATCATTTGAAGAAGTCATAAAGCATCAAGTTTGGAAGGATGCTTTACATGAAGAATATGAGTCCATTATGAAAATTGATGTCTGGGAAGTGGTCCCGAGACCGGAGGACAAATCTGTTGTCACCTCGAAATGACTCTATAATATCAATCATGGATATGATGGTAGTGCTGAAAAGTACAGGGAAAGATTTTTTGCCTGAGGCTTCTCTAAAAAATAAGGCATAGATTATGATGATATATTTGCACCTGTGGCCCACTATACCACCATCTGATCTATTGTTTCCTTTGCTGCAACGCAAGGATGGAGTCTCCATCAAATGGATGTGAAGACCACTTTTCTGCATGGTTATATAAAGGAAGAGGTGTATGTCGAGCAATGGAGCAACCTCTGGGGTTTGAAGTCCAAGATAGAGACACCTATGTATTAAGGCTGAAGAAAGCCATTTATGGGTTGAAGCAAGCCCCTAGGGCTTGGTACAATAAGATAGATAACTACTTGATGAAGCTGGGCTTCACTCGAAGTAATGCTAATCCAAACTTTTATTTTAAGGTTGATAGAGAAAGGAATTTCATTATAGTTGTCTATGTGGATGATCTCTTCCTGACATGTGTTGACCGTCTCATTCATCAATGTAAGAGGGAGCTAGCTTCCGAGTTTGATATTAAAGACCTAGGACTGATGCACTACTTCCTAGGCTTGGAGGTCTGGCAAAGGCCAGGAGATATTTTATTTTCTCAAGGAAAATATGTCGTGAAGATGCTGGAGAGATTTGGTATGGTGGATTGTAAGTCTGTGTTGACACTGATGGAACTCAACTTTAAGAAGTTGTGTGTAAATGCTACTGGGCCCGAGCTGGGATATCCTACCGAGTATCGACAACTCATGGGGGCCCTAATGTACTTAGCGAACTCCCATCCAGATGTATGTTTGGGAGTGAACATTTTGAGTCAACATATGGTTGAGCCTCATCACATTCAATGGACTGGTGCCAAGAATCTATTGAGATATCTTCGGGGCACAATCAACCATGGGCTACAATACATTGTTGGGAGTTCGAGACTCCATGGATATACTGATGTCGATTGGGATGGCAGTGTGGTGGATCACAAGAGCACATATGGATGTTGCTTCACATTGGGTTATGCTTCGATATCTTCGATGAGTAGGAAGAAGAAATCCATGGCTTTGAGCACTGTTGAGGATGAATACATTGCAGCGAGTATGGCTTATTGTGAAGCTTTTTTGTCATGAAATATCTTTAGTGAGATGTTTGGGCATCTGTTAGATCCCACCGTTATCCTTTGTGATAACTAGAGTTGGATTTGTATTTATGAGAATCCCGTTTTCCACGATCGATCCAAGCATATTGATATCAGGTACCACTTTATTCGGGATATGGTACAACAAGGCATCGTAAGGCTTTATCATATAGGAAATGATGAGTAGGCCGGAGATATTCTCACGAAGCCCCTAGGGAAGGTCAAGTTCCTAATCTTCTATGAGAAGCTTGGAATCGTGGAAATACCCTATTCTAAGGGTCCTGCTTGAGTTGGACTATTAGCTTTGGGAGCTCTAGAGGGCTTGGGGATATCTTCTTGGAGCTATAAGCACACACGGGGCTAGGCTTTCCAAAACTTGTTCTGCTTCTACCCCACCGTTATGATATTGAGTTGGCTTGCCTCTCGTTGATCTATGCCCCACACACATCCTACCCATGGAGTTTCGAACTCATGGGAAGTACCTCTCATTTTTCCAATGAGGTGGAAAATGTGGATAGAGACCAATAGAAAGACTAATGGATGCATCGAAGATTTTTGTACTCTCTATGTCTATGATGGCATGTGTGCAACACCTTGATTTGGGATCAAGTCTGATGAGGTTCTTACCTCTAAACTGACTGCGGGTTAGTATGTGACTCTTTTTGAGTCTATTGAGGTTCTTACCTCTAAAAGGACTCTGAGTCAGTAAACACTTCAGGTTAGTATGTGACTCTTTTGAGTCGAGGTTGACTTCAGGTTAGCAGAGTGTGATGTCTTTGTGACTCACTCTCCTTGTTCTATTTGTGACGAGAGCCATAAAAGCAAGTTACGACAAGATGACACACGATTCTAGATGATAGTACACGATGGTACTGATGGATGGCACATGTGGATAGATGGAGTTCTCCCTAGTTGAGAGGGACTGTTAATTTTGGGAAACTAGGCCCAAAATCCATGTTACACTGCTTATATGATGATGATCATATTTTTGTTGGATTCCTCTTTCGGAAAGGTGCAAGATATATCTAAGGATCATCTTGTTTGGATGGTCATAACATATATTTTGATTTTATTTTCCACACATGTGAAAGGTTGGCCATATTTGTAATGTAGGCTCACAAGCCTAATAGATGTGTCACACACCCTCACTGATAGATATAAATTGGAGAGACTTGGAGGTCATTTTCACATCAACTCATCACACATTCTCTCATTGTGATATGATTGGTTCAATAGCCTTTGGAGGCCTCTTTCCTTCACACGTGTAGAGCTGAAGTTGGGGAAAATCTGTGGATCTATTTAGTGCTGTTTTCCTGAGAATTGACCAACGTTGACCGTTTGACCTCCAAAATTCACTGAAAATATGATTTTTGGAGGCCGTATAGCTGGGCACAAAAATTGAGGAAAAAGGAGTAGTTTGAACGAAGCCCTAATCTACAACGTTGACTTTCTGCTGACTACCCTGCATTGACTTTTGGTTGACCAACGTTGACTTTTGATGAACTGTCTTTGAGGGTTGTGGGTGTTAAACTTGGAGGGTTGGCTGATCTAAGAAAGAATTTTTTGGCCGATGCATCATGTTGATTGCTGTAATGCACACTATCCTATATCTTTGTTGGACAAGAAGAATTGTAAAATATGATCTATATTATTGGCTTGTCTTCTGTTGATCTATTATTGTGTTCTATCCACATTTCACTTTCATGTTTATGTGATTGCTAAATTGGATCGGGCCTAAGAACGATTGAAGTACATTTTCATTAAGCATAGAACACTCTATGTCTATCTAAATTTAACAACATACTACTGCCAGGGAATCCTTTGTCTCGGACCACTTTTCTCCCAAGAGAATGGATGAAGGAATGATGAATGAATCTCATCTTCCTCAACGTTTGTTAAACAGACCAAACAATGGAAGGGAACTACATGTGACTTTTATTCCTTTATTTTAAGTTCTACTTAAAGTAATGTTTCTCTTAATTTAACTCTTTCTTATTATTATCATTTTTTTAAACTTTTGTTAACTTTACTTATTATAACTATTTTTATAGTTTACTTTTACATATTTTTATTTAGAACTCCAGTTTATTATTCACTATTTTATTTATTTATTATTATTATTATTCTCTTTATTATATATTATGTATTTACTTATTTATTTTACTATTATATTATATTATTTATTACTATTTATTTTAATATTATATTATGTTATGTTATTTATCATTTATTATTTTTATTATTGTTAGGGGACATTACAATTATAGTCTCAAGGTAGAATTTTAATATAATCCACAAAATAGTCAAGGCATTTTACTTATTGATTCCATGAAAAAATCTTTTACAGGCATGAAAAATTATTACATAGTTTTACATTAATTTCAATAAAGAATGAATCATCATATTCAAGCTGAAAATTAGTAAACCTTATTGAGATATAACAATGGCTAAAACTGAAGGTGGGGCTTCAATTTTCCACCCAACCATAGATTAGTTTTTTGGAAATTGGTTGTCATTGATGTCAACCCAAGGAACAATTAGATGAAGCATCACATTTGTTGAAGTAAATGGATGAAAGGGAATGTGATTTTGTTAGTAAGATCATTCATTTCTCGTCCTGAAGATGGATCCCCGTTGGGATTCAAAACTTCAACAATCGTCTTATGATACTGTGGATAATCCGGATTCTGCAATCAACAAAAACCACAGAAGTTTGAAAACCATAAGATCAACTTCGATTGATGGTTCCTGTCTTACTGATTCCAACGGTAGGTGGAATACCATATAACTCCTCATGGTTGAGGAGATATGCCCCATCAAATTTGGAGCCCCAATTGTGTGGTCAAGGTGCCCAAATCGAATGTTAAAAGGAAACCCTATTATTGGTCAATATTTAGATTAATAATTAAATAAAATTTGAATAAATATTTATTTTTATTGGTTTTTGAAAATTAGCCTCAACAAGGGATATTTTTCAAGTCGACTTGCATCAAAGATTGAATTTATTATGCTTGGAATAAGGTCGGCTCCATGAATTTAAGGGAAAGTTGGCCCCTTTATGCCCCCTCCTTCCATTATAAATATGTGAGCTTGGTTCCCTTCAAGGGTATTAATTTAAAACTTATATTTGTGGTGTTTATCTACTCCAAAATTATAAGGCCATGGTAATCATGACTATATGGAGTAGGAGGCTAAAACCTATGAAGTTTTGTTGGGATTAAACATGATATATTCTATGCGAATTAGCTGGAAAATATAGAGTATTCTGTAGATTAAATCTGGAATGTGAGAATGCATGTTGAGGCTAAATCCGAGTTAATCTTCTGAGGCATCCTTAGGCAAAATATAAGCTATTCTGGGGCTAATTTCATTTGATTTTAGGTAGGTTTAGAAACCTATTTTTGTGGTTAAAATTTGGATCCTTATGAGGATAAATATTAAATATGTTATGGCAGATGCATATCCAAATTATTTGAAGTATATATGTGGGAATTTTTCATGATGTCCGGGCATATTCAAGTTTTAGAAGACGATTTTTTAAGGGTATGCTCTAAGGAAATATAAAGGATATTTCAACCTTGTTGTATGGCTTCCTAAGGCAAAGTTCTTTGGCCCTTCTAAGGCCCTTTTGGAGGCTCATGTTTGATAATTTGCGAGGATTCGACCCATTGTAAAGCTCTATCTGAGAAAAATCTCATTGGTTCTGAAGTGTTTTTTCTTTCTGAGGATGACCTTGAGCTATTTGAGGTATATTCATAGATTTTTGAGGTCTGATTCAACCCTATTATGTGACAGTTTCAAAGGAATTCTTTTGAGACCTATATTAAGGTACAAATCTCTCTCTTTTTGACATAACTCAATGATATTTGAGGTTTAATTTCCGTCAGTAATTCGACTTATGTTAGGAATGTTTATACTATCAATTTGAGTCTATTATGGCCAAATTAAGGAACCACCATTGAGAGTAGTTTAGAGCCTTCTTTGAAGACCTAACTTCTATGGGTAATTCGAGGTATAAAGACCAATTTTGATATTTTTTCTAAGATGATTTTTTTAGTGATTTATATCAAAAGGGGAGCTAACAAAGAACTAAGTTAAGGACAACTACAAGGTCTGCTAATGAAGAAATTGTGCTTACATACAAGGAAAAATCATAACATAGGTTGAAGGAATTTTTAGAGGTATAATATTGAAAAGGGTTGAGGGCTGATAAGGGGCATATCCAAGGGCATAACACTTGGAAAAATCTGAAGCAGATGTTGAAATTGGCAACAAGAAATATTGAAAATGGCATCAAAAGGGATTCTAGTTTAATTTCCCCTTAATTAAATTTGAAGTAAATTTTAATTCCACATCACATGACATCTTGTACAAGTTAACTGAGTTAGGAAGACTTCGTTAGATCAGTCAATTCGAGTTGAGGGACAAACTAGAGGCATGTAGGGTGTCTCCTACCTCTTAGGAGCCCTGATTGAGTTTATTTTGAGTTGTAATTAATTAACTCCATTTATTTGAGTTAAAATCAGTTTAACTAGTTCTAATTGATGGATGAGCTAGTGAGAGGTCTAGTGAATTAAATATGATTTCATTCACATGCAATGATCAATTAGATAACTGATAATTCACTATATATAGATGTTTCATGTCATTTTTGAGGAAGACCCAGTTGAGATTGGAGTTTAATGGAAGTAGACTATCAATTGTATAATTACAAAATTTTACAAGTCATGCATGAGGTTATCAAGACGTCTTGGATGTATTGCACAATCAATTATTGGGAATTTACTATTTAATAGGGGCTCAATTCCCTCAGGAATGCGTAAGCTAGGCTGGTCATTCAGGTGCAAGTTTTTGGTAAAGTATTGGACCAAACTTTCTAGGATTAGAGTGAGACATTTAGAGATAGTGTATAGGTTTCTCATGAAGGGAAATATCATTGTATTGTTTCATATTATTGAATTTATGAAATATACAGATAGCGGGGTTTTTAGCTGAGGCTTTCCCCAGATTTTGTGTTGCGCGATTGAAATTATTTCTCTTTCTTGTTCATGTTATTGTGTGATCGTAATTGGCTTCAGTATTTTGTTTTAACATATTACAAGATCAATTGAATCTATTTAGATCTTCTATATCAGACAGTTGTAGAAAATACACACCTCTCATCAACAAATCAAGTATGAGACAAATATTTTGTAAATAGTTCAATTTGTATACTTCCATCACATAAAATTGGTAAATATTCAACTTAGAATTGAAACCACAAGCTACAATTACACAATTTTTGAAGAGGAAAGAAACAGATGAAATGAAAGATAGAGAGAAAAACATATACTACACATACCAATGTTTGGAATCACCAGAAAATTCTTCCTCAATATTCAAGAATGTTATATATTTCATAAGTGAAAAAACTCGTAGAAGATTTTAGAAAATTACAGCCTCTGAGATAGAAAATTTGAGCCTTTAATAATCAAAATTTCTTTCCTTTTATAGGGAGAGTCAAAACAAGAACAATTACAAAAATTCCTTGAAGTGATACAACTATCTAATATACTCATTTGTGTGATCATGAAACAGCTTAGATGTCCTAATGATTACATAACAAATTTGATTCCTTCTTGAAAATAAAATATTTATAGTATTAAAAAATGACAGTGATATGTCATGACTTCCAAATCAGAAAAATATTCATTACTGGATCGCTTGATCTATGGGGTGGACCCAGGCTCCACCATTCAAACTCATGGTGGGTTAGCAATCTGATCACATATTTTCCATAGTACTCGGTTTGGTGTAGGATCATGAAAGAAAAAAATGTATGTTATCTTAATATTTCAAATATCAATGTAATTGGTTTGGAAACAAACAATGTCTTCACCAGCTAAAGTAGCCCGAAATCCCTCTGAATATAGTTGACTATATTCTTGCCCTTGAGAGTGGAATTATTTTCATGAGAAGAGTATACCTTACTCTTGGCCTCCACTAATAGTTTCTCATACTGCTCCCATGGAAGCACGTTTCCTTGGAAGTCCCAACAGTGCCCTCGTTCTATGATCAAAATGTGAATTGAATGCAGCTACCAATTTGGATAGATCATTCAAACACTCATCTTTATCCCTTGCCACTTATTTCTGGATCACTTTAGTAATCTCATTGATTTATCCTATCCTATCTATGATATCCATGGCTCTCAGGTCATTGGATGATTTCTCATTGAGATATTTGATATGCTTTTCCGCAGTATTGAAATTTCTAGCATATTCATTTTTAGGTGTCAGGATGAAGAATTCGGTATCCTTGACTGCAAATTTATGTTCTACAACTAAGCTCATGTGTTACAAGATCTTCTTCATTTAAAAAATAATTACATCCTAGATTATTTTCCTAGCTTCAATGAGGGACATGTTTCCTTTAATCTCATCTTATGGCACCTGATGTTTATTGTTAATTTGTTCTGCACTTGCCTAGGTGTAATTGAGTTGTTTCTCCTTGTTTTCAAGCATGTAGTTGGTGTTGTCCAAGTCGATTTGTATCTTTTTAATCTCTCTCTTTGATAGTTACAAATCACTGAGAGCTTTGGTCATCTGCTCAGTAGAATTCTATGGATTGTTTGGCACAATCACAATGGAGATATGGGAGTAAATTATTTGCTGAAGCTCTACAACCTACTGCTTGAGGTCCACCACCTTATTATTTATCTCTATTAGTACTTTGTCTAGAATTTCTTTTTCATTCTCCACCTAGGCCAACTCCTATGTTTGCAAATACTTTGTAGTAGGCATCTTCAGTTGTTGCCTCAATGACTGGATTTCAAATTATGAGCTCTTTATAATAACCTCCACAAAAAATTTGTCATTTGGGTCTACCCCAAGTTTGACAATCAACTCCTTGTAGCCCTCATTTTGCAGATGGATGGCTCTTGAATTGTCTTTCTCTTGTTTTACTTTGGTGGAATCTTTATCTAACAAGTTTTCATCCTTGCTAATGGTCAAGGCACCCTTGCTTAACTCATTATAGATCATCTCTCCTGCTCACCAATGCAAATTGATCTTGTATTTCAAATGGACACTAGCCATGTCTAAGGATAAATCCAACATCTTGAATTGTGGTCCAGATGGAATGGACTGCACTGAAGGATGGTACAGGGAAAAATTCATCTAATTTCTCTCCGGGTCCCTGGAAACCAAGAGATTGGTATGATATGGTACTAAATGGGAAGCCTATTGTGATAAAATTTCATCTCTCAATTTCTTGTTCCTTTCCTCTATTAGTTGCCCTTCATCCCACTTAGGGCCTGTTGTTGATGTACTTCCCAATGAGCCAAGTACTGCTACCTCAACTAAACTAGAAGTGGTAGCCTACTGAGGATCTCCTAAGAGTACTTGGAAGCCTAGATGGTCTGTATTTTAGTAGGTCAATTTGAACCTCAATATATTCATCATTTTTCTCCTACATTTTGGCATGTTTGGTCGATAGTGCATCCTCCATCACCTTGTCTCCAGCTTCGTACACACTTCTTTTCTGATTTTTCTCCTTGGTAGCTGGTGTCTCAACCTCCATTTCTATATTGATAGGTCAAGAGTCCAAATGAGCTTTCCATTCTAGCTCAAGTTTAGAATCATGTTCATAAGTAAAGGCATTAATTTCTCTCTTCCTCCTAGATATGACACCATGAGGATCATAGTGCCAAACCTCTCCTAATTCAAAATTGAATTATTTTAGCATATTTTCAACCTAGTGGAAATATTGTCTAGATTTCAAAAAAAAGGGACCTAAGATCATTGGAATATTGAACATATAACCATTTTTGGCAGGGACAATCTAGATTTGGTCAGTATTTAATCTCTTCCTGATGAACTCCAAAGAAAAAATCCTTATGTGCATAAACACAAGCAACTGATATGGGGGCATCTCAGACCCATATACTCTAATTTTTGTATAGTATTCTAATAGGAACCAATTGCCTACCTTGGTATCCTTGCTGAGTTGTAGGAGTTCTCTATGTTGTGGTAGGACTATGGGGGGAGAAAAATTGTTAACAATATTGTAGGAAGTAGATAGGAAGGTGGAAATGAATTACGAAAACCCCTCATTGTTGGTTTTATTCTTCAAGGAACTATCCCAGTCAATTACATATTTTCTTAGTTTGTTGGTGTTTATAATGCTCATCCATAAGTAATCGAAATCATACACATGAGTATACAAGAAAAGGTAGACCAATATAAAGTAGTATCTGAAGTAGGAGGCAAGGTAAAATTGGTTACACTAGAACTTGATTGCCTCAGCCTAAAAAGAGGGAATTCCAAGGAAACTATCTGGTCTCATAATTGTATGTAAGAATTTTAAGGTTGCTTTGGAGAAATTTTTTGTCTCGTCCTCAACAAACAACAGTAGAATAACAAACAAAATGGGTTGCACAACTTCTTAAAACAAGGAATTGGGAAAGTTTTTGAATTGGATGGTAATTGGGTGTTTGCAACTATAATTAGTTGGAGAAAGACCTGCTTCTCTCTAGCTGAGAGTCCATTATAATTATAGAAGAGGTTGGTCTCTGTAAATTTCTCCAAATTTGTGATTTTGGATAAACAAATGCATTTTGTATTAATTATGGGGTGTCATCCAAAAATTTCTCCCCAATTGGTGAAATACAATAGTTCTTCTCCTTGACATAGCTGGCCATAAAATAGGACACGAATTCTAGGAAAGGGTATATAGTTGGGGCAATTAGGTAGTATAGTCCCAACTCAACGACTCGAAAGGGATCTTCTTTATTCAAGTAGCTGCCATAAAAGTCAAAACATAGGTCTGATATGTTTAGAGGGAAAAAAGGGTCATGTATTTATGTCTGTGTGTCCATGAAGGGTTATATGTGGACAAAGGGTTTTTGCTATTTTTCGTTGGGTTTTTTGGTGAAACTTTCTTTAATTCAAGCATGATGATAATTATGCAAGGAAAAATAATTGCGTATTACCTAATGACCAAAAGAAATTAAACTTTGTGGGCACAAGGAGGGATATACGCTGGTTGAAAGTCACACAAATGGTGTTGTGAATAGGAAAAGTGATAGGAAATAGATCAATTTGAATCACAACAATCGATTTCAAAGGTTTATGGGCAAGAAAAAAATTAGGTGATGTGGAGGACACAAGTGGAAGATTCAAATTGGGTGAAAAGAAAGGGGGAAGGGGGAAGAATTATAAAGTTTAACGCGCACCTTCCATGCTCGCTTGACAGTGGTCCCGACTGTTGACGTTATTTACATGCTGGACTGATAGGTAGTGGGGCCATATATCCCCCTCCAGTGGGGTGTCTGGGTGGGTTTGGAGACGAGGATCAGCCCCCTAGAATCCATCGTATTCGTCGATCTACAATGCTCACTTTATTGAATTTGGCCTTTCCGGGGGGTAGGCGCTGGCTTAACAACCATGCTTGTTAACTCCCAAGAGTCCCACCATGATGAGGCTAATCTGGGATGGACGGTGACCCGCCTAATAAATGACCAATGTTTAAACATTAAATTTAAAAATAAGGGGAGGCCCATGTTGCATCATCTCTTCTCATTTTTTATTATTTTTCTCTCTTTTCAATATTTCATCTAGAGCTCCAAATATCCTTTGAGATCATGAACCAAATCCTCTGCAATACAAACAATTTAAGAAAAAATAGAGGGGGTATAACATCAACTACTACTGGGAATAGTTCCTTCTGGAAAGGCACTGAGAACCTAAATATTAGTGCCTTATCCAATGGGCATGGATTAAAAAATATGTATATATATATATATATATATATATATATATATATACAAGACTGTAACAAAAGAAAAATTCTGGTATGTACAATGAAAGTGGACATATGTCTTCAATGTTGAAAGTAGTGCTTGAGGTATTGCCCATTTACAGGTATCTAAAACACATCACCATCCAAATTTTATAGTGGAAATGTGTTGTTCCCTTTGTTCAATGATTTGAAAGGGTCCAAACCATAAATGATCAAATTTTCCATGTTTTCCTTTGTCCTCTCTCCTGACATCCCATCTGAGTACAATCTCACTTGGTTGAAAAATTTTGTCCTTACCCTTTTTGTCAAATAGAGCCTTCATCTTATCCTTGCATTAAATTGAACTCTGAGTCACCTGTTCCCTATTCTCCTACATTTCCACCAATCGATTTATCCTCCTGGTCAAGGAATTAGGTGCCTCCTTTACCTCCTAAATTAGTTTTTCCACGGGCATGACCAATTGAGAATGAAAAACTTGTGAAGTCCCATACATTAAAGGAGACTTACTAGTTGATCTCTTAGTGGTCAGTCTATTAGCCCATAATGAATATATGAGTTGAGAATCCCAATTCTTATTGTTTTTTGCTATGACCTTCTTAAGGATCATGACCAATGCATTATTGGATGATTCTTTCGGGCCATTTCCATGTGGATAATAAGTAGTGGATGTTCGAAAATGATATTATAGCTCTGAAAAAAACTAATAAAATTGGAATATTTGAACACTTGAGCATTATTAATAACTATCTCCCTTGGACAATCGAATCTAGATAGAATGTTTTCCTCCATGAAATTAATAACCACTGTGTCAGTTTCATTCCTAGTAGGGACAACTTCCACCCATTTGGTGAAATAATATGTTGCTGTAAGGATCCACTTATGTTGTCCACTGGATGGTGGATGAATTTCATGAATGAAATGTAGCCTCCATTTTCTAAATGGTTCCTCCACAAAAACTGGGATTAGAGGGAGGTGTGACAGCTTCAATTTTTTCAGCAAATATTTGATATTCTTTACAAGTATTCACTTGATATGCACACCACCAAATGGTTTAGGACAATAGAAACCAATCTTCAAAATCTTGTGAGCTATTAATTTCCAGCTGTAGTTTCCTCCACAAGCATAGCCGTAGAATTCATCTGTTATTTTGGGGACTTCTTCTTTGACCAAACAAAGTAGTAGAACTCCCATAGGATCCTTCCAATACAACTGACCACTAGAGATTACAATTTTTTGTTCTTGGAGCCTCAAATCTCTATACTTCACCCTATTTAACTCATGTGGGAATTCCAAAAATAACAGATAATAGAAAATGGATTTATACGAGTTAGAAATTAAATACTTCATTGCAATTTTCTGTACTTCTCTCCTTGCACTTTCTTATTTATCTTGCTCCTTTGGTTTAGAACTTTCACCTAGCAATTTTATACCTAATTCTTGGAATTTTTCCTCTGGTTTTTTTTTATCCAATCCCTGACGTTTTACCAATTTTGTGGGCTTGATGTCCATGTCATATTCTTGAATTTTGGTTATCCACTTGCCTCTCTTGCCCTTATTGTCAACCTGTGTGAGAACACCCATTACAACTATTGTAGGAATGTAGAAAATTTTCCTAGAAAACAAAATGTAAGTCTGGAGAGACTTCAAAGCCTTGACCAAAGAATAGGACCATTTTTCCAAAATTTCTTACTTCAATTCTGCATCCCTCAATACCTGGCTAAAAAATGCAACTGGTTTTTATTTCCCTTAATCATTTTTCTGCAATAAGACAATTGCAACACTGTTATGGGATGTAAAATAAAATATAGAAAATGAATTTTGATAATAAGGGCTAGCCAAGACTGCAGTCTCTCCAAAGGACCTTTTGATTCTAGAAAATTATTATCTTTCTTATGCATTCCGTTTGACCTCTCTATCCTTCTTCAACGTGTCTGTAATTTCGCTCACAATCTCAACATAATTTGGCACAAACCTCCTCAACAAATTTATTCTACCTAAGAAAATCTGTATCTCCTTTTTGTTCCTTGGTAAAAGGATGCTACTAATTACTTATACCCTTTTGGGGTCAATTTTCACTCCTTATCTTGAGACTATATGCCCCAAAATTTTTGCTTCTTTGAGGGAAAATTAGGAATTATTTGGGTTCAAGGACAAGCCATACTTCCTGCATTTCTCAAATGTATGCTAAAAGTGCTCTTCATCATATTTTGAGAAATTTTTTTATCATCCAGGTAAATGACCAAAAATTTATCCTTCTCCCCAACAAAAGCTATATCTATTTCCCTCTGAAAGGTGGCACCATCATTGATGAGGCTGAAAGGCAACTTGACATACATGAATGTCCCACAAGCTGTTGTGAAGTATGTGTTTTTCTGATCCTAAGGATGCACAAAAATTTGGTTGTATCCAGAGAACCCATCGATCATAGAAAATATTGATGACCCCACCACTTTCTGAAAAATATAATCCATATTTTACATAGAGTAATTATCTTTTAGAGAAGCCCTGTTTGGGTTTCTAAAGTCCAGACACAATCTGATCTCTCCATTTTTCTTCTTGACAGAAACTAGTTTAGCCACCCAATTTGAATATCTCAAAGGCACAATGATCTTGGATTGAAGCATTTTATGACAAAAAATAAAAAAATATGGAGCAGAGAGTTTCTCCTCTCAATATTATGAATCAATTAAATAACATTACATTAGAGACATCAACAATAAATGACTGGAGTGAAACTCGACTAAACTGGACTAACTGAAACTTAACTAGGACACTTGGATGGATGGTTTTGACACGTAGTAGGTGGTTGGAATTAGATTCTCCATCATTGGACCCCCTTAATTACAAAAACATATAAATTTAAAATAAGATTCCTGTTGGTCTATGTCTTAGCTAGGTTTACAATTTAAAAATTTGATATCATATGGATTTCCTTTTTTTTTCTTCTTTACTTCCAGATGCTATAGTCTCTAAATTGTTTCAACCTTTTTTTTTTCTTTTTGTTTCCTTGAAACCTTAGTTTATTCATTTGCTGGTGTAGGTCTTCCATCGTTCCAGGTTGTCTAGGCATGTCCTGGAATTCTTCAAAAAATGACTTGTATATGGGTTGTTGCCACATATTATCTTATATAGTGCACTTTTCATCATCAATCTATTGCAACATAATATGATATATATATATAGTTTTATCTCTTCAAAACTACAATACCTAAAAATTTCATTGATGTGTTCATCATGCATGCTGTCTTCAAAATTCATTTTTGCAGCTTCTATGCAGACCTCATCTAGACATGATGTTTCCAGCCATGCTTCAAGTAAATTTAACTCTTCCTCATAATTTTCATGTTTACCTGGACATTGGAAATCAATGTCAAGTGTAAAAAAATCTATAAAACCACATTGGTTTTGTTCCTTATGCTTTGTAATGAGATTTTTCTCTTGTTGCACTTCCTTCTCTGCCTCTACATCTATCTTTGTTTTCTTTTTGTGGGCTTCCTTATTTGCATATTCCTTTATCTCTCTCTTTATCTATATATTTTGATTCTTTTCTAACCTGTGTTACTGCAAACAGGTTGTCTTCCATTGAATCAAGTGGGATTTTCTCACCGAATAGAATCATGTCGATCTGATGTTTTTGTTTCATCATACGAAACCATTCATCATTAGCCAAAAATTCTTCATCAAAATTTATGTCAATAATATTAATTGCTAGATTCACCATAGCATTGACTAATTCAATGGAAACTTCACTGTCATCAGCAAGATCTGTTGTTGGATTCACCAAATATTCATCAACAAGTTCGGTTGATGGATTCATCAAACATTCATATGCAAGTTGTGTTGTTGGATTCACCAAATAATCATCCACTTGTAGCTGTGCATAGTGGGATTCACGAACATATATGTTCTCCTTCTCAACTTCTTCTACAATTTTTTCACAGACATCATCCACTTGTGGCTGAGCACAATAGTATTCAAAAAAAGTTTCAATGCCCCCCCTTGCACAAAAAAGCTCTCAAGGGTATCTGTAGCATGCTTGGTTGTATTGGCATTTAAAATCATGGGAAGAATGTTGTAATCTATAGGTTGTTCTATGTGTTTTAATGTGAAGGAATCCTTTTGCCTCTTCACTTCCAATTATTTCAAAAAAAAATCATACATATCTAGTTGTTTCTTCGATTTTCTTAGCCTCTTGGATTTTCCCATTTGTTGAGTTTTCACTCATTAAGACTCAAAAAACAAAACAAAATGCAGAAATAGCTGCTGCCTACAATAAAACATCTTTGTAGTGGATTATTTTCTCAACTTCTACAAAAAGGATGGGTCTACAATTTGTCTACAAAGGTAATGCTTTCATAAAAAAAAATTTCACAAACCTGACTTCCATTGTTTTTATTAAAAAAAAATATGTCAATGCTCACAACTGATGTGAAAAACTGATCTTAATAATACTCCTTTTTTTTAATAGACCCTCTTAATCTTCAGTGGCCCTTTTTTAAAATAATCACTTTTGAAAAATAAAATAAACCCGTTTTCAAACTCGCATAAACCATCCTTTTATTTTAAAGAAAATCACATAATCATTTTCTTTAAAATTACATAAGCCCTTTTGAAAATAATACCACCACACTTCAAATCACATGAGCCTTTTAATACGTATTTGTTAATAAAATACTATTACAAAAAATACTGGGCTTTTGAAACCATTTGTGCATTTTACCTTTGCACATGTGAATGAAAAAAAAAAAAACGTGGAGTAATTCATTCACTTTTGAAAAAAAAATGTTTGTGTTTTTTGTACCTTTGTCTTGTATGACTATAACGAACTGTGTGTTGTTATGATGGAGCGTGAGGTAGAAAATGATGTAAGGTATGTTGAATAACGCAATATTTTGCAGTGGAGGTGAGTGTTAGTAACACATTGGACTAACGTAGATATGGTGCATTGTGTGTGCATGAATAACAAAAATAAATAGATTTATGAAGTGAATTATTGCACCATTATTTTTTTAAGTTCTGTTTTTCTCTTTGTGCAACATTCTATATCATCCTGGTTTCTTGGCCTTCACGCAACAACTGGCATCTTCGTAGAGGATTCTTCAAACTTATACTGCTCTCTCAAAGAGTCTTATGCAGGCTCGCCTCTTCTCTCTGTTTCTCTCACTTTGCTCATGTTGCTGCTCTCTTAGGGAGTCTTATGCAAACTAGCTATGACACCATGACAAAGGATGAAAATTGTGGAGCAGAGAGTTTCTATTCTAAATATTACGAATCAATTAAATAATATTAAATTGGAGACATCAACAATAAATGACTGGAGTGAAAATCGACTGAATTGGATTAACTAAAACTGAACTAGGACACTTGAATGGATGATTTTCACATATAGAAAGTGGTTGGAATTAGATTCTCCAACATTTTCTTCACTTCTTTCTCTATCAGGGGGAGAAGAAGGGGTTTAATCTGCCTGGGTTTCTGTTTGTAAGGTTTTATTCTGGGTTTCATAGGAATTCTATGTTGAATGATACTAGCATAATAGATTTTCAAATCACTATATTTCCATGCAAAAACATCAACATACACCTTGATTTGGACTTGTTCAACAAACTGATGTATGTGGACCTGTTCAAGGAGTATGTTGATGTTTTTGCATGGAAATATAGTGATCTTCATCATCTAGACATGATGTTTCCAACCATGCTTCAAGTAAATTTAACTCTTCCTCATATTTTTCGTGTTTACCTAGACATTGGAAATCAATGTCAAGTGTAAAAACATCTGTAAAACCACATTGGTTTTGTTCCTTATGCTCTGTAATGAGAGTTTTCTCCTGTTGCGCTTCTTTCTCTGCCTCTACCTCTATCTTTGTTTTCTTTTTGTGGGCTTTCTTCTTTGCATTTGCATTTATCTCTCTCTTTATCTGTATCTTTTAATTCTTCACTAACCTATGTTGCTGCAAACAGGTTGTCTTCCATTGAATCAAGTGGGATTTTCTCACTGAATAGAATCATGTCGATCTGATGTTTTTGTTTCATCATACGAAACCATTCATCATTAGCCAAAACTTATTCATCAAAATTTACGTCAGCAATATTAATTGCTGGTGTAATATCCCAAAATGGGAACATGCAACAATACTTCACACAATATAAGAACTTACAGAAGATAGACAATAAATCTAAGTACAAATCAGAATATGCAGAAAGAGATGAGCCATTTTATTATATTGGAGATGAATTAGTTACACAAGTACAATATATAGGTATATCTAGCCAAAAGATGAGCTAAGATCACCTAGAAAACATGTGTGAAGTAGGTACATCGTAACTATTGAGGCTCTGCAGCAAATACTACGCTGTCTCTTCAGTAGAATATGAACATGGAGTTGCAGGCTGAAAAGAGAAATGTAGATCTACTCAAAACTGGAAATCTGATGATGCCAAGATTCAAGATCTGGCCATTGTGATGGATTCCCAAGATAACCCAGAAATGATTTTCTAGATCTGCAACTTTGGAAAAATAACCTCCCTAGGGTTTGATCCTTGATGTGCTGGGAAATACAGATCTGAAGCTAGATCTGAAGAATAGATGGCTGAAATATGTGCTCAGATCAGATCTATGCTTGAAGGGCTGATCCCTTCCTCATATCTATGAGCTACGAGCTCTAGATCTAGCTTCTCAATCCTCCAAAAGATGATTGCAGCTACTGCAACACAACTGCCTCTGAAAACTGCGCTGTGAGGGAAAGAGAGGCCTTCTTCCTGCTAAAAAATGCTACAATAAGATCCAGGCTGATGGTAATATTGATGGAAATGCGAAGGAATGATCCTCCACTAGATTTCTAGCTGAAATACTAGCAACTTCCTTCCTCCTTTTAGATCTGCAATATGGACAACGTTATTTTTGGAGAGAATACTGCTGCTAGGAGGTCAATAACTTTTGGCCTGATGCCAGATATGCAATGTGGCTCTGGGAATGCTGCAATATAAGCCCAAGTGATGGGAATAATCCCTCATCTTGTTCTCCAGCTGAAGTACCGAAGACAACTACTACCTTCCAAACTGATCTTCAGAAAAACACAGTTTTCTGAATATGAATGTTTTGCAGAAAGTAGGAAATGGAAATGGAACTTAAAGCTTGATGTATAATGAATTACAAACCTCTTCCTTAGAGATCACTCAAATAAAGAGGAGGGATTCCCGCCGGGGAACACCTTGTGCTAAACAACACCTGCAATCTCTGCTAAACAACCCAAGATTGCAGTGGAATGTCACTTGACAATTCTAGATCTAAAAGATCATACATCAAAATAATACAAGATGCCTTTGCTTTCATTTCCTTTATAATTATTGAAGCCCCTCAAGCCTTGGCCCTAATCTCAACTGCACTGTCTTAGGTGGATAAGATCCTCCAAGTAGGACTGCGCTGTTTGACCAATCAACCAAACAGTCTAGGTACAATGTACACCCCCTCCATCATGTGTGCTTCATTCCTCCACCACTTGATCATTAATGCTCAATGACCCCTTGGTTTGAAATCTTCAAGATATTAGTTGACTGAATCAACCCTCCATGATCTCTCTCATTAAATGAGACATGATCTCCAATCTCATTCACATTAGTAGTTGCTCAACTACCACCTTTTGCAGATCTAGACTAAATTAATCTACATTCACACAAAAAAAGTGGATATTTATTCTTATTGAGGATTGTGGGTCCCTCCACCATTTTATTTACTTAATTCATTAAGAAAATCAAGGACTCTAATATTCCAATTGTGATGTGAAAATTTGGGAATATTACATTCCCCCCCAACAAAATGTTTCTTGTCCTCAAGAAACTCCAAAAGCAGATGCAAGGCCATCTATTCCCCTCCATATGGCATCGACATAAGGAAGGCTTCCTCCATTTGTTGCAATAGGTTATGTATGTTTGGTTCCAAATTTGTCTCTTAAAAGCATAAGGAATGACTTCCAATTGTTTGGTTAGATGTCCTCCTCCCATCATGAAGTAACAAGTGACAACCATGTGATGTCCAACATTATCAACAATACATGAGAGACATAAAATAAAGTAGCTCTTTCCACAAGCGAAAAGCTTCATCATAAAATACATATCTTCATCCCATGTTTCATGAATTAGATTGAGCATTGATATGCTCCCATACTTAGCCCTGTTGGCCTTGTTGGATCCAAACTCCATCATCTCAAAGTTATGCAAAAGAAGAAGGGAAGAAGAAATATGGGTAGACAAAGATGTCAAACCATATTCTCCTAACAACAACCATCGGAGTAAGGCCCTTTGTTTCCATCCTCCATCTCCTCCATGTAAGATGATCAAGCCCAACTCCCCCATAAGTAACCCAAGCAACAAGAGATCTTGCTGCCTTCTCTCCTCCTCATGTGCATCACGAAGCAAAAACATACTAATGGACATATGAGATGTCACATCAGCGCAATACAAAGAAACATCATCAATGCACATCATGAGATCATTATGCCAAATTTTAAACAATACAAAACACATAGAAATATGAGGTGTCATGTGGTGGCCAAACTCTCTCAAGTGAAACCAAAATGAACATGCCTTCCCTTGCTGCAATTTATCATTGAAAAACAAGGCATGATTTATGAAATGATGAGCTATTGGGTGGTATCCATACTCACCCAAGAGCAACCAGTGCAGCCATGCCTCCTTCTTCATTTCATACATGTTTTTCAAGGCATGGATCAGAAAAATAGGTGCCTTTGGAGGGTGATAGAAATCTCCCAATGGAAACCAGCGTAACCAAGCATACTGGCCCAAACAAATCTGCAAGTGGTGTTGCAACCCTTGCTTATCATCCTTACCCATTCACTCCCATGGGGATGATGAATGAGGTACTGCATAATCATGGCATCCTCCCTTTGTAGAATGCCATCCTTCCCAAACTATTGAAGACTTTTTCATTTCATGAAATGTTGAAATGCGTCTCTAATGAGATCTCTTAATGAGGTTATCTCTCCATCAAAGGCCCTCCAAAACTAAATAAGTTTTGGATTTAATGCAAGTAGAAGTTTCTCTTTGAGCAGTGAGATGCTCATTGAGAAAGGGTCATCTAGAAGGGAGAGAAGGTTTCTCATTTCAAGATGTCTACCATTTAACATGTTTTCATCCATTGCTTCATGAGTGAAGCTACCTCCAGAATGCTCCAAGAATGATGAAGCCCTTTCTTCCTCACAGCTACTAAGTGAAAGCACTGTAGATCTGCAAGATAATACATATGCTATCTCAAAGTAAGGCACAATACTGATCTCATAAGCAGCCATTGTACATAAGGTAATGCTGATCCCATTTTCTGAAACTCTACATCTCAACTCAAAGGGTTGAATGTAGCTCAACAATGATGAACATGGATATTTTTCAGTCTCCTCCTTGATCAAATCAAGGGTCCTCTGCGCTGTGAAATGTCTTTGCTTCAAATCAACATTTTTTTCTAACCCTTGGTTATGCATTGATCTAGAAACCATATGTGCTGAAATTTTATGCATACCTTGGATCAACTGATATGTGGGAACCTCTTGATAGAACACAAGAGTTCCTCCAACCGGGTCAACAATGTCTTCAACTGCTGGTAAGAGTGATGGTATCTTTTCTTCCAGTGTACTAGCGCTGGTATCCTCCTCCTCCTCCTCATACACCTCCTGATCCATGCATGGGACTCCATATGTCAAGAGCTCAAGAATACCTTGCAAAGATGCAAGTGCCTCTTCTCTAGATACAAGTACTTCTACAGCAGGTGGTGAAAGTAGTGACCTCTTGTCCAGACTGAAAAGATTGAAATTCTCCTTGGTTTCCTTGGGAGATGCCCCTTTTTTTCACAACTCTGTCTTCTCCATATCAAACTTCTTCCTCAAATTATGAAAGAAATCTGAATACTTGGTCACCCTTTCATGCTCTATGTGCCCAAACCACCAATCTTCTGCTTCATCTAAGAGATGAAGTGCTACAATTTGAACAACCTCCTCTTCAGCCACAAGATGTAGCTTGAAAAATGAATCTAACTCCCTCCTCCAAGATTTGAAATTGCTTGAGGAAGATCCATCAAATGTAGGCAAATAGAATCTATTATGCCTCTTCCTTCTATTGCTGCTATAGGATCCTCTTTCTTCTCTAATCTGGAAGAATTGTTGGAGAGTTAGTTTCTCAGGTTCATGCCTTTCTTCACTTCTATACCTCTCACCTTCTTCAAAGAAAGTGGGCATAGTGGATCTCTGAGGATATCTGGGATTGTCCGGTCTTCTTTGTTGTTGATAGGAAGTGCTTTCCTCATCATATCTTCTTCTTGGATCTTCTCTCTGTTCTTCCTCCTTAATTTGATTGACCTCCTTGGAGAGATATTGCATGGATCTGAAGAAAGGAGTGACAGATCTCACATCCTCCATGATAGATCTCATCTATATGTTCTTCTCTTAATGTAAAAATATGAAGTGTCCACAAGCTGAGCCAAAGATCATGCTCTGATACCACTGTAATATCCCAAAATGGGAACATGCAACAATACTTCACACAATATAACAACTCACAACAAGATAGACAATAAATCTAAGTACAAATCAGAATATGCAGAAATAGCTGAGCCATTTTATTATATTGGAGATGAATCAATTACACAAGTACAAGATATAGGTAGATCTAGCCAAAAGATGAGCTAAGATCACCTAGAAAACATGTGTGAAGCAGGTACATCGTAACTATTGAGGCTCTACAACAAATACCACACTGTCTCTTCAACAGAATATGAACATGGAGTTGCAGGCTGAAAAGAGAAATGAAGATATACTCAAAACTGGAACTCTGATGATGCCAAGATTCAAGATCTGGCCACTGTGATGGATTCACAAGATCACCCAAAAAGGATTTTCCAGATCTACAACTTTGGAAAAATCACCTCCCCAGGGTTTGATCCTTGATCTGCTGGGAAATACAGATCTGAAGCTAGATCTAAAGAATATATGGCTGAAATATGTGCTCAAATCAGATCTATGCTTTAAGGGCTGATCCCTTCCTCATATCTATGAGCTAGGAGCTCTAGATCTAGCTTCTCAATCCTCCAAAAGATGATTGCAGCTGCTGCAACACAACTGCCTCTGAAAACTGCGCTGTGAGGGAAAGAGAGGCCTTCTTCCTGCTAAAAAATGCTACAATCAGATCCAGGTTGATGGTAAGACTGATGGAAATGCGAAGGAATGATCCTCCATTGGATTGCTAGCTGAAATACTAGCAACTTCCTTCCTCCTTTCAGATCTGCAATATGGACAACATTATTCTTGGAGAGAATATTGCTGCTAGGAGGTAAATAAATTTTGGCCTGATGCCGGATCTGCAATGTGGCTCTGGGAATGCTGCAATATAATCCCAAGTGATGGGAATAATCCCTCACCTTGTTCTCTAGCTGAAGTACCGAAGACAACTACTACCTTCCAAACTGATCTTCAAAAAAATGCAGTTTTCTGAATATGAATGTTCTGCAGAAAGTAGGAAATGGAAATGGCACTTAAATCCTGATGTATAATGAAGTACAAACCTCTTCCTTAGAGATCACTCAAAGAAAGAGGAGGGATTCCCGCCTTGGAACACCCTGTGCTAAACAACACCTGAAATCTCTGCTAAACAACCCAAGATTGTAGTGGAATGTCACTTGAAAATTCTAGATCTAAAAGATCATACATCAAAATAATCCAAGATGACTTTCACCTTTGCCTTCATCTCCTTTATAATGATTTAACCCCATCAAGCCTTGGCCCTAATCTCAACTGTGATGTCTTAGGTGGATAAGATCCTCCAAGTGGGACTGCGCCGTTTGACCAAATCAACCAAATAGTCTAGGTGCAATGTACACTCCCTCCATCATGTGTGCTTCATTCCTCCACCACTTGATCATTAATGCTCAATGACCCCTTGGTTTGACATCCTCAAGATCTTAGTTTATTGAATCAACCCTCCATGATCTCTCTCATTAAATGAGACATGATCTCCAATCTCATTCACATTAGTAGTTTCTCAACTACCTCTTTTTGTAGATCTAGACTAAATTAATGCACAATCATACACAAAAAGTGGATATTTATTCTTATTGAGGATTGTGGGTCCCTCCACCCTTTTATTTACTTAATTCATTAAGAAAATCAAGGACTCTAATATTCCAAATGTGATGTGAAAATTTGGGAATATTACAGTCCCCCCCAGAAAAATGTTGCTTGTCCTCAAGCAAATCCAAAAGTAGATGCAAGGCCATCTATTCCCCTCCATATGGCATCAACATAAGGAAGGCTTCCTCCATTTGCTGCAATAGGTTATGTATGTTTGGTTCAAAATTTGTCTCTTAAAAGCATAAGGAATGACCTCCAACTGTTTGGTTAGATGTCCTCCTCCCATCATGAAGTACCAAGTGAGAACCATGTGATGTCCAACATCATCAACAATACATGAGAGACATAAAATAAAGTAGCTCTTTCCACAAGGGAAAATATTCATCATACAATACATATCTTCATCCCATGTTTCATGAATTAGATTGAGCATTGATATGCTCCCATACTTAGCCCTGTTGGCCTTGTTGGATCCAAACTCCATCATCTCAAAGCTATGCAAAAGAAGAAGGGAAGAAGAAATATGGGTAGACAAATATGTCAAAACATATTCTCCTAACAATAACCACCGAAGTAAGGCCCTTTGTTTCCATCCTCCATCTCCTCCATGTAAGATGATCAAGCCCAACTCCCTCATAAGTAACCCAAACAACAAGAGATCTTGCTGCCTTCTATCCTCCTCATGTGCATCACGAAGCAAAAACATACTAATGGACATATGAGATGTCACATCAGCCTAATACAAAGAAACATCATCAACGCACATCATGAGATCATTATGCCAAATTTTAAACAATACAAAACACATAGAGATAGGAGATGTCATGTGGTGGCCAAACTCTCTCAAGTGAAACCAAAATGAACATGCCTTCCCTTGCTGCAATTTATCATTTAAAAACAAGGCATGATTCAGGAAATTATGAGCTATTGGGTGGTATCCATACTCACCCAAGAGCAGCTAGCGTAGCCATGCCTCCTTCTTCATTTCATACATGTTTTTCAAGGCATGGATCAGAAAAATAGGCGCCTTTGGAGGGTGACAGAAATCTCCCAATGGAAACCAGTGTAACCAAGCATACTGTCCCAAACAAATTTGCAAGTGTTGATGCAACCCCTTGGTTATCATCCTTACCCACTCACTCCCATGGGTATGATGAATGAGGTACTGCGTAATCATGGCATCCTCTCTTTGTAGAATGCCATCCTTCCCAAACTGTTGAAGACTTTTGCATTTCATGAAATGCTGAAATGCATCTCTAATGAGATCTCTTAATGAGATTCTCTCTCCATCAAAGGCCCTCCAAAACCAAAGAAGTTTTTGATTTAATGCAAGAAGAAGTTTTTCTTTGAGCACTGTGAGAGGCTCATTGAGAAAGGGTCATCTAGAAGGGAGAAAAGGTTTCTCATTTCAAGATTTATACCATTTATCATATTTTCTTCCATTGCTTCATGAGTGAAGCTACCTCTAGAATGCTCCAAGAATGATGAAGCCCTTTCTTCCTCACAACTACTAAGTGACAGTGTTGTAGATCTGCAGGATAATACATATGCTATCTCAAAGTAAGGCACAATACTAATCTCATAATCAGCAATTGTACATAAGGTAATGCTAATCCCATTTTTTGAAACTCTACATATTAACTCAAAGGGTTGAATGTAGCTCAAAAATGATGAACAGGGATAGTTTCCAGTCTCCTCCTTGATGAGATCAAGGGTCCTATGCGCTATGAAATGTCTTTGCTTCAAATCAACATTTTTTTCTAACCCTTGATTATGCATTGATCTAGAAACCATATGTGCTGAAATTTTATGCATACCTTGGATCAAATGATATGTGGGAGCATCTTGACAGAACACAAGAGTTCCTCCAACTGGGTCAACAATGTCTTCAATTGCTGGTAAGAGTGATGGTCTCTTTTCTTCCAGTGTACCAGCGCTGGTATCCTCCTCCTCCTCCTCATGCAATTCCTGATCCATGCATGGGACTCCATATGTCAAGAGCTCAAGACTACCTTGCAAAGATGCAAGTGCCTCTTCTCTAGATACAAGTACTTCTACAACAGGTGGTGAAAGTAGTGACCTCTTGTCCAGAGTGACAAGATTGACATTCTCCTTGGTTTCCTTGGGAGATGCCCCTTTGTTGCACAACTCTGTCTTCTCCATATCAAACTTCTTCCTCAACTTATGAAAGAAATCTGAATACTTGGTCACCCTTGCATGCTCTATGTTCCCAAACCACCAATCTTCTGCTTCATTTAAGAGATGAAGTGCTACAATTTGAACAACCTCCTCTTCAGCCGCAGGATGTAGCTTGAAAAATGAATCTAACTCCCTCCTCCAAGCTTTGACATTGCTTGAGGAAGATCCATCAAATGTAGGAAAATAGAATCTATTATGCCTCTTCCTTCTGTTGCTGCTATATGATCCTCTTTCTTCTCTAATCTGGAAGAATTGTTGGAGAGTTAGTTTCTCCTTGAAAGCTCTAGATTGTGCTTTTTACTCTTCAAGATATAGAATGAGAGTCTCATGAGTCTCAGGTTCATGCCTTTCTTCACTTCTATACCTCTCACCTTCTTCAAAGAAAGTGGGCATAGTGGATCTATGAGGAGATCTGGGATTCTCCGGTCTTCTTTGCTGCTGATAGGAAGTGCTTTCCTCATCAGATCTTCTTCTTGGATCTTCTCTCTGTTCTTCCTTCTTCATTTGATGGACCTCCTTGGAGAGATCTTGCATGGATCTGAAGAAAGGAGTGACAGATCTCACATCCTCCATGATAGATCTCATCTATCTGTTCTTCTTTCAATGTAAAAAGATGAAGTGTCCACAAGCTGAGCCAAAGATCATGCTCTGATACCACTGTAATATCCCAAAATGGGAACATGCAACAATACTTCACACAATATAAGAACTTATAGCAATATAGACAATAAATCTAAGTACAAATTAGAATATGCAGAAAGAGCTGAGCCATTTTATTATATTGGAGATGAACCAGTTACAAAAGTACAAGATATAGGTAGATCTAGCCAAAAGATGAGCTAAGATCACCTAGAAAACATGTGTGAAGTAGGTACAACGTAACTGTTAAGGTTCTTCAGCAAATACTGCGTTATCTCTTCAGAAGAATATGAACATGGAGTTTCAGGTTGGAAAGAGAAATGTACATATACTCAAAACTGGAACTCTGATGATGCCAAGATTCAAATCTGGCCACTGTGATGGATTCCCAAGATAACCCAGAAAGGATTTTCCAGATCTGCAACTTTGGAAAAATCACCTCCCCAGGGTTTGATCCTTGATCTGCTGGGAAATATAGATCTGAAGCTAGATCTGAAGAATAGATGGTTGAAATATGTGCTCAGATCAGATCTATTCTTGAAGGACTGATCCCTTCCTCAGATCTATGAGCTAGGAGCTCTAGATCTAGCTTCTCAATCCTCCAAAAGATGATTGCAATTGCTACAACACAATTGCCTATGAAAAATGCACTGTGAGGGAAAGAGAGGCCTTCTGCTTGCTGGAAAATGCTGCAATAAGATCCAAGCTGATGGTAATATTGATGGCAATGCAAAGGAATGATCCTCCATTGAATTGCTAGCTGAAATACTAGCAACTTCCTTCCTCCTTTCAGATCTGCAATATGGACAACGTTATTTTTGGAGAGAATACTGCTACTAGGAGGTCAATAAATTTTGGCCTAATTCCAGATCTGAAATGTGGCTCTGGGAGTGCTGCAATATAAGCCCAAGTGATGGGAATAATCCCTCACCTTGTTCTCTAGCTGAAGTACCGAAGACAACTACTACCTTCCAAACTGATCTTTAGAAAAACATAGTTTTTTGAATATGAATGTTCTGCAGAAAGTAGGAAATGGAAATGGCACTTAAATCCTGATGTATAATGAAGTACAAACCTCTTCCTTAGAGATCGCTCAAAGAAAGAGGAGGCATTCCTACCTGGGAACACCCCGTGCTAAACAACACCTGCAATCTCTACTAAACAACCTAAGATTGCAGTGGAATGTCACTTGAAAATTCTAGATCTAAAAGATCATACATCAAAATAATCCAAGATGCCTTTCACCTCTGCCTTCATCTCCTTTATAATGAATGGACCCCCTCAATCCTTGGCCCTAATCTCAACTACGCTCTCTTAGGTGGATAAGATCCTCCAAGTGGGACTGTGTTGTTTGACCAGGTCAACCAAACAATCTAGGTGCAATGTACACCCCCTCCATCATGTGTGCTTCATTCCTCCACCACTTGATCATTAATGCTCAATGACCCCTTGGTTTGACATCTTCAAGATCTTAGTTGACTGAATAAACCATCCATGATCTCTCTCATTAAATGAGGCATGATCTCCAATCTCATTCACATTAGTAGTTTCTCAACTACCTCTTTTTGCAGATCTAGACTAAATTAATCCACATTCACACACACAAAGTGGATATTTATTCTTATTGAGGATTGTGGGTCCCTCCACCCTTTTATTTACTTAATTCATTAAGAAAATCAAGGAATCTAATATTCCAAATGTGATGTGAAAATTTGAGAATATTACAACTGGATTCACCATAGCATTGGCTGATTCAATGGAAACATCATTGTCATCAACAAACTCTATTGTTGGATTCACCAAATCTTCATCAACAAGTTTCATTAATGGATTCATCAAATTGTCATCTACAAGTTGTGTTGCTGGATTCACCAAATATTCATCCACTTGTAGCTATGCATAGTGGGATTCACAAGCATCTTTGTTCTCCTTCTCAACTTCTTATGTAATTTTTTCACAGACATCATCCACTTGTGGCTGAGTACAGTAGTATTCAAAAGAAGTTTCAATGGCCCCCCCTTGCACAAAAAACCTCTCAAGGGTATCTGAAGCATGCTTGGATGTATTGAAATTTAAAATCATGGGAATAATGTTGTAATATATAGGTTGTTTTATGAGTTTTAATGTGAAGGAATCCTTTTGCCTCTTCACCTACAATTATTTAAAAAAAAAATCATACATATCTAGTTGTTTCTTTGATTTTCTTAGCCTCTTGGATTTTCCCATTACTTGAGTGTTCACTCATTAAGACTAAAAAAAAAAACAAACTGCATAAATAACTGCTTCCTAAAATAAAACATCTTTGCGGTGGATTATTTTCTCAACTTCTACAAAAAGGATGGGTCTACGATTTGTCTACAAAGGCAATGCTTTCATAAAAAAAAATTTCAGAAACTCGACTTCCATTGTTTTTATTAAAAAAAAATATGGCAATGCTCACAACTGATGTGAACAATTGATCTTAATAATACTCCTCTTTTTTAATAGACCCTCTTAATCTTCAGTGGTCCCTTTTTAAAATAATCCCTTTTGAAAAATAAAATAAACCCCTTTTCAAACTCGCATAAACCATCTTTTTATTTTAAATAAAATCACATAATCATTGTATTTAAAATTACATAAGCTCGTTTGAAAATAATACCACCACACTTCAAATCACATGAGCCTTTTAATACGTATTTGTTAACAAAATACCATTACAAACAATATTGGGATTTTGAAACCATTTGTGCATTTTACCTTTGCACGTGTGAATGAAAAAAAAATGTGGAGTAATTCATTCACTTTTGAAAAAAAAATGTTTGTGTTTTTTGTACCTTTGTCTTGTATGACTATAACACACTGTGTGTTGTTATGATGGAGCGTGAGGTAGAAAATGATGTAAGGTATGTTGAGTAACACAATGTTTTGCAGTGGAGGTGAGTGTTAGTAACGCATTGGACTAACGCAGATACAGTGCATTGTGTGTGCATGAATAAAAAAAATAAATAGACTTATGAAGTGCATTACTGCACCATTATTTTTTTAAATTCCGTTTTTCTCTTTCCGCAACATTCTGTATCATCTTGGTTTCTTGGCCTTCACGCAACAACTAGCATCTTCGCAGAGGCTTCTTCAAACTTCTACTACTCTCTCAAAGAGTCTTATGCAGGCTCACCTCTTCTCTCTGTTTCTCTCACTTTTCTCATGTTGATGCTCTCTCAGGGAGTCTTATGAAAACTAGCTATGACACCATGACAAACAATGAAAATTATGGAGAAGAGAGTTTCTATTCTCAATATTATGAATCAATTAAATAAGATTACATTTGAGACATCAACAATAAAAGACTGGAGTGAAAATCAACAGAATTAGACTAACTAAAAATGAACTAGGACACTTGAATGGACAATTTTCACATCTAGCAAGTGGTTGGAATTAGATTCTCCAACATTTTCTTCACTTCTTTCTCTATCAGGGGGAGAATAAGGGGATTAATCTGCCTGAGTTTCTGTTTGTAAGGTTTGATTCTTGGTTTCATAGGAATTTTATGTTGAATGATACTAGCATAATAGGTTTTCAAATCACTATATTTCCATGCAAAAACATTAACATACTCCTTGAACAAGCCCACATACATCAATTTGTTGAACAAGTCCTCTTTTTAGATTTTTGGCAACTTGTAAGCCTAACACCAATGCTTCATATTCAACGATGTTTTTTGTGGTGTCAAAGTATAATTTGTATGACATAGGGATAAGGTTACCTTATGGGGATATCAATGACACACCTGCTCCATTTCCTTCTTTCGAGTAGGCTCCATCAAAATATAAATTCCAAACTTGGTAAAAATTCTTTTCTTTCTTTCTCACCCATGTAATAAATTCCACCTGGATGTTCTCCATAGCTTTATCACATATTTCCAACAAGAGGCATGACATATCCTTTTCCTGGCCGTATACTGGAGAATTTTTAGGAGTATCTGCTTTAGTGATTTTTTTCACAAATATGGATTCCCTCTACAACCTAATTTCTTCTCCACCAAACACTATAATAATGGCATATGTGAGGTTGAGTTTGATGGACCCTCCAAGCTTCATTCCCTTTGATATGGAAAAAAGCATGCCAAATCTTGGAGGAATATCTGCAACCACAATATCCATTACCACACTCTTCCCTAGGATTTGAGCCAAATTAACCACCAAATCCTTGGTATTCCAAAGGAATTTTAATCTTTTAGAATCAAAGGAATATAGGAATTCATATGGCTTTGTTATCTACAGGCCCAATTGCTCCATAAAATATAGAGGCATTAGATTATGGGAAGCTCCTGAATCAAGCATACAATTATGTAGTAACATATCATGAATCATTAATCTAACATAAAATGGAGGGGTGGAAGGGTCTTACTCCTCCACGTGTGGGCCAAAAATGACCACAGGTCTCTCTTCATGCAAGTTCAAACTGTCTTGTGTTGAGGTAACATGAGACTATTGGGCCTCATAATTGTTATAATTTCCTTGCCTTATTCCTTAGTTTTTATATTATTTTCTAAGTATTTCTTGCAATTAGGATATGTTAACTTATGAAGTATGGATTCTAGAAGTGTTATATATATATATATATATATTTAAATTTATTACCTTTATGAGAAGATTTGACCACTAAAACATTATTTACTTATGATTGGATCCTTATTTTGGACAAGAATCTATTGATGGACTAGCAACCAATGTTGTTTCCTGGAATGATCATAGGAGACCAGATAGCTTCGGGATGTTGAACCTTGTTTGGAGTAAATTAGTTAAGGACATACTTCCTAATTGGTCATCCAGATATATTAAGACCTCTTGTAACTTAAAATGAGCATCTTGAGAATATTTATATTCTCAAGATCGCTCTTTATCAGAATTATATTCACTTTTCTTATCTTTTACCGACATAGTATAAAAACTTGACATTGAGCCTCGAAAGGGTTGTTCGATTGTAATATTGTTTTGACATAAGTTCAAACTTGATAAGACAGTGATTGTAATTGGTTCTCTGTAATTGAATGGGGGTGTTTATTATTCAAAATTAATTTGTTGTGCTGATTTATTCTATAAGGAAATTCAATTCCGATGATTTGGGCCCAATCCTGGAAGAATCATTGTATTTACCTATACTATTAAATTGGTTTATGGTTCTTCTATTTCAGTTATTTCATTTGCATAATTTCTTTTATTTTATTGTTTTTTTCTCGTTAAATCACATGCTCTTTTTTAAATAGGATTTATAGAGTTTGTTATAGAGTAGATTTGTTGTATCTAATTCATTAGGAGTATCTTCGTTTCACGTTGTTTCATGTATATTATCATAAGATCATTATATTTCTTGCTCAATTAATTTTGATGATATTATTTCATAGTCCCGCCTTTCCATTTTATAATTTTTGTTCACTAAGTAACAACTTGATACTTGATAGGTTTTCCTTTGTTGTTTCCTCCAGAAATTATTTAGAAGTTGATGTTTTGAATGGTTTGATCTAGTTAGAAATTTCATTATGAAGTTGATTCCATTAAAATTGCAACTTTTATTTTCAATAGGGTAGCAGTAATTAGTCATACTGACATTTATCTTGCATAAACTATGCCAATAAAATTGAAATAGAAAGACAAGACCTCGATTTGAAAATTTAATGTGCAGTAGTTAGTTGGTCCCTTAGGAACAATTAATTGGCTCAACATTTTGGCACCGTCGCCGGGGAGGTTTTCAAAGAGAATACTAGCTGTATCCCTGGGGGTTGGGTATTAAAGACGAGAGGTAAGAACCTGTGCACACAACCTAGTAAAAAATATTTTTGTGGTGCTTTCCCTAGGATGATATATTTATGTTGTTTAGTGTGTATGACTAGAAAGAAACCTAGGAATAGGAATCAAGTAGATATATATATAAAATATACCCCAAAAATCACCAAAATCCAAGGTCAAGTTGGCCTTGGAAGAACGACCTTCATAGATGAAATCATTCGTAATGCATAATTCAAGCATAAGTAGGTCCCCGAGCAGTATCAAGGAAGGGTCATACTGTCATTTCCCCTCGAGTAGCGGAGTCAATAGCTGCAGCTAATGCTGAGATTCATAATAAAACTTTGGGATCTGAACAGAAATTCCAAGACATACCTGATAGGAATATCGGTCCTTTTGATAAGTGTGAGGGGCACTATTGTAACTTAAGGGAAGGGAGAGGTGAGACAAGTGAACCATACCCTCAACATTCTGAGAAGGAATCTCCTGTGACACCCATTGTGAGAAGAGAAATTAGAATTCTTGATTTGAGAAACATTGTGAGACTTGGGAAAGGCCCAGAACCCTATCAACATACTAATGTTTTCTGTTAGTACCTCCTAACTACGAGATTCCCGAAGGTTATTGGAAGATCTTTGATTAAATGGAAAATATAGTAACATGAATGCAAAACTCAACAATATAATACCCTATTGTTGATCCACATGCTAATGCACCAATGGTTCCTATCCCACTGCAAAACCTTCCAATTTTTCATGGGATGGCCTCCGAAGATCCCGTTGCATCTTTGTTTGAATTCTATGTCTTATTTCGAGGATATGATTACACTACTTACTCCCAAAAATTAAAAATTTTTCCTTCCACTTTAAAGGGAGAATCATTGTGATGGTTCATGGGATTGGTGGATGATATTATAAATTCATGGGATCAAATGAAAAAAGCTTTCCTTACTAAGTACTAAGTTTACTACCAATCTAGATATATAAGGGAAGAAATTTTTAAGATGTCGTCAAAAGAAGATGAAACCTTAGAAGAGTATATTGAATTATTTCAATATAATTTACAAAGATCACCGTATAATAATTTACCCAGGGATGTGTTGAAAACTACTTTAATTAGAGGTATGAAAGATGAATGGATATAAATGCTTAATTTAGTGGGGTAGGGCGACATTTCTAAAGAAGAATATGATTATATTGTAAAAATGTGTATCAGATGTTCATGTGGGAGTACACGAACCAAGCTTGGAACTCGCGATCTTCTCAGCTGATCTAACATATATAAAAGTGCTTTCGGATTAATCACATCGTTAGGATGTTGCAGAGGGAGGAGTTACACGAGTAGATATTGGTAATATCTTAGAAGATTTTAAAATTAATATTTTAAGTACAATGATAACACAATTGGATGTTTTTTAGGTAAAACAGAAGCATCCTAAAGTGGAACACACATTAGATATGTTTTGTCCTCGTTTTTGGAAGAAGCATAGTTGTAAAGAATGTCCACTGGATATAGTCAATATATGCACTATTTTCCCCAAATATTGCTCGACCACTAATTTCATTCACTTCCTGGATTGAAATTTGTATTTAAGGAAGTTGAGGAAGAACTAGAGCCAACGTATTTCATGGCGCAACGACGATAATGGAAGAATCTCCCATCATATATGTTGCAAGAACCTCCTATGTTTTTTTCTGTAAAATTTGTTCAACAACAATTTCCTGGATTAAATTGTAAGCGTCAACAACATTCTGCTACTCCCTGGAAGCCTCAACCATAGACTTCATCACCTTGGACAAACCAATCATTCCCTAGTCCTTCTTGGCCAAATTAAAATTTTCTTGCATCCTCATGGAAAAATACACCTAATATTCCATACCCTTCGCAATGGGAAAATAAACCTACTTAGGGGCCAATGTGGTCCCATAATTGGAAATGCCTCACTAGACCGATTAATCAATCGATGGGAGAGCTTCCTTAATCACAAAATCAACCACCATTACAACCTCCACTTCAACTACCTCCAAATAGTTCACCTTCGATACAAACTTAGTTACCTGCAAAACCAAATCTGAATCTGAATAATAGTCCTATGTAATTCCTAGAGATTATGGAAACTTCAGATTTTTCCCCTCCCTCTTTGTAATGTAACAGACTACACCTAAGATATGGGAGGACCATATTTCCAGAAGATCATTCAAAGAAGAAAGAGCAACCAAAAAATGAAAGTCCCGCTAAGGAGCAACCTTTGACAGAACACTCTCCTCCTATCATAATCATTATTGAAAGAAAATATTCTAGTAAACCAATTAAAAATTAGGAATCCATTAATATTACAGACACCGATCCTATTTTCTTTGAGATATTAACCATAGTGAAATCACCTGTATATCCTGATTTTGATCTCTTAGGGGAATTAAAAAGTTTATGTATCAAAATACCTCTCCTACAGGCTATCAGAGAAATACCCATCTATGTCAAAACAATTAAAGAGATGTGTGTTAAGAAGCCTGGTAGGAAGCCAAAAGATTCTCCTATAGTCCATGTCCTTGGGAAACTTTATGATATCATCCTAGGAAAACATATACTTATCAAATATCATGATCCTGGAAACCCTGTAGTCACTATGTAGATTAAGGGGTATAATTTCCCAAACACCTTAGTGGACTTGAGACCTTCCGTAAATATTATAACACCCTAAACTTGTGGCCTTCTTGGAATAAATAGATTTAAATAAACTCCAACCACATTGGAAATAGCTGACAAATCCGTAGTAAAACTGGAAGGGGCCTTAGATGATATCATTGTTTCTATAGGTTCTTGGGAATACCCAATGGATTTAATGGTCCTCAATCCTAAAAATAATATGGAAGGACACCCTCTGATATTAGGCACACCATGGCTTGCCACTAGAGATGCATATATCAGGTGTGAAACCAGAAGTATGAAAATCACTAGGCGACCTGCTATCAAGAATATTATCCTATACCCACCCGATAGACCCAACATGTTGGATGAAAATTTTATATGCTTCCCTCCTGAATATCAGGAAGGAAATTTAAACTCTCCTCTCACTATTGATAAATTTATTTTTTTTAAAAGATAGATTGAGGATGGCATAATTTATGGGTTTATTAACCAGCCTTCCACTATCGCAAAACCAACATGTCAGATGCTGAAAATTGTGCTTGACAATGAAGCCCAAGGAGATATGCTAGAGGATTTGAACACTAAGCATATACCTACGACTACAATTCACAATAACATCCCCATTGAAATTTAACTTGAAAATACAATGAATATTAACACCAAGCTTAATGACCTTCAACGTGAAAGGATGATTCAAGTTATTCAAAGATATAAACAAGCCTTTTCCTGGGAATACTCTGATATGAAGGTCATCGATCCACAATCATGTACTCATCATATCTATATTGAGAAAGATGCCCGAGATATTCGCTAGCCTCAAAGAAGATTAAAAACACACCTTAGAGACATAATGAAACATGAACTTCAAAAAAATCTTGATGTTAATTTTATATATTCTATTTATGACAGTCAGTGGGTTTCACCTCTCGTGGTAGTCCCTAAAAAGAATGGAAAATGGATAATTTGTGTCGATTATAGAGAACTATATAAATCCACACATAAGGATCATTTTACTCTTCTATTTGTGGACCAAGTCCTTGACACTCTTTCTGGAAAGAAATATTTTTATTTTCTGGATGGAATTAGCAGGAATAATCAAATCCAGATTTCCCCTGAAGACCAAGATAAAACTACTTTCACCTATCCATGGGGAACATTTGCATATAGAGTCTTACCATTTGGGCTATTTCATGCACCAACCACTTTTCAAAGGGAAGTTATCAATAATTTTTTGATTTAATTAATGAAGGAATTGAACTATATATGGACGATTTCACCCCTTACGGTAATGATTTTGACCAAGCCTTGCACAATATCAAGAAGGTTGTTTCACGATGTATAGCTACAAGGCTATGCCTTAGTCATGAAAAATTCCACATGATGATGATAGAGGGTATAGTTATAGGTAATTTTATCTCTGCTACACAACTAAGATCGAGGTAATTATTAAACTTCCTACCCCTCGTACACCGATAGAGGTACATAGTTTCCTTGGTTATGCTGGTTACTATCATTGTTGTTTAGTCAATCTAATGTCTTAAATTTCTAACATAAATTATTGACCAGGGTTAGTAAACTGATGAAGTGTGGTGCACTATTTGTGCTTAGTTAACCTTCTTGTTACTTCGTTGTATGTATTTTTATGTTGTTTTGGGGGGTTTTGTTCTTTGATGTCTAAAAAGTGTTAATCTAAAAACTATGAAAAGAATCAAATGAATCTAATGAATTTTAAGAAGGAAGAAAATGAAGTGTTCCTAAGTTAATCTAATTTACAAAAAAATAAACCAAGAATTGTTGACTCATTAGAACCTAATTTGGAAAACAAAGCATCTATTTTATCTTATCATTAGTCCTATTCCATGGATTTAAGTCTTAAAACTAAGAATGAAATTGTAGTGCTTATAAGTAAAGTCATCAAATGAAATCAACTAATGTACTTTTGGTTACTCCAACATTCAATTATGAAGTATGACCTTCTTGAGATGTTGTGTTAAGCAACTTTCTGTACTTTAACTTCTAATGTCCTAAAACAGTAAGCAAAGTATGTAGAGGAAAACATCTAATGTATCTTTAGCTACTCCAACATTCAATTATGAAGTGTGATCTTCTTGAGATGATGTTAAGTAACCAATTATACCTAATTATCTAGAAAACCAAATAAAACATGTAGAAGGTAACTCAGTAATTGCATTCATTAAACATTCAATCATTTAATTTTGAAATATGATTAAATCAATCTCCTTGGAATGATCTTTAGGAATACCAGTGATGCAACTAAGTGAGGATCTAGAAGAAAAATGTGAAAGCATGTAAAGCTGACTGTAAACAACTAATGTATATTTGAATTTCCCAAACATTCAATGTGAAGTATTACCCTCTTGAGATGCTGTGTAAGAAGTCAATTATACCTTAGTTTCTAAATTCCTAGAAAGCAAGTAAAAATGTGCAAAATAAACTCAATAACTGCATGAATTAGATATTCAATCATTCAGTTTAAAACCATCTTCTTGAAATTACTTTTAGGAACATCCATTGATACAATTAATTGATAGTTCTAATCTAAGAATGTAAATGACAGAATAATAAAGAAAACTAGATAACTATGAATTATTATTGCTCCAAAGCAAGCCAATTTTGGAAAATAGATAAGACACTACTTTCTTGAGATGCCTATTAGGAAACATAAGATTACAAAGTGAAGTAAATCTACATTTGAAAATAAAATAACAATTGCAATGGAAAAACTAAACTATTTGCATGAATCCGAGTAAAACAAACTAATTAATCTTACAAATTTATAAAGGGATGCACATGGTTGATGGGGGCCCTTCCATTGTCTAATAGCATTCCAACTCGCAAAACTTCACATTATGAAACTCAATAATAGAAAATAACTTTCTTTATTGATAAACTCACAACTGACATAATGGAAATCTACACTCCTAATATCATTACATCAATAGCTCTTCACTTTACATCCCATTCCATCTCAACCTTGTTACAAAACATTCTATAATTCTCTCTCTTCTTATCCTATTTTTCACATCCCTTGATAGGAGAAATCTTCCCCTATTTATACAAAAATATGAGAATTTATCTCATTAATGAGAGTCCGTGAATCTCTCCCTCTATCTCTAGAGTTACAATCAAAATAGGAAATGATAAGACACACGTCTTTTTAGAGTTTCAATACAAATAGGAAATGAGACACATATCTTCTTATAGTTTCAATAAAAAAAGGAAATGAGACACATATCCTCATTATCCCATGATCTTCTCCACTCAAATTCGAATTTGGTTTTGGGAGGCCACATAAAGGTATTTTAGAAGCTTCCTTTTGACCTACACATAGCAACAATCTCATCCCACTTGTTAGGTATAAGCATATGCACATTATTTTCTAATTTTTAACCACAAAGTCACTTAAAAATGCTAAGAATTAATAAAGTTTGGAAAAACATAAATGTAACCCAATAGTGGTAATGGTAAGGTAAATGTAACGAAATGGAGGTGGAGTGAAGGTGATAATATGGAAATAAAAGTGAAAATGTAATGGAAGTGGATGACAATTTCAAGGCCCAACAATAATTTCATAGCACATTTAAAAAAAATTGTTGCACCACTGTATGCATTAATTGGACATGTGGAATTTGAGTGGACTGATAAATGTGACATTTCTTTTGTAGATCTGAAAAATTTGGTTTCAATATCTCCTGTTTAACTGCGGGGGCCAAATTGAAGTCTACCATTCCATATATCCTTAGATGTATCAGATACAACGATAGGAGAAATGCTCAGACAAGAAGGGGATAAGAAGCCTTGAAATTTATTACATTAACCAAAACCTCACACTGGCAGAGTTAAAATATACTGTGATAAAAAATAATTTTTGGCTGTCGTTTATGCCATAAATAAAATTTTCCATTATATAATGGGATATCTAGTTTTTTTGTACACTGATCATTCTATTATTTGTTATTTTCCTAACAGACATGTTACCAATGGTAGAATAACTCGATGATTACTATTATTGTAGGAGTTCGACATTACTATAAAGGATCGGCCAGGAAAAGAAAACCTTGTCACAAACTTCTTGTCAAGAGTCCAAATTATGGCTAACTCTCCTGTAGTTGAAGACCAATTCCCGGATGAACATATGTTCATTGTAACCATTAAGACACCGCGATATTCTGATGTTGAAAATCACCTAGAAATCGAAAAATTACCATCGCACTTGTCATCGCAGGAAAATAATATTATCATCTAGCGCAACACATGCTTTTCATGGATAGACGGTTATCTATTTCACACAGGGGCTGATCTCCAAATTTATAGATGCATTAGAGAAGAAGAGATTTATGATATCCTTAGGGATTGTCATGATGAACCATGTGGAGGTAATTTTTTCTATTGAAGAACATGAAAAAAGGTATTACAAATGGGTTATTTTTGGCCCACAATATTTAAAGATGCAAAGACATATGTCCAAAGATGTGAAAATTTCCAAAGGATAGGTCATCCCATTTAGGCTGGCGAAATGACCCTTCAACCACAAATTGTATTGGAACAGTTTGAAAGGTGGTAATGGAATTTTTAGGCCCCTTTAATCCACCTTTAAATCAGAAAGCATATATCCTGGTTTGTACAGATTATGTAACCAAATGGGTGGAAGTGGCGGCACTTTCAAGGACCACGAAATAGACAATAATTAATTTTATATTCAAACCATTTTTTTGAAATGGGTTGCCTCTAGATCTTGTAACAGATGGGGGATCACAGTTCACTGCTCATAAAATTTCAAACACATTGAAAAAATACCATATCAAACACAAATTCAATTCTCCTTACCATGCGCAAGAAAATGGGCAGGTGTGAAGCACAAACAAAGTATTAGAGGATATTTTAACTAGAAAAATATCTGTAAATCACCAAGATTGGGCCTCCAAGCTTCCATAAGCATTATGGGATTCTCAGAAAACCTGGCGCAACACTGCTAGCTATTCACCTTATCAACTTGTTTTTAGTAAGGAACCTATCTTTTCGATCGAGTTTGAAGTTAATAATCTCAGAACTGCCAAGGAAGTCAAACTAGAGCTTGCAGAAGCACAAAAACAACACTTACAACAACTTAATGAACTGAATGAAATGCACCTTATTTCCTTACAACGCATTGCCATAGTTCAAAAACAATGAGCTAAATGGCATGATCGATTGATTAAAAAGAAAAACTTTTAGAAAGGGGATTAGGAACTGTTGTATGACTCCATATTCCAAGACTTTCCAGTTAAAATCCAAACAAGATGGCTTGGCCCTTGAGAAGTTACTGAATTTCATGACAATGGAACGACGTGCCTTACTACGATTGATAATTCTGGTATTTATTTCCTTTATAATGGGCATCTAATTTGTCTATATCACCAAACACTTACATGAGAATATTTTCTTCATGAAATTGATAATGATGAAAATTTGCAGGTTGTAGCTAATCGGGGAAATGTCCCTGCGGTCACAACCAGGTAAATTTCCTTCAAAATATTCTTTGTTTTGTACATAATGTAAAAAATTTGATTTTATTTTTTTATGATAGGTATGAAAAAATCGTTGATATTTTAATCACAGTCATTGTTTCCTTAATGACATTTGTTGTTTCCTTAATCACAGTTGATGTTTCTTTAGTTATAATTATTGTTTCCTTGGTCATAGTAACTGTTTCCTTAGTCATAGTCATTGTTTCCTTAATCAGAATTTCTATTTCCTTAACCAAAACTGTTTTTTCCTTAGATGTGATTATTATTTCCCTAGCCTATTAATGTTTCTATTTGTTTAGGCTAAGGAACATTTTTCAGCCTTTCCTTGACATGATGGTTGGATAACTATTTTTTATAATGGTTATCATTGGAGAATGGTTTATAAGAAATCATTATTAGAATTTTGAAACTTCCTTAATCTTTAACTCCATTAGTATTGTAAGAAATCTATAAAAATGTTCATGATGAATTCCCCCCATCACCACTTAACGAGCATTCTTTCACCCCAATTTCTAAATATTTAATGATCATAAGATTTGAGGAAAAAATTATCAAGCTAAAAAGTAATTATTATAATACTTTTTACACGATCCCTAACTCTCAAGGAGTTGACATGCCACCCCTTTTACTAAGTAATCTCCTATGATTAATAAAAATCATAATAAGCACACTCAAAATGTAATAGAGAATAAGAGGTCTTGTTATAGGTAAATTTGGGCATCATTCCCCAAGACCTGGTCAAACTGGGCATCATCCCCAAAATACCAATGAATAGGGTCTATCATTCCCTCAATTCAGTTGCTATATGCCCTCAGTGAATACAATCGTTTAATGGCTTCAATTGTGAGATTTCCAGGGTTTGAAGTATATATTATATGACCCACTGACTCACCAACGCTCCTCTGCAAGGGACTAACTGCGTTGCAGTGCAACTTCCTCCATGCAAGGGTGCATTGCAATGAGCTTCCTGACACTCAAGGGTGCGTTGGTCACCTGGGAGAGAAATCATCATTGTTCCGTGAATCTCCACATGGCTAGTGCCTTCTATAAGAGTCCATACGTGTCATACTTCAAATACAAGTGTCCTTCCACCACCTCTGAGCTTGGAAACATGTCTCACCTATTATTAGAAAGACATCCATTGAGAAAATACCTTTAGTTTCCCTATCAATTGAGCACTCATCTAAGTGCTAGGGAGGAAGAATTTGTGAAAAGTTATGCTGTTGCATTCTCAATTGATAAGAGCTGGAAGCACTAATATTCTGCCGAGATGATGCTTGATGTGATGAGGATGGAATGGAGTTGGAGCAGGTTGACGACAAATCGATCTATTGGTTGTACTATTCTCCTCTTACTTTCTTAATAAAGATATATGCTCATTTTCACATACATATATTTATATCTTGTGAGAAGTATTCTTGATTATGTATGTATTCTTAGATCTAATTGGTTTGATTTGGTTAAGATAAGTAGATACTCGTATATTTGTATGTTGTTTTCTTTTCTCTGTTTTTGATTGCAGGAAACGATCTAGTGGCTTTAGTTGGATTGAGAGTGACGATAGCAGTGATAGAAGGAGAAAGAGAGTGAAATGATTATCAATTAGGTTTATCTCCTTTCTGTCTATCTATTTGTCTTAGAGAAAATAATAGTTGTCTTTCTTCTATTGTTCTGAGTAAAGGAACACCACACTCAGGGAATCTAGTTTATCCATAGATTAGAATTTCATATAACAAATTGGCGACCATACTAGGGAAAATATTTTGGAGTAATCTTATCATTCCTAGTGTTTCTGCCTCTGTTTACCATCATCAGTAGCATCTAATTTCTTTTACCAGTAATTTGAATGAACAAATTGCATTAGAAGTGTGTTTAGCTGCTTGTTTCCCAAACTTAACTGCGCCCAACGCACTGTTGGTCAGGGTACAATGCACTGTAGTGCATTGTGTTCCATTCAGGGGTGCTCTGCAATGAACTGTATCCCCTTAGAGGCCGCGTTTTCCCCTCATCCAACCAAATTCCATAAAAAAATGTCTTTTCATTCAGTTTCGGCCAAGTGTCTGCTGTATTCTCAGATGTCTGATTGCTCTTAGAGACTAGTGAAATTTCATGCTCTTCCTCCTTTGAAAAGTTTGTTTAATGTTTCATTAGATGTTTTCTTTATCATTGGAAAATCAAATTCAAAGTTAAAATTTTTGCATTAGATCAATTTAAAAAAGAAGAAGGAAATTGTTGTTTCATTCCTCGTTTACTATAGAAAAATTGTCATTTCATTCCTCATTTTCCTAAGAGAAATTGTTGTTCCATTCCTCGTTTCTAAAAAGAAAACATTTGTTTGATTGATTTTTGCATTTAGTTTCTTTTACTCATTCAAATTTAGAGAAACTGAAAAGAAAAACATGCATGTGCATTTAGAGATTGTTTGTGTTGCATAGGAACAAGTTAGGGAAATTTGCATTTAGTTTGTGCTCTTTGTTGTATGCTCAAAATATGATTGCTCTTTCCCCTTAGAAGCTAGGATTTTAATTGAAAAACTGAATTGAAAATTTTTCTTCTCATTTAGTTTTCATTTGAGGAATTTCCAATTACATCACGTGGTGAACCTCAAAGATAAAATTTTAAACAAGTTCAACTTAAAATTAACCTCAATCAACCTAAGAAAGAATTATAACATTAACGATAAAATTTAGAAGATCTAGGCTAGAGATGTGTTCCAGCGTCATTAAACATAGCAGCTGTCGCTAACTTGTCTGCGATACATTCCGAGTGTGATACCTCACTCCACGTATGTAAGTATATTGGAGCTTGTCCACGTACCTTCGGGTATATCGGGCAATGTTCTAGTACAAAAAGTATAAGGGGGTGCTCTCACTGTGCGGTTTTGCATTAGAAAATGCTGACACGGACTTGGTCCTCCACGTACCTTAGGGTATATTTCGGAGGAGAAATTTAGGTTGCTTACCATCCATAGGTAACCAAGTTGGCCGCCTTGTAACTTGTGATACACCAAACACAACATTCAAGGAGATTGACTTCCCGTACTTCTTGGTTCGCTAGGAGGTATTCTATATTTCAAAATTACTTGGTAAACCTTTTGCCTAGTATCATCCTTTTATTTGTTTATTTCTTTTTGTAATAAAATTAGTCAGTCATCATGGAAGAAGAACATCCCTTTCCCCATCATTCGCGTAGAATAGCACTTAAACCACCTTTACCACTAGAAGCCATTTTTGTTTGGTGAAGGCGACATAGTTCTATCGAAACCAGTACCATCAGTACCTCTGGTGCATCATTTTTATCACATATACTAGAGTCATCTCGAGTTGTTTCTCACATCTTGGTTCATCTACTATCATCGAAACAGAGTCCGCACAGCTACCTGTGGACACTATCCATCCAATCAGTGAGACCATACCTCTTGAACCCAATGTTGTTCAATTGGAAGTTGATCCGGATCCCATCATTCTTTTACCCAAACATCTAGATCTCGAAGTTGAACGACCGGAAGTTGTTCCTGTATCAGTTGCTCCACAGTCGATCGTAGCCACTGAGTCTTCCATTTCGCATAGTCAACCACCTGAAATATATCTCGGGCCTGACGATGAAATTCGTTCCACCTGGTTTGATTTTGACTGAGGAAGAACCTCAACAAGAAACACGCCCTTCAACTGCAAATCATTTTGGGTTGGGGCTTTATCTTTATGAGAATATTCCTCGATTGAGTTACTCTTATTCTTTTGATCTAGTTTCACATCTTGTTCCCGTAGATCCTGTAGGGTATACACTGGGTCGTATAACCATGGCTGAGTCAACATATCTGACTGTACCATTTGTTACAGTTGTGACAACATCCACTATTTCTACACCGTTGATGTTTACCACATCACCCGAGTCACATATTTACGGTGGTACTTCCATCCCACTAGGTTACCATTCATTATTTGGAACCTACTCTAGTGAATCCTCAACTCCATGGAATTCACCCATGTGATCTTTTGGTATTTTATCTGGTACATCTGTAATGAGTATTGAACGGATTGATCCTTTATACACATCTTCAGTGCAACATCAAACTGGTCCATCTGGGTATATTTCATCTAATACAATATTGGCTAGACTCCCACAATTTGGAGAATAATATATTCCATTTTATTTCACTCCTCATGCTGGGGGGAAACCTATGGTCATCCATTTTGATAGTAATTCATCATTTTATGGTCACCCAAATGTTGGAATGAGTGTTTTGCAGTGGCAGCCTATCCTGCCCGTTCAACCACAAATGATAGTGTATTCATATCAACTGGTTCAACCTGTTGTGCCTACATCTAATCCATCGGTTAATGACTCATTACCCATATTATAGGCACAGTTGGTTGTACCTCAATCCATTACCCTCAAGTTTTGGGCCTTGAGACTCCAACTCCTTCGGCTGGTTTACAACAACCACCTATTTCCAAAATATTTCATTCACAGGCTGGATTACCTTATTATGGGATGTCACAGGCTCCTACTAGTCTTCCGTATTCACAACCGGATCCCAGCTATTCTAGTTTGGGCTATAATCTTGGCATAAAATCACCTTGGCAGCCACAACCTCAAATTCCACAACAATCGTTCCAACAAAAAACAACTTACCCAAGTTTTGGGCAATAGATCCCTCAAGCGTTTGGTCATCAAAACAACCCCTATCTGGGTTACCAACAGAAAATTCCTTATGCTAGTGCTCAAAGGTGTGTTGCCCAAGAAATTCCATCATACCCTAGTTATGCTCAACCTGACTTAAATCGAAAAATTTCCCTTTGTCGCAACTTTATAATTACTTGATTTAAACCGACTCAACAATGATCCCATCAACTATTCTCCTTGGTGGTCGGTGATACCACATAAATTACCCTTTGATATTCCTAAATTCAATGGAAACCCTATAGAAGACACATTAATGCATGCTATGACTTATCGTTTGTGGTTCTCATCAAACTCCTTAAATTATGACTCCGTTCGACTATGTATTTTCTAGCGTACGCTCACTGGATCGATCGCGAAGTGGTATATTGAATTACCACGAGCTTCATTTGATAACTTCATTTCCTCGACTACTACCTTCTTGACCCACTTCTAGTTACCCATACGATATGAAACTAGAACGGAACTGTTGACTAATTTCAAACAGACAACTGCTACTCACATTTCTGATCATATTCATGAGTGGCGCCGTCGTCGACGAATTGTCAAAAAAATTGTTCTTGATCAACTCCTCGTTGAGTGGTTTATTATTTCCTTTCTGCCATCTATCACTGAGGATGTATCTAAAGGAAAATTCATCACTGAAGAGCAGGTCATTTCTCGTGCCCAGTACTTAGATTCGATTTATACTCAGTTTGGCACTCTCTATATTCCAAACGCGCCGTGATCTAATTTTACTATTCCTTCTCCATCTGGTAAGGAATCTCATGCTGGCGATGGTATGATCGATTTTGCACACACTAAAAACTCTACTGCACCTGATCCTGCACCTTCTTCTGAAATTCATGTCGTGTTATCTGAGAATGGAAAAAAGTGACAAGCAACTAGGAAGTAAGAAAAAGGGGAAAGTGAAGTGTTAGTGTCAGTATTTTCATCCCACCATTAGTGATAAAAAATACTCTTTTCATATCATTTTAGGAGTCCTAGTCATAAATTTTTAATCATTCCATTAGGTAATGCAAAAAATTCACTCATTGATGGTATCCCTAGTCATAAAACTTCACTCTCCCTCAAAAAATTCATATTTTCTGTCCCACCTTCATGTCTTGTTGAGCATAAATCAGTCTTGATAGTTCATTTCATTATATCATTATGTCAGTCAAAGTCACCATGAAGTCTGTTCATTCAAGGTCCCATTAGGTCACTAGGTTCATTTTCCAAGGTCCAAATAAAACACCATTTCATTTGCATAAGGTCAAAAAAAGTATGAGAGTGATTGAAAGAATATTCCTTTATCATTTGAAAAGGATTTTCCAACATGAAATATGATCTCCAAAGAAGATTTCCAAAGTTCTAATTCTACTTTCAAGTTATGATTTTTATTCCGCAACATAATTTTATTAAAAAACAAAGATGTAATTTATTTTTATTTTAATGTAATTTTATGTTCATTATATGTAATAAGTACTATTCCCAAGCTACCAAATCAACTCTACATGCCAAACTGAAACAAAAAATGTAAAATCAAAGAGTACCTACTCTAGCATGGTCAACCTGCGAAGAAAAAAGTCGAAGTGTAAAGGGTATTTTCCAAAGGTTTGAAAAGTGAAATTTAAAACATTAGCATAGTGGGTTTTAAATAAAAAAATCAATTTCACTCAAGTATTAAATCCCTCATAGAATCATATTCAACTTAATTTGTCTGCTACGATAATCGAGAAAACTCAACATAGATTAGAAATCAAGTTTAGAAGGCCAAATCCGCAAAATAGGGGAAGCGTTGCGCGCCTGCCAAAGGGAGGGTGCTCCTATGTGTGGCGTTGCATGCCTGCTTTTTTTCCTCAGTAATTTCCAGAAACGCCTCAAATATTCATGCCATTGTATCCAGACTTCAGTAGCGGTTCCCATGGCCTCCAACAAAGCAAGTAAGATATGATTTCTCCATTCCTCTTCACCATCAAGTTGATTTTGTGTTTGTGAAGTTTTTTAAATAAAATTAGTGTCATTATTCAAGTTTAAAACCCTAGTTTACCCCCAAAATTCCCATTACATTCTCAAATCCCAAATTACTGTCCCTAAACCTTCATTACTCTTCCCACATTGTAAAAAACCTTTCCTAAAACCCTACATTACATTTCCTTTCTATAAAGCCTTCCATCCCTTAAAACCCTAAGCCCTAGGTACATTATTTGCCTAGGCTCCCAATTCCCTACACCTGTAATTTATTTCCTATTCCAAACCCCTCTACATCGCTACTCCCTGTCTCATCCCTTAAACTCATAAACCCTACCCCCATCTCCCTCAATTTCCCTATCCCATTCCCTATTCCTAAAAACCACATTCCACCATCATCACACCTCCCTAGGGTTTTAACACTAAAACACCATGGAAGAAGAAGAAAATAGACCGCACAATGAGGGAGAAGAAACATAGGAGAAGAAGCCACACAAAGGGGGGAGAATACTTAGATTTGAGCCAATAAATACCAGGGAACTCTTGGCATCTCCTATGAATGTGACATGTTTCAAACATGTTGGATGTTTTGAATTCTGTGAGAAAATTCAAAGGGTCCAACACCATGCTATGTTGACCAGAATTTTCATCTCTAACATCCATGACAACCAGGTTACTCTTTCTGGTGTCACTTTTACTGTGTCCACTTCCATTATATCAGCTACCACTAGGATCCCAAATGTTGGGGAGAAATGGTTCAAGAAAAAATACTTGGAGGAACATTACTATGAACATTTCATCAAACTTAGATATAAGAATGAAAGAAATATGAATTTTCCTTTCTCTTACCTCCTGGAGAGATATGCTCCCATGATGAAGATCATCATGAAATACTTTTCATGTGAAGGTAGATTTTCTAGACTTTATACCTATCACATCCGGCTATTAATGCACTTCACTAGGGTAAAGATGCTCAACATACCCTACTACCTCTTTTGGAGCATTGATAAGATGATAATTATTGTACAGAAGAGAGAGTATGGCTACCAAATGAACAATATTTTCCATCATTCCCTCATCAAAATCATAGTCCTCCATCACCTCAAACAATTGAACATTCCACAGAGTTCATTCATAGCTAATGACATATTCATTGCTCCACCTATTCAACATGCCTATGATGTACCTTCATCATCTCATACTTCCACATCCATTCCTCCATCTTAGCCCATAGTTCATGCATCATCATAAGAGTAGTATCCTTAATCTATTTCACCACCATCATCTCCATCCCACATTGAGACTGGATCAGCTAGCAGAGCTAAAATCAATGAGCCTAAGAAGGCTAATGTGAGTGAGATAGAGCCATTGGAAAAAACATAATAGAGGGGTCATAGGCATGTGTTTTCTCCACAGATTGTCGAAGGGGCCCTACCTTCTTCACCAACAAAGTAGGTACAGAAGGGGAAAGAAAAGATGGTAGAGGAGTGTAATATTTCCAAATGGGAAAAGCAGGGATATAGTGCATGAATATGAAAATAGCAGCAAGTATTAACACCTTACATGTGAGCCAAATGATAGATCCATGATATTATGTATAAAAACAATAAATAAGTACAAGATCTTGGGGATCAAGCCCATCAAGATAGGAAAAAGGAACCTCCAATGCCAGTATGCACCAAAAAACTTGTAATACAATGCTACACAAAGTACTGAAGCAAGCACAACACAATTTTAGTGACTAATACTGCAACTGGAACATATATATAAATGGATCTGATAAGATCATGCTCATACAGGGCCAAAAATGGTGATCTATGCTCCCCCACACTTTTTCCAAGACAACCCAGGATGGGTTCCCTGAAATACACTAAATATGAATGGTGGATCTAAAGCCCTAGGGCTGAAGATGCACTGCAACTAAAGTACATAGAATGAGGTGGTTGAATATGATGTATATCTGAACTCCTCCAAAATGACTCTCTCAATGAAGGGCTGATCCCTTCAATGGAAAGAAAACTATCGCTGCTGTTGGAAACTACTACTTTTGAGGAGAAGAATCATGTGCAGAAGGATTTTAGCGTGCTCAGAATGATCCAATATTTTAACCACATATTCTACTCAAAAAACCCATAAAAACCCAGAAATGGTGTGGCCAGATTTTAAGTTTGGATTTTCGGCCATTTTTGGTTTGCCCACTACAACAACTCACTAAAATAACGCAGATATGGACTGGAACTATGATGTAGAGGATAAAATCACCTTTTCTTGATGCCAAATATATCAAATAATCCCAACGGGCTCCTTTGTTGGCCTTCCAATGGAAGGAAACCTTCCTCCACTGCAAAACTAGCTCAGAAAACACCCAATACAATCTTCCATTGATGCACCCTGCAACTTAGGACATCTCTCAACAAGAACTACGCTGTACCACAAGAATGAAGCTTGGTATGAAGCCTAAATGTGGAAATTTAGTGCAAACTCATACAAGAGCTTCTCAATGGAAGAGGTGAGATTCACGATCAAGAACACCCTGTGCTAAACAACACTGCAATCTTAGCTAAACAGTTGAATAAAGCTAATATGTCTAAACATACCATATAATACGAACATAAACATATCATAACATGAATAATATGGCTGCCATCCTCTTCCTTGTATAATAAATGAGATTTCTAACCCTAAGCCCCATTCATTTATGACACTACTTCCATGTAAGGTGTCTCCATCTAAAACTGCGTTGTCTCTCCATAAATGTCCACTCCTCCATGATAGCACTGTTGATTTTGTCAAATTTGACCCAATCCACATGATCTAGCCCATGTTCACACCTTAGGGTGCTTTATTAAGCTGAAAAGATGATCCAATTTCACATGAGAAGTGGTTTTTTTCTAATAAAGAGATTTAAGGGTCTCCCTACCCACTTATTCATCAAACAAGAAAGAAAAATTAGATTTTAATATTCCAATTAGCTGCATGATAATTTAGGAATATTACAATCCTCCCCTCCCAAATGTTTCTTTTCCTCAAGAAACTACAAGGATATATATGCAAAATATAGGGAACCTTCATCCCCATGTGAAGCTCCATCCTCCAAGCTAACATCCATATAAAATGAATCACCCTCCAGAATGGAAATTCATAGAAACAATCTTCCCATGTGAGAGGCTCCTCCCAAGGACATAAATCAATAATATGGCTCCCTTTATAAGGAAACAAGTGATATAATGTAGCAGCCATATAATGTCCCATGCTCCTCTTGAAGCATGAATAAATGTGGGAAGTTTAGTGCAAACTCCTACTTTTGAGGAGAATAACCATGTGCAAAAGGATGTTAGCGTGCTCAAAATGATCCAAGATTTTAACCACATAGTCTACTAAAAAAACCCATAAAATTCCAGAAATGGTGTGGCCAGATTTTAAGTTTGGATTTTCGGCCATTTTTGGGTTGCCCACTACAACAACTCACTAAAATAACTCAGATATGGACTGGAACTGTGCTGTAGGGGATAAAATCACCTTTTCATGATGCCAAATATATCAAATAAGCCCAAGGGGCTCCTTTGCTGGCCTTCCAATGGAAGGAAACCTTCCTCCACTGCAAAACTAGCTCAGAAAACACCCAATACAATCTTCCATTGATGCACCTTGCAACTTAGGACATATCTCAACATGAATTGCGATGTACCACAAGAATGAAGCTTGGTATGAAACCTAAATGTGGAAATTTAGTGCAAACTCCTCCAAGAGCTTCTCAATGGAAGAGGTGGGATTCACGATCAAGAACACCATGTGCTAAACAACACTGCAATCCTAGCTAAACAGCTAAAGAAAGCTTATATGTCTAAACAGACCATATAATCATAACACAGACTTACCATAACATGAATAATATGGCTGCCATCCTCTTCCTTATATAAGAAATGAGCTTTCTAACCCTAAGCCCCATTCATTTATGATACTACTTCCATGCAAGGTGTCTCCATCTAAAACTACGTTGTCTCTCCATAAATGTCCACTCCTCCATGATAACGCTGTTGATTTGGTCAAATTTGACCCAATCCACATGATCTAGCCCATGTTCACACCTTAGGGTGCTTTATTAAGTTGAAAAGATGATCCAATTTCACATGAGAAGTGGTTTTTTTCTAATAAAGAGATTTAAGGGTCTCCCTACCCACTTATTCATCAAACAAGAAAGCAAAATTAGATTTTAATATTCCAATTAGCTGCATGCTAATTTAGGAATATTACAATCCTTCCCTCCCAAATGTTTCTTGTCCTCAAGAAACTACAAGGATATATATGCAAAATATAGGGAACCTTCATCCCCATGTGAAACTCCATCCTCCAAGCTATCATCAATATAAAATGAATCACCCTCGAGAATGGAAATTCATAGAAAAACTCCTCCCATGTGAGAGGATCCTCCCAAGGACATAAATCAATAATATGGCTCCCTTTATAAGGAAACATGTGATATAATGTAGTAGCCATATAATGTCCCATGCTCCCCTTGAAGCATGAATAAATGTGGCCGGAAGTTTCATTCCAAATGGACACATCCAACCAATGTGTCATCCCTCCAATCAAGTCCCCAACAATAATAAGAACATCATCAACATATGGGATCAAAACCAGTGATACATAAACAATCAAATGAAATAATGGAGGTGGATCATAGTCCCACATGTGGAACCAACACAATATATCTCCTGACTGTATCAGATGGTGATATGGTAAGTGGTTTTCCACCACTTACTTTCTGCCCAAGTCTTCTCACAATGGCTGAAAAGGTTAGAAATGTTTTGTGCTTTTTGAGTGCACCCACAGTGACACAACATCTCCCTATATCCTCCAAGGGAGTGGCCATGTTCAGAAATATTTATGGCCCAAAGTGGGCCATGAAGTTTATATGGAATAATGCTCCTCCTTGGAGCAATGGCCTGCATATACATGGTAAAGGAATGAAAATAATCATCAAATGAAACATCATGTACATAAGCATAAGCATGTTCCTTACTGAAATTTCTGCTCATACAAATGGAGTGGTCCATAGATAGATCTCCTCTCATTCCAAAAGAGGAAAGAGGTGGTTGTGATAACTCCTTCATTGAGTTATGTGTCTCTCCCATCTCCACATGGACCATGCATATTTTCAAATGCTGATATAGTTCCTCTTCAAAGCCTTTCCAAGTGTAGCTCTCCATGATAGTGTGTTAGGCTCTCATGGAATAAGTATGGCTGAAAAGAAAATCTTCATGTGCTCTTTGTAACAACTTCTCCTTGAGCTTGGAGGCTCTAGATAAGAAGATCCTTCCATGATAATAGATGACTTCATCTTGGACTGAATAGCCCTCTTCATGTAGCTGGTCATCAAGTATCATGCATGTGAAAATATCCTTGGAATAATCCACTAATAGCTTGGATTTCCAATATGGATCTATCCTCCATAGTGACAATGTTGATGGTCTATCACAAAGAACATCTGTCATATGGTTGTCCTCCTCTTTGACATCTCCCATGCCAAATGTACATATTGGAAGGCTGCTATCCTTCCCATGTTGGTCCTCCCACAACACAAAATCTGAAATGAGAGTGGGTAATGATGATGTTGGGAGAATGTATCCATCGTCCTTGAGTCTACCCAAGACTCTCAGCACTGTAAAATGACCTCCCACTATTCCCACTCCTCCTGGATCTATGAGTTGTGAAACATGTTGAGAGAACTCTTTGATCCTCTTCCAATCAGGGGGTCTCCCTGGTGGAATGCCTCCATGTAATGAAACATCGAGGCCTAGAGCAGTCTGTAAATGTGAGTGGACTGATTTGTCCCTGTTCTCACTGCGCAAATCATCCTCTTGCTTCTATGCATAAACCTCCTGAAAAGGATGGGTGGATATGTTCCCAATCATTTGGTGTTGGCCCTCCTTCTCATTTCCTCCTACTTTTTGCAAGATCTCACAGTCTAAGGTGTCTTTTTCAATTGTAATCAATCTATGTACACCCAACATATCATTGGTGTCAAAAGTCTTGATCACAAAGGAATGATCTATCATAGTGTGTGTCCCCAATATTGCATTCAATATTGGAACACACTTCCTCCATTGTTTTGTCCCATTTCCTATCAACATAGACACATGCTGTTCATGATCTTCATATGTAAGATCCTTTGGAACTTCTTCTAAAGATACAAGAGCTCCTCTAGTTGAAGCAATTGCTTCATCTCCATTCCCAAATAGAAGTATATCTCCACCTGATGTGACAGCATTGGAGGATCTTCCCAGCTCTTCCTCTTCCTTCTCCTCATCAATGGATAATACCTCATCATTAAGAGATCCTTTGTCTTGATTTCCTTTTGAAAAAGGAATCCTCATGTCTTCTTCTTGAGAAGAAAGTTGTTGTTGAAGTGGGGCCTTTGCCCTTGCAAAGTATGTTGCAGATCTTTAACCCCCTCAATGATGTTCTGAAATGGAGTTGGTTTCATGGATCCTTCCAACTCATGCAAAGGCACTGATTTCTTGGGCTTGATTTTTTCTCCCAAGGAAATTTTAGATTGTTTCAAATCAAATCTTTTCACTAACCTCCTAGTGAACTTTGCATAAGTAGATATATTTGCATTATTCAATGAAGAAGATTCAAATAACCACCAGGCATAAGCCTTACCTTCAAGATGCAGTGCTGCTACTCTAATGGCTTCCTCTTATGAAACTTGATGCAACTGGAAATATGTGTCTAACTTCTTTACCCAAGCCTTAGCTGTGCTCTTGGGTGACCCATCAAAAGTAGGTAGAAAGAATCTACCCAAAGTGTGCTGCATGCACCCTCTTCTTCTACTGTAGTTATTGGGTCTTCTATCTTCTTTGATTTGACAAAACCCTTGGAAGCTTAGATGCTCCTTGAATCTTCTAGATTGAGATTCATATTCTTGGAGATAGTCACCAAGGGTCTCCTCCTTCTTCTCTTGCTAAGAATGTAGGCATGGTACCACGTTGTAGATCTAATTGTGTGGCTGAATGCTCACACCCATAATATGAAGAACTAGAGATTTCTTCATGTGCAAATCTTCTTGAGGGACCTTCATGTCTTTTCGTCCTCATTCCCTTGATTTCTCTTTTGAGCTCATGCATAGTTTGGAGAAGAAGTTTTGCAAAATTCTTTCCCTCCATTTCTCCAAATAATGGAGACTTGCCTTTGTCTCTTCTATAAGCCTTCTCTATTCTGTGAGAAGATTCTTCTTCTTCTTATAGCATAGATGCAATGTCTTCACAGGCTGAGCCAAGATTATGTTCCAATACCATTGTAATATTCCCAAATGGTAAAAGCAGGAATATAGTGCATGAATATGAAAATAACAGCAAGTATTAACACCTTACATGTGAATCAAATGATAGATCCATGATATTATGTATAACAACAATAAATAAGTAGAAGATCTTGAGGATCAAGCCCCTCAAGATAGGAAAAAGGAACCTCCAATGCCAAAATGCACCCAAAAACATGTAATACACTGCTACACAAAGTACTGAAGCAAGCACAATGTAGTTTTAGTGACTAATACTGTAGATGGAACATATATATAAATGGATCTGATAAGATCATGCTCATACAGGGCCAAAAATGGAGATCTATGCTCCTCAACACTTTTTCCAGGACAACCCAGGATGGGTTTCCGTAAATACACTAAATATGAATAGTGGATCTAAAGCCCTAGGGCTGAAGATGTGTTAGGGTCCCGTGATTTTCCTGATTGGCAAGCCAAATGACAGTGTAACATCAAACCAAGATTTGGAGCCCGAGGACCTAGCCTTCCTGGACTCAGATAGGGCTCTCTCTATATGCGTAAGGGATATCTGTGTGTTTGTTTATTGTGTTCTGATTTTAGGATAGTTATGAAGTAAGTTTTTGATTTTTGTTTTTTAGTTGTGAGGGATGAAACTGATCAAAGATATAAAATAGATAACAAGATGTTAGATTAACTGGGCTATGGGGTCAAAAGGTCAAGAAAGTTATTAGATGACGATAAAAGGCTGTTGAAGGGCCTATTTGATTCAAGGTAGAAAGGATCTTAGGGAAAAATGGAGTAAATGGACATCAAGTTTGTGAGCAACAAAGAGCTTCAAGCATAACTAGTTTAATAGAAGACATAAACATGGTAGGGAAAACCATTAATCATGCAAAATGTAACTATAAGCTGATCAATACTTAGAAACAAACATTCAAGCCATGCATAGAGGAGTACAAATCTCTAACTTTGGGAAATGGCTATCAGAATTTGGGGAAAACACATAAGATGGACTAACAACTCAAAACACTATGCCAGAACGCCTAAACACAGTACTTCAAGTTATTGGGCACTTTGAACAACAAGATTTGCATAGTTTTAGGCAAAGGGCTAGATCGGAACTAGGCCTCCTTGGTTCAACAAGATGATAATCTAATCAGTCAAAGAGATAGTTTCATGGATGGGACTATGGACAGTCATAGGTAAGCAAGGCACACCATACATCCTACTTAACATGCATAGAACTATGAATGAAACTAGCAACAATATCCTCAAGTTGTTAAAGAGCAGTTAAGAATTCTTTAATGCAACTAAGGAAGAAGAAAACATGAAGGCTATGAAGATTCAGAAAATTTGAGGTGCCTCCATGGGCATATCTCAAATGTGTTCTCTACTAATCTATAGCAAGCAAGACACATGTATCATGAATGAAAACTAGAAGACAACAACAAAGCAAGAGACACTATACCATTCTACCAAGTCATGGAATCCATCAACAATCCTTCATCATCCATCCAAAAACATCCAAGAGGCAATCCAAAAGCATAACACAAGTATTTCCTTCAAAGCTCATATGACCAATATATTGCTTCTCTTCTCAAGTTTAGCCTTGTTTACAATGAGAGCTTGTGGAATAAATAGGCTCAAGTGAGGAAAACCTCATGGTTCAACTTCCATCCTCATTGGCCTAATCAAAATATCTAAACTTGTCCTTGAGGCTTTGCAAAGCCCAAGGCACAAAAATATCTCATAAAATATCCAAAAATTGCTAAAAAAAAGGGAATTTAATTGACTTTGCATCATTTTCCAAGTGTAAAAATAGCTAAACGCACATTTGGAAAAAGCAGATTTTAGAGGTTCAAAAATTACAAAAATATTTCAAATTTACATCAGAAAAAGGTCCCCTAATTTTCCGGAAACATTTGGCAGCCTTCCTGATGTCAAAACGAGGCTCATGATAGCTCGTTGGAAAGCTCTAAGTGTCTACTTTCCAGCGCAACTGAAATTTCTCCAATCCAATGCCCAGAAGTCCTCCAAATCTGCACCTGTGTGTAAAAAGCCAGAAAATTACAGTCTGCTGATAGACTGGGCAGAGTGTGCAAAATGCGAGCCTTTTTCGCTTTTTTGAAGGGGAAAATGATCTCCAAATGCTCTGAAAATTGCTGAGGACATGCTCATGAAATTATGGCATCTGATGGTACCATTCTCCTCCCTTGACGAATCCTCAAAATGAAATGGCGAATTTATGAGTTTTTGACCAAAAACCCAAAAATGCCGAAAAACCAAAAATTGTCAAAATGAGTTCAAAATTGGGGTGCATGACCCTCAAGGGTCCTTGGCAACATGTTCTGAAGCTGAATCCAAAATGTCAAGTGCTGATATGCCTTTCTTCTCTTTCCGTGCCGGGCGCTTCTTGAAACTGTTGTTTATCACTACTGAGTTACTGCTGTTCAGCACTCTTCTCCTCTTTTTCTTGCTGCTGCTCATCTTTATCACTGTTATGCTGCTCCTGTTGTCTTTCCTAGAGGGGCATCTTGATCTAGATGTGCTCTTGAAGCACCAAACTGCCTCACTGCCTTTAAACTGCCTTCTTTAAGCTAAACTCTGTGAATTCACTGTTTTGATAGAAAACATTGTCTTTGGATGATTGCAAAATGTTCCCTCATAATACAAAACCCCTGCTCCTTGAAAAAGTGGACTTCCCACCTTCGATATGTATCTCAGCCAGCAGACCCTTTAATAAGAAAAAACATAGTCAAATGAAGACAGGCTGTTAAGTGAAACTACTGTGTATAGTGACAATGTCACCTTGCTTGGTAATGTTTGGGGCTCAACAACCTATTTTGTATCTCTGACCAATGGTGAACTTCCCAATCTTCACAATCTTGCCCTTGTCTAGTATGCCAATCACTCAACAAAACTCATATCATATGCAGTCAGCCTTTAGTGTAGGCACACAGTTAATTTCACAGTTTATGGAACAAAGGTGACAGAGTTTTTTTTATAAATGTTTCAAAAGTTTCAATCAAAGGCTGTAGGAGTTTGTCTTTTCAAACAACCAAAGCTCCTTTTCAATATGGAAACCTTGTCTCTTCAAAACAAAGCCCTTTCTTGCCTTTGTATATTAATCAACAACTACTCATAATGACATACACAGTTAATCAAAGAAAACACAGTGAAGGTATTTTCCTGTGTTGGTGGTAAGAGAACCCTGCTTTTTGGATGTTTTGAGAATACAGTATAACCTTGTATCCTAGACAAAGGTAAAAACACAATATTCTAAGCTTTAAAACACGGCTTTTTCCTTGTATGCCCTTTACCAGCAGATCTAACAAAATGAAAACAGTCAACCAGAGTATATCTATACAGTCCAAATCCACTGTTATAGGACTAGGTGACAAGGTTTGAAATGTTTTTGAGGTGGTAGCCAAGGTATTGCAGCAGTCATAGTACCAACAAACTTCTTTCCAAACAAAACACTGCTCCTTTTGGTGTGTTTCTCCACCAGTGGTTTCAACAATCATAAACACAGTCAAACAACAAGTATCTCTCACAGTTAGAGGCTATTGTGTCCTAGGATCTGGTGACAAAGCATTCTAGCATTTGGTCAACCATCAACTCTTTTTCAACAAAAACTGTTCTTTATGCTCCACCCTTCCTTAATTTCAGTTTAATAACACCTACTGTTTTCACCCTTTAAGCACCTTACTGCTCTTCACACTAGTTTTGCAAAAACACTTCTAAATGCAATGGTGGTATTACTGACTTTGCTTTATGGAAATGAAAACCAAACACTGCCCTTTTCCCCTTTGATATACAGAGGATTTCTCAGAAGATCACAAGTGTTTATCTCATGATCATTTTGTTTCAGATAGTGGCAGACTGTTTTCACCTTTAGAAACACCTCATTCTTCCTCTCTGCTTTAAAAAATACACACAACTGACAGATTTTGACCTTGTTTCATTCCAATTTTGAGGGAAATTTGCAATGGTTACTCATATTAGTGCTAATTCAACCTTTTGATGTTTTACTTCTAGCCTCATCACCACATCAACACCTCGTTTTTTCATAAACTCGAACTGTGGTTTTTTAAACTTCTTACAGCACGTAGCAATTTTTGAAAACCAAGGGGGGTACGTAAAAATACCTTTACAACTCGATGAAGGCCTTGTAGAGAGTTGGAGTAGCTTTTCATGTGATTTGGAGGCGTGTTGGAGGGTTTAAACGTGCACGGCACGTTTACAGTGGAGGGCGCCGCGCACAAATTGGTGTCGGGTGACCTGTCGGGCCGACAGGACCCGAGCGCACAGGCGCGCCGCGCGCATGTATAGGCACGCTGCACCACAATTCTCCGCCCATGTATTTCTGCCTCTGAGCGCGCTGCACGCTTTTCCAGGTGCGCCGCGCAGCTCCAACTATCGAAAACTTCTTCAAATCGCTCAAAAACTTCCTTGTTTGATATTTGATGGTAGCAAGGGGCTCTGCTCAGGCTTGAGGGATTTTCAAAATGGAATGCAACGGCTTTGACCTTTGTTTAAAGTAGCGAAAAACCAACGGTCCCTTTGATATTTGATTTTGAGAGGGTTCTTTTCAAATTTTTTGAAAAACGTTTGTTTTTTCTTTGAAATCATATTTGAAACCTTACTTTTCGCAAATGAAACTAAATTTATTTGTTTTAAAAAAAACTCAAAAGCGATGATCACCTCTTTCTAAGCCCATTTTCCCTTCTCGAAATGACATAAACTTTTGGAGAAATATGTCCTTTGAAACTTTGACTGTTTCTCACTTGAAGAAATATCTCTTTTTGCAGCAGTGGCATGTGGATTTTGCCTTTGATGATCTCTAGAACCTGAAAACTATGCCAAAGCTCCTTTGGATTCTTTGAGTATCTGCTTTTACTAGGTTCCAGGACCTAAAAACATGTAATGATCTTTTTGCATGTTTATGAATTTGTAAACTTGTTTGGAATGCCCTTTCTGCTGAAGAAAAACTTAACTACCACTTCGAACCCCTTTTATACTTCTGATTTCTTGAATGGAATACTTGTCTGTCATTTGAAAGGAGGTGGCCTACCTTTTTAACTTGGTTTGACATTCTCTGCCTGTAGGTGTTTCATTAGTTTTCTCTTCAACTGTAGGTGTCAAACTTGCTGCATCTTTTCATAGTTTGCCATGGTCTTTTGATTAAGAAGGACACATTTTTCCAATACACTTTCTCTGCTCAGAAAATATTACCATGATGTCTCTGTCCACTTGAATAATAAAAACCTATGTTTGTTTCAAAATTTCCAACACACTGACAGTATGTCAAAGCATCTCTTTTGCCTATTATGAACAATTATTTCAGTGGTGATGTCTCTTGGTGATAAAAGCCCAGATTGCCTTTGCCAGCTGTGATAAACAGTTTCAAAAAGACACCTGTCTATGATTGGAGTTACTTTCATTAATGTCATGCCTCCCAATGGTCTAAAACTCAGATTCATAAGATTTTTATACCTTTATGCTGAGGAGACAAACATATGATGTGTGGCATGACTGCTAGAATATTTCATATGTACCAAGGCTTTTATTAGTCATTCTCTTTTCAATGGAGCTTTGAAAACACCAACCCTACTGCATCTGAAGGATACATTTGTCTTTGTGGTGGAGTGTAGATCGCAACACCATGAACTTGCACTGGCGCTTTGAATGATAGCAAGATGTCACATGTCTAGGACTGTGTACTACTTGCCTGCCTTTTCTTTATGTTCATCCAGAAACCATGGACTATATTCCACATTTCAACAGAAACAAAAGAACACAAAGAGGTCCTTTTTACTGAAGTATTTTCCTGCTCAAGACTGATTTGAGCCATTCATATTAACACCCCTGCAGAGGTATTTTGTTATGACAACTTTGATCAATGGAGTCTCTTTTTGATGTGCCATGATGATGATGCTGGCAATTTCAATTTATCTTCTTTCTTAGGACATAAGACCAAAAACCCTGCTTTCTTTTGTCTTGCACATTTCAGATCTTAGCCCTGTTTTGATCATCACTTTCCTTCAGAAACCTTGAATCACTGTTTCACTGTCTAGTAAAAACAAACCTGTGCTTATAGTTAGTTTTGTAATTTCTTCAAGTCAATATTGGCCAGCACCCTCTGCTTGTAGATGAAGGAGGCGCCTTAACCCTCTGCTTATAGATGAAGGAGGTTCTTGGCCATGAAAAATTACAAGTCTGTTTGACAGTGTTGTCTTTCTTCTACTGTGTTTTCATGCTGAATGGAGCTGCCAGGTTTTTATGAGAAACTCTCTGTCTTGCAGATATATCTCAGGCTCATGTTTACATTGAGAAGCAGCTGTTATTCTAAATGTAGATTCAAGAAATTTCTTCTGAGATGATGACATGTTTCCTGTCTTTGTAAAATCCATAAAACACTGTAAAACACCTAAAATCATCTTGAGACTGTGGTTTATGCAGTGCTGAGACTTAGGGGTGTGTAAGTGGCTTGACTTAGAGCTGTGATCAATTTCATTTGCAGAGTGGGAGGTCTGTCATGATTGGTCTGTAGCAGATGGAGGTTTTTGGCCTTTTGATGGTTGCCAAGGGTAAAATGCCTTAAAGCACCACTTCCTAACTTAGGGGAGGCTTTTGAAACAGACTTGGATTGTCCTTTTAGAGCTGATGGGTAGACCAGTAGGGCTAAATCTAGATAGGATAGTGATAATGAGGTTTCACCTTGACATGGGCGAACTGAAAAGTAGGAGGGCGGAAAAAGTTTTATGAGGGTTTTCTAGATGAAAAATTTACACATGGAGATCAGCTTCTAGAAAACTCAGCTATGGATTTAGTCATCACCAACAAGTGAAAAATACTGATGAATAACAAGATGAACTACAACTGAAGCACGTAGAAGGAGGTGGTTGAATCTGATGTATATGTAATATCCCAAAATGGGAACAACAACAATATTAAACAATACTACTTAGAAAATAATTCAGTTTAGCAAAGTAAGAGTAGGAGGCCAATATGGAGGCTCAAAAATCACTTATAAATTAGAAAATCAGATCTATAATGTGGCCCATACAATGTACAAGAGAAAAATAGAAGGCTTATATGAAGAAAACCCTCAAAAAGAGGTGCTGCAACAATGTATTAGACTGCAAAAGGCTTGAAAACGTTATTTTAAAGAGCTGCAACAACTATATATTACACTCCAGATCTAGAGTAGATCTGTACACCAGATGAGCTCCTCTACAAATTCCCCTTGGGGTTTTGAGAAAAACATGAAATACAAAGAGTATATCTGAGATCTAAAGTTGCAGATCTATAGTAATATTCAGAAATTTCTGAAGTAAAATACAATAATAAGCAGATCAGATATGAACATGACATGGATTAGATCTATAATCCATGGATCACCACAGTGAAGGGCAGAACCCCAACACTAGAGATATCTCCTCCAAAAGTATGCCAAAACACCCTGCAACTGTATACTTGCAAATAACGCAGTCCTGGAAGGAAAACTGCGATGTAGGCTCTAGTACTGGTTTGGCTTGATGCCAAGATTTGAATATGCAGCTCCAAATGTCTAGTACTCTCTTGTCAAGGGGATAGAAGACTTTCCCACTGAAAAGAGGCACTATATTGGCCTTGACATGAGTAGATCTAGCCTCCACTTGCTGTGGCTTATAAGGACAACCCAACCCTCAATAGGATCAACACTGTAGGTGTAAGGTGAAGCTTGGCCAAATGCCTGATAGTGGACAAGATCAACAAGACTCCTCTAAGAGCTACTCAAGGAAGGAGGTGGGATTACCGATTAGGAACAACCAGTGCCTCGACATGAGTAGATCTAGCCTCCACTTGCTGTAGCTTACAAGGACAACCCAACCCTCAATAGGATCAACGTTGTAGGTGTAAGGTGAAGCTTCGCCAAATGCCTGATAGTGGACAAGATCAAAAATACTCCTCCAAGAGCTACTCAAGGAAGGAGGCGGGATTACCGATCAGGAACAATCAGTGCTAAACAACACTATTCTTAGGTAAACAACAAGAGAATGATATATGTCTAAACAGAAAATATATTCAGAAATATAATATCATCAACAACCTTATTCTGCTGTCCTCCTCTTCCTTTTATAAGATGAAAGTCTTGCAAAACCCTAAACCATCTCAATGATTTAGCTCCTTTCACATGTGTAGCCTCCATCTAAAACTGTACTATGCATCTAGGAGGTTCACTGCATCTATACAACGCTGTTGATTTAGTCATGGTTGAACCAGTCAAATAGCTCAATCCATACACATAAGGGTGCTTTATTAAGATAGCCCAGATTTAACTTTGTTCACATGGGGCATTGATTTATTCACTATTTTAGGAGTTTTTATTGTCCTCCTTTACACATTTATTCTTGGAATAAGAAAATGAAACCAAATTGTATATTCCCATTAGCTTGGGCTAATTGAGAATATTATATTCCTCCCCTCCAAAATGTTTCTTATCCTCAAGCAACTGATAGGGTGAGTGCTACAACACTTCTCCTCCTCCATTGGTGACACCATCAAGGATCAAGCTCTCTTCACAAGCTAAGTGTTCACCAATCCAAACCTTCATGAATTGTTCCTCCAAAGTCATTATGATATGTACATAGTCCATCCCACAAGGAGTCAAGAATTCAACTTAAACAAACATGGCTAAACCAATACTCTCTCTAAAACATGTAGCATAAGGTACATAGAGAGTTTCCATCCCATATGGTACATACAAGCTTCCCATCCTCCCTGCATACATACCCATAAAAAGTACCATTACATCATCAAGTTATGGAAGCAAAACAACATATAAAAAAACATAAATTTGAGCATGAGGAGGTGGGTCATAGTCCCACATATGGTACCAACACAGTGCATCTCCTACCTGCATCAGATCAAGGTGTGGTAAGTGGTTTCCCCACCACTTACTTGCTGCACATGTAATCTCACCATGGCTGAAAGTGTGAGATATGTTTGGTGCCTTTGGGAAGCACCCATCATGAAAGAAAATATCCCTATGCACAAAAATGGAGTGGCCAAATTCAGAAATTTTAGTGGCCCAATGGTTGCCATGAGTTTTACATGATACATTACTCCTTTTAGGAGTCATGGCCTACATACAAATGGTAAAAGAACATGTACAATCAGAAAATAAAACTTTCATTACATGGACAAATCCTTTACCAACAATGTCTCTCATACACATGGAGTTGTGCATGGATCTTTCTCCACTTTCGAAAGAAGGAAGAAATGGATGAAATGAATCTTGCATAGAGTCCCTTGGCTACCCCAACTCCACATAGTTCATGAATTCTTGAAAAATCTAATGTGGCTCTCCTCCAAATCCTTCCCATTCAAAGCATCCCATGATAGTGTTGTAGATCTTCATAGAATAGGTAGGGTTGAAACAGAACTCTTTGTAGGCCCTTTGTAGCATCCTCTCCTTGAGCTTGGAGGATCTAGGGAAGAAGAACCTATCATGATGATAGATGAATCCCTCATGCAGCTAGTCATCAAGCATCACACAAGTGTGAATATATTTGGAATAATCCACCAACAACTGGGATTTCTAGTATAGATCTACATTCCCCAACAATGACAGTGTTGATGATGCATCAACAGGAATGTCTGTCATGTTGCTAATCTTCTCTTTGACATCTCCTATGCCAAAGGTATATGTTGGAAGGACATACCTTCCCTTTTTCTCCTCTACAAGCGTAGAAGAAGAAATGAAGGTGGGTGTTGATGATGAGAGAAGAAAATATCCCTCCTTGTGCTTGCCCAATCCTCCTAGCACTGTAGCTTTGTCTTCTAATGCTCCCATCCCTCCCAGATCTGATCTTGGAGCATCATGTAGTGAGGGATCTCTCACCAAAACTGAATCAGGTGGCCCCCCAGGTGGTTTGCCACTAGAAATTGAGGTTTCAGGGACCATCCTCATATGCCTAATAGATGGAATCCTCATGTCCTTGCTTCCGCTGCGCAAGTTCAACTCTATTTCATGTGTGGAAGTCTCATGAAATATGGAGACCACTCTTAGTGATGTAAGAGTGCCTCTGATTGGAGCATTTTCTCCATTCTTTCCTTCGAGCAATAGTGGATCATATTTTCTTATGTCAGCTTTGTGACCCCTCCTTTGTTCTGTCTCATTGTCTCTTAGCATAGACACATGATGATAATGTCCCCCATATGGAATATCTTTAGGACCTTCCTGAAAAGATGCAAGAGCCTCTCTAGTGGAAGCAATTGCTTCATTTCCATCTCCTAATAAAGTTGGATCTCCTCCTGCTATCACAACGCTGGAGGATCATTTCTGCTCATTCTCTCCCTTACCCTCATCAATGGGGAATGCCTCATCATTAAGAGACCATTTTCCTTGATCTCTTCTTGAATAAGGAACCCTCATGTCTTCTCCTTGAGAAGAAAATCCTTGCTGTAGTGGGGCTTTTGCCTTTGGCAAATCATGCAGCAGATCTTCAACCCCCTCAACAATGTTCAAAGATGGAGTTGGCTTTATGGATTCTTCCAACTTATGCAAAGATTCAGATTTATTGGGCTTGATTTTCTCTCCCCAAGAAGTTTCAGAATGTCTTAAATCAAATATTTTCACTAGTCTCCTAGTGAACTTTTCATAAGAAGAGATATTCACACTTTTCAAGGAACAAGACTTAAATAGCCACCAGGCATAGACCTTACCTTGAAGATGCAGCGTTGCTACTCTCATGGCTTCTTATTCTGAAACTTGATGCAGCTGAAAATATGTGTCCAACTTCCTTACCCAAGACTTTGTTGATCTCTCAGGTGATCCATCAAAAGTAGGTAGAGAGAATCTACCCAAAGTGTGCTGCATGCACCCTCTTCTTCTACTGTAGTTGTTGGATCTTCTTTCTTCTTTAAGTTGACAGAACTCTGGGAAACTGAGATGCTCCTTGAATCTCTCTGATTGAGACTCATATTCTTGGATATAATCACCAGGAGCTTCCTCCTTTGGTGTTCCTCCTCTCCCTTATTCCTTTGTTAAGAAAGTGGACATGCTCCAACGTTGTAGATCAGGTTGTGTGGCTAAATGCTCACACACATAGTAAGAAGTACTGGGCCTTCCTTGATGTAACAATATCCTTGATGGATCTGCATGTATTTTCCTCCTCATTCCCCAGATTTCTCCTTTCAGCTCACACATATCTCGAGAAAGAGTTTTAGAGAACTCTTCTCCTTTCAATCTTCCAGGTAAAGGGGTTTCACCCCTGTTTTCTTTGTCTCCTGTGTAATCACATTTCTTCTGTCTTCTTCTTAGATACCTCTTCTCTCTGTTAGTAAGAGGTTCATATTATTCTGAAGACATATTGGATTCTTAATAAATCATAGGTTGTGCCAATATTATTTCTTTGATACCACTGTAATATCCCAAAATGGGAACAACAACAATATTAAAAAATACTGCTTAGAAAATAGCGCAGTTGAACAAAGTAAGAGTAGGAGGCCAATATGGAGGCTCAAAAATCACTTATACATCAGCAAACAAGATCTATAATTTGGCCCATACAATGTACAAGAGAAAAATAGAAGACTTATATGAAGAAAACCCTCAAAAAGAGGTGCTGCAACAATGTATTAGACTGCAAAAGGCTTGACAGCGTTATTTTAAACAACTGCAGCAGCTGTATATGACACTTCATATATAGAGTAGATCTGTGTAAAAAATATTAGATCTATATCAGATCTGTACACTAGACGAGCTCCTATACAAATTCCCCTTGGGGTTTTGAGCAAAACATGAAATACAAAGAGTAGATCTGAGATCTAAAGTTGCAGATATGTAGTAATATTCATAAATTTCTGAAGTAAAATAAAATAATAAGAAGATCAGATCTGAACATGACATGGATTAGATCTATAATCCATGGATCACCATAGTGAATGGAAAAACCCCAACACTAGAGATCTCTCCTCCAAAAGTATGCCAAAACACCCTGCAACTGTATACTTGCAAATAATGCAGTCCTGGAAGGAAAAATGCGGTGTAGGCTCTAGTAATAGTTTGGCCTGATGCCAAGATCTGAATATGTAGCTCCAAAGGTCTAGTACTCTCTTGTCAAAGGGATAGAAGACTTTCCCACTGAAAAGAGGCACTAGATTGGCCTAGATCTGAGTAGATCTAGCCTCCACTTGCTGCAGCTTACAAGGACAACCCAACCCTCAATAGGATCAATGATGTAGGTGTAAGGTGAAGCTTGGCCAAATGCATGATAGTGGAAAATATCAACAAGACTCCTCCAAGAGCTACTCAAGGAAGGAGGTGGGATTCCCGACCAGGAACACCCAGTGATAAACAACACTATTCTCAGCTAAACAACAAGAGAATGATATATGTCTAAACAGAAAATATATTCAGAAATATAATATCATCAACAGCCTTCTTCTGCTGCCCTCCTCCTCCTTTTATAAGATGAAAGTCTTGCAAAACCCTAAATCATCTCAATTATTTAGCTCCTTTCACATGTATAGCCTCCATCTAAAACTGCACTGTGCATCTAGGAGGTTCACTGCATCTAGACAACGCTGTTAATTTAGTCATGGTTGACCCAGTCAATCAACTCAATCCCTTCCACACATAAGGGTGTTTTATTAAGATAGCCCAGATTTAAATTTGTTCACATGGGGCATTGATTTATTCACTATTTTTAGGAGTTTTTATTGTCCTCCTTTACACATTTATTCTTGCAATAAGAAAATGAAACAAAATTGTATATTCCCATTAGCTTGGGATAATTGGGAATATTACAGTATATCTGAAAGAACTCCTCCAAAAGGACTCTCTCAATGAAGGGTTGATCCCTTCAACGGAAAGAAAACTATTGTTGTTGAGGAAACTACTGTTGTTGGAAACTACTACTTATGAGGAGAATAACCTTGTGTGGAAGGTTGTTAGAGTGCTCAGAATGATCTAGTATTTTAACCATGGATTCTACTAAAAAAACCCATACAAACCCAGAAATGGTTTGACCATATTTTAACTTTGGATTTTCGGCCATTTTTGGGTTGCTCACTGCAACAACTCACTAAAATAATGCAGATATGGACTGGAACTGCATTGTAGGGGATAAAATAACCTTGGCCTGATGCAAAATATATCAAATAAGCCCAAGGGGCTCCTTTACTAGCCTCACAATGGAAGGAAACCTTCCTCCACTACAAAACTAGCTCAGAAAACACCCAATACAATCTTCCACTGCTGCACCCTACAAGTCAGCACATCTCTCAATAGAAACTGCGTTGTACCACAAGACTAAAGCTTGGTCTAAAACCTGAATCTGGAAATGTAGTGCAAACTCCTCCAAGAGCTTCTCAATGGAAGAGGTGGGATTCTCGATCAGGAACACCTTGTGTTAACCAACGCTGCAATCTTAGCTAAACAGCTAAAGAAAGCTTATATGTCTAAATAGACCATATAATCAGAGCACAAACTTACCATAACATGAATAATATGGCTTCCATCCTCTTCCTTATATAATAAATGAGCTTTCTAACCCTAAGCCCCATTCATTTATGATACTACTTCCATGCAAGGTGTCTCCATCTAAAACTGCATTCTTTCTCCATAAATGTCCACTCCTCCATGACAGCGCTGTTGATTTGGTCAAATTTGACCCAACCCACATGATCTAGCCCATGTTCACACCTTAGGGTGCTTCATTAAGCTAAAAATATGATCCAATTTCACATGAGAAGTGGTTTTTTTCTAATAAAGAGATTTAAGGGTCTCCCTACCCACTTATTCATCAAACAAGAAAGCAAAATTAGATTTTAATATTCCAATTAGCTGCATGCTAATTTAGGAATATTACAAGGAGGATGTACATGAGGCAATTATTCATGATGAGGATGACCTCCATGAGACAGAACAAGATTTGGACCTTGTTGACCTAGACGAGCATGATGATGATGAGATCAATAGTATAATCATCAAGGGAAAGGATGCCAAATTTAGAGAACTCCAAAATAATCTTGACAAGTCCAAATTTGTCATAAAATTCCTTGAGTAGGAGAACTAGCAGTTGAAAACAAAACATGTCATTGATGAGGTAAAATTCATCAAAGCTCAAAGAGAAGTAGAAATAGCCAAAGATTTTCTTAAAGAGAAACTTGAAACATATGTTGTAACATATGAGACAATAGAACAAGTGCCAAGGAGAAAGCCTAAGAATAGAGGGCTGAAAAGATCTTTAGCACTATAAAGGAAAAAAGAGGTTGAGCTTGCTAATCAACTCACTTTGAATGAAAAAATTGCAATGATAATCAATAAAAACCGGGATCCATGGATTGACAGGGCTAACCAACACTTAGAGAAGCTTTTGGAGAAGGAAAATAGAGATAATGATATGTTGAGAAAGAAGGTCAAGCACTATGCCCAGAAAGACAAAATTGCAATGGCCAAGCCTAGAAGAGCCAATGAAAACATTGAGGCTTTGACCATGAAAAAAGAGAAAAGGAAGTTGGATATACTGTCTGAGGCTTCACTCCAAGCCTAGCCACACCATCAACACTCACTTCACCAATTTTGAAACATTTTGGGTCATTTTTTCAAATTCTGTCTTTTTATGTGTTCCTGGACAGTGTTATGATAACAAAATTGTCAAGCACGCAACGCCCTTGGTGCTGCGCTATTTTTTGAGCCACTTTTTGACCAAAAGGCCACCACCATTGAATGTAAAATTACAAATACATCTAATAAAAACACTTTTCCATCCTTGGTTTGAAAAAATAGCAGGTCAAAATGTTAAAAAACCAGCAAAAAATCATGGTTCTGCCTTATTTTTGGCCTTGGTGCTGCACACTGAGCAGTATTTGGAGGATCCAGTTTTGACAGGGCAAATCAGCTTCATTTTTCAAACTGAAGGCACACCTAGAAAGTATACTTGAAGGGATTTCTAACAAGCCATATTGAGCCTAGTTTGGACACCTACAACTTAGTCAAAAACAACCTACAACATGGAGGGCGCTCCTGGCAAAGAGAGGGCGCGCCTAGCACAAAAATGACGCACTTGACCAATTGCTGATATTTTTGAATTTTCACTGCAAATTTGTCTTTTATCTTTAAAAATGATGAGTTCACCTATGTAATTGAGGATGGTAAATGTAATTATGATGTGGATAAGTTACCTAGGGGTAGATTCATGATGTAAAAGTTATCATCAAGTCAAATGAATCAGTTTCAATGTAATTAGGGAGGAGTCACTTAGAGCTCCCTATACTCCAGCTATCAATTCGTATTTTTGTGGATATATTTCTCAAATCAGGGATTCGACCCCTAAGGATGAGAGAATGTTGTTTTAATGTCTATATATTCCCTTTCTTCACTCTTAGCAAGGGTTGGAAATCAGTTGGATGTTGGCATATTGATCAGAGACTCTTGTAATCATTTTGTCAGGAGCTTAATAAAAGTATTGCAACTATTTCTTTGGGATACCTATTGTATGGTTGTTTAGCATTGTTTCTTCTCTTGTTTGATTATGTTTGAATGTATTGTCTTCATAATTCATTGCACTTCTATTGTATGATCATTTTCAAGTTGATAAACAGAATTCATCTCACATGCTCTATTTTGGGAAAGTTTTCATAGTTTGTTCATCTTTCTCTCAGTTTAGGAAGAATTCATCTTCCATGCTCTTCCTAGCTCCTCACCTGTTTGAATCATTCCATCCCAAGAACCCTAATGTGCTAGCCTATATACCTACCTTGCCCCATTTAATCTCTACAACCCTAATCCTATTTTCCCTGACCTAGCCTCTTTGACCTAATATCCTCATCCAACAACCCAATCAAATCAAAACCCCTTCCGCGTTTCATACCTAGCCTAAAACCCTAATCTATCCAGCCCTCTTGGTTGTGATCTTGTGGAGAGAGCCCTCTTTGGTTTGGTATGGCTATATACCTAGCCAAAATATTGGTCTGTGGTTACCTCTGTTGGGATTTATTCTTCAGCCTTAGAGATCTGGCGGAGTGATAACACGAAGAAAAAGAAAAATTCAACCCCACGCGAACGATCATATAATAAAACATCTGGAAATTCTTGGAAAACTTGTTAGCACTGCTTGATATATAATGAGGAGAAATTTTTTCATGACTATACTCACCATGCTGAAGTCTCAGAATTTCTTAAGACCTTGACTGCATCTGCTGTGTTGACAGTTCCTTTTCCTAATCCAGACACCAACATGGTTTCTACGGATCCCGCTTCTAGTTCCCAAGTGCTTATGCTATCTGTCACAAAGCCAAAAATTGATGTTTTTATGTCTAAGAAAAATAAATATTACGGTATTCAGGCTACTGATCAACTTACTACCTCGACCATGAATCTTTCCACTAAATCTATTCCGCTAACTGCTATTCCCGAGTTAACAATAAAGCCACCGAAGGGAGTTGTCCATAAATCGACGTCCAATCCTCAAGCTCGAGCTGCTCAAAATTATAATATAGTTGAAGATTTGGCTCAATCCCATTTAGCTATGTCGACGCTTGAGGTACTTCAAAATTTTCCCTCCTATAAGTAGGGTTTGTTGTTGGCAACTGGTGGAATTGATTCGACAAATTCCAATCTTGTAGTCTTTAACTATATGGGCTATGTGCCACAATTACCAGCTGAATTAGCATTCTCGATCCAAGTAAATGTCCTCAATCACCTCATTCATCGAACTATTATAGATGAGGGGGCATATACTTTTATTATGTCTTTAAATTGCTGGAAGTCACTTGGCTCGCCTCGCCTATCTCAATCACCTACGACGTTAAAAGCTTTTGATGATCATACATATAAGCCTTGCGGTATCATCAATAACGTGCATGTTGATCTAGGGGGAAAAAATGCAACTGTTGAAGTTGAGGTCGTTGAAGGACCCCTTTACTACAACATTTTACTTGGAAGGCCATGGGTTTACGCTATGACTGCGATCGTATCTACTTACTTTTGAATGATTGCCTTCCCTCATAAAGGCGTTATCAAAGTCATCAATCAACTCTCCTTCTTTGCCTCTAGTTCACAGGTATCTGGAAGCATTCCGTTAATTCACACACCCCAACTAGCACTTCAAAACATTGGTGTAGGGCTCTTAAAGGATTCTTACCTAATAGGCACCTTTGCCTTACTGCCACCTGCAACGTCACTATAAATTACATGAATAGATACCTGCTGCATGATTTCTTCCACTTCATCTGACTTAAGGAAGATTACCAATGATTTTGAAGTTGTTACACTGGATAATTTTTTGCGACCAAGCCTAATTGAGCTGTCATAGCAATCAATTTACTTGGCTTAGGCTATGCATTCTGATTCACCATCACCGATTGTTTGGGTCAATCGTTCATTACATTTTGGTACTCCATCTGATCCTCTTTCATCCACTTTCTTGATTGATGATAGCATTGTGGAATCCATGACGCTAGAAGGAGAACCATGGGAAGTGTTTGGGTCCCGTGATTTGGAAGATTGGTATACCAAATGACAGGGCAACATGGAACCAAAATTTGGAGTCCTAGGACCTAGCCTTCCTAGACTCGGAGAGGGATCTCTCTATTAGATGTAAAGGATGTTTCTTTTTGCTTTAGATAGTTGATTTTAGGCTAGTTGTTAAGTGTAGGGTTTGTTGGTTGTTTTGGTTGGGTAAGATGGTCAAGTGGAATAGGTGGAGTGAGAGGTCTTTGAATCATTGGGCTATGGAGTCAATGAAAGTCATGAGTGTCTTGATGATGAATCAGAGTTTGTTGCAGGACCAATCTGGCAAGGTTAATGGATCCTTAAGGTAATGTGTGAGGTGGGGTGGACATCAAGTTTGGGAAAAAAAAGGTAGGGTAAAGGGAAATGAAGTATCCTTTTTCATTTACCTATGAAAAATAAGGTCTTAAATATGATAAGAAAAAGATACTAAGCATGAGCTAGGGCAAACCATTTACTCAATGATAATACTTTAAACGAATAAGTATCCAAGATAAACATTCTAGTGAAACATAGAAAGCATAAGAGCTTCTAACTTTAGTAAATTCACCTTCAAAATTTGGGAAAACATATAATATGGCATAATACCTTTAATCAAGCAAAGAGGGAACTCCTAAACATTGTTGATCAAGCTATAAAGAACTCTAAGGCAAGCTGATAGGCATGGACAAAGGGAAAGATCAGAACAAGACCTCTTTGACTTAACCTAGCAAGCAATACTTCAAAGAAAGGTTTCAAGACAGAGTTTAGACAGTCTCAAATAAGCATGGATTATCGTGAATCATATTTTTTAACCAGCATGTTAATCCATAATTGAAACAAACAAGCATGAAGAGGCTTGAGGAGCAGTTAATAATTCCTCAAACACACACAACAGAGGAAAACATCAAGGCCATAGCAAATAGGAGGACTAAGGTGCTTCAAAGAGCATTTATCAACCTATAATTTTCTGTTCTATAGAAACTAATAAGATTGAAACATAATTATAACAAGAAAACATAAAAAATTTTAGAAGAAATCACCATTAACCAAGCTTAGGAATCCTGCAAACAAGCTTCTCCATCATCAATCCAAGCAAGGCATTCATCAACTTCACAAAATCAATTTCTTTTCCAAGCTCATAAAAACCATGTACTGCTCTCCAAGTTCATCAAAAGACAACAATGAAGCCCTCATGCTCTATTTATCTTAGCAAGAGAGGGAAAAAAACCTAAATAAGTAGGAAAATGTCAATTTCACCCATAAATGTCATTTATGGCCAAGAGACCATGCAAGGCCCATGGCACATAATATCCTAAGAAACAAATGCCATAATAACTTCTTGCACCTAATTCTAGAGTGCTTTGCCTCAAAAAACTCAAAAATATCATTTTTCCATAAATGAGTGTGTTTTGTTGACTTTTGGTCCAAAACACACTACATAGCCCATTTGCGCAGCGCCACTTTCAACAGAAAATATGGTCGTTTGTGACCAATTTTTGGACCCCTTCCCAATGTCGGATTTGGCTCCGTGATGGCTCGTTGGAAACCCCGATGAGTCTAATTTCTAGAATTTCTTGTTTTTTCATAATCCAGCTCCTATAGCCTAGTAAAAAAGTAAAAAATCTCCAGACTGTCATTTGCGTAGCACCAGACCCAAAACAGTGGCAGAAAGGTGAAAAAAGTGAGGTTTTTTGACCTTTTGAGGGGTCAAACCTACTCCAAATATTCTGAAATTTGGTGAGAAAGATGTGCAGGTTGAGAGAAATCCAAAAATGTCAAGTTATTCTCTTGGGGATGCTCCATGTGTTTGCGTAGCACTAATGGCGCTACACAAATGAGGCTAAAAAATCTCAAAAAAAACAAATTTGCTCCAAATCCTCTCAAATATGGTGAAGACCTTCCCTAAGGGGTCTTACACAACTACTGATAGGCTTCAGCCAAAAATCCAAGGTTTTCATGCTCTTTTTCCTCCTTTAGGTTTTGGGCCTCATGGAGGGCTTCCTTCAGTTTGGCACAAAAAATCTTGTGTTTCTTTGCATAATATTTTGTCATATTCCTTTGTAGGTCCAAACCATCATTTTCCTTCTTCAGCTTGGCCTCTAGGTGCATGTTTTCCCTCTCAATCCATGACTCCCGATCATGTTCAATTTCCATAGCAAGGAGTTCAGTGAGGGAAAGTTGCTCTGCTAGGGCTGATTCCTCTTCTTTCTATTTTTCCAATGCTTTCCTTAGTCCCATGGTTTTTGGCCTCTTCCTACGTTGTTCCTCTTCACCTTCACTTTATTCATAAGGGCCCATGTATTCTTCTAGTTTGACTTGTGCTCTTTGGGATTTTTTCCGAGCTTTGAGTGCTCTAGCCTCATAGATGGCTTGTTGGGCACTCATTTTCTTGTTTTGCATTTGATAGAAGTGAATGACATCTTTTTCACTCTCCAAATCAACTTCTAGGTCTTCTATTTGTGCATTCTTGTTTTGGAGGTGGGAAGTTAAAATTCTTGTTTCATTTTCTTTATCACTATCTATATGGATAATCTCAAACTCCCTTTCTACTTCATGATCCTCTTCTTCTTCCTTCACCTATTTCTTACCCTTGTCAATTTGCAGAGTTGAGGTAGATGGCATATCCCCTTGCCCTTTAGAGGCAGCAAACACATGCCTTGGCCCTCTTTTGTAGGTATATATAAGAGGAGTGATGATGGTTTTGGTAGTTTCCTTATCTTGGCTGTGACCCTTGGTGTTGTCATTAGCTCCTTCACTTTCACTATGATCCTTATCAGATATCTCATGATCTGTTTGATCACTGCCTCCTTGATCTTCAACACTATCATCATCATTACCCTCCTTGCTGTCTTCAGTGCTGTTACCTTGGTCTTGGATTCGATCATCAACCTTTGCATTTGCTTCACTTTGGCCTTGTTCATCACTAGGGTCCTTTTCCTCATCATATTCTTCATTGCCTTCATTTTCATCACCACTAGGAGGCTGATTTGTGTCATGAATTTCTTCTTGGCTGTCTTGTCTTTCAATTGTTGCACTATCAGAGTTACCTCTTCTGTCACTGTTTTCATCATGACTTTGCTCACTGTTTTCATGCTCAAACACATTTTCCTCTTGACTACCAGGCTCTTTGTATTTTCCTTTATCATCGCTACCTTCTAGCTCTTCCTCATCATTCTCTATCTCTGCCTCATTGATTTCCTCTTCTTGACTGTTAGCATTCTGTTCATCATGGTCGTGCACACTGCTTTTTTTTTCATGATTATTCCCTCCATCAGTTTCCATGTCCTCTACCTCTTGCTCACTAGCTGCTGGCTCATCCTTATGTTCATCATTTGTGTCCATGTACTCTGCTCCATCATGAACCTCATCACTTTCACCCTGGTCATCACTTTGTTCATTATTTGTATTATCACTTTCTTCATTTTGGGCTGAATCATTGGTATTATTACCATCACTGCCTTGTTCCAAATGGTCACTGCTTTTATCTTCACCACTTCTGTGCTTATTTCCCTCATCTTATTCTTCATTTCCCTCTTTCTCTTCCCATTAATTTCTGCCTCTGACTCATTTATTTCATCACCTTCACCCTGATCTTCATGTGATTCTTCATTGCCATTTCCTGCTTCACTTGATGCACCAAGAGAAGGAGAGGAAGGGAGGTTTTCCTGTGGTGAGGGTACTTGTGCAGATTGGGGAGGAAGATTTGGTTGATGAGGAGGCTGAGGGTTTGTAAAGTCCTCATGGTTTATGAAAACATCCCAAGGTATACCATGCTGCTCCAACTGATGTAAGACCACAATCTTGAGCAGGGAATGGTGGAATAAGCTATGCATTTGTTGTGTGGGATTCCTTCTCTAGACAATAGAAGACATTTTCTCCATGCTCCTATAGAGATAGTAAAGAAATTTTAGCACCTTAACCCCTGTGAAATGCATGAGGAGTCTAACATGATAGGTATAGGGCCTGGAATACCTCCCCTCACAGGTGAAGTACTTCATGATAACCAACATCAAAGAGGCATATCTGTGCTTGAGGTGTGAGAATGGGAAAATTGTTTCACTGCCTCCTCTATACCTTGTTTTGATGAAGGGCTCAAAGAAATATTTTTCTAACTTGCCCTTTTTAAATCACTTTTCACCCACAGCTGGGATACCTATAGCCTCAAATATGGCACCTGTTGAAATATAAAAATCCATTCCTGCAAGGTTTGAGTGCTTGTTATGCAGGTTGAGAATGAGGAGCCTTGTGAGCTCAGGGTGGCTCTTCACCTGTTTGACCTTCTCACATAACTAAAAAAATATTGTACTCTGGAAGCATGACATGATCCTAGGAGAGGAGATGATAGATACAGTGCTTTGAGGCTCTAATCTATTGACTTTTCCTCCCTTATGTTTTGGATTCAAAGGCCTTTGACCACCTTCACTACCACTGTTGTTTTCAGTCCCTGACATGGTGATGGGAGACACTGGTTTGCGAATTGGGGCTTGATGAAACAAAGTGAAGAAAGATGGAGTCAAGATTTGGTGAATGAGGGGTATGGAGGATAGGGTTTTTAGGGTTTAGTGGCTTTGGAGCTTTAAGGAATCCCTTCTCAACTGTGTTTGTAGACACCTTAACTCACCCACCCTTATATGACATTAAACTGATTGCAAGAAGGCTTTGAACAGGGGCTCCTTTGTGTGCATGACCTAGGGTTTTTAGCTTAAAAACCACTAAATACCAAAATTAATTTGATAACTTGTTTGGAGACAAGGAGAGGATACCACTTACCAACTTCTTGGACCTTCTACAACCTTGGAGGCACCTCAGAGGATGAAATTTTGAATTAGGGCAAGGGTTTTTTGACTTTTGGAGGCCTTCTGTGTTTGCGCAGTGCCCTGCCCATGCTGTTGGGTCGGGCTGTTTACACAGTGCCAACAGGGCCTACACGGAGATTAGCGTAGCGTTGGGCAGGTGACAGTGTCTGCACGTCTTCTGGGCGAGTCGGGCGGCCAGTTTGCATAGCATCTAGGTGGTTTGTGCAGAGGTGTTAGGTGAAGTGTCGGGCTTGTGTGTCCTGGGCGAGTCGGGCCTGTGTTTGCGCAGCGCTCGATGATATTTGCGTAGTGCCTTGTAAATTTTAATGGGAGGAGGGCCTGTTTGCGTAGTGCCGCCCTATATTTGCGCAGCGCCTTTGATTTTCGCAACACCAGAAAACTCTGCCTAGAATTAGCCCAAAAAACCTAGTTTTTCTCCTCAAAAATTCTTTCTCCTCAAAAATTCTTTCTCCTTTGCAAGTGCTGAATGAGCTTAAAATAAATTTGAAACACCTTTATACCTTCTTTGAGAGAGATAAATTAAACGTGTAGACCCACTTTTTCTATGCTTTTAATCTTTTTCTTTGACTGATACCTTTATCTTTTGCAGTGTTTTGGAGACTTTCTCAAGGGACCTTTTCTTTTTTGTGTTGATGGCTCGCTGATGTAGATGTCCTTTTTTCACCCCTTTTACCTTTGAAAATCTGGGCACTTACCAAACTGTCCTTTGGCATGCTATTGAAAAACTTGAAAACACAGTTTTATCCTTTTTGGCCCTTTTAAGTGCAATTGACCTGAACATGTCCCTTTCTGATTTTTTAGGCAATAACATACCTATTTTTCCACAGATTTTAAGACAAATCATACCATGCCATGGTTTCACTTGGCCACTTCTGATTTTCTGCAGGAGCATATAGTACATTTTCCTTTGATCCCTTAGTGCATTTTTTTAGTTTGATACCTCATTTTTTAAACAGTAACCTCATGTTTCAACTTGATTTTTCCCTTTGATACTTAACCCTATGCTTGCCTTCTTTTGTTTACTTTGAAGACCTTTTACTGCATTTGGAAAACTTAGGCCCCCTCCCTCATATTGATACTCTTTTCAATCTCTCTCTGGTGTAGGTGAAACAGTGCTATTTGTACAGACCCTAGAGAACACCTTGGATAGCTTTTGGATGCCATCTGTTGTTAGGAAGGAGGACTTATCATCTTTCTTGGACTTGTTTTGTCTATCTTTCCAAAATCTTAGGTTTTAGGGCTGTTAGAGAAAATTAAACAATGTTGTCTTCTAATTTCTTTATAACCTTTCAAAACTCATTTATTATTTATGAAAATCTTCAATGTGCACTTGATGGGGTTAAGGTGACTTTTGTCGTTGTGGTTCTTGTACTAGCTTCTTGCTTTGGCACCACTATTTTGTCAACTAATCACAAAAACCCTGATTTTATTTAAACACAGGCTTGCTGCCTTTCTCTTGTTTATGGATGCCTTCTGGTGATGGTCTTATCCCATTACCTTACCTCTTCTTATGATAATGGCAACCTTGATCATTTTTTTAGAAATGTGAACAAGGGCAGTTGTCCCTTGCAGAATTTGTGCTTTAGGCCAAGGAAAACTTTCTTGAATGGCCTTTTAATTAGTTTTGGACAAAGTTACTTTTCCCTCTTCTTCTTTGAAAGAAGTTTCATACAGATTAAACATATATTTTAGGATACCAAATCCACCCTATGACCCGTGAAACCCTAGGTGACCTAGTGGAAGTTTCCTTGGACTTGGATTTTGACTGAAAACTTAGACTTTGGGATCTTTAGGTGTAAAACAGAGCTTTTATAGACTAATGTATTGAAGATCCAAAATCCAATGTACTTGATTTATCTAAAGAGCCTATAGAGACAGTTTTGAGACCATCAAGGCTTGAGGCATTTTTGGAGAGGTAGGAGAGATGGTTGTTTGGTGGCCCTAAGTAGCAGTAGAGGGGTTTTAGGCTAAAACAAAAATAGAGCATTGAGGTCAAAGGTGACACAATAAGGACAAAATGAGTGACATGAGCCCATGATGGATCTTTTGGGATGGGTGAGCTGAGCTTGACATGATGGGATGATGAAATAGTGAAAAAAAATATCGTAAGGATAATGAAGGCAGTGAGATTTCTTGAACTCACAATGTTCATGAAATTTGTTTCTAGAAATATAGGGAAATCATTTAGTCATCTACAAAGGAAAAAATTACCGATGACTAACAGGAAGATCATCATCATCTTTCACATCTTCAAAATTACGAAGAAGATAATATTATTGAATTATATCACCCCACGATATCAACTTTATTTTCAAATTCTATTCCAATTAATGCTATCGAATTTGAGTGAAACTTATCAAATATTGAAGAACCATTTCTATCAATATTTTGGCCAAACCTGACATTGTAGAAAACATTCATGTCGGCATGTCTTGTTCTCCATTCAAATTCGATACTTATCACTCTCTTTTTCGTGAATTCCGAGATATATTTGCTTGGTCTCATGAGGAAATTCCAGGCATAGATTCTAGTATCGTTGAACACACAATTAAAATGTACCCTGATGTCAAAATGGTACATCAACGCCTTCGTCCTGTTCATCCGAAGAAGGTGACTGCCATTAAAGCAGAAGTTGATTTTTTTTTGCGTGCTGGTTTCATTTGCCCTGTTCCACTTATTGATTGGGTTTCCAACATTGTTCCTATCATGAAGAAACAAGGAACAATCAGAGTGTGCATTGATTATCAGGATGTCAATATTGCTTGTCCAAAAGACAACTATCCTACTCCCTTTATCGACTAGATTATTGACAAATGTTCCGGTTGTGAAATATTTTCATCCATGGATGGATTCTCTGGTTACAATAAAATCAATATCCGCCCAAAGGACCAATATAAGACAACATTAATCTGCCCCTGGGGCACATTTTCTTATCACAAACTCCCATTTGGTTTAAAGAAAGTTGGGGAAAAATTTCAGAGAGTAATGGATTATGCTTTCAATGAAATAAAGCACATTTTCAACCTTATCCAGACGATTTACCCACGCATTCACGAAAACAGACTGATCACCTGACACATTTGAGAGCCATATTTTTATGCTGCCGACACTAAAAGATATGCCTCAATCCACATAAATTTGTTTTTTGATTTTTTTCTGGTCATTTTCTTAGATTCGTCATTTTAAAAGATGGAATTTGAATCGATCCACTAAAGGTCCAGGCTATTCTTGATTTTCCTGCGCCATCAAATTTGCTTTAGTTACATAAACTTCAAGGAAAGGCTAACTTCCTAAGGAGGCTCATACCCAACTACACCGAAATGGCTAAAGTATTTACTCGTCTCTTGAAAAATGGGATTCCCTTCCATTGGGATAAGGTTACGCAAGCTTATTTTGATGCTGTCAAGGATACACTGATCTGGGTGTCATTACTGTATCCCCCTAATTATCAGAGTGATTATTCCCTATATATCGTCGTGGCATATATGACCATTGCTATGGTTTTGGTCCAAGAATAAGATGGGATAGAAAATCCGATATATTATTTGAGTTGTAATCTCAATAATATGAAACTAAAGTATTCATACGTCGAAAATATCGGTTTGGCGGCCATTCAAGTTGTCCAAATATTTCACCACTATATCCTACTCCGAAAGACCATTGTCATTTCAGATTGCAACCCTATGACATACATTCTATCACGTCAATTGCTGGCGGGAATATATTCAAAATGGATCATAATTTTGCAGGAGTTTGATTTGAAATTCATCAAATCCAAGTCAAAGAAGTCTTTAGTTTTGGCTGAGCTTCTCTGCGACCTTCCCTCTGATAGTACTCATACTACATCGGAACCATCAATTCCAGATGAGTCTCTGTTTCTGATTAGGTCATCTAACCCTTGGTATGGGGATTTCATCATTTATCTCCAAACCCAAACTTTACGGCTTGATACCTCTCTCTCTCAATAGTGACATATTCGATACCAAGCCAAAGATTATTTGATCGTCAACGATACAATTTATCGTCATGGTGTCGACACAATTTTAAGGAGGCGCTTCACTCATGAGGAGGTCGAGAAGGTTTTAAATGATTGTCATGCTGACGCTTGTGGTGGGAACTTATCTAGATACACTACCGCGCAGAATATTCTCCGCGCTGGTTACTTTTGGCCAACCATATTTGGCGACTACATCCTTGCGGTCAGAAGTTGTCATGTGTGCCAAATTTTTTATCGTAAAATCCACAAGCCGCCAGCACCAATGCATCTTGTTATTGCTATGGGACCATTTTCAAAATGGGGTATTGACTTCATGACCTGCAACCCTCATTCGACCAGAGGGCATGGTTATATTATTGTCTCAATCGACTACTTTACCAAGTGGGCTGAAGTGATGCCTACATTTAATAACATAGGACAAAAAACTGCATTATTCTTTTTCAATCATGTCATCTCATAGTTTGGTGTACCAAAAGCTATAGTTATAGATCATGGTAAGAATTTTTGCAATCGCATGATGATTGAGTTGACTGAAAAATTAAGACTGTCACATGATAGTTATACTCCTTATTATCCACAATCCAATGGACAAGTTGAAGCCATTAACAGGATTCTTAAGCAAATGCTTCAACGAATGATAGGAGTTCATAAAAGAAACTGGAATTCAATATTGTACTCATATATTTGGGCATATCAAACCTCGGTGAGAAATGCAACCAGATTTACCCCCTTTCAATTGGTGTATGGTATGGAAGCTATCTTGCCAATCCAATGCGAAATACCGTCATTAAAACTCGCTATTGACCTGCTATCTGACACCTATGATGAAGAAGCGCGTCTTTTTAACCTCATCCATCTAGATGAAACATGTCGTAAAGCCACATTGTCCAATGAAGTGCATAAGAGACGAATAAACGTGCAATACAACCAACATGTCCAGCCTCGCATTTTCTCAGATGGAGACCTGGTATTACTTTATGATCAGGAAGTTGATTTAATAGGAACAGGGAAATTTGAGCCACTTTGGCAGGACCCCTACATTGTCAAAAGAGTTTTGGCTAAGGGCGCCTACGAGTTGGTAGATTATGATGGAATTCCATTGGTGTAGACTAGAAATGGGTTGTATCTCAAATGTTACTATGCTTAAACATTAGCGTAGTAAAATTTTGTACCATATTTTTTATATGATTTTGATTTGAATGTCATTGTCTTAGTTTGTTTTTCTAGAGTTTTCTTGAATTTAGTAATCCGCTTTACATTTCATCATTGAATATTTGGAACCATTCGTTGGGTACACCGATAGCGCTAGTCATAGTATGCAGAATCTATCCTCTATAGCATGGGCCATTTTTGCTCCAGGCGGCGAGTTAGTGAGTTTTCAAGGGATTTGTATTGGTCGATCAACAAAAAACATCACTGAGTATAGCACGTTGATCGAGCTTCTCTATGATGCCAATTCATTTGGTATTAAATGCATCATCATAAGGTTAGACTCACAACTTGTTTTACTACAACTTACTAGCATTTATATTGTTCGAAATCCAACACTGCATCGTATGTTCCTTAGAGTTCAACTTTTGGAAATACATTTTGATTACATTCAATTTCAACACATTTCCAGAAATTTTAACACATTAACTGATTCCTTAGCGAATTATGTTTTAAATAGAAATTTTCAACACATGTAAAGACACATTTTCAATTCACATCACATAATTGAATAGGATTGCACAATAAACATAGGAAAACACTAAAAAAAAATAGATATATAGTTATAGGTTTTTACAAAATTTGTGCCCAAGACACATTGGTCATTTGACCTCAAATTGTATGCAAAATGTCGAAGTAAAGTAGTGATTCTCATGGTAACAAGCAACTGATCTAGATATCCCACACAATAACTGCATCCAATGGTTAGGAACGCCAATAGTATGGCAATGAAGTCTCATAGGTAACTCTTCGATCCGGAAATATGGAATCCAAAGATTCCATCCATATATATGCTACTATAGCTCAGCAAGAGTCTCGACCATATCCAAATCTTGAAGGACTTCTCTCTCGACAATCCTCTCTTCTAGATCAACTGTTCCCTGCGCTGGCTGACCTACTAGTCGAACACGACCCACATCTTTATACATAAAAACATTAGTTTAGTCTTGGGAAACATCAAAATACAAAAGCATCTAGAAATATTAGAAAAATAAAAAAACATGGAAAAAAAATTCTTAACTATTGCACCCCATTGAGCGTCATCTGGAAGAATCAAGTCTGCATCTCCATGGAAGTCTATGCCTACATATGCATACTCATCAATGACAACCATTTGTCGTCTAAACTAGGAAAAGAATGCAGTAGAGAACATGATGGTCGATTGACCAACATGTCTAGACATCAATTCAACCCATCTCTGCATCCGTGGATCTCTAGGGCCAACTGCACTTAGCTAACATGCTGTGGCTGCATCAGTGGAACCCGCTCCAAAATGAAGGAAATCAGGATTCAACCATAGTTGAAATTCTTCTTCCTGCCACCCTCTGCTTTGGTCAACTGTTATTTCATCTGCGAGAGAACTGCTTTAGCCTAGTTAAATATTATTGGTTCTAAACACTCAAGAGCATATTGCATGTATGTCTAGTTTGCATGTAGTGTCATGGAACCAGCAAGCTTTGCGATAGTAAAAAGGATGGTCCTCAAAGGAAAATCATGTACTTCTCGGATTTTTATTTTCCATATTTACTTGGTTTAGTTTCTGGATGGAAATTATTCAGTATGTAATCTCTCATTGTCTCTCCTCCAGGAGAAGATCCTTTGAGGGAAGTGGGAGACCCTCGTCTCAATAATCCAGTGACAAAGTAAATATCGTCAACCAATATTGGAAGAAATTTGTCCCCAATGTGAAATTCCTGCAATATCAGATCTCATGGATGAACTAGGAACTCCAATAGTTCCATATGTTTCCTCATCCATGAGAATCTGAAGTATTTTAACAACCTAAAATATCTGAGGGCTCTTATTTTACCCAAATCATTTAGGGAAATCATATCCTGTTCTTCATTCTAATATCCCAAAATGGGATCTGTCAGCAATGCATGACTAGAAAACGCATTTTCCAGTAATATATGCAACATAAATGAAAACCAACACTTGGATCCCTTAGATATGAGTATCTAAGTCTTAAATCCAAGAGGGTATAAAAAATAAATCCTTCTAGGTGGGTTAAACAGATCTCCCACACCTAGTTCCCTTAAAAAATGCCCCAAAGAGGGATTGCAACAATAACAACAATTCTGCTCAGAAAATAACAAAGTTTATGTAGAGAAATGATAGGAGGCTCATGAAATATTATTCAATAGTATTTACAGCAGCAAATAATTCATACAATTAAGTTTATCAAATACATGACTGAAAATACAAGTCATAGACAGAAGAAATCTCCTCAAAAGATGGCTGCAACCATATGAATGACTGAAAAATGCCTTGAAAGTGTTATTTTATTAGGCTACAACTGATGTATGTTACATGTCAGATCTAGAGAATATCTATTCATAAAAATTCAGATCTATATCATATCCATGCACTAGAAGAGCTCCTCTTTCAGATCCCCTTGGAATTTAGGGGTTTACGCCAAGCATAAGCAGTATATTTGAGATCTAAGAATGCATATTTTCAGAAATATTTAGAAATGATGAAGTATTTAGATTATGTTGCTTAGATATGAAAATTACAATGTGTATATCTCCTCTAGTAGATCTCAAAGTGAAGGGTAGATCCCCAACACTCAGAAACTAGCTTTCCAAATGGTGCACCCAAACTCCTTGCAACACCACCTACAAGAATAACACAGATCTGGAGTAGAAACTGCGCTGTAGGGGATAGATAGCTGATGGACACTTGCCAAGATCAGAAACTAAAGCTCATGCACTCCAATACACTCCCTCCAATAGAGAATATGCCTCCTCCACTGAAAAAGAGCCCTGGAATGACTTAGATCTGAAGATATCTAATCTCCGCTAAGGATAACGCATTCCCTCAAGGGAGACTGTGTTGCAACTTAAATAACTGGGTTGGCCTGGTGCCAAGATGAAAAACTGAAGCTCAAACAATGGATGCACTCTTCCAGGAGGTTAAAAGACACACTCACTGAGAAGAGGCTCCAATACAAGCTAGATCTGAATAGATCTAGAGTTCCACTTGCTGCAGCTTACAAAAGCAAGAAAGCCCTCACTGGATCTGCGTTGCAGTTGGAAGTAGAAGCTTGGTCTCCAACCAGATAGTGGACAAGCAATACAAGCTCTCCCAAGAGCTCCTAAATGGGAAGATATGGAACTCCTAAACAAGAAATTCCAATGCTAAACAACATATGCAATCTAGGTTAAACAACCAAGAAAGCTATGTGTCTAAACATACAACAAATCAGAAATAAAATCATGAACAACCTCCATATTTTTCCTTCCCCTTCCTTTTATAATATGAGAGCTTTCCAAAACCCTAAACCACCTTCATTAACTTATCTCTTTCACAAAAGAGACCTCCTTCTAGAATTACGCTGTGCCTCATTGATGAGCACTCTTGCAATACTGCACTGTAGATATGGTCAGATTGACCCAGTCAAGTGGATTTGTTCTTTTCACACTCAAGGGTGTTTATTAAAGTGGCCTAGATTTACCCCTTTTCACATTGGGCATGGATTTATTCTTCCATTAGGATTTTAATGACCCTCCTTTACATAATTATTCTTTCAACAAAGAAAACAAAATGAAATTGAATATTCCTATTAAAATAGGAATATTATAGCCCTCCCCTCTAGAATGTTTCTTGCCCTCAAGCAACTTACAAGGACTTTGCAAAATCTTCCAATGGAATTGTCTCCTCCCAAGGGTATAGGTGTGATTTTGGTGAATGAACCAATCAACTGTCATCATAAAGAAGTGGGAGATACAAAGAAATAGTTTCTTGCTGTCCATTGGTTTTCTCAATGCATGAGAGATGGTAAATGCAGGGTACTTCAACCCCATGAGAGGCTTCAATCTCCATGCTATCATCCAAACAAAGTGAGACATCCTGGGTAGCTCACAGAAAAAGTCACCAATCCCCCCCATTTTCATTGTGTAGGGGCTTCATGCATAGAAATGAGAGAAGAGGATACTCAACTCATCCTATCCATCTTCCCCTTTTTCATGAATGTGGAGCTGCTAATCTTGGGCTGCAATAAAATAGTCCTCATGAAGCCAAAAGGAACTTGGAACTTCATGATTTTCTTCACTTATTCTAGTGAGTCTCCTTCCCCAATCTCCTATGCATATAGTGAGTATATTATCTTCACCATATGTGCTCCAAAAGAAACATGGACTAAGTGTCATATGATATATTGGATGGTGACAATAGTCCCTCCCTTGAGACCAGTGTTGTCCATCATCTTGCTGCCTCAAATCATGGTGCAACAAGTGGCCATCCCACCACCTTCTTGCTGCAATAAGCTTCTTCAAAGCTTGAAAATGATGGAGGATAATAGGTATTGGCTGAAAATGATTCTAGCAACACATGTCTTGCTCCAAGTGCTCCCTTGTGAGAGATCTCTTCCCATGACATAAGCCCAATACATGACCCTTTGCATAAGAAAAAATAGTATATAAGGTAGTAGTCATATAAGGTCCTATCCTCTTCTTGAAGTACAAATGAATATGGGAGATTACATTCCCAATGGACACATTCACCCAATGTGTCATTCCTCCTCTCATGTTTATAACAAATATTGGAGCATTATTGACATCATGATATAAAAAAGCTCCCTTATGCCACCTCATGAGAAGGTTACATTTTCCCCCAACCCAAAGTACATACATGATTATGATATTCATTCTAAACAGAAATACATGTACATACATCATAGGCATAAGCAAATGTATGGACATGGAATTCATCATGGGGTGCCCATACTTCCTTCTTGTCAACCCAAGCAACCAAGCCTTCTTCTTATGCATTCCTTTCTTGAAATACAAGGCATGAGACAAGAAAATCAAAAACTTTGGGTGGTACCCACACTCACCCAATAGAAACCAGCGCAGGTCATCTCCTCCCTGCTTCAGATCTAGATGTGGTAAGTGGTTTACATGCTACTTAATTGTTTCCCTCATCATTCCACCATGGTTGAAGGTGAAATGTATATTTGGTGCTTTAGGGAAGCACCCATCATGCTGCAAGACCTCCCTTAGCCCATCAAGGGAGTGGCCATATTTTGAAATAGTTTTGGCCCATAGTTGGCCATGAAGTTTATATGGTAAGACACTCCTTTTAGGAGTCATGGCCTACACATGTAAAGTAAAAGAACACATGCAATCATAAAGTAAAATGTGATTGACATAAGCATGCTTCTTACCCAAAATCTCCAGCGTTGTGATAGTTCCTCTCTTGGTCAAATGTATCATCAATGTACAAGGTTGAGAGAACACTTCGCTCTTTTCATCAGGGGGTTTCCCTGGTGGGCTTCTTCCAAGTAAGGAGACATCAAGGCATAGAACATGATAGAAAGATGTATGGACTGATGTGTCCTTTCTTCTCTTGCATATATCTTCATGCCTTCTTAGGTCATCACTCCTTTGAAATAAAGAGGGGTAAATGTTTCTTACCCTATGAAGCTTGCCCTCCCTTTTATCTTCTGCAGTATTCAGAATCTCACCATATGATAATGATGGCACATGTTGCTCATGGGTGGTGCCATAATTTCTGTATGTGAGACTCTTTGAAACTCCTTGCAAGAATGCAAGAGCTTCTCTTCTTGGAGCAGTTGCCCCTTCTTCTTCTTCTTGAAATGCTAGATATGCCTTTATTATGACTGCGCCGTCACCCCTAGCCTTTTCTTCAATGGTGGAAAATGCCTCATCATCAATAGGAGACCTTAGATCTTGGTCTATCTTTGAAAGAGGAATCTTCATGTCTTCCCTTTGAGAAGAGGACTCTTCACCTAATGAGGATCTTGACCTTGGTAAGGTATCAAACAAGTTCACCTTATCCTCAATGGTATTCATAGGTGGAGTTGGATTTGTAGATCCTTCCTTTGGCACATCTCCTCTCTTCCTCCTCATGAAGAAGTTGCTGATAGAACATGGTAGCTTTGATGATATGGCTGAGTGCTCATACCCATAAGATGAGGATGTAGAATTATCCTCATGCATAGATCTTGTGGATCCAGTTGGGGAAACTTCATGGTCTATCCCCTTTATTTATTTGTTTTTTCCCCTTAGGCTTAAACAGAGTTTGGAACAGAGTCCTTGAGAACTATTTCCCTTCCATTCTTCCAAGCAAAGGATTTTGACCCTTACTTTCTATATATTCCATGCAATAATTATCCATATTATGTATTCTTTTATATTCTTGGGCTGAGACTCACAGGCTGAGCCAGGAAATATGCTCTGATACCACTGTAATATCCCAAAATGGGATCTGTCAACAATGCATGACTAGAAAATTCATTTTCCAGTAATGTATGCAACAAAAATGAAAACCAGCACTTGGATCCCTTAGATATGAGTATCTAAGTCCTAAATCCAAGAGGGTATCAAAAATAAATCCTTGTAGGTGGGTTAAACAGATCTCCCACACCTAGTTCCCTTGAAAAATTCCCCAAAGAGGGACTGCAACAATAACAACAATTCTGCTCAGAAAATAACATAGTTTCTACAGAGTAGTGATAGGAGGCTCATGAAATATTCTTTAATAGTATTTACAGTAGCAAATAAGTCATACAATTAACTTTATAAAATACATGACTGAAAATACAAGTCATAGACAGAAGAAATCTCCTTAAAAGAGGGCTGCAACCATATGAATGACTGAAAACGGCCTTGACAACGTCATTTTATTAGGCTGCAACTGGTGTATGTTACATGTAAGATCTAGAGTAGATATGTGCATAAAAATTCATATATATATCAGATCCATCCACTATAAGAGCTCCTCTTTCAGATCCCCTTTGAATTTCGGGGTTTACACCAAGCATAAGCAGTAGATCTAAGATCTAAGAAAGAAGATATGCAGAAATATTAAAAAATGATGAAGTATTCAGATTATGCAGATCAAATATGAAAATTATAATGTGTATATCTCCTCCAGTAGATCTCAAAGTGAAGGGTAGATCCCCAATACTTAGAAACTAGCTCTCCAAATGGTGCACCCAAACTCCCTGCAACACCACCTACAAGAATAACTCAAATCTGGAGTAGAAACTATGCTGTAGGGGATAGATAGCTGATGGCCACATGCCAAGATTAGAAACTGAAGTTCATGCACTCAAATACACTCCCTCCAATAGAGAAGAGGCCTCCTCCACTGAAAAAGAGCCCTGGAATGAGTTAGATCTGAAGAGATCTAATCTCCACTGAGGATAATGCAGTCCCTCAAGGGAGACTGTGCCGTAGCTTAAATAACTGGGTTGGCCTAATGCCAATATGAAAAACTGAAGCTCAAACAATGGATGCATTCTTCCAGGAGGTTAAAAGACACACTCACTGAGAAGAGGCTCCAATACAAGCTAGATCTGAACAGATCTAGAGTTCCACTTGCTGCAGCTTACAAAAGCAAGCAAACCCTCACTAGATCTGCATTGCAGTTGGAAGTAGAAGCTTGGTCTCCAACCAGATAGTGGACAAGAAATAAAAGCTCTCCTAAGAGCTCCTCAATGGGAAGAGATGAAATCCTAAATAGGAAATTCCAATGCTAAACAACATATGCAATCTAGGCTAAACAACCAAAAAAGCTGTGTGTCTAAACAAACAACAAATCAGAAATCAAATCATGAACAACCTCCATATGTTGCCTTCCTCTTCCTTTTATAAGATGAGAGCTTGCCAAAACCCTAAACCACCTTCATTAAATTATCTCTTTCACACAAGAGACCTCCTTCTAGAATTACACTATGCCTCGTTGACGAGCACTCCTCCAATACTGCATTGTAGATATGGTCAAGATTGACCCAGTCAAATGGATTTGTTCTTTTCACACTCAATGGTGTTTATTAAAGTGGCCCAGATTTACCCCTTTTCACATTGGGCATGGATTTATTCTTCCATTAGGAGTTTAATGACCCTCCTTTACATAATTATTCTTTGAACAAAGAAAACAAAATGAAATTGAATATTCCTATTAAAATAGGAATATTACATTCATGTTATATCTCTTGCCACGTAATCATCATTTTGATTCGATGAATACCTGAAATACAATCATAAGATTCATTAGGATCCAGTTCATGCAAAAAACTTGGGAAATTTTGGGCACACAACAAGAAAAAAATATGAGAAATGTGCCCAACGTACCCTGGTCAAGGGAAAAAGCGTTGCAGTGCACCTGACCTTCAATTCCAGTCCACTGTAATGCACCTTTCAACATTTAAGGGTGTTTTTCCCTTAGAACGTAGTATATTTACCCTAAGGGGTTCAAAAACTTAAAAATTTACCATGAAATTCAATAAAAATGATACTAAAAGAGAGATAAGGTTCATAGCTCCAACCTAGATGAAACGACAAGAGAAATCATCCACTGAATCTGTCACAATCAACCGCTGAAGTTTGAGGAAAAACCTAGTTCAAAGCTCCTAATTTTCAAATGGTAACTACGGAATGGTAAAAACTATTTTTACTAGTCATTTTGATTATTTTAATAATATTTAATGTTGTAACTATGGTTTTTATTCATTTTACTATGAAACATGTATTTTTAATCTGTTTGATGATTCTATGAACATGTTTTACAACTGATATAGTTAGTTTGTCTTGCACAACTGTTCAAGAATGATTTGAGCACAAAGCATAGTTTTATCTTCTTTTTTCAATATTTGATAAAAATTAAAAAGGAATTAAAGAGAACTTTTATCTCTTTTTAGAGCTTTGATAAATGAGAAAAAGGAACCCCCTAGAGTCTTCTTTTAGCTCTTTTCAGACTCTGATAATGTGAAAATATTGCCAAACAATTGTCTTTTCGAGCTCATAAAAGTAAATGAAATGACATCTACTCAATATAATTTTAACCATTTTATGGACTGAGATAGATTATTTAAGAAAAAGGAAAACCTTAGTTGAAAATGGCTAAAAGGTTTTCTTAGGTATCATTTTACACTTTTTCAGACCTAAGTGACAAATTCACGAAAAAGGACTCATGGAGTTTTGTTTTTGTTTCTTTTTCAAACTCTCTAAACATGAAAAAGAATTGGGTTTTCACTATCGTTAGACTCATCAAAACATAAAATAGCGATGGACTTTTCAATCATGGAAATATCGAGTTTCATTATCGCTAGACTCGTTAAATCATTAAATAGCGATGGATTCACTTGAAGGGTTGAATTATAGATCAAGCATATGTTAACCTCCTTAAGCTTGTTAAAAAATAAAGAGGTATTGGTCAGCAATGACTGGGGAAAATTTTGGAAAAATAACATAACAGTTTATGGTAGCAGGTCGCTCTTGAACATAAAACTTTCACTCCATCACCATGACTTTTGGGTTGGGTAATATTCTTGATGGTTCATCATACCTATTGTTCATCATACCACCACTTCAGTTCTGGGTCAGTGTTTCCAACTCATTTCAGTGTCGTTGATATGTTCAAGAGAAGTCATCCAGTAATTCCTCATCTTCTGCAATACTCGTAAACCTTCATTTTCATGACAGTCATCCCTGAACATTGCTATATCAAGTCACATTTTGTCTCTGAAATCATTACTCTAGTTTCACAATAAAGTTGCTTCCTGTTGACATTAGCTCATTGTCCAGGAAGTTAACTTAGAAACATCTTCTATTACCTTGATGCTTGTCACAACATTGGAAAGTTTCTTGCTTCCAGACCTTTGACAGAAAGATTTTGATTGGCATTCGACATCAAATCATCTATTCACGCCTTGAAAATTGTGTTGTAGTACCTTGAGAGCCATTAACATCAAAGGTGGTTTCTATTGCGTCTGTTAACAACTCACATCATTGGTTGGTAATCAGACGATGTCTTCCCATGTTAGACTTCAGATCAGATATTTGCATGGTTAGACTTGTACCCAAACGATCGAGTGAACGAGATAAGAAGACCCCGGATCTAGTTTCATCCATCTGGGCTGCGATTTTAGGAAATTGTACACATCATCTGTAAGATGGATTTACCTATAGATCATCATCCAAACATGGTCCTATATCTGTAGGCATGTCTATATCGGGCAACATTACGATGCAGATGAATTTCTGAATTATGTACATGTTATGATAGTATATTTTTTGAGCATGGGTATGCCTCCATAAGCAATTCATGTCTAATATGTAAGATATCATGATGTAATGTATTGCAAATTGATGCAGGTCACCATCCACTTCAAATCCTACTCATCACATCGTAAAGAATCTCATTCAATTATTATTATTATTTTGACTTCATGATTTAGGGGGTAGCTGTTATAGGTCAATTTGGGCATCATCCCCCAAGACCTGGTCAAACTGGGCATCATCCCCAAAAGACCAATGAATTGGGTCTATCATTCCCTCAATTCAGTTGCTATATGCCCTAACTGAAGACAATCCTTTAATGACTTCAATTGTGAGATTTCCAAGGTTTGAAGTATATGTTATATGATCCACTGACTCACCAATGCTCCTTTGCAAGGGACTAACTGTGTTGTAGTGCAACTTCCTCCATGCAAGGGTGCACTGCAGTGAACTTCCCAACACTCAAAGGTGCATTGGTCACCTGGGAGCAAAATCATCATTGTTCCGGGAATCTCCACATGGCCAGTGCCTTCTAGAAGAGTCCATAGGTTTCATACTTTGAATACAAGTGTCCATCCACCACCTCTGAACTTGGAAACATGTCTCACCTATTATTAAAAATACATTGAATGAGAAACTACCTTCAGTTTCCCTATAAATTGAGCACTCATCTAAGTGCTAGGGAGGAAGAATTTGTGCAAAGTTATGTTGTTGGATTCTCAATTGATAAGAGCTAGAAGTATTGATATGCTATTGAGATGATGCTGGATGTGATGAGGATGGAATGAAGTTGGAGCAGGTTGATGAAAAATCGATCTATTGGTTGTAATCTTATTTTTACCATACATATGTTTATATATTGTGAAATGTATTCTTGATTATGTATGTATTCTCAGATATAATCAGTTTGATTTGGTTAAGATAAGTAGATACTCGTATATTTGTATGTTGTTTTCTGTTCTCTATCTTTGATTTCAGGAATCGATCTAGTGGCTTTAGTTGGATTGAGAGTGACAACAACAATGATAGAAGGAGAAAGAGAGAGAAATGATTATCAAGTAGGTTTCTTTCCTTTCTGTCTATCTATTTGTCTTAGAGAAAATAATAGTTGTCTTTCTTTTGTTTTTTTGAGTGAAGGAACACCACACTCAGGGAATCTAGTTTTTCTATAGATTAGAAATATGTATAACAGGTCTCATAAGGAGTCGACTAACCATGATCATAGGATATAGTGGAGTGAAATTACCACTTATGGCCGTGTTAGTGTTTTTTTGGCAATGGAGTACCAAATAACACCTTCTTAATAGTTGGTTGTTCCCTACAAAGGATCACATAGATAGTTGGTGTTGTTAGTGAAAAAAAATAAAAAAAATAAAAGCATAACTAATATGGGAAGTAATGCATGTGAAAACATAAGCCTAAAAAAAGAGACAAACAAAAAAAAAATTAATGGAGAAAACAAGCTAATATAGCAATGGAGAAAGACTCCCTTTATTAACTGCTAGTGGTATAAGAATACAATAGAATGCTAAAACACTTGAAGAGAATCCTTTGAGCTATGGAGATCAAATATCCTCAACAAGAAGGTCCCTTTCCTTGGTATCTTTGCAAGCTTCTCCTCTCTCTCAAAAGAAGTGTGAAGACTGTCCAATGGTGGAATTCTCTTCTCTCACTAAGATATTGGATTTCTTAGAAGTAATATGGCCAACATGCTAGTGCTCTCACTTCCCTTTCTTCAACAGTGAAAAGTGGTTTTTCTCTGACATAAATTTGGTTGACATAACAATGTCTCATACTTTTCTCTTCCCATGGCTTGTTTATATAGAAAATTTTGAACTCATCTTCCCTCTTTTTTCCCAAGAGTGATAGTGACCCAAGAGTAGGACAAGAGATTCCTTTGAGGGATGCATATATTCAGAAGACCTCAAGTCAATTTTCCTTGACTGGCCATGACAAATAATCAAATCCCCAAGTGTGGGAAGTGGTCCCGGATAGTGACATTTTTCCATCCTCAGTATCACGAAAATATAGAAGAAAATGGCGCGTGGTACGCACAAATTCCCTTTGTTGCTGGTGCACAGTCAAATATTTCTTATGTAACCTTAGGAATATTTTAAATTTTTGTCCTTCCATGATGTTTTCTGCTAGAAAATCTTCATTTTTACTTCTTGCTGGGAATTTTATAATGTCCCTTGCAATGTACGATTTTCTAGTGTTAACAGTTGCCCCCTAATGTATGAGGTCTAGGAGGAAACATATAGTTGAAATACATCACGTTTTATGTTATGACTGAGAATCTACGTAAAAAATTTGAGAGAGAGAGAGAGAGTAACTTGTTGTGGAGATAAGTAGGGGAACCCCTTGACTTAAGTAAAAGAGTAACCATGCTCTTTAGGAAACCTTAAGTGATAAAATAAGAATTGTTTCTATGAGGCGGACATGTACCATGCTCAATATGATGACTAGTTAATACAATTTGACAGATACTAGTTCTGTCAAGTCACATTGTGGTAAGTGACATGTTGCTGGCTAGTGATGATGACTACTGATGCCCTCAAGGGAATTTTCACTTTGAGCAAATAGGCTGAATTTGGTACCCAAATCCATTTTCTGGGTGAAGCAGTTTTTGATGAGGTTCTCAATATATGCATGGGTATTAGAATTTTGGGAACCTCCCTTACATAGTGGTTTAAGCATTACTGAAAGATATGCTTATTCATGTATGAGTCCTTGAATAAATGGTGAGTGAAAGGGTTATGAAGTACGATACCACCTTGACATGAAAACTGGTGCTGATGTCGAATGTCAGGGCGATCAATGACATCAATGGGAAATGTTGATTCTCATTGTGCCATCCAAGGATTTTCCCTAATTGGGGGGGAGCCATCCAAGGTACTACCTCAATCTTGGAATATGTTTGGTGAAGTCGATAGGAAAGAAGCATCAATTGTCCAAAAGAAGTTATGATACAAGGGATCAGGGTTTTGAGTGAAGTAGAGTGTAGTATGGGGGGTTAGAAAGGCATGCTGACGAAATATGGCTATAAACGATGGTTATGAGAAATAGGCCTAAGGTCAAAGCTATAAATGCAAGTGGAAACAGTCAACACAATTTCCGATGAGGGTAGTCTTGGAGTCGGTAGGAAATCTAGGGTGGGTGTAAGTATGCTTTGATTGACATGATTGGGTTTTGATAAATAATTTACAAGATCCAACCAAGGGTGACAAATAACTATTGCTGGGTGTGAAATGTTAAAATATGGGTGGAATTATTTCCCCTAAAAAATATTTGTACAGTTTCCAAGAGAATGTAAAAGTGGTTTGGATTGTGAAAACACAGAGTCAGGTGTCCCATCAACACGTATGGTCCTACATGATTATGAAAGGAGAGTGTTTGTTTGCTAAGGGTGGGGGCCCCATTGGGTGGTCTCAGTGTGAGGGTGATGAGGTGGATGAATTAACACAAATGAGATATGCCTGTGGGGGTGTGATAGGCCAAATGTGAAATGCGGTAATACGTCTTATTGATCTGTCGTAAAAATATTGGTGGTGGCTAGGGAGTGGGTTTTTGCATCTGATGAGTGAGGCATAATGAGGCTGACTATCAAGGCGTACCAATGAGGTGATTCCTAGGCCGAAGTGAGTGGTCATGGCTCCTGCTAGCAGATGGGGGTCTATGAGTATGCTAGGATCCATGAGTAGTGAGGTTCTATCAACTGCCATGGGTGTTTATCATGTACAAGGTGAGGTGATGATAAGCATGTTCAAGATGATGGACCCTATGGTGAAATTTGGAGAAATTATGTCAGGATATGCAATGCTTAAAAGGAAGCCTGACATGTTGAGTGTAGAGTGATACCTTCTATTGTACTTTCTTTGTTGGGGTGATGATCGAAGCATGGTGTTTTTGATGTACCTGCAAAATTTGTGGCCAATACTGCGAGTGGAAGAATTTTTTACAGACATGTGAATAATCTATGATGACATGAATTAATAAACAAGAGAGGGAACACCTGAGATGAATTTTGGGGTGTGCAATGGACACAAAAATGAGTTTTGATAGTAACTAGAATGGAGAATTTGATGTTGAAGATAATGAAGTACTGATCGTTGTGTGTAATATTCCCATTTAGCCCAAGCTAATGGGAATATCTTACTTTTCCTTATTTTATCTTGCATTTCATGTTTATGAATAAAATATGAAGGAGGACATGTAAAACTCCTAAAAACCATGAATAAATCAATGCCTGTGTAAACAGAGACATATCTGGGCCATGTAAATAATCTCTTGCAGGTGTGAATGTGGAGCGTAAAAGCTCTGGAAAACTTGATAAATATATTTTATTATTGATAAAGATGAGATGATTACAATGGGGAATCACTGAGGCTTTAAATATAGCCTCAAAGTGTCCCTTGGTGAAGAGGCATGATCTTTGATCATGCCCTTTCACTTAATAAAACCTAATATAACTATATCTAACTAATAATTAATAAAATATACATAACATTTCTCCTCTCTTAAGATGCTTTGTCCTCAAAGCATACGTAATGATGGGTGTTGCTGGCGAAATGCTTCAGACTCCCAAGATGCTTCTTCAATGGGCAAGTCCTTCCACTTGATTAAATATTCCGTAATAACACGAGAGCGCAGCTTCTTATCACGAGTAGATAGGATACCTTCGGGCTCTAGAACGAGCCTGCCTTCATCATCCAAAATGGGAAGTGTTGTTTGGGGAAACTGATGGTTACCCAGTGCCTTTTTTAATCAGGACACATGGAAAACATTGTGAACACTACTGGTATCGGGAAGGCTCAACCCATAAGCGACTTGACTGATCTTTTTAATAATTTGATACGAACCATAAAAATTTGGTGCTAATTTATTTTTCCCTTTTTGTTTTAGGGACAACTGCTTGTATGGTTGAAGCTTGAAAAACACCTAGTCTCCAACTTCAAATGATCTCTCAGTGCGATTATGGTCAGCCTGTTGCTTCATACGATTCTGTGCAACACTCAAATTTTCTTTTAGAATTTGGACGAATTTTTTGTGTTCTTCTAGTTGATTTTTTACTGCTGGTAAATTTGTTTGAACTGAAGCAAAATATTTCCACTTCGGAGGCTCATATCCATATAGAGCCTGGAACGGAGTCATTTTTGTCGATGTATGGTAAGTATAATTATACCACCATTCGGCAAGATGCAACCATTGGACCCACTTATTTTGTTTCTCTGTAGCATAACACTGTAGGTAAGCTTCCAAACATTTATTAACAACCTCTGTTTGCCCATTTGTTTGAGGGTGATAAGTTGAGCTCATGTTGAGGTAGGTTCCAATATGGTTGAACAATTCCTTCCAAAAGTTTCCTTTAAACTTGGCATCCCTGTCACTGACAATAAATTTCGGAAAGCCGTGTAGTTTATAAATATGTTTGCAGAATATCTCTGCAATTTGCTTTGCAGAGTCTGTTTTTTTAATAGCGATAAAGTGAGCATATTTAGTGAGTCTATCTACTACAACGAAGATCTTATCCTTTCCCTCCGATACAGGTAATCCTTCAATAAAATCCATCGATATTTCTTCCCATTTCTGAGCCGGAATATTTAAGGGATGAAGTAAGCCATGTGTCATAATGTTTTCATTTTTATTTCTTTGACACTTGTCACATTCTGCAACATATTTTTGAATATCGTGACTCATACCCTTCCAGAAAAATGACTGACGTGCATTGTAGTAGGTTTTGAAATATCCTACATGCCTAGATGACATGGAATCATGTGATTCCTTGAGTATTTTTTATATAAACTTGGATTTGGAGTTTAGATAAATTCTCCCTTTGTACCATAAGATATCGTTCTTCCATTCAAATTTTGAATTTCCTGGGAGATTATTGATTATAGCCAACATTTCCGGATCTTTGGCGTACTCACTTCTAATCTCATTAAGCCATTCAGGCACAACAATCGAAACTGCAAGTAATGCTGTTTCCTCATCTTTTCTAGACAGGGCATCCGCTACTACATTGTCTTTTCCTTTCTTGTGTAATATCTCCATGTCAAAAGCAGCAATCTTCTCGATCCATTTTTGTTGTTCTTCAGAGAGTGTTTTTTGCTGAAGAAGATACTGAAGACTGTTATGATCTGTTCGGATGGAAAATTTACTCCCTAACAGATATTGTCTCCATTTGGCAAATGCATGCATAATTGCGAGCATTTCCTTACTGTATGTGGACTTGATATGCTCATGTTTATTTAGTTTTCTGCTTTCAAAAGAAATAGGGTGCCCCTCTTGCATTAATACTGCACCAATACCGAATCCAGAGGCATCACATTCAATGATAAATGGTTTAGAAAAGTCGGGAGTTGCCAATACTCGTGCATTAGCCATTACTTCCTTCAAATCTTCAAAACATTTCCCTGCTTCCTCATTCCATTGAAACAAATTTTTCTTTAAAAGGTTTGTAAGAGGTGCAGTTCTATGCGCATAATCTTTAATAAATCTTCGATAATATCCCATTAATCCTAAAAATCCTCTGAGCTTGGATATGTTCACTGGTTTATTCCATTCCCTTATAGCCTTAATCTTAGAAGGATCTACTTTTACTCCTTCATGGGATATTAGGTGTCCCAGATATTCAACTTCTTCCTTTCCAAAGGTGCATTTGGATTTTTTTGCATAAAATTGATGGTCTTCTAGTAACGTGAGAATTTTATCCAAGTGTTGCAAATGCTCCCTCCAGGTTTTACTATAAATCAAGATATCATCAAAAAATACTAGTACAAATTTCCTAAGATATGGACGAAATAACTCGTTCATAGTGGCTTGGAACGTAGCTGGTGCATTTGTTAACCCAAAGGGCATTACTTTAAATTCATAATGACCTTCATGTGTTTGAAATGTAGTTTTTGGTATATCTTCCAATCTAATTCAGATCTGGTAATATACTGACCTTAAATCTAATTTAGAGAAGTATTTTGCGCCATGGAGTTCATCCAGCATTTCATCGATAAAGGGAACTGGAAACTTATTTTTAATTGTTATCTTATTTAATCCTCTATAGTCAATGCATAGCCGAAACGATCCGTATTTTTTTCTTACCAAGATAACTGGGGCAGCATACGGACTCTTACTTTTTGAAATGACCCCACATTTTAAAAGGTCTTGGATTATCTTTTCAATTTCAGTTTTATGGTGATGTGGGTAGCAATAAGGCTTGATGTTAACAGGGTCTGATCCTGCCTTGACTTCTATTGTATGTTCGATTTCCCTATGAGGAGGCATTTTCATTGGTAAGTCTTGAAATACCTTTTCATGTTTCTGAACTAGTGCTTGTACCTCCTATGATTCTTCGTGGTTGACTTTTGTAGATAACATTTATAAATGATGACATTCTACTATATAGGCTGGCACTCCCTTTCGGATCATCTTCATCATCTGGGATGATGATGCGATTTGATTTTCTGGGGCTTGGAATCCATACAACTTGTGCTTCTGCCCTTCCCACTTAAAGCTTATAAACTGCTTCTGATGGTTGGCCGAATAAGTACCCAAGGTTTGTAACCACTGAATTCCTAAGACCACATCTACTCCTTTGAGTGGCACGACATAGAATGGAGATTCTAAACTAAAGTCTTTAATCTGCAATTTGACTTTATGGAATTTTCCTACCTATTCAATCTTCTTACCATCGACCACCATTACCTTCATATTAGGCATGGGAAAATTAAAGAGGTTGAGTCTTTTGGCCATGGTTGAATCTAAAAAATTGTGTGTGCTACCTATGTCTATGAGAACCATTACGTTGTTTTTCTTAATATGTCCCCTTAATTTTAGTGTCTGAGGTTGTGATATGCCTGTCATGGCTGATAATGACACTTGCGGAGTGCTGTCATCATCTACTTCTGGGGAGAATTCTAGGGTATCTTCTATCCCTTCTATGTCTCAATCATCATTGTTAGAATCATTAGTTGCTTCACAATTATACAGATTTTTTTCTTTTCCATTAGCACATCTGTGCTTAGGGTCCCATTTTTCTCCACAACGTTTGCATTTGCCTTCCCTTATTCTTTGTATTTCCAAGTTAGATTTGTCTCCTTCGCGAAGGCGTGGTGGAACATATTTCATGTTATCTTCTTTTGTAGATTGAGGAAACCGTCGTCTCGAATATACTTTTTTTGGTTTTGATAATCTTTCAAATTTTTTTTCAGCAGCTTTTGATTTTTGCCTTGCTACTTCTACGGACGTAATTTCATGTAGTTCGAGCTCTTCTTGTATATGGATTTTAAGTCTTGAGATGTAAGACTGGATTAGACGAGATTCCAAAAATCCTGGTACTCGTGTTGCCAAGGTCTCCCATTCTCGAGTGTACTCATCCACATCTCCTTTTTGGCGTAATTTGATAAACGTTGAAAAAAACTTTTCTTCTTTTATGCCTTGAAACCTTTTGAAGAATGCATCCTTAAATTTCCTCCAACTGATAGCGAGCGTCATCTTTTTCCACCACATATACCAATTATAAGCTTCTCCTTCCATTTTCATGGAAGCATGTTTAATTTTTTCGTCATCACTAGTAATGTCATAAATCTCAAAATATTCTTCCGCTTTATTAAGCCATGCAACGCTATTTTTTTCATTACCATCAAATTTGGGTAGCTCGACTTTGGCTCTTCGCTGAAATTCTAATGGTGGAACAAGAAGGGGATATTGATTAGCAAATGCATTCCAGAGCTGCTTATTTTGAAAATCTGCATTACTATCTTCTTGATGATGTGGGGAATCGGTCTTTTCTTGATGCTCTTCTGAGTTCCCTGAATCTGCGGAATTGTTTTGTTGATTTTGTTCCATGTTAGGAAATATTGGGGATTGTGTCTAACTTAACTTATCTATCTTATGATTTAGCTTATTGAAGAGTTCTGTCATATTATTCATTGCTTCGCTATGCTCTGTCATCTTGTTCATTGCTTCACTATGCCTTTCTGTGGCCTCGTGATGATTTAGCCACATTTGTCTTTCTATTCGATTTGTCGTATCATGAACCTTTTTGATGTCGTTGGAGTGCCCTGCAACTGTACCTTCAAGATCGACCAATCTTTTTCCGAATTCTTCGGAATTATTATTGATTTGTTTCTCAAGATCCACCAATTTCTTCTGAAATTCGCCCATCGACATCGATGAAGACATTGAACGTGTATGAGGTGGGGAATATTTTTCTGCCAGTTTCTCTCCTTTTTTTTTTTTTTAAATAATAATAATAATTATTTTTTTAAAATTATATAATTTTTTTTTTTTTTGATACCAATGGAGCGTAAAAGCTCTGGAAAACTTGATAAATATATATTATTATTGATAAAGATGAGATGATTACAATGGGGAATCACCGAGGCTGTAAATATAGCCTCAAAGTGTCCCTTGGTGAAGAGGCATGATCTTTGATCATGCCCTTTCACTTAATAAAACCTAATATAACTATATCTAACTAATAATTAATAAAATATACATAACAGAATGGGCTTAAATCACAATACTGGGTCAACCTTGAAAAAATCAACAGTGCAGTCTAGGTGCAATGAACCTCATGGATACACAACGCATTTCTAGATGGAGGCTCCACATGTGAAGGGGGTTAACTCATTGAGGTGGTTTAGGGTTTGACAAGGCTTTCATCCTATAAAAGAAGGAGGAGGACAACAAGAGAAGGTTGTTGATGTTATTATTTTCTAAAGGTTTTGTCTATTGAGACACACCTCTGTTGGGGTTTCCTGTTTAGGAACTCCCACCTCCTTCCTTGAGCAGCTCTTGGAGGAGCCTTGTTTTTCTAGTCCACTATCCGACATTTTTCCAAGCCTCATCTTGCATCTGTAGTGGAGTTTTGCCTAGGATTGGGTTGTCTATGTGAGCTGCAGCAAGTGGAATTCTAGATCTGTAAGGATCTGGCTTGTATTGGAGCCTCTTCTTAGTGAGTGTTTCTTTTAACCTCCTGGAAGAGTGCATCCATTTTTGAGCTTCAGTTTTTCATCTTGGAATTAGGAAAACTTAGTTAATCAAGCTGCAGCATAGTCTCCCTTGAGGGATTGTGTTATTTTCATGGAGATCAGATCTCTTCAGATCTAAGTCATTTCAGTGCTCTTTGTCAGTGGAGGAGGCCTCTACTCTATTGGAGGAAGTGTATTGGAGTGCATGAGCCTCAGTTTCTAATCTTGGCATGGGGCCATCAACTGTCTAACCCCTACATCGCAGTTTCTACTCCATATCTACGTTATTCCTGTAGGAGGTGTTGCAGAGAGTTTGGGTGCATCAAGTGGAGAGCTAGGTTTGGAGTGTTGAGGATCCACTCTTCTCCTTGAAGATCTGTGGGAGGAGATCTATACATTGTACTTTTCAGATCTGATCTGAATAATATGAATGCTTCAGCATTTCTGAATATTTCTGCAGATCTGCTTTCTTAGATCTCGGATCTATTGTTTATGCTTGGTGTAAACCCTGAAATTCCAAGGGGATATGAAAGAGGAACTCTTCTAGTGGATGGATCTGATATAGATCTGACATTTTATGCACATATCTGCTCTAGATCTGACATGTAATATACAATAGTGTAGCTCAATAAGAATAACGCTGTCAAGGTAGCTTTTTGTCAAACATATGGTTGTAGCCCTCTTTTGAGGATATTTATTCTATCTTTGCCTTGTATTTTAAGCTATGTACTTGATGGACTAAATTATAAAACTTATTTTCTACTATGAATACTATTAAGAAATATTTTATGAGCCTCCTATAACTGCTCTATAGAAACTGCATTATTTCCCACGTAGAATTCTTTGTTATTGCTGCAGTCTCTCTTCGAAGCATTTCTGAAGACAACTAGGTGTGGGAGATCTGTTTAACCCACCTAGGAGGATTTTTTTTGATGCCCACTTGGATTTAGGACTTATATACTCATATCTAAGGGATCCAAGTGCTGTTTTTCATTTCTGTAGCAGCCATTACTGGAAAATGCATTTTCCAGTCATGCCTTGCTAGTAGTTCCCAATTTGGGATATTACAGTGGTATCAGAGCTGCCATCTTGGCTCAGCCTATGGATTTAAGATCCAATCAGAGAAAGATATTTGGCACAGCTTGTGCATTCTTGGAGCCAATATTTCTTCAGAGGGAGGAGAACCTTTCAATGACAGAGAGCAGAGGTATCATGGAAGAAGACAGAAGAAAAATTATTACACCATTGAAACCCCTTTGTATGGAAGAATAAAAGGAGTAGAGTTCTGTAAAATTATTTCTCAAGCTTTGCATGAGATGGAGGGAGAAATTAGGGGAGTGAGGATTGGAAGATCAACAGATCTCTTCATGAGGTTTTCACAAAAGGGTAGCCCCACTACTTCATCTGATGTGTGTGAGCATGCAACCACACAATCTGATCTATAACGTTGCAGCATGCCTGCATTCTTTGCAAGAGGAGAAGAAGAGGGAGAGACACCAGAGGAGGAGACCCTTGGTGACTACCTCCAAGAATATGAATCTCAGTCTAAAAGATTCAAGGAGCATTTAGGCTTCCCTGAGTTTTGTCAGCTCAAATAAGGGAGAAGATCCATGAAGATAACTCCATTTCAGAACATTGCTGAGAGGGGTAAAGATCTGCTACATGATTTTCCAAGGGCAAAGGCCTTACTTCAGCAAGATCATTCTTCTCAAGAAGAAGACATGAATGTCCTTTCCTCAATGAGAGATCAAGGAAAAGGATCTCTTATTGACGAGGCATACTCCATTGTTGAGGAGGAAGAAGGAAAACTAAAAGGTTCCTCCAGTGCTGTGACAACAGGAGGGAATCTAACTTTGTTGAAATATGGAGCTGAAGCTATTGCAAGGAGGTCCCTAGGATCTTATTCATGGAAAAGATGAGCAGCATGTGTCTATGATGATAGACAAGGAGACAAAAAAAAGAAGCACCTTAGACTGTGAAATCTTGCAGAAGGTGGGCAATGAAGAAGAAGAGGGGGGAGTTGCTCCAACCTCTCCTTATCCTGGTACTTCCACACAGTAATTAGAGATGGATTTGCGTAGTGGAAGTAGTCACATTATGTTCCCATTGGTAGTTCACATGGGAATGAGCCACGAGACATATTTATCTTGTGGTGTACCCCCTGGAAGACCACCTGATTTAGATTTGATGGGAGATGTTTCATGCATTGATGCTCCTTCCATAGATACTAGAAGGAAGAGAGCATTAGGAGACCATGCTACAGTGCTGAGAGTATGGGGTAGGTACAAAGGAAGGGAGATAATTTTTCCTTTGACTTCACTATCTATCCTCACCTCTCAAATTGCATTGAGGAGATATGCTGCAAGGAGAGAAAATGACACCATCATGAAGCATGGGAGGCAAGATTTGAATCAGCAGACAAATTTGTTTGAAGAACACTCTTCCCTACCAAAAGAGAGATGGTGGTCTCACATGCATGCTTTGGCCAAAAAATAGAGGCCTTGGACAGATGATAGCCTTACATGAAAGACTAAATCCCAAGAGATTCCTTCTTCTCTGAAGAATGTGCATGAGTAGGGAGGGCAACAAGGAAGGAATAGTAACCTTCCATCTCATACCTTTGGCATGGGAGATGAAAAAAAGGAGAAGAGTGGGAGGTATGGCCTTCCGACATACACCTTGGACAGGGAGGATTTCAAGGAGAAGAGAAGCAACATGACAGCCACTTTAGTTGGCACATTATAAACGCTGTCATTGTTGGACACATTAGATCCCTATTGGAAATCCCAACTGCTGGTAGGATATTCCAAGGATGTTCATACTTTCATGATTCTGGATGACTGGTTGCATGAGGGGAGCTGTTTGACCCTCGAGGGAGTCATCTATAATCATGGTAGGATATTCTTATCTAGAGCCTCCAAGCTCAAGGAGAAGTTACTACAATGGGCATATGAGGAGTTCTGTTTCAGCCAAGAGTATATTATGAACCTCAACAACACCATCTGGAAGAGCTACTATTGAGAGGGCTTTGAAGAAGAACTCTATCAGCATTGTCAGAGATGCATGAACCTTGTGGAGATGGGGCAGCAACATAGCAGCTCTGTTGGAGAATTAATTCAACCTTCTCTTTCCCCTTCTGAGGGAGGAGATAGATCTATGCATCACTCCAAATTGATGGGGAGGACTATTGGTGAAGAATATGCTCAGGTGAAACAAGTTTATTTTTCTGATTATATGTATTCTTCCATCTTGTTTATGCAGGCCATGATTCCAAGGGGAAGAGTTTTATCTTGTCAATCTCATGGAAAATTTTGGGCCACAACACTTGTTGTACTTGGCCACTCCCTTGGTGGACAAAGGGAGATCTTGTTTCATGATGGGTGCTTTCCTAAGGCACCAAACATATCTCACACATTTAGTTATAGTGAGATGGCATGGGCTGCAATTAAGTGGTTGGAAGACCACTTACCACATCTTGGTTTAATGCAGGCAGGAGATGCATTACGGTAGTTCCACATGTGGGACTATGACCCACCTCAATATGTTCACCTTGTTGTTTGTTTGTACATTGTTTTGCTCCCATACATTGATGACATGCTTGTAATTTTTATGGGAATTTATGGAGGGAGGATGGGAAGTATGCATATGCCTAATGAGCTAAAAAATGTCCATGTGTCTTGTGTCATATATTTTAGAGAGGACATTAGGCAACCCATGGGTGTTTCACATGAGATCTTGTTTCCTTGTGGGATGAATTTTTCAAATCTCATATTGACTTTGGGGAAACAATTCATGGGGGTTTGGATTGGTGAGCATCTAGCTTATGATGGGAGCCTGATCTTTGATGATGTCACCAATGGAGGAGAAGTCTTGCAGCACTCACCTTATCAGTTGCTTGAGGAAAAGCAACATTTTGGAGGGGAGGAATGTAATATTCCCATTTAGCCCAAGCTAATGGGAATATCTTATTTTGCCTTATTTTATCTTGCATTTCATGTTTATGAATAAAATATAAAGGAGGACATGTAAAACTCCTAAAAACCATGAATAAATCAATGCCTATGTAAACAGGGACATATCTGGGCCATGTAAATAATCTCTTGTAGGTGTGAATGGGCTTAAATCATAAGACTGGGTCAACCTTGACCAAATCAACAACATAGTCTAGGTGCAATGAACCTCATGGATACACATCGCAATTATAGATGGAGGCTCCACATGTGAAAGGGGTTAACTAATTGAGGTGGTTTAGGGTTTGACAAGGCTTTCATCCTATAAAAGAAGGAGGAGGACAACAAGAGAAGGTTGTTGATGTTATTATATTCTGAAGGTTTTGTCTGTTGAGACACACCTTTGTTGGGGTTTCCTGTTTAGGAACTCCCACCTCCTTCCTTGAGCAGCTCTTGGAGAAGCCTTGTTTTTCTAGTCCACTATTCGACATTTGGCCAAGCCTCATCTTGCATCTATAGCGCAGTTTTGCTTAGGATTGGGTTGTCTATGTGAGCTGCAGCAAGTGGAACTCTAGATCTGTAAGGATCTAGCTTGTATTGGAGCCTCTTCTTAGTGAGTGTGTCTTTTAACCTTCTGGAAGAGTGCATCCATTGTTGAGCTTCAGTTTTTCATCTTGGCATCAGGCCAACTCAGTTAATCAAGCTGCAGCATAGTCTCCCTTGAGGGACTGCGTTATTTTCATGGAGATTAGATCTCTTCAGATCTAAGTCATTTCAGTGCTCTTTGTCAGTGGAGGAGGCCTCTACTCTATTGGAGGGAGTGTATTGGAATGCATGAGCCTCAATTTCTGATCTTGGCATGGGGCCATCAGCTTTCTAACCCCTACAACACAGTTTCTACTCCAGATCTATGTTATTATTGTAGGAGGTGTTGCAGGGAGTTTGGGTGCATCAAATGGAGGGCTGGGTTTGGAGTGTTGAGGATCCACTCTTCTCCTTGAAGATCTGTGGGAGGAGATCCATACATTTTAATTTTCAAATATGATCTGCATAATATGAATGCTTCAACATTTCTGAATATTTTTGCAGATCTGCTTTCTTAGATCTCAGATCTAATGTTCATGCTTGGTGTAAACCCCAAAATTCCAAGGGGATCTGAAAGAGGAGCTCTTCTAGTGGATGGTTCTAATATAGATCTGAAATTTTATGCACAGATCTACTCTAGATCTGACATGTAACATATATTAGTGCATCTCAATAAGAATAACGCTGTCAAGGCAGCTTTTTGTCAAACATATGGTTGTAGCCCTCTTTTGAGGAGATTTATTTTATCTTTGCCTTGTATTTTCAGCTATGTACTTGATGGACTGAATTGCAAAAATTAATTATGCTATGAATACTATTAAGACATATTTTATGAGCCTCCTATCACTACTCTATAGAAACTGTGTTATTTCCCAAGCATAATTCTTTGTTATTGCTGCAGTCTCTCTTTGAAGCATTTCTGAAGACAACTAGGTGTGGGAGATCTGTTTAATCCACATAGGAGGATTTCTTTTTGATGCCCACTTGGATATAGGACTTAGATACTCAGATCTAAGGGATGCAAGTGCTGGTTTTCATTTCTGTAGCAGCCATTACTGGAAAATGCATTTTCCAGTCATGCCTTGCTAGCAGTTCTCAATTTGGGATATTATGTTGTGTCTCTCGCGGTTTTGGGAATGGAGGATCTGGGCTCTGGTTATGGGCTCCATAAAACTAGAAAAAGGGCGATATATAAGAAAAAGGGCCTAATTTTTATTCATTTTCACTAATGATCTTGAGAGGTCATAGGCTCTTATCAGAGTGTTTCTTACCATTGCAGTCAACTAGAGTGACCGGGATATGTGCAGGAAGTTCCATGTAGGAGCTAGAACCTTATCCTTTTCATTTTTGCATCTTGTAGGGTAGGTAGGGCATATAGGGGTCCCTTGTACGACCTTTTAGGGTTAACTCTAGGGGGGCCGTGCATGCGACTCAAAGGGATTCATGCGGTTGACATGTGGAGCCTTGAGATTCATGTGACAACGCCGCACAAAATCTCGATGCAGGTGCCTCGAACTTCACATTTGTGTGATACAAAAATGTGGAGTCATCACGTGTGTGTGAAAAATAGACGTGTCTAATGAGCACGGAGAATGACTTGCTTGTTAGCTGAACAAACATGTAGTACGCACATTTGTGTAGAATAAAGGCACATGATCATACTAAAGAATTTTTTCCTAAATTTATAGCTTCTTGGGGGCAAAAAATGATATTTTTTTATGTTTTTTGGTGGCAGGATACTATGGAGAGAGAGAGAGGCTAGACCGCCCTTTGTGCTGAGGTGGTGTAGGACCTAGGAGTCCGTGAGACTTTGGCGAGGTGGGGGTTTCTAAAGTTTCTTTAGAACCCCATCTTGAGATCACATGATACTAGATTTTTATGATTGCTGGTTCGCTACTGGGATAGATTGAAATATTATGGCAGTGCGATGAGCTGAGCTATGTATATCATATCAACTAGATGTATACTTTGTGACCAATATTCTGCCTCGCGGGGAGGTATTGTCTTATCCACTGCCACTTGGGGCGGTGAACATCCGACATTAGGAATATTTATGGGCCCAATGCCATTGCAGAGGGATGTATTGATGTTTCTACTGTACTAAGTTTGAAAAAGCGTGTTGCTCTGTCGATGATTTTGCGTATTGTGGGGTCAGCTTCACCCCATAGGGTATCAGGTCCGCATATAACGGTTTTGTAGGAGCTGCAGGCAGGTCACGTTTTTACTGGGCCCGCCTATTTTATCATGGTATGGTATTTTAGATTTCTTTGATGCAACAAGATAGAGCTAAGACCTTCTACTACACTAGTATTCTTTGTAGTATCATGTATGAGAGGGTTGTTATGCTACAACCATTTATTGTGGTACTTCCTGGCCCTACGAGGAATCCTTGAATATGGAGATGGGATCCCATTATGCTCCGTCATGGTGGGGGCACAATAAGGAGGTATTGGAACACTGTTGTGGAGGATTGGTTTGATTCCATGTAATATTCCCAATTTTCCATCAGTTAATTGGCATATTAGAGTTGTTACTTTTCTTACTTAGTTAAGTAAATAAAAGGGTGGAGGGACCCATAAAACCCATAGATGAATAAAATCCACTTTTTTTGTGTGAATGTGGGTTAGCAGATAGTAGATCAACATCATCGAGTAGTGGAGCAGCTCATTAATGAAGGAAGAATGGAGATAATGGAGAATAATGAGGAAGATGATGGAGATAATGGAAGAATAAAAGTAATATCATAGAGCATTAATGATGCAATGATGGAGGAAGTGGTGCATTAAATGCACACATGATGGAGGAGTGGAAAGTAAATGCAGAGATCATGGAGATCACGGAGAGACAACACAGTCTTCATGGAGACTAGTGGCTACATGTGTAGCAAAGTTATGAGGTGGGCCAAGGCTAGGGAATGCTCACAACCATATAGGGAAGATGAGGGCAGCAAATAAAATTAGTCTGCAATTTGATATTGTATTTTCTTTTGTCATTTATTTTCACGCTTAAACTGTTTAGCTAATTTTTCTGTGTTGTTTAGCACACTGGTGTTCCCGAGAATAAATCCCACCCTTACCCACGGGGGACTTCGAGTGCCTACTCTGGGAAGGTTATTTTGAGTAGCCATTCATTATCTGGCATTGGTGCCACATTCAACCCCTCTCTTCTTCATATATATCTTTAGGAATTACTCATTCCTATCTTAGGGTTTGAGAGGAGGAAGGTAGTTTCTAGAATTTCAGCTAGGAAACCTATGGAGGGTTCATCCTTTCACCTTGTGCATTCATTTCAGTCTTCCAAGAGAAGCATCGCGACATCCAGCATCAGGCCATCATTTTACACCTCCATGTAGTAGCAGTTCCATCAGGAATTGTGTAGTCCAGCAGTGTAGATCCAGTGGAGAAAGGAAGTTCCAAGTATTTCACCTTGGAATCCTGTGAGGGACCATTCCCTCACTTTGGTGAGATTATTTCTATCAGCTGTAAGCTATACCTCATAATCTAGCAGCATGCTACAACTTCAGCCTCCTTGACAGTACAGTCCATTCCAGCAATTGTGTAGTTTGCAGCTGCAACTTGAGCTGAGGAAGGAGGAGCTAGATCTCAAGTTTCTATCCTGAGAATCTAGAGAAGGGGTCAGCGCTTCATGTATTGAGCTGATTGGGTGCTATTGAAGTAGTTATATCATCATTTCATCCCCATAACAGCAGTTACCCAGGACGAGTGTGTAAGTCAGCCAACAGGGGTGCAGTTGGAAAACCAAAAAGGGACGAAAATCCAAAGTTAAAATCTGGCCAAACCATTTCTGGCGTTTTTTGGGTTTTTCGAGTATATTTTGTGGTTAAAATACCGACTCTTTCCAAGCAATCCAGTAGCCTCCTGAACATGGTTCTTATTCACAGTAGTAGCAATTTCCAGCAACAACAGTAGTAACAACACAACATTTCCAGTGCCAGTTTTCATTACTGTATTTCAACCACTTCTTGTTGGCTTGAGTGCATCTTCTTTGGAGCACCGTGTAATTTATATTTTCTATTTTTTATAATGATATGAATCATCTATTTCTTCTCATATTTATAATGTCTTGATGTAATTTTCAGTTGCAACATATTTCCAACATTTTCCAGATTTTAGCTATATTCCTGGTTTGCTTTATTTGGAATGTTGTATATGTTCTATATTCTTGTCTTCTCCATTTTGGAATATTGCAGTGGTATCAGAGTATGATATTTGGCTTATCTTGTGGGAACTTCATGACATCAGAAGAATAAGAAGAAGAAGCAGAAAAAGAAGAAGTCTTCAATGGCAGAAGGATTAAGTTTTTCCACACTTCTCTTTAGATCTATGTAGGATCTCTCCAAAGAGACTAAAGAAATGAGAAGGGGAAGGAAAAGAGAAACCTAAAGAAGGTTTTATAGTTAGGAAGGTCTAAGCACTTCCTATCAACATCATAAACAACTGAAAATGCAAGGAGCTCCACAACAATTTTCTATGTCCACTTTCCTTGCAGAAGGAGATGAATGGCATGGATATGGAGGATACTTAGAGCATGAGAATCTGAGTAATTATCTTGCAGAGTATAAATCTCAATCTAGAGCATTCAAGGAGAATCTAAATCTCCAATAGCTCTTTCATATCAAAGAGAACTAGAGACCCCACAACAGTAATAGAAGAAAAGGGCACATACATAATAGAATTTTCCTTTCTACATTTGATGGGTCATCCACAAGCATAGTGAAAGCTTGGATGAAGGAGTTAGATGTTTTGTTCCAGCTACACCTAGTAGTGGAAAGAGATTCTGTTGAGATTTCAGCACTGCACCTTGAGGGTGAAGAAAAGGATTGGTGGTTCATCCATATGAAGCATGCAAGAGTGACTACTTATGCAAACTTCACTCAAAGGGTGATCAAGAAGTTTGATAGAATAAAACCAGATACAATTTCCATAGAGAAATTTCCCATCATTGATGAGAAAGTACATGAGGAGAAAAAGAAAGTTGTCATCACTATCACTTCGGAAAGGGAGCAACCACCACTGCCACTAGCTTCAAAATTACTTGCATCAGGAGGAGGAGCACTTGCATCTTTGCAAGATGGTTTTGAGATCTTGACATTGGGAGTATATTCAGCTGATCCAGGGTTTGCATACATTTCCATCCCATCTTATTTTAGTACCTCAACTTGAGATTTGTGGGGAAATTCCATCAGGGCAATTGCATAACCAAGGATTAGAGAACCTTGCTGATTTGGAGCATCAAATTATCACTGCATAGAGGACCCTTGACTTAGTCAAGGAGGAGATGTATAGCCATCCTGGGTTTTCATTGTTGAGCTGCACACAAAAATTTGGGTTGGAGTGTAGAGTTTTGGAGGATAGGATGAGCATAGTCCTAATCAATCCAATGCAGAACTATGTGTTCAAAATTAATTATGGCCATGAGACATTAGATGCACCATCATGGAGATCAACAACGTTGTCACTGGGGAGAAGTGATGAGTTGGGGGCCCAACTATTCTTGGAAAATTTCAATGAAATCTTCACTCATGAAGCATTGGAGGGAAAGATGATAGTTGGTAGACATATTATGATGGATAGAATTTTCCATTATCAGGATGAAGCCTTCTTGATGAGCATCTCACAACTCAAATATAAGTTTCTACCTACAACATATTAAGAATCTTATGGATTCTACCAGGTCATCGATGAGAGGATCTTATGGAGTAACCTCAAGGAGGATGCCCTTCAACATATCATGGAGTGAAAAGATCATCATATTGGGGAGGATGGTATTCTCCATTTGGTGGATACCAAGTTGGAGCATGTTGTGAGTCATCACCCACAATTAGATGGATGGGTGAGGATGATGAGCAAGTGGTTGGTGATCGACTTTCAGATATATGACATGGGGCAGTAGGAAGCATGGCTGTGTTGGTTGATTTTGGGTGAGTATGGTTACTACCCAACATCTCACATTTGCATGATCCATGCCTTGTATATTACCAGTGTGATGTAGCAAAAAGAGGCATAGCTGCACTGGGTTTGCCATCACATGACATATCCTATGTCAATGGGTGTGTTATTGTTTGGGACATTGCATGGCACTCACATGATGTGGTAGTAGGGAGCTTGGTTATGTTGGGCTGATGCGACTTTCTACATGTCAAACAATATGTTTTTTATCTATGCTTGCATGATGATGTTGTGAGGTGGCAGTGACAATAATTGCTGCTTTGGTTACTCTTGGGAGAGTATGGGTTGAATTTATCCCATACCTTGCATGATGAGGAGGAGGGATGGAAATAGGAGGCCTTAATGCGTTGGCTTCTGTTAGGAGAGTATGGCCACCATACTTGGTATGATGATGGGGTGGTATGAAAACATGAGGCATCGTTGCAGTGGCTTTTATTGAGAGAGTATGGTTCGAAATTTCACATGTCAACCCATATGTCTCTGTTTCCTATTTTTCACAGTGTTGAGATGATTATTGGAGCAAGCAGGGCCAATAGGGCCAATGATGGGAGCATGGAGAGGTACATAATTCTCCATGTAGCATGGATTGGAGAGATAGTTCATGGGTTGGGACTTTCCTTTGGGGGGAGGAACCACTTCACTTCATATGTCTCATGTAGAGAAGAGGCTCTAGAAAAATAGATGGTTTCCACTTGGAGGTTCATTGATGAGGAGAGGCATCTAGCTATACAGTTGGAAGCCATTCTATACATTCTAGAGAGGCAACTATGGAGCGGGGAATTCATTACACATTGGAGCAGATGGGGAGACCTTCCATATGAGGATGCAATTTGGAGGGAGAGGGATTGTTGTAGCATTCAATTTTGCAGTTTCTTAAGGACAAGCAAAATTTTGGTAGGGGGGACTGTAATATTCCCAATTTTCCATCAGTTAATTGGGATATTAAAGTTGTTACTTAAGTAAATAAAAGGGTGGAGGGACCCATAAACCCCATATATGAATAAAATCCACTTTTTTGTGTGAATGTGGGTTATTAGATAGTAGATCAACATCATGGAGTAGTGGAGAAGCTCATTAATGAAGGAAGAGTGGAGATTATGGAGAATAATGAGGAAGATGATGGAGATAGTGGAAGAATAAAAGTAAGATCATAGAGAATTAATGATGCAGTGATGGAGGAAGTGGTGCATTAAATGCACACATGATGGAGGAGTGGAAAGTAAATGCAGAGATCATGGAGATCATGGAGAGACAACAAAGTCTTCATGGAGACTAGTGGCCACATGTGTAGCGCAGTTATGAGGTGGGCCAAGGCTAGGGAAGGCTCACAAACATATAAGGAAGATGAGGGCCGCAAAGAAAATCAGTCTGGAATTTGATATTGTATTTTCATTTGACATTTCTTTGCATGCTTCAGCTATTTAGCTAAGTCTATGTTGAGGTTCAACAAGAAGATCCTAGTGAAAATTATGCACCTACACTAGGATTAAGCCTCAGGCTATGTTTAGGTGGATGTATATTTATAGATGCTGCATGCATGAGAAAATTCTATTTATAGATGAGGTCTATTTATATATGTATGTGAAATTTCTATTTATAGATTGAATGTCTATTTATAGAGGCATGTCGACTATTATTATCCCTTAATATTAGTTGGACAATAAACAATAATCTATTCTCAATGAGCACATGGAAATAGTTAACTGAAGTAGAAAATTAGTTAGCTAAGTGAATTTCGATTTGAGTAGTTGTTTGGTGGGACATGCAAGTGGAATTATTTGCAACTGAGTGATTCGAAGTTGCAACAGAGTTGGAAGTGTAGTTATGAGAGTTGTAAAATAGTTTAACTCAGTTAAGTGAGTTAAAATCACTTGCGCTAGTTGTAACTGAAGATACACTAGTGAGAGATCAAGTGAATTAATTATTAATTAATTCAAAATCAGTGGTCTCACATGCAACTGACGATTTACTAATATTAACTACATGCATGTCAGATCCAATGGAGACCAAGTTGAGATGTAGGTGAAAGGGATAGATTGACTATCAGTTGTGACATTATTAGTTGCACACATGCAACCACACACACATTGGATGTGCCCATGAGTATTGAGAAGTCAAGGAAAGCAAGATTCCATTCATTCAAGGATTTATATCAGTTGGGATTACGCAGTGGAGGTAGGCTGTCTGGAGACAGTAAATTGGCTAAGGAACTTGCCAATTTTTGTATGACTGTGTGAGACAATTAGCTATTGTACTGAGGGATCTTGGATTGGAGCTTTGTATGTAATTGTTTCATGATCCATGATATAATACATAATAGAATATTGTGGGGTTTTTAGCTATATGCTTTCCCCGGAGTAAATTATTTGTGTTATGTGTGATTTATCTTTCTTCATGATGTTCCTATTGGCGATTGTGTTTTAAATTCTGCAAAGATTTTGTAGAAGTGATTTTGTATTTAACAGTGGCATATAATTGTTAGATTAGGAGAATCCATGAAATACATATTTTTTATTAAATTTCTACATGGTATCGAAGCACATGAGATTTCAATTTTGAATTAGGAACTAAGTTTCTTGGTGGAAAGAATTCGAATTTGCAGAAAGAATTTCTTGGTGCTACAGCTGAGTTAACATCGAAATGGCTTTCAATGGCTTGAGGTTAAAGTATGCCTTGAGGGAATCTCAAAATACATTGCTTGGAAGGATAGGATGGAGTCAGTGCTTGAAGATAATGTCTTGAAGGAATTCATTGACAATGATGTTCCTAATCCCACTTTGACAGATGCTGCATTACTTGATGCATGGAAAAAGAAAGTGGCAAAGGCGAGGAGGATTATGTTGAAAGGAGTACGAGACCACATTGTCTCAAGAATTCATGGGAAAGCCACACCATATGCTATGTGGAAGACTTTTACAGATCTTTTCGAAAGCAGCAACGACCACAGGAAAATTTTATGCTCAAAGATAAACTTAGGAAGATCAAGATGGAAAAGGGCGACAACATTCCAAAGTATCTCACGAAGTTTGTCCAATGTCGGGATGAACTGGGGAGTGTGGGAATAACTGTTGCTGATGATGATTTGGTGAGCTTGGCTCTCTTGGGACTTCCTAAGAGTTGGAATAGTTATGAAGACTCTGTCAACGAATGGGAAATTTTTTTGAATTGGGAACGATTGTGGTCGGATCTGGTGTAGGAGGACTTTAGGCGGAACACCAGAGATGGCTCTTCATCAAAGCATGATGATGAAGAGGATTTTTCTTTGCCTACCGAGGCGAATAAGGGGAAGGGGAATAATTTCCATTCTAAATATGATTCTAAAGGCAAGAAGTTGGATATGTCCAAGGTGAAGTGTTTCCACTGTCACGAACATGGGCATCTTGCTACTAACTGTCCGCAGAAGAAGAAGAATAAGAAGGCTGCTGGAGCTGCAGCTGGTGAGGCCCTTGCCTCACAATTTGAACTTGAATTCTCCTTGATCACATGCATGGTTTCAAGGGAATTGGGATTGGTGTGGTATTTGGATAGTGGCACTTCCTTGCACATGACGGGAGATAAGGATTTTTTCATTGACTTGGAGGAGAAATATCTCCAGATGCATATAGATATGGGCGACGATGGATGATACAATGTGACTAGAATTGGTACCATTACCTTTCAGAGGGAGTTAGGTAAACCATTTCAATTGAAATATGTTATGCATGTTCCAGGTCTTAGTCACAATGTTGGAGGATATAGGCTATGACGTTGTTTTTAGCGATGGAAAAGCCTTCCTGCAAAATAAAACAACGGGTCAATCCAAGCGGATAGGGATTCGAGTTAAGAATATCTACAAGCTGGAGGTAGATGGCTGCGCTACCATGATGGTCAAGGCAGAAAAAGTGGTGAGCTGGGATGAGGGCGAATTATGGCACAGGTGATTAGGCCATCTTCATCATGGAGCCTTGAAAGTCATGCATCAAATATCTACTGGACTTCCAATGGGAACACTTGATTAGTTAGATCAATGCAAGGGTTGCACCATTTGGAAGTATGTAAAGTCCACCTTTCATGAAAAGGAGAACTATGCTTCCAGGATCCTTGAGAGAGTTCACTTAGACTTATGTGGACCTTTCTCAGTTGCTTCAACAACAAAACATAAGTACTATGTTATTTTTGTTGATGAATCTTCTCATAAATGCTCATTCTTCTTCATGTAGAAGAAGTAAAAAATTCTCAAATTTCTTTGTGTTTAAGGTATTGGTGGAGAAAGAGTTGGGGAATCAAGTGAAGGCTCTGAGGATATAATATTCCTAATTAGCCATGAGCTAGTAGGAATATTAATTTTTTGTTTCTGCTTCTTTGTTTGAAGAATAGGAGGGTATGGAGACCCATAAATCTCCTTAGTAGGAATAAAATCACTCCTAATGTGAAAGGAGGTCATCTTAGCAGCTTAATTAAGCACCCTTGTGTGTGAAAAGGGGTTGGAGCATGAAGACTGGGTCAAATTTGACCAAATAAACAACGCTGTTATGGAGGAGTGGACATTTATTGAGGGACAACACAATTTTGGAGGGAGATCTCATGCATGAAGATAGTGGCTTTAATGAGTGGGGCCAAGGGTGAGGAATCTCACCACTTATATAAGGAATAGGATGGAATCCATAGATATTATGATATGTTTGATATTTTAGATTTTATGGTCTGTTTAGGCTTGTTTCTCTCTTCATCTATTTAGCTAAGATTGCAGTGCTGTTTAGCACAGGGTGTTCCTGAGCGGGAATCCCACCTCTATCCTTGGGGGACTTATAGTGACCACTCAAGAGGAGTATTTGCACTATATTTCCACATTCAGGCATCAGGCCAAGCTCCATATTTATTCTACAACACAGTTTATATTGAGAGATGTGTTGAGTTGCAAGGTGCAGCTGTGGAGAACACATTTCTATTGAGAGATGTGATGAGTTGCAGGGTGCAACAGTGGAGAACACATTGGGGTGATTTTTGATCTATTTTTTAGTGGAGGAAGGTTTCCTTCCATTGGGAGGCTAGTGAGGAAGGCCCTTGAGCCTTATTGCAGCATTTGGCATCATGCCACATTATAGTTTGCCCCTATAGCACAGTTTCTGTCTTGGACTGCGTTATTTTAGGGAGGAGTTGCAGGGGTGGTTTCAGTACACCATCTGGGGAGGAGGTTTTCTAGTGAAGGCATCAACCTTTCATCTAGAGATTCTATTGGAGGAGGCTATATTCTTTGCCATATCAGATCAGCCACATATTTCCAGCTGTATTGTTGCAGTGAATCTTCAACCCTAGGGCTTTGGTTAATTTCTTTTATATTGGTGTATTTATGAAAACCCTCTTGGGTTTCTTGTTGGAGGTTGTATAGAGCCTAGATCCTCATTTTCCATATCTTCTGAGGCATATATCAACCATTCATATTTTATATGTTCATTTACTGTAGCAGTGCACCTATGATTGCGCTGGAGTAGTCTTCCGACATTTTTTGTAGTAGCAACACCTCATTATTGAGGGGATTTATCTATTGGAGGCTTATTAGTTCATGTTGTATGGTTTGTGCCCCATCATTTTTTAAATATTTTTTGTTGTTACGATTAATGGAAAGGATCCATATTGGTCTCATATTTTGATGCGATGTTTACACTGCTATTTATAGAATTTTGTTCCATATTCCTACTTTTCCCATTTGGGAATATTACAGTGGTATCAGAGCATAATATTGGCTCAGCTCGTGCATCTTAAGCCAATATTTCATCAGAAGAAGGAGATCCTCTCACAGATAGGGAGAAGAGGTATCTCAGAAGAAACCAAAAGTATGATTATATAGATGATAAAGAAGACAAGGGTAAAACTTCTTTATTAGGAGGAGATGAGGAGAAGGAGTTTCCTAAGATTCTTCTTCGAACTATGCAAGACATTGCAAGAGAAATAAAGGAGATGAGGATGGATAGACACAAAGAATCCCCTAAAGGGTTTCTAAATGGTGAAGGCTCGAACATTTCTCATCACTCGAGTGATCAACCAGTGAAGTGACATGTTTCCCAATGCTCTACAATACCTACATTCTTAGCAATGGGAAATGGAGGGTTTCAAGAACAAGAAAACCTTGAAGACTATTTCATGGAGTATGAGTCTCAATCTCAGAGATTCAAGGATCATTTGAGTTTTCAAGAATTTTTTCAGATCAAGGACAATAGGAGACCCTGACATCACAATAAAGGTGGAGGATTCATACAGAATCACGATCTACACCAGACTACGGGCTGATTTTTCTTGCCCAACTTTTGTGGGTGATCTAAATTCACTGCCAAGTCATGGGTAGAGAAGCTAGCATCTACTTCCATCTGAACCAAGTACCAGAGATGGAGGCCATCAAGATAGCAGCACTGCACCTGTAGGGTGAGGCACATGATTGGTGGTTTCATGGTTTGTCTACATTGGGTCATGCCAATGTGAATGAATATTCAGAGTTCAGAAGGAGGTTGGTGGAGAGGTTTGGTCAAAGACATCTAGAGGCACCTTTCATGGGGCTAGAAAACCTCAAACAATCAGGTAATCCAGAAACTTATATTTCTAAATTTCTAAAAATTTCTGTTATGGTCCTAATTTATCTGCAACAAGAAGGTTCTATAGGTTTATTGATGGGTTAGAATAACCTCTTCATGGTGTGGTTAAGTCTACCAAACCCACTACCCTATGAGATGCCATTGAAAGGGCTAGAGATCTACAAGATGCCTTGCCAAAAGAAAAGGCAAGATTTAAGAAAAAGCCCACTTTTCCATCAAAGGGAAAAGATGAGAAGGTTCCTTTTTCAAAAGAGAGCCAAAACAAAGTAACTCTTAGTGATGATGTCTGAAGAGACTTAAGGATAAGGAAGCTTTGCCTTCACATGCCAAGAATCATGGGCACTCAGACATAGATGTCAGTAGGGAAGGCACACTATATAAAGGTATTTTCAGATGATGATGAGGAAGAAGAAGAGGAACCATAAGGAGGTCACAGTGCTGGGATAGTAGGAGAGGATCCACCACCACCAGGAGGTGGGAATGGAGAAATTTCTCCAATTGGAGAGGCCCTTGCATCATTGAGAGGAGTGCCCAATTACTTGACCTTGAGGGTTCAAGGTTCCATCTTAGATAAGAGGGTTTCATTTTTTATTGACAATGGGGCTACCCACAACTTTATTGATGCCCAACTAGTGTACAGGAGGGCAATACCCACTGATGTTTTTGAGGGATTTTCTGGTTTGGTCCCAGGAGCTAGAAATATGTAGTGCATGCATTATGTTCCATCTTTATCTGCCACCATGGGGGCATATACATTGACTGATCACTTCTTTGTGGTTGACATACCTGAAACCAATTTGATATTGGGTGTGTAATGGTTGATTACTTTAGGGAAGGTCACCACATATTAGGAGACTTTGCAGATGGAATGGGTGGATACAAAAAGTGGAAAAAATCAGATGATTAGGGGCATGCACACATATCCTTCACGAACTACTTCCACAGAGAAAATAGAGATGGATTTGCGCAGTGGAAGCAAGGACCTAACAATCCCATATATTATGCACATGACTTTGTTCCATGAGACATTATTGTTTTGTGGAAAACCACCTAGGAGGCCACTTGATCAGGAGTTGGTGAGAAATGTCTCTCATCATGTTGCACCACTCATGGATCCAGGAAGAGTGGGAGCATTGGGAGGTCCTGGTACAGTGTTGAGAGTGTTTGTTAGACTCAAGGAGGAGGGAGACGTTCTCCCAACATCATCATTACCCACTCTCACCTCAGATCTTGCGCTGAGAAAGGAGCAACAAAGGGAGGATAGTAGTCTTCTAGTGTGTGACTTTGCAATAGGGTATGTCAAAGGAGGGAGCAACCACATGACAGATGCTTTATATGATAGATCATCAGCGCTGTCACTATGGAGGATAGATCCATATTGGAAATCCCAACTATTGGTGGATTATTCCAAGGATATTTTTACTTCTATGATACTCGATGACCAGCTACAAGAGGAGGGATATTCATTCAAAGATGAGGTCATCTACTATCATGGTAGGATATTATTATCTAGAGCTTCCAAGCTGAAGGAGAAGTTACTACAAGCAGCACATGAAGATTTTCTCTTCAGCCACACTTATTCCATGAGACCATACCATATCATCATGGAGGGATATACTTGGGAAGGATTTGAAGAGGAGATATATCAACATTTGAGGAGATGCATGGACCATGTGGAGATGGAGGAGATACATAACTCTTTGATGGATTTATAACAACCACCTCTTTCCTCTTTGGGAATGAGAGGGGATCTATCTATAGACCACTCCATTTGTGTGAACAAGGCATATGGTAAGGATCACGTTTTTATGATTAATGATTTACTCAATGAGTATTTGCATTCCTTTACCATACATGTGCAGGCCATTGTTCCAAGGGGGAGCATTCTTCCTTATAAAATTCATGGCCAAATTGGGGCCATGAACTATGTTGATCATGACCACTCCCTAGGAGGATATAGGGAGATGATATATCATTCAGGGTGCACTCCAAATGCACCAAACATCACTCACATTCCCATAACATGTGAGAATACCGTTAGGTCCCTGTAATTTTTCAGATTGGCAAGACCAAATTGAACAAAGGTAACATCAAACCAAATTTGGACCCCTGGGACCTAGCCTTCCTGGACTCAGAGAGGGCTATCTCTATATTTGTATAAAAGATGTAAACTTGATTGATTTTAGGGTTTTGATTTTAGGCTAGTTATAAGGATAGGGTTTGTTTGTTTTGTTTTGTTTGGTTTCGTAGGTTGTCAAGAAGAACAGATAGAGTGAGAGAGGTTCAAACCATTGGGATATGGTGTCTGCAAAAGGTCTTGAAAAGTACAACAATAGGTCAAGGGTGTTTCAGAGGGCAAGTTAACAAGGCCAAATGGATCTAAGCAACTTATTTGGGTGAAATGAAAATTAAGTTATAAACATAGCAGGTTTAAAGGGAAATTAAGAATCCTTTAACAAATACTTTAAACAAGAAGGGCCTTTAAGATCACTATGCATAAAGAAATAACCAAATACAGGGCATACCATAAACTTCTTTGATCATATTTCACCAAGTAAACCCTAAGAAAACAATCCAGAAAACCCTAGAGAGAAAGGAACTCCTAATTCTCTAGTGATTTCACCTTTAGGCAAGTAAAACATTTAAGATAACATATAGTAATGATCAAAGAGAAAGGAACTCCTAAAATCCTCAATCAAACAAAAAAGACATTCAAAGAAACTATATTAAGGTGGACTAAAGGACAGGGCAAACCATAAAATTCCTCATCCAAACCCTAATTAGCAATACTTCAAAGAAAATACCTCAAAAACAATGTTTTTAAGTTATACCAAGGATAGGGCTAACCATAAACTTCTTTGGAATTGGCTCCATTAAATCATTCTTAAGACAAACAAGCTGAGTGGAAATAGAGAGAAATTAAGAATTATCTAATCTAACCTAGCAGAGGAAAACATTAGAGCAATAGAAGCAGACATCATTAAGGTGCCTCTAAAAACATATCTTAAGCTAAATTTTATATTCTATTGCAAGAGAAATATGCACAATATGGAAACATAAGAAGACAAGTGTAAAATCAGAAAAAAATCACCATTAACCATGTTCATGAATCTTGCAAATTTTCTTGTCTCACTGATATTCAATCCAAAACCTTCACAATGCTCTAAAGCCAAAATGTCCTTACAACTCAAAGTCTATGGAGTTTATCTCAACAATAAACCAACAATAACAATGAGGCCTCCATGTCATATTTAACTTTAAAAGGAGGATCAAAACCATATCTAGGGTTTCAAATTGTCATTAATTACCCATAAATGTCATTTTTGCCTATGAGACCATGCAAGGCCCAAGGCACAAATATCCTAACTTAATAAATGCAAAAATAACTCCTAACAATAACTCAACTAATTTTGGAAAAATATTGACTTTTAGGCCTCTTAATAACTTTAAAAATATCTCCAGGTGTCTTTTTTTGACTTTCTGGCAAGGGCACAGTGCCAAGGTTCAAGGGCACAGTACCAAGCCAAGGGCGCAGTGCCAAAACTGGGAAAATTTCTCTTTTTGCAGCTGAGATTTGGAGGCATTCCTGGTGTCCAAATGAGCTCCATGATATCTCATTGGAAAGCCTGTCCTGTATAGTTTCCAAATATGCCTTTAGTTTCCAATTTTGTGTCCATTTTCCTTCTAAAAATTCCATTCTCCGAAGAATACTCAGGGCGCAATGCCAGTGCTGAAAATAGGGCAAAAAGGTGATTGTTTGCTATTTTTTGGCACTTTTGGTGTACTAGTTTTTCTCCAAATGACTTGAAACTTTCTGAAAGTGATGTCCTTGGACTAAGGATCATGAAAATTTAAAGTTTTCCTCCATTGGGTGCCCCAAAAAATAGCGCAGCACTAGTGGCGCTGCGCGCTTGGCCTTTTTTCTGCAAGCAAAAACAGTCAAAACTCGAAAAGTACAAAAATGTGTCAAAATTTGGATTTGTCTTGCTGATCATGTTTGGGATGCTTGTAGGGATGCATCAGCAAGAATTTAAAGTTTTTATTTATCCTTTTCCTCCTTTAGGGCTTGAATATTTGCAAGGGCTCTTTTGAGCTTGGCCTTTGCAATCTTGTTTCTTAAGGCATAATGCCTTGCCATCTATTTCTGAAGGTCAATGTCTCTCTTGCCCTTCTCCAAATGACCCTGTAAGTGCACATTTGCTTCAATTATCTCTGCCTCACTGAAATATTCCTCACTTCCATCTTCCTCACTGCCATCTGCTTCATTACTCTCTTCACTGTTTAATGCACTAGTACCATGAGATGATGGTGAGGGATTGTGAAAAGGTGATGAAGGAGGATCATCATGATGTGAAGGAATGTGAGTGGATGGTGAGGTGTAAGGGTCATCATGAGGTGATGGAGGAGTAGGAATGGGAGGATGAGAGGATGAAGGTGTATTTTTCTGATGATGGGTTTGTGGAGAAGTAAACACCTCATTGGAAATGAAGGTCTCCCATGGAATGCCTTTATGTTGTAGTTGGTGCATAACAACCATTTTGATAAGTGAATGATGGAAGAGGCTTTGCATCTACTGAGGATAGTCTCTCTTTTGTACAATATAGGACATTTTATCAATGCTTCTGTAGAGGTAATAGGGTATGCGCAACATCCTCACTGTAGTAAAGTGCATAAGCAGCCGGATGTGGTAGGAGTAAAAACAGGAGGACATTCCCTCACATGTAAAATAATTCATGATAATTCTCATCATAGGTGCATATCTATCAAGCAGGTGAGAGAAAGGAAAGATGGATTTGTTGTGGTCTTTATACCTAGGCTTTAGGTAGGCTTCAAAGTAGCTCATGTCTAGGTTTGCTTGCTTGAACCATTTCTCACCCACACTTGGTATCCCAGTGGCATTGGAAATAACATTTGTAGACAGCTCAAAGGTGACCCCTGCAAGGTTAACTTGTTTTCATGTAAGTTAAGTATAAAGAGTCTAGTTAGCTCAGGGTGGTTTTGCACCTGTTGCACCTTTTCAAAAAAATCAAAGCATTCTACATGCTTGAAACATGAAACAATAAGGGGAGATGCCATTAGCTCCCTTGTGTTGAGGTGTTCAAATATATTGATATTTCCACCTTTATGTTCATGCCTCCTTGGCATTTGAGCCTCTCCATGACTGCCACTGTCTCCCTCATCTGACATGCTGAAAACTATGTTTTGAAACCCTGGAATTTGATGTGAAATTTGAGATGAAAAGAAGGAAATGGAATGGTATTTTTTTGCAATTGAAGGGACAAAATGTTATGAAGGAAATGGATTTAGGGGGAAACTTAGATGAATGAAAACCTTCAAAACACCCTAATTCACCCTTGTCTTGACTGATACTCTTTATAGGAATATGAAGCAAGCATATAGACATTGATTTCAAGCTTCGTAGCCTAGGGTTTCTTCTTAGGGTTTCATCACCATTAATTAAGAATCATCAAATAGCTTGAAAATGTGTTTAGGGTATCCACTTACCATTCATCAGTGCCTTGGAGGACCTTGGATGAAACTTAGAAGCAGTTTGAGGTGAATTGAGTGGTTAAATTGCTTATAAAGCCCTCCTGGCCAAACGCGCAGTTCCAAGGCCAAGGGCACAACACCGAGGCTGAGCGCACAACATTGGTGCTGAGGGCGCAGTGCCAAGGCCAAGGGCACAACGTTGAGGTTGAGCGCACAACCCCGGTGATGAGGGCACATTTCCTGTGGTTTTCTTCACTGGGCATGTCGAGTAAAGGTGCAACGCTTTCCATAGCATGTAGCGCTCACTTCCAGGTGCGCAGCGCCAGTGTAATTTGTATGGAGGATTTTTTCCAAGGGCGCAACACCCGATTCTAGGTGCGCAGCGCCAGTCTGAGCGCGCAACGCCAAGACACTTAGCCAAATTTCGACTTGAAAACTCCCAAATTCTTCACTCCTGAGCGCTCTTGATCACTTGAAATGAAACAATGAGGCTTTTGAAAGACAAGATGAGCTTTTATAGGCTTATGATTTGATCTTATTCTTGACAAACCCATTTTCTAAGGTTTTAAAGTGCTTTACCTTTTCTCACTAACAATTTTTACACTTTTGCTCTGCAAGTGGCTGTAGTGATGAATTAGACTCTCTTTTTGCTCCTTGAGGCATAAAAAGTTCAATTTGATACCTTTGTGATTTAGCCACATAGCAACTTCTTCAAATTCTTGTGTAATTTCCACCATGAAACTCAACTTAACCTTTTCACATTTTTTCAATAACTTTTTTACACTGTTTGCATGTAAGTGACTACAAACATTAATTGGGCTTTGCTTTTACTCCTTGAGGCATGAAAATTTCAGTTTAGCAACTTCAGGATTTGGTCATATAGTAGCATCTTCAAAAACCTCTTTTGTTCCCACCTTGGAGTTCAACTCATCATTTCACCTTCTCTGATCATTTTCATCAAAATCCCAGGTGTCTGGACTACTTTACAACAATCATCAGTGTTGTCTTCTAAGTTTTCTATAGCCCTTTCAAGTTCATTCATTTCTGTCCAGTTTACCTCACCTCTTTCCCTATATCATCAATAGTCTCTGATAGACTTTCTTCATGTTTGGTTTTGTGTGCCTCCTCTAGGTCATTTCTATAATTGATCACTATTTGGCACTCTACTGGACCATTAAGCTCAAAAACCCTAATCATCTATAAGAACAAGTGTTTCCTCTTCTCCTTGCTGCAAGTTGTATTCATTCGGGAGCAGACCACCTACCTATTTAGTACTTTCTACTGATAGAACTTTCAACACTCCTGTAGAAGTGTCAAAGTTTTTCCATTTTTCTCATGTGCAGACTCTGAACTGAAGGGATAGTCCTCTTTGGAAATATTTTAGGTCCTTTTTGAATAACCATGTCTCAAAATTCTATTACTTCTGAACCAGATTATAACAAAGGAAAAATAGTGCTTGAAACACCAGTGATGATCTTAAAACATGTGAAACCATAATTGACCTAGTTGGAGGATTATTTGACCTGATCTTAAATAAAAATTGGCTTGGAGGCTTCAAGTGAAAAACAAAGTATTGTCAAAAGTGTTGTATTGAAGATGCAAAATCCAATGTACTTGATTTATCTAAAGAACCTACAGAGATGGTTTTGAGGCCATAAATGCTTGAGGGACCTGGGGAACATGAGAAATTTTTTTTATGAAGGCAAGAAGTATGAGAATGAGAGGTGTAAGCCTGTAATGAGTTTGTAAGAGTGACAAGGTGATCATGAAATGGAAAGACTGATAGAATAGTGAAAAAGTTTCCATAAGGATAATGAAGGTAGTGAGATTTTTGAAACTCACAATATTCAAGGAATGTTGTTTTCAGAAATCAAGAACCATCCTATAGTCATCTAAAAATAGTGAAAAATACTAATGACTAATAGTGGCTCCACTTGCAGAGGGTAGCTCCTTTTCAGGAGGTGTCCAGAACCTCAGAGTTCATATCTCTAAGTTTTGAAGATCAATACCTTACTTGTACTTGGCATATCCCTCTTTCTTCACTTGCTGATGTTCTTTTTAAGCTTGATATCAAATCTAAAAAAAAATGATTTCTTCAATATCACTTCTACCTACCCATCATACTTTGCCTAATTTTTTTTTTTTTCACTTGGGTGCATTTGGATTGGCAAACCCTTGACATTTTTTTTTCTTTTGAAAGCATAAAAACTATCTATGTTTACCCTTATAACCTCCAAGAGCTCATACTAGGCTGATGAACTCTTTTATTATCTACCTAGTCTACTTATCTGTCAAGGTTAAGCAGTTTGACAGATCTTCATTCTCTAATCTACCAACATGAAATTTAAAACATGATCAAACCAAGGTTAAGAAATCTGATTTGTCATGGGCTGTGGCATTTTGGACAAGCTACACACAGAGTTTATTTTTCCACAAGTAAAACAAGAAATTTGAGGGCTAATAATTTGGAATTTGTTATTGATCCCTCTCTTTCTATTTTGGTTCAGATTTGAGCATTGAAACCAAATATCTTTTCCTAATCTAATCTATTGATAAGCCAAGTTTACATGGTTTGGCCAATCTTCTTTCATTAACCTATCAACATAAATTTAAAACATGTTCAATCATGATTAGGCTAAATGACTGAACAAGACTTTCTTTTATTTAAAGTAGTGGCATTTAGACTTGCACACTTTCATACATATTCTTTTTTGGTATGGGGTTGTACCTTTTCTTTAAACCTGCCCTCTTTTTCTTCTTTTCTTTGTTTTTGTATTTCATTTTTCTGATCTCTTACTCAAAAAATGTTATGTACAATGAATGAGGCTTAAAATTAAGGAATTTCAACAAAAGTAATGCTTGAGCATCCTGCCATTGACATGACCTCCAAATAACTCTGTTCCATCCAGCTCTTGTAGAAAGAATACATTGTTACCTCTTACTAAATGGATGATGCATGGACCCTTCCATATATTTTCAAATTTTCCATGCTTGCCTTTGTCCTCTCTTCTTGAATCCTACTTCAGCTCTTTGTATTCAATCTGGAAATCATTTTACTTCGTCCTTATGTCAAAGATCTTCTTGATGTTCTCTTGCAATGCTTGTGTTTTGTTGTCAAATTCTTCCCTTGATTGTTGCAGATGAATGGTTTGGTTCAGCCTCCTTTGCATATCATTCTCTTCTGATTGTACTTCTTGGAGGAGCTTCATCATTGGAACTCCCAGGTATGTTGGAAAAAATGCATCCATGCCATACACTAGTTGATAGGGAGACATGTTAATTGATTTTTTTCTTGTTAATTTGTCAGCCCATAGTGCATGCACTAATTTTCTATGCCATGAATTTTTGTTCTCTTCCAACAACTTCTTGATGATGTTCACCAAAATTTTGTTAGGGGACTCAGCCAAACCATTAACTTGAGGGTAATAAGATGTAGAATGCCCTAGTGTGATGTGATACTTGTAGCAAAAGTCCACCACTCTTTTGGAATTCAATGCAACAACATTACCGTTGATGATTTTTCTTTGTAATATCCCCAAATGGGAAAACTCAACAATACATACTTGAAAAATGCATTTTTCAGAAATATGATTTTAAACAGAAAAATGCAGTCCATGAATCCATTAGATCTGACATTATTGAACTTATATCTAAGATGATATCAGAAAAAAATGACTTTTTCCTAGTTAGACATGCCTCCCATGCTCAAAACAACCCAAAAACACTGAAACCCCAAGATTGCAACACACAGGAATTACTGCATAAAGAGACAACACAATTATTTGAGGGTTATACTCAGAAAATGGAGATAAAATCAGGTCTTCTATTATATTAATCAATGAGGCATAAAAATAGAGATCTAGTCTCTTTTACATAGATCCAAGATGACCCGGCAAGGGTTTCTTGACATAAATGATATACATAAAAATATCTGTTGCAGATCTATGGCTGAATCATGATGTATGGATAAATAACTGCATAAGTATGGCTGATCATGCAAATAAATGGCCGTAGCTCCTTTTCTAGCTTTTCTAGAAGAAGGCTGATCCTCCTCATGGGAAACTAGCTCTCAAAACAAGGGATTAAACCCCTCCACTGAAACACCTTAAGAAATAACGTAGTTTCTAGAAGGGAATGCATTTTTTATAAATGTAACTGCTTGGCCTAAAATAAAATAGTGGAAAATGCAGCACAAAATTCTCTCCTCAGATTTCTTAAACAATATCTCCAAGCAAGACTGGGGAATTCCCGCATGAGAAAACCCTTGCACTAAAAAGTGCAGCAAACTTAGCTATACAACCAAAGTATGAAATAAGTCTAAAAATACCACATACAAAATATAATATCAATCATGTCGCATATGGTTTCCATCCCCTCCATTATATAGTTGATGAGCTTCCTCACCAAGGGTCCCACCCCATTATGAGGTTGCTTCCATGCAAAGGCTTCTCCACCAAAATTACATTGTCTCCATTAGTCTTGCTCATATATTTACAGTGCTATTTGATTTATTCAATCTTGAATGGATCAAATTTGACTAGATCTTCATGCCTTGTCTCCTTTCACACTCAAGGTGTCTTCATTTTGACTAGCTAGATTGATATTCATTCACATTGAGCTGTCTTTATTTAGGATCCACTCCTCATATAAAAATGTTGTTGAATTGGTCAAACTTGAATTTTTCCACACACTTTAGACCCTGTTCACACATGTGGATGCTTGATTTGGTTATTACATGATCCTTTTTCATATTATGAGGGATTTTATTCCTACTTAAGAAACTTATGAGCCTCCTTGCCCATTTATTCATCTAACTAGATTTTAAAAGAAAATTTAATATTCCTATTAGCTGCATGCTAATTTAGGAATATTATAGTCTTCCCCTCCCAAATTTTTCTTGTCCTCAAGCAACTGCAAGGGTGCTACAAAATATCCCCTCCTCTTGTGGCCTCCTTATCCAACAATCTCCACAATTGCTTCAGGTTTTCTGCAATAATTCTTTCTCCCAATGGTTCCTCCCAAGTGTGCAAGTTGGCATTTGGTGGATAAACCAAATGGCTCTCATCATGAAACAAAGGAAGGTCTATATGGAAACCTTCTTGTTGGTCAATGGCCTCCTCAATATAGAAGTGATGACAATCATGGGGAATTTCATCATCAATGAAGGACTCCCACCTCCATGCTATCATCCAAATGAAATGAATCACCTCCCAGCTTGGTAATTCATAGTAAATATTCTCCCAATTTCTCATGAGAGGAATTTCCCAAGTGCTCCAATCAATCATATGGTCCACCTCATAAATAAACAAGTGATCTACTATAGTGGCCATAAAGTTTCCCATGCTCCCCTTGGAACATGTAGTGCAAAAAATGTAGGAAATTTCTTTCCCCAAGGACACATCTCACCAATGTATCTCTCCTCCAACCATGTCCTCAACAAATATAAGAACATTTTCAGCATATGGAATCATAATTAGAGTCATGCTAGCTTCCATATGTAGTAAAGGAGAAGGACAATGGTCCCTCATATGCAACCAGTGCAGTTTTACTCCTAACTGCCATAGAATATGATATAACAAGTGTTCTTCCCCACACTTGTTTGATGTCCCATCCTTCTTATATGCTTGGATAAGGTGTATGATAGTTGGTGTTAATGAAGCACACCATGAAGAATACAACATCTCCCCAAAATCTCTTAGGGTATGGTCAACATCTCCATTGCTCATGGCTCCAAGTAGCCCATGAAGCCCATAATAAAAGGTGCCCCCTCTGGAGAAAAGCCCTACAAATGAGTGTTAATAAAATACAAGCATATAGTAGATACATCATGATGTTTAAAAATACAGGTCTCACTATACCCTTGATTCAAATTAGTGAGGTAACTCATGGATGAGCTCCCTCTCACACCTAATGAATAAGGAGGTGGTGATGATAACTCTTCTCAAGAGCTATGTTCCTCCTCAACCAAAAAATGATCTATGCACTTATTTATATGAGAGTGCATCTCCTCTTTGAAGTTCTCCCACATGAATCCATCTAAGATAGTACGGTATGCTCTAATGAAACCAGTGGGTTTGGAGAGAAAGATCTCATAGGCTTCATTAAGTAGTTTATGCTTAAGCTTGGAGTCTCTAGCCAAATAGATCTAATCATGAGAATAAATGACTCCATTAAATACTTTATACCTCCCATCCATCATTTTCCCATCAAGAACCTTACATGTGAATAGGTCCTTGGAATATTCCATCAAGAGTTGGGACTCCCAATAAATATCTAGGCTCCCCAACAATGACAGCGTTGTAGAGATCTGAAATGCAGCCCCTGTCATAACATGGCTCTCCTCTTTGTCATACTTGATGCCAAAGTCACATGTTGGAGTTATATCAAATTTCTTTTGCTGCCTCTCTTGTAGCTGATCTTTCTCAAGACAATATTGAAGTAGATGGAAGTCAACCTCTCCTTGAAAATTTTTTGCCTTCCAAAACTTTCTTAATTTGGCCCATGCATGCAAGAGTGTTGATATCCTCTTGTCATGTTCAAAAATCTCTTTTGTGAGTGAGAATATCATTGGCTGCCCCAAAGATATGGAGTGGCCATGTGACATCATGTCCATGCCATCATAAATTTCTATATCCTCCTTTTTCAGCGCAAATAGCTGAATGGGAGACAACAATGTCCATTTCAAAAAATTGCTTATCTCTCCTTTGAATCTATGAAAGACTCTCTATGCTGTGTTAGCTTCTCCCAAGGCTCCTTCCTTAGCCAAGTATGTAAATTCTGCCCATAGTTGAGAGAGCACTTTAGTTTTCCTCTAATCAGGAGGTCTCCCTGGTGGAATGCCTCCATGTAAAGAGACATCAAGGCATAGAGCGGGATGCATATGTGTGTGGACAGATTTGTCCTTTCCTTCATTAAATAAATCCTCTTGCCTCCTTTGTATATCAAAATTTTGAAATAGAGAGGGGTATATGCTCCTCATCATGTGATTCTTGCCCTTCTCTTTTCCTTCTTCCATCTTCAAGATCTCACCATTTGACAATGATGGAACATGCTGCACATGGATTGTGCCACAATCTCCATATGTGAGATTCTTTGGAACTCCTTGCAAGAGTGCAAGAGTTTCTCTCCTTGGAGCAAGTGGTCCATCTTCCTCTTTATGAGGTACTGGATGTGCTCTTGTCATGATTGCATTAGCCTTCTCTTCCTTCTCTTCAATAGTTGAAAATGCCTCATCATCCATAAGAGACCTTAGATCTTGGTCTTCTTTTGAAGGAGGAATCTCCATGTCTTCCTCTTGAGAAGAAAGCTCTGCATGCAATGGGTACTTTGCCTTTGGAAAGATATCATGCAAGTTTTCATCCCCTTCAATGGTTTTCTGAAATGGATCTGAGTTTATGGACCCTTCCAACCCATGCAAAAGTTTTGTTTGATAGGTTCCATACAAGATGTTTCGTAGGATTTTTCATCAAACCTTTCCACTATCCTTCTAATGAAATTTGCATAAGTAGATGTATTTTCATTATTTAAGGAAAAGGATTCAAACAACCACCAAGCATAAGCCTTACCCTCAATATGAAATGCTGCTACTTTGATGGCTTCCTTTTCTGAAACTTGATGTTGTTGCACATAGGTGTCTAGCTCCTTCACCCAAGCCATAGCTGGACATTTAGGTGATCCATCAAAAGTAGATAGAAAGAATCTACCCACATCATGTTGCTTGTTCCTTGTGCTTCTTTCCTCCTTGATCTTGCAAAACCCTTGGAAGTTCAAGTGAGCTTTGAACCCTTAGATTGAGCTTCATACTCTTGCAAATAATTACCAAGAGTCTTCTCGTTTGGCACATCTCCTTTCTTCTTCTTCTTTGTCATGAAAAAGTGGCTAATAGAGCGTTGTAAATCTGATGATGTGGATGAATTATCACACCCATAATATGAGGAATTAGAGCTTTCATAATGTATAGATCTTGCAGATCTTTTTGAGGGACTTCTATGTCTTTCCCTCCTCATTTCTTTGATGTCTTTGCTTCTACACTGCAGAGTTTGAAAGAGAAGTTTTGATAACCTCTTTTCTCTAGAAAATAGGGGTTTGATTTGAAATATCTTGCATATATTATCCTCCCCATGAGAAGACTCCATAATGGTTGAAGAACATAGGCTGAGCCAAGATTAGGGCTCTGATACCACTGTAATATCCCAAAATGTGAAAACTCAGTAATACATGCTTGAAAAACGCATTTTTCAGAAATATGAGTTTAAAAATAAAAATGAAGCCCATAAATCCATTATATATGACATTATTGAACTTATATCTAAGAGGATATCAGAAACAAATGACTTTTGCCTAGTTAAACAGGCCTCCCATGCTCAAAATAGCCCAAAAACACTGAAACCCCAAGACTGCAACACACAGAAATTATTGCATAAAGAGACAACACAGTTATTTGAGGGTTATACTTAGAAAATGGAGAGAAAAATCAGGTCTTCTATTATATTAATCAACGAGGCATAAAAACAGAGATCTAGTCTCTTTTACATAGATCCAAGATGACCCGGCAAGGGTTTCTTGACTGAAATGATATACATAAAAATATCTGCTGCAGATCTATGGCTGAATAATTCTGTATGGCTGCAGAAATGCATAAGTATGGCTAATCATGCAAAGAAATGGCTGTAACTTCTTTTTATAGCTTTTCTGGAAGAAGGTTGATCCTCCTCTTGGGAAACTAACTCTCAAAACAAGGGATTAAACCCCTCCAATGCAACACCTTAAGAAATAATGCAGTTCCTAGAAGGGACTGCATTTTTTTTGAAGGTAAATTCTTGGCCTAACACCATATAGTGGAAAATGCAACACAAAATTCTCTCCCCATATTTCTTAAACAAGATCTCCAAGCAAGAGTGGGGAATTCCCGCATGAGAAAACCCTTGCACTAAATAGTGCAACAAACTTAGCTAAACAGCCAAAGTATGCAAGAAGTCTAAACAGACCACATACAAAATACAATCTCAATCATGCCCCATATGGTTTCCATCCCCTCCATTATATAGTTGGTGAGCTTCCTCACCAAGGGTCCCACCCCATTATGAGGTTGCTTCCATGCAAAGGCTCCTCCACCAAAATTACGTTGTATCCATTAGTCTTGCTCATCTATTTACAACGCTATTTGATTTATTCAATCTTGACTAGATCAAATTTTACTGGATCTTCATGCCTTGTCTCCTTTCACACTCAAGGTGTCTTCATTTTGAGTAGCTAGACTGATCTTCATTCACATTGCGCTGTCTTTATTTAGGATCCACTCGTCATATAAAAATGTTGTTGACTTGGTCAAACTTGACTTTTTCCACACACTTTAGACCCTGTTCACACATGTGGATGCTTGATCTAGTTATTACATGATCCCTTTTCACATTATGAGCGATTTTATTCCCACTTAAGCAACTTATGAGCCTCCTTGCCCATTTATTCATCTAACTAGATTTTAAAAGAAAAATTAATATTCCTATTAGCTCCATGCTAATTTAGGAATATTACATTCTTGGACAACCAAATCTGGACAAGATGTTGGGTTCAAGGAATTTGATGATGGCTGAGTCAGTGGCATTCCTGGAAGGGATGGCTTCTATCCATTTGGTAAAATAGTCAGTTGCAGTGAGGATCCATTTGTGTTGGGTAGATGAGGCAGGGTGGATTTATCCAATGAAATCCAAACCCCATTGTTGAAAAGGAGCTTGAACAATGATAGGGTGCAAAGGAAAAGGCAGTAGTTTTCTCTTTCCATTAAAGATTTGGAATTTATGGCAAGTCATTACTAGCTTGTGGATATCAGGGAAAAGAGTGGGCCAATAGAAAACAGCTCTAAGGATTTTGTTGGAAGTGGTTTTCCAATAGATATGACCTCCACATTCTCCTTCATGAAACTCATGCATGATTTTATCTGCATCATCTTCAAGCAAACATTTAAGAAAGATACCAACAGAATTTTTCCAATACAAAGATCTGTCTAGAATGCATAAATTTACAACCCTTAGTTTCAAGAATCTAGCTTTGGTTTTGAACAAATTAGGAGGATCATTTAGATTAAAAAGCACATATAATACATCAACATACTAGAGTGAGTTCAAAAATTATTCTTCAATGGGTGGAGTCGCCAGTTCCTCTTGTTCATCCAAGGAATGTATCATGTTTATGTCTAGTGCTTTAAATTTTGCTTCAGCCATGAGTTTGGCAAGTCCTTGTCCTTTGATCAGTTTAGTGGGCCTCATTTCTAGATCATATTCTAAGGTGAAAGCAATCCACTTACCCATTTTACCATCAGGATCTTGATTTAGTATGTCCTTGACAACTGTATGTGGAACAAAAGAAATGACATGTGAATGCAAGATGTAAACTCTGAAATATTTTAAGGCTTTGATTAAGGCAAAGGCTTGTTTCTCCATAATGTTATATTTTAGAGGGGCATCTCTTAGTGCCTTGCTGAAGAAAGCTATGGGATGTTCTTGTCCCATCATGTTCTTTTGTAGCAATACTGCAGCAATAGTGTGTTCCGATGCAAATGAGAAGATGAAGAATTCCTTGGTAAAGTCAGGGCTGATTAGAATTGGTGTTTGGGTAAGTGCTTGTTTTACCAGTTCAAAGGATTGTTTGGCTTCTGTGGTCCACTTGACTCCTATTTCTCTTTTCAGCATGTTTGTAATGTTTATTAGGGGTTCTGCAAGGTTTGGTATGAAACTTCTTAGGAAGTTGATATTTCCAATGAAATATTGCAGCTCTTTAATGTTTCTAGGGTGGCTGATCTACAATATACCCTCAATCCTTTTGGGTCTATCTTAATCCCTTCTTCGGATATGATGTGGCCTAAGAGTTTTCCTTCTTGAGGACCAAACATAGTTTTCTTAGGATTTAAAGATAGACCATACTTCCTACACTTTTCAAAGACCTTTCTTAGGTGAACTGTGTGTTGTTCATCAGTTTTAGAATAGACAGTGATGTCATCCAGGTATATCACAATGAAGTAACCTATGTTTTTGGAAAAATAAATGTCCACGGCTCTTTGAAAAGTATCCCCCACATTCAATAACCCAAAAGGTATTTTGACATACATGAAGGTGCCCCAAGGTGTAGTGAAAGCAACATTTTTCTGATCATCTGTGTGTACTAGCACTTGGTTATACCTTGAAAAGCCATCAAGCAATGATATTCTTTTAGAGCCTACCACCCTTTGCAGTTTATGATCCATCTTAGGTATGTTAGTGTCCCGTGATTTAGCAGAGTGGTAGACCAAATGCATAGGGTAACAACAGACCACTCTTTGGAGTCCTAGGACCTAGCCTTCCTGGACTCAGAGAGGGCTCTCTATATTATGTGCGAAGGATGTGAACTTGTTCGCTTTAGATGGTTGATTTTAGCCTAGTTGTTAAGTGTAGGGTTTGTTTGTTTGTTTGGTTGGGTAAGATGATTAAGTAGGATAGGTGGAGCGAGAGGTTATCAAACATTGGGCTATGGAGTCTATGAAGTCATTGATATCTCAATAGTGAACCAGGGTACATCACAGGGAAAATCTAGTGTAGTCAATGGAAGTTTAAAGTTTATGTGTGAGGTGAGATGGACATTAAGTTTGGGGAAACAAGGTAGGGCAAAGGGCAGTCAAGAATCCTTTTTCAAAAACCTATGAACAAGAAGGTCTTAAACATTGATAAGAAAAAGATACTAATCATGAGATAGGGCACACCATTTAATCAATGAAAATTATTTTAAACAAATAAACATTCAAGATAAACAATCGAGTGGAACAAAGGAAGCAAGAAAACTTATCTAACTCCAATAATCCTAATTTCAAGATTTTAAAACATATAAGAGACAAATAGCATCAATAAATGAAGAGGGAACTCCTAAACATCATTCATTAAACTATAAAGAACTTTGAGGCAAACTGATAAGCATATAGAAAGGGCAAGATCGAAGCAAGACCTCTTTGGATTAACCTAACAATCAATACGTCAAAGAGAGATTTTAGGACAGAGTTAGATAGCATCAAACAAGTAGGGCATACCATGAATCATATTTTTAAACTAGCATATAAATCCAATGATGAAATAAAGAAGATTATGTGGGCCTAAGGATCTGTTAGTGTCAGTCTATTCATACTGCCATCAGTGATCAAAACTGCTCTTTTGCATTTGCATATTAGGTGTCTCATACCGAATAAATTTCACCATTCCGCTAGGTCATGGATTCATTGATGGTAGTAATTTTTTTATCAATTTTCCCTCATAAGGTACTTGCTGATTTTCCTTTCTATGGTCTTTAGTCATTAGTCATTTTTATTCTCAAAATCATATCAGTAGGTCATAGGATGGGTCTCATTAGTCTCTAAGGTCTCACCATGGTCGAATTAATGAGTCAAGTGTCAATGAAGATCAGCAAGATCCCGAGGAAGTCAATAAACTCAAAATTATAGCACCAGGAAGAATCAGAGAGACATTTTATTCAGTTTGATGTAATTTTCACCTCAAAACCATGTTTTGAGGTGAAAACATGATATTTCTCCTTTATTATTATTCATTCTATATCATCATATGTAATAAGCCACAATTTAGAAGTTGTTATCTCCACAAAGTGATGTACCTACCTTCAGAGAAGTTTTTCGTAGTATTATCAGCACCGAATCATCCTCCAAGCAGATCCATCAGAAAGAGCCCGGAAAGAGCTTTCCAACGGTATACTACACTCTCAAAACTAACTTTTGTATTGAATTTTATGCTTGAGTGAAGTAAAATTCCCTAAACCTCCCCTATTTCCCATGTTCCCCTTTAACTTTATGTTTAAAGTTTCATATTTCTTTAATAAAAACCCCTTTACCCCCTTTCCAATTACAAAATCGCATTATAAAATATGCGATTTAATTATAAACCACTTCCCCAACCATACCTTGTAGAAAATTTATAATAAACAAATATCAAAGTTTATTATAAGTCCCACAGTTCCCAACCACTTCCCCACCATGCATTGTAATAAAAATTTATTATAAAAGTTATATATTATATATAACCCACCACAATCGCACCCCCTTATCTAATCGCAATCGCAAACCTTTTCCAATCGAAATGTTTAAATGACACGCCCCGATCACTCCAATCGCTCGAAACTCCGATGCGATCGATCGCACCATCCCCCGATCGATCAATCGCACAAAACTCCGATCCGCCAATCGCAAGCCCTCCTCCAGTCACCCGATCACACCTCCTCCTTCCAATCACCCGATCACACCTCCTCCTTCTGATCTCTCAATCTCACAAAACTTTGATTGCGATCAATCACAAGTCCCTTCCCCGATCCTCCGATTGCGACTCCCGATTCCCATCCGACCGTTGATTACCCCTGCCGATCGGACAGCCCACAATAAATCGTAGCCCTCCTCCGATCTCATCAAAAATCCCTTATTCTCCGATGTGATTGTATAGCCGACACCCTCCGACTTCCGATTGCGATTGGTCGACCCCACCACTTAAATCTTCCGCCCGTTCATAAATATAAAGGCCCTCCTCCCTTTCATCGCATCGGAATTTTTTTGGTTTGATTCATATATATCCAACCCTCGACCTCGATTGCGATTACGTTATATATTATATGCCGCATACACCTCCGCTCCGATTGCGATTGCGATTTATACGCAGGTCCTGCCTCCTCTCCCTTCCTTCCTATTCATTATTTTCCCTTCACTAAAGCCAAAATTTCATTCCGAAAGGCATGTTTATTAAAAATTCAATTTTATTCAAAAAGAATATGGAAAGAAAAGGAGACAGTCGAAGGCCGAGAGCCTAAAATAAAATGGAGATATCTACAGCAGCAAAGAAATAGGAAATCTGTTCATCAGATTACCTATTTTCGTTCGTACAGCCTAAACAAAAAATCTCCAAAGTGGTTAAATGCAATGTTGTCCCTTATTTTCAGGGGCAGATTGTTGTATTTCTTTCTATGATTGTATTTTAGTCCTTCAGCTGTTAGAACAACTCCCTTCTCTATGGATCTATGTTCCCACATTTCAGCCTATTTATTGTAATTGTAAATCATTTATGGGCAGTGAGAAAAGAATAAAAGTAGGGAAATAGTGTGGAAGAACATCTCTGCGCTACATTGTACAGTTTGACAGGAATTAATAAGAGATGCAGCTCTGATTTGTGGGATCCATGTGGTATGAGATTTAGAATTTGTTTCTCTCCTTTGTTTCATATGTGAATTGTTAGGTGTTCCATTCATCCATAAACATTTCCTTTGAATGCTTTCAAGATAGAAAGGTAGAATCCATTTTATATGCTCTGCCTTGGGAAATCATTCATGCTCTGTGTTTTTTCTTCTGTTTGAAAATGATCCATTTATTGTGCCCTTTTCAGCTCCACACCAGTCTTTCCATTCCATCCTCATTAAATTTTAATTGCTAATTTTCATGCCTATCTTGCCCCATGAAATACCCTGTGTCCTGATTTAATTCCCGGTTTCAACTGTCCCTTTATATCCCACACATCCTTGAAATTCATTAGTTCATTCATTCACTTTATTAAACCTTTTTACCATCATTTTATCTAGCCTAATATTTGTCCATTTATTGTATTCCTTTGAATATTCTTTCACGGAGAGAGCCCTCTCCTGTCCTTGTAGGGCTAGCTACAAGGCTGAGCGTGGTTTAGTTGTTACCCTGTCTTGCATTTTGCAGCCTGGGGTCCATTTCAGGTGCTAACATCTCTGGCGACCATACTGGGGAAGTAAGTTCAAGATTTTTTGTTTGTTAGTGTTATTTGTTTTATAAACTACAGACAGAGCCTGAAGCTATGCCAGGTAGCCTTCGAAATGCACATGGCTTTGCAAGTGCATAAGTAGATAAATGCTGCTTCAGTCAATCTCCAGTCTAGTTTTATAAACATAACATCTGACTTGCAAGATTTTCCCTAGTACATCAAATAATTCTGGACTTTTGAAAAGATGATGTTCAGATTTTTGTAAAATAGACATTCGACCACACTGGCTTCGAGAAGATACACCAGAGCTAATCTAGATCCAAATCCTCCCCCTGTGTTTGAAAATCCAAATCTTATACCAAGAATTTTCAGAAGACAAGAAGGATCATTAAGCCCTAGACCCATCTTCAGATCCTATTCTTGGCCCAGTGAATGGTTTTTTGTAGAAGATCTTTCCTTTGACGAGAATTTTGAGCTTTCTTTATTTAGGAATAAGTCTGAAAATGACATTGATGATATAGTTTTAGATCCTGATTTCCTTGTAGATATTGAAGTCCAAAGAGAAAATACTTCCATTGATGATTACATTTTGAATAATTCTCTGTCCATCACTGTAACTAATACCCCCGAGTCTTCAGAATCATCAGGAACAACATTTCCCCCTCCCAATTCATCAGCATTTCCATCAGTCAACTCCCAATTATCATCTTCTCCATTAACACCGTCCTCAAATCCTACAAGTCCCGTCGTAAATCCACCCAGAGTTATGGCTGCTAGGTATGCACCCCTGGTTTTACCCCAGGTCCTCGATGATATGCCGGCTGACTATCAGAGTAAAATTATAATCTTTGATGCCACTCAGAGCATCACAGCTCATCAACATGTCGATAAAATGAATGCTTTTTTGATTTTCACGAGGTAGAAGCATAGAATGTAACGATGAGGCTGTTTGTTCAAAGTTTCAGAGGCGAAGTCAGAAAGTGGTTTAGAGCCCTACCGCTAGGCACAATTCACACTTTGTAGGAGTTTCACACTCAGTTCTTGGACCGATGGGAGGTAAAAAATAACCCACTTCAAATTCTATCTGAATATGAGAACATTAAAATAAATGTGGGTGAAACCGTGCAGGATTATTGTTTGAGATTCAACGCTATATATAATGCTATTCCAACTAATTTGAAACCTCCTGAGGGACTGGCATTGTTAAAATTTCCTGATGGATTTGATGTTGACATGGCATATCAGCTGCGTGAAAGAGATCCGTCTTCACTTGAAGACATGCAAAAGATAGCAGTTAATGTTGAAGAAAATATGCTGGCTAAAAGAGCACGAGCCAGAGATGAGAAAAGAGTCGCAATAAAAGAGGAGGCCTCTACTTCAGATAGTAAAATGGACACTCTGACCAGAACAGTCGAAAAAATGGTTGATAGGTTGACCATTGCAGATAGACCTGAGCCTCAAATAACAAATCCAAATTTCAGAGGGCAGCAACCGCAATTTAGAATTAAACAGAGAGAGCAAAGAACGCAGGACCAAATTACACCACCACAACAGCAGATTAAAACTCCTTTGCAGCAAAACTATGTGCAAGGGACAGATTCAGATGACGATGATCCTGTGATTGAGGCTAATCACTTTTTCACGGCTGATGGTGCACCCATTTCCTTACAGAAGATGAAGAATACATAGTGGTGACTCCATACATTCAGAAAGACCAAAATTTCATTTTGGCCAATGATACAATACTGGAAGAGGAGTCTGATGACTATCAGAGAGGGTATATGAACGCTCTGTCGGCTCAGCAAAGGTAGTACTCTTTAAGGAACAAAGAGGTTACATCCAGCCCCATCCAAAAGAGAAAGGAACTCCAGATGAAAAACGATGCATAGAAGAAAGCTAAGGAGCTGGCTGATCCTTCCTCTAGCAAAGCACCTGCAGTTGCTAATACATCAAATGAGAGGAACCAGCAGAACACGGTAAAGGAGCCAACAGAGAAGAAAGACCTGCCCATTAAAGAGGTAGAAAAATCTCCCTCCTTTAATCTATAAAATGAAATCTCTAAGTTAAAAGTGTCTATGCCCCTCACAGAGTTGGTGAAGAATAGTGTGTATAAAACTCAGGTGTCCAAAGTCTTGCAAATAGATTCTGTCTCTGATATGGTCAATGTAGAAGACGACTACCCTGAACTTATTTTTGGTCCAGCCACAGAAGAATCTGAAGAAAATGAAGTCCCTCATTTTTACTTGAGTCTTAGAATACATGAGTTTATCCTGCATAATGCTATGTTGGACTCTGGGGCCTCAAATAATTTGATGCCCAAAGCTATCATGGAGAAACTAGGCCTTGACATCACTCGTAAATATCATGACTTGTATTCCTTCGACTCAAGTAGGGTCCACTGTATTGGTTTAATTAAATATTTGGTAGTGTCTTTAGACCAGATTCCAGCAAAGAATGTCCTGATGGACGTAGTTGTTGCTGATGTCCCACCAAGGTTTGGAATGCTTCTATCTAGGTCTTGGGGTGAAAAACTTAAGGGAACCATGCATCTTGACTTCTCTTATGCCACTATCCCTCTATTTGGCCAGTTGAGGAAGTTATATAGGGAAAAGAAAATGAAATATATGATTACCAGCAAAGACAAGCCTGTAAATCATCCCATTAATGCTGTCCATACAGACTTAGAGTCTTTTGTCTTGTATTCTGATGGTGGTTTAAATGATGAGAATGTTCAATTGGTACAAGTGGATGAAATACCTGAGATTTTAGAGAATTTCAGAAAGGTCCTCAAAAAGGAAAAGGAAAAAGCAGCAAACACTTCTGAACCTCCTGCCTGCTAGCAGCAAAGGGACAATGAACAACCAGAAATCAGCCAAGGTAAAGAAGAGAAAGAAGAAAAATTTCAGCATCTTCAAGAAGAAGAAGAAGAAGGCTTGTGGAGTATGGATTTTGATGGAGTTGTTGGTAAGGATGGAGTTGGCATTGGAATATGGATTAGGAGCCCTGTTTTTCAGCCTGATAAGGTTCAAAGTAACATTAGAGTTTGTGCTTGTAAGCTAGCTTTTGATTTCTCTAACAATGAAGCAGAATATGAGGCTTTGATTGCAGGTCTCAAAATTTTGAAGAAGTTGAATGCAAAAAGGATTTCTGTATATGGCGACTCCGAATTTATAATCAAACAGGTGAAGGGAGAATACCAAGCCAAACATCCAAGATTGAGGGCATACAAAAATGCAGTCCTGGACATTTTGAAAACATTCCCAGAATATACTTTGACAGTAGTGCCCAGGATGCAGAACATTATTGCTGATTCTCTCGCCACTACAACAAGTAACTTGAAGATTCCAATGAACTCCAGCAATAAGTTTGAAATCTATTTCAAACATAGGCCTACTGTTCCGGACAATTTAAGGTATTGGAAAGTATTTTGGGATGATAATGAGATCAATGCATTTTTGCAGGGTGATGGAAAATTCAAAGATACTCCAATAGAGGGTGAGTATGAGATTGATGATCAGGAGTTGGAATCAAACCAGATGGACATTTTGTAGTTAAAGGATAATGTAATTCCTAGAGGTCTCATACCTCTAGAGGAGCTTTTTGATCAGGATGATGTCGCGAAGAAACCAAGCTTGGTGCCCACAGAGAAAGGAGTTGAATATGTGAATATTGGAACAACTGATCAGCCCAAGCTTGTCAAATTATCAAAGGCATTATCCCCTAAGGTAAAGGAGAAGTATGTTAAATTGCTTTCTAAATTTTTTGATGTATTTGCATGGGATTATTCAGATTTGAAAGTATATGATAAGGACATAACTCAGCATACAATTCCTATCAAGCCAGATCAGAAGCCTTTCAGATAGAAGCTAAGAAGAATCAATCCAAAGCTGCTGCCATCAATTGAAAAGGAGGTAAACAGATTGTACAAAGCAGGAATCATAGTTCCTATTAGATTTTCTGATTGGATTTCGAATTTGGTCCCAGTGCGTAAAAAGATTGGAGAAATAAGACTGTGTATTGACTTTCGGAACTTGAATAAGGCATCCTTAAAGGATAATTACCCACTTCCAAAAATGGACCATATTTTGCAGAAAGTAGTTGGAGCATCTAGGATGTCACTACTTGATGGCTACTCAGGGTATAACCAAATCTTGGTGCATGAGAAGGAACAAGATAAAACTACCTTTACAACACCCTGGGGAACCTTTGAGTATGCCAAGATACCCTTTGGACTGAAGAACGCTGGAGCCACCTTCCAGCGTGTAATGGACATTGCTTTTGCAAATGAAAAAGGAATTTTTCTTGTTGTTTATTTGGATGATTTGACAGTGTTTTCAGGTTCAGATGATGAGCATTTGCACCATCTAAGAGTGGTTTTTCAGCATTGCAGAAAATTTGGGATTTCTCTCAATCCCAAAAAGAGCCTTTTTGCCATGGATGAGGGCAAATTGCTCGGGCACATCATCTCCAAAGATGGCATCCGCATAGATCCAGCCAGAGTGGAGGCAATTTAGCTCATAGATCTTCCACGGAACAAGAAAGAGATTCAAGCCTTCAATGGTAAGATGAATTTTTTACGCAGATTTATGCCTAATCTGGCTGAGCATTTGAGAGAAATGACCAATATATTGAAGAAAGACAGCACTATTAAGTGGAGTGAGGAAGCTATCAAGTCATTCAATCTGGTAAATTTTGTTTTTTCTAATGCCCCAGTTCTGATCAGTCCCGACTATACTCAAGATTTTATTATATTTTTGTTTGCATCTGAGCATACTATGGCCGCTGTTTTAATGCAAAAGAGAGATGAAGTAGAAAAGCCAATTGCCTTTTTCAGTAGGACTATTAGAGATGCTGCTTTAAGATATAATATTATTCAAAAGCAGGCATTGGCTCTTGTCAAGGCATTGAAAGATTTTAGGGTCTATATTCTACATTCACACACTATAGCATATGTCCCTAACACATCAGTCAAGGATGTGCTCATGCAAACTGATCCAGAAGGTCGAAGAGACAAATGGATAGCTGCTTTGTTGGAGTATGATCTGGAGATCAAGCCTACTAAGTTAATCAAAGGCCAAGGTTTGGTGAAATTGATGGCCCAATCAAATATGCGTGCTTTAGATATAAACCTCATTTCAGCAATGTCGGAAGAGGAAGATGAAGGTTTGTTGGTTCCTATTTTAGATATTTTTCTGCAGTCCCCTTGGTATTCAGATATTGTGTACGTTCTTCAGCATTTGTCACCTCCTCCAGGCATGTCTAAGAGTAAAGGAAGATCTTTGAAACTCAAATCTATAAAGTAATGTATTTTGAACAATGCTCTGTTTTGGAAGGATCATGGAGGCGTTTTGCTAAATTGCCTGGTTGAAGAAGAAGCTCAGAAGGTAATGAACGACTTCCATAGAGGTGACTGTGGTGGTCACCTATTTTGGAAAACTACAACAAACAAGGTATTGAGAGCTGGGTATTATTGACCCACATTGTTTTTTGATTTATATAAAACAGTGATGAATTGTCATGAATGTCAATTTTTCCAAGGGAAGAAGAAATTGCTTCCACTTCCTTTGAAACCTGTTTCAGTGAACGCACCCTTTCAGCAGTGGGGGCTCGATTTTATAGGAGAAATACATCCCGCATCCTCAGCACAGCATCGATGGATATTGACTGGGACAGATTACTTTAAGAAATGGATTGAGGCCATCCCTGCCAAGCAAGCAACTGACATAGTAATTATTCAATTCCTGGAATAAAATATTTTATCCCGTTTTGGTTGCCCATGTAAAATTGTGATAGATAATGCAGTTGCGTTTAGATCAAAGAAAACGATGAATTTCTGTGATAAATAAAACATCATGCTGGGCCATTCAACAGTGTATTGTCCACAAGGCAACGGCTTGGCGGAGTCATTGAACAAATCACTGATGAACATAATTAATAAAATGTTGGAGGAAAACAAAATAAATTGGCACCGGAAGCTTATCAACGCACTATGGGCAGACATAGTTAGCAGTAAAAAATCAATAGGTATGTCACCTTTTGAGCTGGTTTATGGTACTGATGCTATATTTCCTACTTCTCTTACAGTTCCAGTTATGAGATTATTAGAAGAATTTGGCAGAGAAGATGATGAAAACCAACGAAGGATCAACCAGATGATACACCTTCAACAAACAAGAGAAGAAGTGTCACAGAAAGCGAGCTAGTTGCAAGACAAGATTAAAAAGATCTATGACAGGAAGACTAAAGTAGAAAAGTTTCAGTTGGATGATGTAGTGTTGAAATGGGATGCAAGAAATGAAGACAAAGGGAATCATGGTAAATTTGACAACCTTTGGAAAGGACCATACAGAATTACAACATACAGGGGTCAGAATGCCTTCTTGCTTTCAGAAATGGATGGCCAAGATTGTCCTGGAGGAGCAGTAAATGGTAGGCTATTGAAGCACTACCATTGTTGAAGACATGGATTAGAATCTATCTCATCATCATTGTATATACCATTTTATTTTTCAAAAAGAAAAGTTCAAAATGCACAGTCATTCAAGTTTGGGGCCCGAGGTGAAGGCTATAAAACTTGGATGATATGTGTATGGTTTGGTTTTATTTCAGTTTTCAGTCTTAGTCTAGAGTCAGGGTCAGTTTGCATTTGTATCAGTTTTCAACATTTTTGACTCCATGCCCAATGGATAAGGCTACTTGGTCTACGGTGTTCTTGGCACCTCCAAGGAGCTACCATCCCCATTGGAGCCAATGTTAGTGTCAGTCTAGTCATACTGCCATCAGTGATCAAAATTACTCTTTTGAATTTGCATATTAGGCGTCTCATACCAAATAAATTTCACCATTCTGTTAGGTCATGGATTCATTGATGGTAGTTTTCCCTCATGACATACTTGCTGATTTTCCTTTCTATGGTCTTTAGTCATTAGTCACTTTCATTCTCAAAATCATATCAGTAGGTCATAGGATGGGTCTCATTAGTTTCTAGGGTCTCACCATGGTCAAATCAATGAGTCAAATGTCAATAATATTAGCAAGGTCATGAGGAAGTCAATAAATTCAAAGTCACAAAACCAGGGAGAATCAGAGAGACATTTTATTCATCTTGATGTAATTTTCACCTCAAAACCATGTTTTGAGGTGAAACGTAATATTTTGCCTTTATTATCATTCATTATGTAATTTTATATCATCATATGTAATAAGCCACAATTCAGAAGCTGTTATCTCCACAAAGTGATGTTCCTGCCTTCAGAGAAGTTTTCCGTAGCATGATCAGCACCAAATCATCCTACAAGTAGATCCATCAAAAAGAGTCGGGAAAGAGCTTTCCAACGGTATACTACACTCTCAAAACTGACTTCTGGATTGAATTTTATGCTTGAGTGAAGTAAAATTCCCTAAACCTCCCCTATTTCCCATGTTCCCCTTTAACTCTATGTTTAAAGTTTCATATTTCTTTAATAAAAACCCCTTTACCCCCTTTCCAATTACAAAATCGCATTACAAAATATGTGATTTAATCATAAACCACTTCCCCGACCATACCCCGTAGAACTTTATAAACAAATATCAAAGTTTATTATAAGTCCCGCCGTTCCCAACCACTTCCCCACCATGCATTGTAATAAAACTTTATCATAAACTTATATATTATATATAACCCGCCACAAATCACACCCCCTTATCTAATCACAATCGCAAACCTTTTCCAATCGCAACGTTTAAATGACACGCCCCGATTACACCAATCGCTTGAAACTCCGATGCGATTGATCGCATCCCTCCTCCCAATCACCTGATCGCACCTTCTCCTTCCGATCTCCTGATCGCACAAAATTCTGATTGCGATCAATCGCAAGTCCCTTCCCCGATCCTCCGATTGTAACAACCCCTGATTGATCCAGCGCCGTTGATCTCTTCCCGCTGATCCGACGGCTCAAATTCAATCGATCCATCGACATCAGCATGTCCATTTGTGTTGCACTCCGCTCCCTTCCGATCTCTGATTGCGATTGACCTGTCGGTCCCACCATATGGTACTTCCACCCATATATATTATAAAGGACCTTCCCCTTTGTAAATGTGAAATTTGATATATTTCATTTTGTACAAAGGTTTTTCCATTCCCCCTTCTCCAAATCGCATCGGAAGTTTTGGTTTCAACCGCCCATTGCAATATGCCTGCCCCAAAGTCCCGATTGCGATTGCGATTGCCCTCATTCCACCATCACATCGCATATTTGTAGATGTGTTACTCCGCCTGGCTCACTCCGATTGCGATTGTAATGTTGGTCCCGCCTCCTCTCCCTTTCTTCCTATTCATGGTTTTTCCCTTCACGAACACATAAATTCAATTTATGTTATTACAACGACATTTTATTAAAAGGTCAAAGAACAAAAAATAAATGGAAAGCAAAGGAGATAGTCAAAGGCCTAGAGCCTAAAATAAAATGGAGATATCTATAGCAGCAAAGAAATAGGAAATCTGTTCATCGGATTACCTATTTTCGTTCGTACAGCCTAAACAACAAATCTCCAAGCACTCAAATGCAATGATGTCCCTTATTTTCAGGGGAAGATTGATTGTATTTCTTTCTATGATTGTATTTCAGTCCTTTAGCTATTAGAACAGCTCCCTTTTTTGTGGATCTATGTTCCCACATTTCAGCTTATTTATTGTAATTGTAAATCATTTGTGGGCAGTGAGAAAAGAATCAAAGTAGGGGAATAGTGTGGAAGAACATCTCTGCGCTACATTTTACAGTTTGACAGGAATTAATAAGAGATGCAGCTATGATTTGTGCGATCCATGTGGTATGAGATTTAGCATTTGTTTTTCTCCTTTGTTTCATATGTGAATTGTTATGTGTTCCATTCATCCATAAACATTTCCTTTGAATGCTTTCAAGATAGAAAGGTAGAATCCATTTTATATGCTCTGCCTTGGGAAATCATTCATGCTCTGTGTTTTTTCTTCTGTTTGAAAAGGATCCATTTATTGTGCCCTTTTCAGCTCCGCACCAGTCTTTCCGTTCCATCCTCATTAAATTTTAATTGCTAATTTTCATGCCTATATTGCCCCATGAAATACCCTGTGTCCTGATTTAATTTTCGGTTTCAACTGTCCCTTTATATCCCACACATCCCTAAAATTCATTAGTTCATTCATTCACTTTATTAAACCTTTTTCCCATCATTTTATCTAGCCTAATATCTGTCCATTTATTGTATTCCTTTGAATATTATTTCATGGAGAGAGCCCTCTCCTGTCCTTGTAGGGCTAGCTACAAGGTTGAGCGTGGTTTAGTTGTTACCCTGTCTTGCCTTTTGCAGCCTGGGGTCCATTTCAGGTGCTAACAGGATCAACTAAGAATTACTTAAACTAACCCAGAAGAGGAAAACATAAAGACAATAGCAAACATGAGGACTGAGGTGCCTCAAACAACATTTCTCATCCTATACTCTTCTGAGCTATTGCAATATATAAATATGGACATATGATCAACAAGAAGACATGAACAAATAAGAGATACATCACCATTAACTAAACTCAGGGATCCTGCAAGCAAGCCTTCATCATCATCAATCAAGGCAAATCATCCACAAGCTCCACAACACAAAATGGATTTTCAACCTCCAAGAACCATGTATTGCTCTCAAACTCATCAAAAGCCCACACTTATAATGAATCCTCATGCTCTATATAACAAGCAAGGAGGAGAAAAACCCAATAGAGTATCTAGATGTCCATTGGTAGGTGTTTAACATGGTATCAGAGCGGGCGATTGCTGGCCCTGCTCCAATTTGAGTGAGCCATTTGTGTTTATGGCTTGCGTATATCTGCAAAAAAAATCTTGACATTTTTGCAGAGTTTCTGCAGTAGACATTTTGCCGCATTCAGAAAGTGGTTTTGGAGAAGGAGCAGCATTCAGAAAATTGGCAGCATTCAGGCATTGGCTTTGAAGAAAGGCAGCACTGCCCATTTGAAGGTTTTCATTCTAATTTTTCTTTGCAATTTCTGCTCATTAAAATCTGCAATTTGAAGAGCTGCTGGATACTATTTATATTGGGTTTCTGAAGAAAATTTCCGAGTTTTCAAGTAAAATTTCTGAGTTTTACTATTGGAAAATTTCTGCAATTCTGGGTTTTTTCTACTGCTGGAAAATATTTTTTGTTGTTGGGCTATTGGAAAAATTTCTGAGCCTCTGAACTACATTTCTCTGCTGCTGTTTTAAAGTGAATCTCTCTTTGCTGTTATATAAAAAAGAAAAAAATAATAAAAAATAAAAAATAAAAAATAAAAAATTCTCTGCAATTCCAGGCCTTTCGGCCCCCCTGCTCTCAAAAAACCCAATGCACTCTTCCTACAAAATTCAACGACCCTCCTACGGAACTCCCTACACGGCCCTCAAGGCCTGTCGCTCCAAACAGCTGGCCCACTGCATAGCCCTCTCCCCTCATCCTTATCGCTCCTCCTCACAGTAATCTACGCCCTTATCACTCCACAACCCTCAACCCCACTCTTCACCTCGGCCTCACCTTACGCCTCCCTTGTCTGCACACTTAGCACCTACCTACCCTCACTCTACCTGCCCACGGGTTTTAACGCCAGCTCTCCCCTGCGCTCTACCCACAACAAGCACTCCCCACTCAAAAAACTCCGGCCCCTCTCCTCGCTATACACCGTCCGCCCCTTCGCTCTTTACTACCCACACACACCCTGCTTTGTCCCCTACGCGCTCACACTTACCCTCTAATCTCTTGCCTTACCCACGGCCTTTGGCCGACCTCCATTCCCAAAGGCATTTCTGCAACTCCCCTCTACGCCATTATTCCTACGCCCCTCCATTACTAATACAACCCACTTCTATATAATACCACTCTAAAATACCGCCCCCTCTTATTCTTAATACTTCCTTTTCATCTATTTTTTTTAAAATTTCAATTTTATTACAATTTAAATCTCCCCCATTCCATTTTAATTCGTTCCCTCCCTTCTCAATACATTCCCCTCCCTTTTTAAATTTCCTCATTTTTAATTAATCCCCCTACCCTTTTAAATTAAATTTTCTCCCACCCTTTTTAAATCCCCCCCCCCCCCCCCCCCCTCCCTTTTTAAATTTCCTCATTTTTAATTAATCCCCCTACCCTATTAAATTAAATTTTCTCCCACCCTTTTTAAATTCCCCTCCCCCCCCCATTTTTAATTATTCCCATCAATTTATTTTTTAATTAATTAAAAAAAAAAAAAAAACAACAGAGAGAGAGAGGAAAGAGAGAATATGAACAGCGTAAATGAAGAAAATGGCATATGAAGAGCAGATGAACTATATTTAGAGAAAAGTGAAATTTACATTGTGATTTGTGGCATTGATTTGAAGGGTGATTTTCTGAAGAATTGACATTTTAAGACTAGTTTGCCATCATTTTTAAAACAACTCCTTGAAGAAAAATTCAGCTGCCTTAAAGGCCTCTTGCACTAGTGTTTCCGCTGCACATATTTTGCAGAAATATTATATTGACATTGTATTGTGAGTGGAATTTGCATCTTCTTCATAGTTGCAATCAGTACTTGAGTTGCTGAAAAATTGTTGATTGCCCTCCATCATTTGAGGAGCAGATTTTGTACTTTGAGATTTCCATAGTTGGAAATTCTCTTGAGTCATTTGTATTTCTTGTTGAATCACATTGTAAATGGGTGCATTTTCGGTTGAAGCCAACACCCTTTCATTTTTTGAGCCTAAGTTGTTGAAATGGCTAAAATCAATGAGGCATTAGTGTTGTTGAATAACCTCATTCATTCAAATGTTGATGATATGAAAAAAATGAGCAAGAATGCTCTTTGTAATATTCAGAGTTGTTTGCTAGATGCACAAGAAAAGATTGAGTTTTTGCAGTTGGAATCTCAGCTTCAGCGAGACGAACTTCAGCAAAAGAGTCACCATTCTGAACCTATTTTTGTTCAGAAGATTGAGAAGGACTCCCATCAGCAGCAAGTCAGTAAAGTTGAAGTTGATTCCCATTCAGTTCCTTGTACTAGAGCAGATTTTCATGCAGATGCAGTAGCTCAGCCTGCACTTCTCAAGCCCATCATCAGACCTTGGGAAAAGCTTGTCCAAAACAAGCACTGAACTGGTCTTGGATATGACAAGGATGTGTCCTTTCATATTCCAGACTACATAAAGCCCATCAAGTTTCAGAGTGCCGGATTCATGTATGACAGTTCACCTGCAGCTGTTCCAGATCATGTTCCACTTCCACAACAGATTGAGAAATGCCAACATTGTGATCGAGTTGGCCATATGAAAGATCACTGTTTTGATCTTCATCCATGCAAGCACTGTGGTCGGCACACCCATTCTTCACACAGATGCTTCAGACACAAGCCTCTTGCAAGAACAAAGATTCATCTTGGATGGATCGCTTCTTGGCAATGGGCATCAGCAGCCAAGAAGATGTTTAAGTCGCATGTCAGAACATGTTCGCGGATATTGAACAAACTTGCAGTTGAGTTTTCGCCATCATCTCACCTTGTCCCTAACAGGGGGGAAAATGGTGGTCATGTACAAGCTTCAATGACAAATCAAGCGAGCCTGAGCCACAATCTCTCATTCCATGTTCAGAGTTGTAGCCAACAGTTCAAGCGAGCCTGAGCCACAATTTGTCATTTCGGATTCAGAGATGTAGCCAGAGACACGGATGCCCATGAGCATGCCTTCGGTTGGTGGACAACCTTAAACCATCATCTTTGGTTGGTGGACAACCTTAAACCACCATAGGTAGTAGACCTCCCTTCTTTTAGGTCGAAGGTCTCCCTTTCATTTATGAGGAACACTTCCTCTAGCAGAAGCCTTCAACTTAGCAGCCTTCATCTTCTTGCCAGCTTTGGTTGAGTTCCAGGAAATGCTTCAAAGCATTCCAGAGTTGTTGGTAATCCTAAAACCATCACAGGTAGTAGACCTCCCTTCTTTTAGGTTGAAGGCCTCCCTTTTTTATGAGGGACAATTCCTCTAGCAGAAGCTTTCAGCTTCTTGCCAGTTTTGGAAGAGTTCCGGGAACTGCAACAAGTTTTGCGTTCCAGTGTTGGTGGTCATCCTTAAACCACCTCTTTTTTCCAACATTTTAGAGAGTTGATTCAGACCAAGTGCTACCATGCATACTTTGCAGATTTGTATTACAAATCTTTTCTTGGACTCACACATACCCCTTCGGATTAAGGGGGGATGTTGGAACACCTAATCCTACATGGGTAGGTGTGGAATGCGAAAAGTCACAATGGAGTCCAAGTGACCTTGGAATATGAAACCAAGAGTCACACCATTGTACTATAAATGTACATATTTGTATAATGGAAAATGAGTGAGCTACACACTTATCATTCATTGTGTTGAGTCTCTTGTGTGTGTGTGTGTTCATCCTCCTCATACACCATGTGTGTGTTTCAACATGGTGTTTAACAAAAAATATCTCTATTGTCCTTGATGCCTTGCAAGGCCCAAGGCACAAAATATCTAAAATAAATATATTTTCAGCTATTTGTAGCAAATAAATTTACCTTTAGGCTCTGAAAATCCTCCTAAAACTTGCTAAATGCACATTTTGACTTTTCAACCACAGGAGTGCAACATTGTGTTTTGAAATGAAATTTTATGCTAGGAGCGTAGCACAAGAACAAGAAACATATGTCTTCTTACAACAGTGTTTTGAAGGCCTTCCCGATGTTGGAAAAGGCTCTGTGATGGCTCGTTGGAAAGCCCTTGAAGTCTAATTTCCAGATCTACCCTTGGTTCTCTGATATGACCTCTAAAAATTATCCAAAAAGTGAAAATTCCAAGACTGGTACGAGCGCAACACATGTCTTGAAAAACATGTAGAATGATGTAAAAGTGGGTGTTTTTGACCCCTTTGGAGGACAAAAAAAACTCCAATTGATCTAAAAATTTGTGAGCATGATGTATGAATGATAAGGAACCCAAAAATGCAAGTCCTTACTCCTGAATATGCCCTGAAAAAGGGAGTAGCACCGGGTGTGTTGCGCTCCTAGCCTCAAAATTTGCAAAAAACAAAAACTTGTCAAAATTCTCCCAAATTTGGTGGAAGTATGCCTCATGGGTCTAGGGAGACTTGTAGAGAATATTGAGCAAAAATATAAATTTATCTTGTCTCTTTTCCATTTTTAGTGCTTGTATATCAATTTGGGCCTTTTTGAGTTTTTCCCTTACAAATTGGTTTCTTTGGGCATAATGCTTGGTCATTCTTCTTTGTAAATCCAAGTCTTTATTTGCCTTCTCTAGCTTGGCCTCAAGGTGTATGTTAGCCCTCTCAAGTCATGATTCCCTATCATGTTAAATTCCCATTGCAAGGATTTCATGGAGATAAAGTTGTTCTACTTGGGCTGATTCTTCTTCCCTCTGCTTTGCCAATGCTTTCCTTAGACCCATAGTTCTAGGTCTCCTTCTAGTTTGACCTTACTCATCACTACTCTCCTCATAATTGTTCATGAACTCTTCCAACTTCACCTGTTCCCTTTGAGCCTCTTTCTGGTACCTCAGTGTTCTTGTTTCATGGATGACCTGATGGTTACTCATTTTCTTGTTTTGCATTTGATAGAAGTGAATGACATCTTTTGCACTTTCTAATTCAGCTTCCAAGTCCTTGATTTGTGCATTCCTGCCTTGGAGGAGGGAGTTTGAAATTCTTGTTTCATTCTCATCATCACTGTCTATGTGAATAAGTTCAAACTCTCTTTCTTCTTCATGATCTTCCTCTTCTTCTTCCACTTTTTGCTTACCTTTTTCAATCTTTTGAGTTGCGGAGGATGGCATGGCCCCTTGCCCTTTGGAGGAAGAAAACACATGCCTCTCTCCTCTTTGATAGGTAAGAGGGAAAGGTGTAATAAGTTTCATCTGGATATCTCCATCATTGGTGACAGTAAGAGTGATTTTCTCCTTAGTAATGACCCCTGCATGTGTGTTTTCTTATTTTTGTTCTTGATTTCCTTTTTGAGAGGCACTTTCATTTTCTCCCTTGCTAGTCTCACTACCTTGATCTTCATCATTATCATCCTCTTCCATGTCTTCTTCATTTTCATCCTCTATGTTTGAAACATTATCATTTACATTGTCATTTTATTTGTTTTCATGGTTAGAGGTGTCTTCATCACTGCTTAGTGCATATTCATCCTCTTGGTTTCCCTTTGAGTTCATGGGATCACTGTTGTCACTATTGTTAGGGCTACTAGTCATCAGATTTTCTTCATTATGACTGTTATCAGCTCCTTCACTGTTTGGCCCACTGTCTTCACTTTCAAACTCTGCCTCTGTTTCTACATCTTCATTGTTTTTATAATTTGACTCCTCATTATCACTGCTTTCATTTGGCTTTTCTTCACTACTATCTTTATATTCGTAATTTGCCTCTTTTTTTCCATCATCTTCAATCTTTGTATCATTGCTTGCATTTTCTGTGGGGTCACTATTAGAGGCATATTCATTAGTTTCTCCTTCATTTTTACTGTCATTTTCTTCTTCATGTCTGTAACTTGTCTTGTTTTGTTCTTCATCTGTTTCTCCCTCAATATTTGGCTCACTACCTTTGTCACTGCCCTATTCCTTATCAACACTTTCTTTGTCTTTTTCTTTGTTGTCTGGCTCACTGTGTTCATTGTTTTGCCCACTGCAATTTCCTTCAAACTCTGTCTCTTCTTGTCTGCTATTGTCATCTTTGTCACTGCTCCTTTTATCACTGCCATTGGGCTCACTGTTTTCTTCTTTACCTTCACTATTTTGCTCATCAAAATCTGCCTATGTCCCTGGACTGTCATTGGTTTCTTCTTCATCATAGGTCTCACTACCTTTGTTACTGCTTTCTTCACCATCAACACTTTCTTCTTCGTATTATTCCTCATCATAATCACTTTATTCACTTTCATTTTCCTCTTCCTCATTACTTGCTTCTTCCTTTTGACTGTCATTTTCCTCTTGACTGCCATGTTCTTCTTTTCCACTATTTTTTTCCTCTTTATCACTTCTTTCTTCATGTTTTTCAACACTTTCTTCCTATTCTAAGGCTTTAGGAGAAGGTGAAAGAGGGAGGCTTGTTTGGGGAGAGGATTCATGTGAAGAGGATGAATCATGGTCAGCGGGGGGTGAAGGAGGAGTGGAGGAAGGTGGATGGTATGATGAGCATAAAATTTGTAGAGGAAGAGGCCGTGGATTTGTGAAAACACCAAGGGTGATGAAAAATTCCCATGGGATGACTTGTTTCTCTAATTGGTGTAAGACAATCATGTTGATGAGGGAATGGTGGAAAAGACTTTGCATTTGTTGTGAAGGATGTCTCCTTTGCACAAAGGATGACATTTTATCAATACTTTTATAAAGGTAGTAGGCCAAATGTAGTAGTTTGGCCCTAGTGAAATGCATGAGCAGTATTATGTGGTAAGAGTACAATCTAGAAAATCTACCCTCACAGGTGAAGTATTTCATAATGATTTTCATTAAAGGAGAATATCTGTACAATAAATGAGAAAAGGGGAAAATAGTTTTGTAATCATCTTGGAAACTTGGTTTTAAGAAGGGCTGATAATGGCTTAGGTCCAGGTACACCTGTTTGAACCATTTTTCTCCCATGCAAGGTATTCCAGTGGCCATAGATATTGCGTTGGTGGTCAGCTCAAAATTCACTCCAGCTAGATGTACTTGGTGGTCATGGAGGTTAAGGAAAAAAGTTTTGGTCAACTGAGGGTGACTTTGGACTCTCTATATTTTTTCATAGAAGTCATAGCATCCTACCTCTTGGAAATATGAAACTATAGTAGGAGAGGTTGTGAATTCTTTAGTGTTTACAGGCTCAAACCTATTTGCTTTCCCACCCTTCCTCTACTGTTCTCAAGGCACTTGGCCTCTCTCACCACTGTCAACACTGCCTTCTCTAGGAAATTTTTCCTTTATTCTTACCTTTGAAAAAAAAACCCTGATCTGCTTGGAAGATGATATGGAGAGGGAAAATGAGAGGTTAATGAGGAAGGCAATGATCTGCAAATTTGGAGGGGAAAAGAGGAGTGAAGAAAGAAAATTTTGGCCTCAATGTGTTCTCAGTGTGTAGATGGATGGGTGCTTTTCAATTAGCAATGCTTGCAAACATGGGGACCTAACCTTTCTTCATTTAGGGTGTTTTTCTCTTTCTTTAAGTTTACCCTTCACATTTCTTTATAATTCTACCTTTAGATAATAGGAAAAGGTGTAAAATGTCTAAATACCTCTCAAAAACCTCATAGCTGAAGCAAAGAGACATAGGAGTGCAGCACGGGTGTAATATCCCAAAATAGGGAAAATCTAGAATGTTAGGAATATCTTATAATATTCCCAAATTGGAACTCCAGCAATATATAAACACAACAATGAAAGAACAGTGTTGCAGTAACTCAGAAAATGTAAGAAGAACTCATAGCCATCTTATTAATGTTACAACAGGAGAATGTGTACAAGATCTTGAGGAAATGATCACTCAAGCTTAGGCAAACCAACCTCAAAGGAACATGTACAAGAATTATGAAATACACTGCTACATATGGAAAAGCCAAGGCTATGACTGCACAATCTATAAGGAGTAACTGCTGCAAAAAGATTTCAATACATAAATATGTCAATATATAGCTCATACAAATGGGGAGCAAAGATATAGACTCCCAAAGGAAATTTCTAGGCAATCCTGGAAGGATTGGCTGAAATATGCAAAAATACAAAATGCCGGAGTTGTAGGGAAAGACTGAATAGCAGTTACAATTCAAGTAATGGATGAAGATGGCTGAAGATGCTGCATATGATGACTGAATCTCATCCAATGGATCTTTTAGGTGAAAGGCTAATCCAATAACTGAAGATCTCACCCTCCAAAATAGTGGTGCAAATCCCCACTGCAAATATACTCAGAAATAATGCAGTCAAGGAGATGTATTGCGTTGTAGGAGATAGGAAGTGCTTGGCCTAATGTAAAAGATGTGAAATAAGCCCCTGAATCTTCCTCACTGACCTCCCAGAGGAATAGAAGCTCCCTCCTCTGAAATGTAATCTCTAGAAGTGGTGTTGTGGAACCCTCCACTGCAACACCCTGCAACACAACGTTTCTTGCTACAGGAATAACGTTGTAGCTGAAGGAGGTGGCTTGGCTTTGAGCCTAAATGTGGAGAAATGAAGTACAATCCCTCAAGAGGCTTCTCAAGAAGGGAGAAGGATTACTAAATAGGAATTCCTTGTGCTAAGCAGCACAAAAATCTCAGTTAAACAACTGAAGAAAGCAAATAGTCATGCAGACCAAAATAAATACTCAATAACATATCCTCCTATGGCTGCCTTGTCCTCCCTTTATACAAATGAAAGCTTCCTTGCCTTGGCCCCCACGCATTAGGGTTTCCTCCACCAAATGATCTTCCCTCCATTCATATTGCGTTGTCTTCTCAAGTGATCCACTCTCTCTATGGTAGCACTATTGACTTGGTCAAACTTGACCTTGTCCTCATGCATTTGCTCCATTTTCACCCTGGAAGGTGCAAAATATAGTTATTATGATGATCCCTTTCACACTATGAGGGATTTTATTCCTACTCATGGGCCTCCTTACCCATTTATTCACCTCCTAGATGATATAAGCAAAAGCAATGTTCCAATTAGCTTCATGCTAATTTTGGGAACATTACAACGGGCCAGTCGGGTAGCTTTTGCACGTCCCGTCGAGTTTTCCCTGAACGTAATGCAGGAGCATAGCATGGGAAATGCCTCAATGGGTAGTCGGATCCTCCTGGGCAGCCCTAATGGATAGGAGCATAGCGCAGGTTGTTGGGTCAGAAGGATGGAGTACTGGGCAGTCTCTGCACACTGCACGTCCAGGAGCGTAGCGCGGGTAGTCTCTGCACGCTACACGCCCAGGAGCGTAGCGCTTGGGCAGTAAATTGCACACTATCCAGTGAGGTATGAATGGTGGCAAGGTATCAGGCTTCTCCTGCATGCATTTCTTTTACACAACGTGTATAGGCACGTAGCACGACTCAACAGGAGCGTAGCGCAGTGTCTTCTGCCCGAAAACTCTGCCAGAAACCTTGAATTCCTCCTCATTCCTTTTGAAAATGAAAAAATAGTGTTTGAATGATAGCCATAGGATTTTTATACCTTTGGGAGAAATAATTAGGACAAAAACCCACTTTTCTAATGTTTGTCTTTGGTCCTTTTATCCTTTTACTGACATTTCCTTTATTTTTTGCAAGAGTTGTTTTTAAGTATGAAAGATGATTCCTTGGTGGGTGATCTTGAAAATTGATTTTATTCTCCTCTCACTCACTTTCTAGAGGCAAGATGAATCTGTCTTGCATAGTAAACTTAGTCTTTTGATTAGGTTTACCATTACCTCCCTTTGTCCACTTCAACTTGCTGGGGGTGCCATAAAACAATGTTTTTGACCTTCTTATACTTCCCTTGGAGTTTGGAACCTTAAATGATTCAACAGTAGAACTTATGCTCCATTTTATCTATTATTTTACCTTTAACATTAGGCTCCCTGCTTTCCTTTTCATGATCATTTTGTAGACCTGTGACTGTGCTTAAGGAGTTTAAGCAGCCTTCACACTTATACTCTCTACAACTTGTCCTTTGCTGTAGTGACAACTGTTATTTTGACAAGCCATAGAGGTGAGCATCTGACATCATCCTTGAAAACTGTGCTTTCCATCATTAAGGAGGTCTCTCAAAATAAATCTTCAATTTATGTTATGTGATGCTGTTGCATCTTTGTATTTGTGGTCTCTTACATGGATCCCTTACCAGGAAACACCCGTTGTGCCGATTAGTTACAAAACCATTGATACTCTTGGTTTACTTTGGCATGTTGTTTCTCTTCTGCTATGACTTTCCTTGAGGAGTTTTAGCTTTTCACCTTGCCTCTCTTCTGTTGATAACCCTCATAAACCATTCCTGCAGAAATGTTTTAGGATAGGCTACTGTCCTTTTGCAGAATCAATCTTTGATCAAGGAGGTCCTTTTGAAGGCCTTTTTATACCCTTTGGACAATCATGAGCTCACCTTATTTTTCATTTGATTTCACCTTTGGGAACATGTAAAATAGTGAGTCTAGAAAGCCAAAGCAATGCATAAATTAGGAGACCCTACATGAACTATGGGGATATCTCTTTTGGACTTGGTGCTTTGGCTGAGAACTGAATTAGGGTTTGGAGGTGAAAATAGGGTTTTTACAAACCTTTATGCATTGTAATCATAGAAACTGAAATATTTGATTGGTTTATCTAAAGAGCCTAGAAAGGGAGTTTAAAATCACCACTGCTTGAGGCACTTGGTGAATAGGGGAAATGGTTTCGACTACTTGGAAAACCAATGTGTAAAAGTAGAAGGCTTAGGCAATCAAAAATAGAGTGGTAAAGTCCGAGGTGGAAAACATAGTGAGAATGAGGGACATAATTCCATGATTTGGTCTTCTAGGAGTGAGAGATTGGCCATGCCTTGATAGAGTAGTAGAACAGTGAAAAAAATTATCCTGAGGGAAATGAATGTTAGGTCCCTATATCACTAGTATAGTCCCTTATTATTGTTAGTGTAACACCCTTATTGTTATTATTGTACCCTTGTAACCCCCATTTTGTTATTATTGTGCCCTTAAATTATTATTGTTAGGTCGGCTAGGATTACATTGTGGCCCACTAGGATTAGATTATGACCCCATGGACTCCTATATATAGAAAGGAGGTTTTGTAAATTGTATCATCCAAGAATTGTTCATTTATGTAATGTATTGGAGGTTGCCCCATTGAAGTGGCTTATTTCTAAGAAGTTTTCTTCTATTTTTGGAGCTGGTTACACAACATTTGGTATCAGAGCTTTGGATTCTAGGATTTCGCTGCTCCAAACAGGTCATCGTGGCATTTTCGCTATAATTTTTTTTCTACGACGTTTCAGAAGCTAAAATTTTTAGGGTGCGAAGCTAACATCCTGAGGAAGATTTTCTAAAATTTCAGAGCTTGGTTCGCAATATTTTCGGAGATATCATCTGTGGAAGTTAGGTCTTTTTTCAGGCTCCTAAACAGGTCATTGTGGAATTTGCGCTATAAATTTTTTTCTACGAAGTTTCAAAATCTGAAATTTGTATGGTGTGAAGCTAAAATCCTGAGGAAATTCGTCAAAAAATTTCAGATCTTGGTTCGCAATATTTTTGGAGATATGATCTGTGGAAGGTAGTGCTTTTTCAGGCTCTTGAATTTCATCTCAAATAGGTAATCGTGGGAAAAGTTCAATAACTCTCTCTTTGGGCATTGGATTTGAGTGCCGTAAAAAGTGGTTGCAAGTACACGAACTATAGTTTCTTGGCTATCAATTTCAGAGACAAAGGTTGAAACAGTGACACGTGGCAAGTCCTACAAGTTCGCTCTACTGAACTAGTCCAAAATTAGGTCATTGTGGGAGATTGGAAACAACTTTGTCTTGGAGAATCAAAATTAGATCAGACCTACGGCATTTGAAAGAAGCTTCAGAGGGCTACTACAGGGCTGAATTTCATATATTGAAGATTTTCAATTACAGAGATAATTCAATTTCAATATCGAGATCCTCAAAGCAAGTAAAAGGTGTGTATTTTATTTTTCTGAATTGCATAAGTCGTGTTTGAAGAATCAAGTTGAATTGATTCCAAGGGCATATTGTAGAATAGGTATCAATATTGGATTCTAAAATGGCCCCTAAAAATAATTCAACACCCATTAAGCCTTTAGAAGGCTCTACCATGACTCATGAAGATGAAGAATTGCAACATGATCTATCAAAATTACAAGAGCAAGTGCAACAAATTTCACTCTCACAAAAAGCAACAAAAAATGAAATGGAAGTTTTGAAGAAAGGCGTGGAAGTGAAGATGGACGGTTTGAAGAAAGGCATGGAAGCTAAGATGGATGGCGTGGAAGTGAAGATGGACGGTTTGAAGAAAGGCGTGGAAGCTAAGATGGATGGCGTGCAAGCTAAGATGGATGGCATGGGCGGCATGGAGGCTAAGATGGATGACATGAAATACAACATGAAAGCATGAAGAATTTTCTAAAAGCAGACATGGAAGGTTTGACAAAGTTGATACAAGAAAGGTTTCCTAATGGTGAAAAGATAGTAGAAGAACCTCATGATGAGAAAAAAATAAATGTTAATTGTGATTTCATAAACTCTAATGTTAGCGGGAAGAACCACCATATTCCAAAGATGGATATGAGGAAGTTTGATGGAAAGGATCCTGTAACATGGATACTACAGATGGAGCAATATTTTTATCTCCATAATGTGTAAAACACACAAAAGGTACGCATTGCAACTTTACATTTAGAACAAAATACATTTGTATGGTATCGATGGCTTTGCTCCCGTAAAAAAATTATCACTTGGTCAATTTTTACGGAGGAAATGATAGCACATTATGAGGATACAAAGAGCAACACCTTCTTTAGCTAATTGATAAATCTCAAACAAAAGGGTTTAGTGGGGCAGCACATTGAGGAATTCCAAAAATTGAATATAAGGGTAACTGATATTCCATAGGAACATAGGATCGATCTCTTCATAGGCACTTTAAAGGATAATATCCAACATGAAGTTCGCGTTTTGGAACCAGATTCATTGGAGAAGGCATTCAGGTTGGAAAGAAAAGTTGAATGTAAAGTAATGGCGACAAGGAAGCCTACCACTCAATTATATAAAGAAGGAAGTGTTGCTACGCCTAGATTTCCACAACCTACAAGGTTGACACCACAACAATTGGAAGAAAAAATAGCAAAAGGGATTTTCTACAGTTGTGATAGAAAATACACTAAAGGTCATAAGTGTGCTGAGAAGAAATTATTTTACATAGATTGTGAAGAGGAAGAAGAAAATGAACAAGAAGAGGATATACACCAGGAACCATCCCTAGAAGAGGAAGAAATGAATCCGACCATATAGTGTAATGCACTGGCAGGAATTACCACTCCTCAAACTCTCAAGATAAAAGGACAAATCAAGAAGAAAAAGGTAATAGTGTTGATTGATTCAGGTAGCACCCATAATTTTACTCATTGTAAGGTAGCCAAGGAATTAAATTGTTTCCTATACCCAGCACCAGAATGTCAAGTGATGGTTGCAAATGGAGGAACTATAAATTGCTCTGGAAAATGCCATAATATTAAGCTAACCATGGGGGAATATGTATTGACTAGTCCAATTCTTTCCATTCCTATGGGAGGTGTTGATGTTGTACTAGGAGTAAAATAGTTACAATCTTTGGGGATGGTAGCTTTTAATTTTCAAGAACTTTTCTTGAAATTTTTTTTAGAAGGAAAGGAAGTCGAATTACGGGGTATTGAAGGGAAGTTCGGAAGGATAATAAGCTCTAATGTCATGACAAAGCTTATAAAGAAAGAACAACGAGGCGTAATTGCACAATTATGCTCACTAGAAGTTCCGACATCAAAATCATCTATTTCTGCAGATCTCCAACAAGTTTTGGACAATCATTCCAAGGTGTTTGAAACTCCCAAAGGACTCCCACCTATTCGTGATCATGATCATGCTATTCATTTGATTCCAGGAAGTGTTCCTCCAAACATCAGGCCTTATAGATATCCTTACTTCCAAAGAGCGAAATTGAACGTATGATTGCAGAAATGTTAGAGGCGGGTATAATTCAACCCAGTCAAAGTTCTTTCTCTGCTCCTGTAGTATTGGTACACAAGAAGGATGGATCATGGAGAATGTGTCCGGATTATAGGGAGCTCAATAAGCTCACCATTAAAGACAAATTTCCCATTCCTGTGATTGATGAATTATTGGATGAATTACATGGAGCAATTTATTTACCAAGTTGGATCTTCGTTCAGGATATCATCAAATTAGAATGAAGACTGAAGATATTCCAAAAACAGCATTTCGAACTCATGAGGGTCATTGTGAATTTTTGGTCATGCCTTTTGGCCTTACCAATGCACCTTCTACATTTCAAGGGTTGATGAATTCCATTTTCAAACCCTTCCTTAGAAAATTTGTGCTAGTATTTTTTGATGATATACTAATCTACAGCGGGTCTTGGAAGGATCATGTTGAACATGTTGACAGGGTGCTCAAACTATTGCAGGAGAAACAATTATATGCAAAAACATCCAAATGTTTCTTTGGAGTACGAGAGGTGGAATATCTGGGTCATATTGTATCTCACGAGGGTGTTAAAGTAGACCCTAACAAAATTAAAGCCATTAAGGAATGGAAAGTCCCCACAACCATAAAGAAGTTGCGAGTATTTCTTGGGTTAACAGGGTATTATCGCAAGTTTGTTAAGAATTATGGGAGAATAGCAGCACCTCTAACAACATTATTGAAGAAAGATGCATTTTCATGGACTCCTGAAGCAACTAAGGCCTTTTAACGTCTTAAGGAGGCAATGTGCCATGCACCGGTTTTAGCTATGCCAGACTTCACAAAAACCTTTATTGTGGAATGTGATGCCTCAGGAAATGGAATTGGTGCAGTTTTAATGCAGGAAGGAAGACCCATTGCTTTTGAAAGTCGTCCAATCAAAGGAAAGTATTTACAGAAACCTATTTATGAGAAGGAAATGTTAGCAATACTGCATGCACTAAAGAAATGGCGAACTTACCTAATGGGAAGACACTTCAAGGTAAAAACTGATCATGATAGTATTAAACACTTTTTGGAACAAAGACTATCGTCAGAAGAGCAGCAAAAATGGGTCACAAATAAATTGGGTTATGACTTTGAAATAATCTACAAAAAAGGAAAGCTTAATGTTGTTGCGGATGCACTCTCAAGAAATAATGAAGAGGTGGAAGCATTGCTTTGTGCCATTTCTATTATCCAACCAGATTGGATAACCGAAGCAAGAGATGAATGGAAGAAGGACAAAGATGTATGGACACTCATTCAAAAGTTGCGGCAAGATCCTAGTACATCTGATACATTTAGTTGGAAAAATGATTCCTTATGGTACAAAGATCGCTTATATCTTTGTAAGAATTCCCAACTAAAACAAAAGATTCTTTTGGAATTGCACACTTCTTTAGGAGGACACTCAGGATTTTTAAAAACTTACCACAGGGTGAAGAAAGAATTTTTTTGGGATGGCCTTAAATCTGATATTCAAAAATTTGTGGCGGAATGTTTGGTTTTCCAGCAGAATAAAGTGGAAACAATTAAGACCCCGGGACTTCTACAACCTTTATCCATTCCAAGTCAACGTTGGGAGGAGATATCAATGGATTTTATCACAGGTTTACCTAAGTCCGAAGGAAAGAGTGTCATCATGGTGGTAGTTGATAGACTTACCAAGTATGCACACTTTTGTGCATTATCTCATCCATTTAAAGCAAGTACGGTTGCTACTACATTTATGGACACAATTCAAAAGCTACATGGAAACCCAAGGGTTATTGTGAGCGACAGAGATCCCATTTTTACTGGAAATTTTTGGACGGAGTTATTTTCTTGTTTGGGTACTCAATTAGCTCATGGCTCATCTTATCATCCTGAATCCGATGGTCAAACTGAGATAGTAAATAAATGTTTGGAAGGATATCTTCGTTGTTTTGTATCTGATAAACAAACACAATGGGTCAAGTGGTTACCTCTCGCTGAATGGTGGTATAAAACTTCCTTCCATATTGCAGCAAAAATGACCCCATTTATGGCACTTTATGGATATCATCCACCATCCATCACATCATCTTTAAGGGAAAATTCGAAGGTTCAAGCAGTGGAAGATCACATCGAGCATCAACGAGAAGTTCTCCAACTCTTAAAGGATAACCTGAATTTGGCACAAAATCGAATGAAACAACAGGCAGATCAACATCGCAGCGAGAGAAGTTTTGATGTAGGAGATTGGGTATTTTTACGTCTACAACCATACAAACAAATGTCCCTCAAGCAAGCTAAGAAGGATAATAAATTATCACCAAAGTACTATGGTCCTTACAAGGTGTTGCAAAAGATTGGTACTATGGCATACAAATTGGAGCTTCCTGCTTCTTCGCGAGTACATCGAGTTTTCCATGTTTCATGCTTAAAGAAGGTTATAGGTGAAAATCTTCCAGTTCAAACAATATTGCCAGAACTTGATGAGGAAGGAAAAATCATATTGGAACCAGAAGCGGTCATGGAAACAAGAACTCGACAACTACGGAATCGATCAATTTCAGAGTATCTCATCCAGTGGAAGAACTTACCCACTGAAGATTCTACATGGGAGGATGATAATTTTATACAGAAGCACCCAGAGCTACTCAAGCGTTGAGGACAACACTTATTTGAAGGAGAGGGCATGTTAGGTCCCTATATTACTAGTATAGTCCCTTATTGTTGTTAGTGTAACCCCCTTATTGTTATTATTGTACCCTTGTAACCCCCATTTTGTTATTATTGTGCCCTTAAATTATTATTGTTAGGTCGGCTAGGATTACATTATGGCCCCATGGACTCCTATATATAGAAAGGAGGTTTTGTAAATTGTATCATCCAAGAATTGTTCATTTATGTAATGTATTGGAGGTTGCCCCCTCGAAGTGGCTTATTTCTAAGAAGTTTTCTTCTATTTTTGGAGCTGGTTACACAACAATGAAGGCAGTGAGATTTCTTAGAACTCACAAGATTCATGAATTTTGTTTCTAGAAATATAGGATAAGAATTTAGTCATATAAATAGGTAAAAATTACTGATGACTAACTGTGGCTCCACTTGCGGAGGGAAACTCCTTTTTAGGAGGTGTCCAGAACTTCAGATCTCTTGGTTTATGAAGACCAGTGCCTCATCCATTAGGTAGATGTTTCTTCTTTTATTTTGCTGCTGCTTCCATGAAGTAGTGATTTTGATAATCTGAAAGAATGATTAGCTCAATTTCATCTTACCTACCCAACCTACTTTCCTAACATTTTCTCTTCCTTAGGTGCACTTGAACGGGAAAACCCATTGACATCTTTCTTTTGAAAGAAAAATCAAACTATCTATTTCTACACTTATTTCTTCCAAGAGTTCAGATTATTCTAGTGAACTCTCCTTATTCTCTACCTAGACTATTTGATTGTCAAGATTAAGCAGTATGATAGACTTCATTCTCTAAGCTACTAACAAGAAATTTAAAACATGATTTGAACCAGGATTAGACAATCTGATTCATCATGAGTTGTGGCATCAAGACAAGCTGCACACAAACATTATTTTCATAAAAAAACAAAACTAGAAGGTGTGAGGGATATGCTTCATCATTTTCTAATCAACCTTATCCTTCTCCTTGGTTCAGATTTAAGCATGTGGAACCGGTGTCTTTCATTCCTAATCTATTTTCTTTTGACAAGTCAAGCTTAAATAATTTGACCAGCATTCTTTCACTAACTTATCAACAATAAATTTAAAACATGTTCAACCATGATTAGGCTAGATGACTGAACAAGACATTATTTTTTCACTAGTAGTGGAATTTAAGCATGCACACTTTCAGTACTACTATTTTTTGGGTATGGGGTTGTACCTTCTCTTTAAATCTGCCCTCTTTTTCTATTTTTCTATTTTTGTGTTTTTCTATTTATGGCCTTTTATCAAACAATGGTATGTACAATGAGTGAAGGCCTGAAAACTATAAATCTTGACAAAAGTAGTGCTTTAGTGTCTTGCCATTGATAGGACCTCCAAATGCTTTAGCTCCATCTGGCTCTTGTAAAAAGAAGGCATTGTTACCTCTAGCTGAATTGATAATGAATGGACCTTTCCACAAGTTTTCAAACTTACCATGTTTACCTTTGTCTTCCCTCCTTGAGTCCCATTTCAGCACTTTATCTCCAATCTAGAAATCATTGTCCTTGCTCCTTCTGTCAAATATTTTATTCATGTTTTCTTGTACTACTTGTGTCCTTTTGTAAACCTCCTCTCTTGTCTGTTGTAAATGGATAGTTTGGTTTAACCTTCTTTTCATATCATTCTCTTCTGGTTTCACTTCTTGTAGTAGCTTCATCACCGGGACTCCCAAAGATGTTGGGAAAATGGCATCCATGCCATACACTAGTTGATAGGGAGACATACCGATGGATTTCTTGGTGGTTAGTCTATCAGCCCATAGTGCATGTATTAGTTTTCCATGCCATACTTTTTTATTCTGCTCCAGAAGCTTCTTAATGATATTGACCAAGCTTTTATTAGAGGACTCATATATCCCATTACCTCAAGGGTAATAAGCTATGGAATGTCATAATGTGATGTGATATTTATAACAAAAGTCAACCATTATTTTGGATGTAAAGGCAGCAACATTATCTGTGATGATCTTTCTGGGGCAACTGAATCTAGACAGGATATTGGTCTCAAGATATTGATATCGTGACTGAATCAGTGGAATTCCTAGAGGGGATGGCTTCTATCCACTCAGTGAAGTAATCAGTGGCAGTGAGGATCCATTTGTGTTGGAAAGATGAAGAAGGGTGGATCTCTCCAATGAAGTCTAAACCCCATTGTTGAAAAGGAGCTTCAACAATGATGGGGTGCAAAGGTTGTAATATTCCAAAATTTGCATGCAGCAAATTGGAATATTAAATTTTGCTGATTTCACTTAGGAGATGAATAATTGGGTAAGGAGACCCATGCATAATAAAAAAATCAATAAAATCCCTCATAGTATGAAAGGGGATCATCATTGGAGCTGGATTTCACACCCTCAAGTGTGAAAGAGGACATTTGCATGGAGACAAGGTCAAGTTTGGCCAAGTCAACAACGCTGGGATAGGAGGTGGAGAACACTTGGATAGACAGCGTAGTATGAATGGGAAGAGGTTTATTTGGTGGAGGAAACCCTGATGAGTGGGACCCATGGAGATAGGGCTTTCACTTGTTTAAAAGGAGGGCAAGGCAGCCATTGTTATGCATGATATTGATTATTGATTTCATTGTCTATTTAGACTTTGTGCATTCTCCTGCTATTTAGCAGAGTTTCAGTGCTGCTTAGCACAAGGCATTCCTGTTTAGGAATTCATTCTCCTTCCAAGAGAGGCCTCTTGAAGGAGCTGCTCTTCATTTCTCCACATTCAGGCTTTATGCCAAGCATCCTCCTTCAGCTACAACACAGTTTCTATTTAGAGCTGAGTTGTGTTGCAGTGGAGGTTACTGAACATCACTTCTTGTGCTTATTTTTAAGAGGAGGAAGTCTTATTTCATTTGGAGGATCAGTGAGGGAGAATTTGAGCTGATTCCCATCATCTTTGGAACTAGGCCAATCATTTCCATGATCTACAATGCAGTCCCTCTCTTAGACTGCATTATTTTCAGTATGTATCTGCAGTGAGGGTTTGCAGTATTGTTTGGAGGGTTAGATCTTCAGTGTTAGGATAAGCCTTTCACTTGGAAGATCCATTGGAGGAGGTCTATTCAGATTGTGTATCATCTACAACCATCTCCATCCAGTTCTTGAGTTGCAACTACTACTCAGCCCTGCTACTCCGACATTTTTTCCATTTTGTATATTTCAGCCAATCCTTCTAGGATTGACTTGATATTGTTTTTCAGAGGTTAGAGCTTTGCTCCCCACATTTTTTGAGCCATAAATTTCCATATCTATGTATTGATATTATTGTTGTAGCAGTGCCTCCTATAAACTACGCAGTCATAGCCTTGGGCTTTCTATATGTAGCAGTGTTCTTCATTTTCTTGTACATGTTCTATTGAGGCTTTCATTGCTTGGCTTGAGTGATCATTACCTCAAGGATTTGTATACATTTGCTGCTATAAGATCAATTTCATGGCTATTTGGATCTTCTCATGATTTTTATATTGATATAACACTACTACTCCAATATGTGTTTTGCATTGCTGCATCTCCAACTTTAGAATATCTTAAGATATTCTTATTGTTGTAGAAATCCCCTATTTTGGGATCTTACAAAGTTAAAGGTAAGAGTTTTCTCTTGCCAAAAACAATTTGGCACTTATGGAAAGTCATGACCAGTTTGTGGGTGCTAGGGAAAAGGGTGGGCCAATAGTGGCCAGCTCTAAGAATTTTGTTAGCTGTGGTTTTCCAATAAATATGGCCCCCACATTCTCCTTCATGCAATTCAAGCATGATCTTTCCTGCATCATCCTCAAGAAAAAATTTAAGCAGTATACCAATAGGATTCTTCCAACAAAATTCCATCTAAAATGCAGTAATTCAAAGCTTTTTGCTTTAGGAATCTTGCTTTTGTATTTGATAAGGTAGGAGGAGAATTAAGATAAAACAGTACATAAAGGATATCAGCATACCAAGATGAATTCAAAAATTCTTCTTCAACATGAGGAGTTGTGCCTCCTTTTTCTTCTAAAGTATCAACAAAATTCATATCTAATGCTTGGAGATTTGTTTCAGCCATATGTTTCGCAAGCCCTTGTCCTTTAACCAATTTGGTGGGTTTGATTTCTAAGTCATATCTAAAATAATGGCAATCCACTTTCCTCTTTTACCATCTAGGTCTTGATTTAAAATGTCTTTGACAACTGTGTGAGGAACAAAAGCTATGACATGAGAATGTAAGATATAAACTCTAAAATCTTTTAATGCTTTAATCAGTGCATAGGCCTTATTCTCCATTATGTTGTACTTTAGGGGAGCATCTCTAAGGGCTTTGTTGAATAAGGCTATGGGCTGTTCTTGCCCCATCATGTTATTTTGTAACAAAACAACAACCATGGTATGTTTAGAGGAAAATGAGAAAATATAGAAGTCTTTGGTGAAATTAGGACTTATTAGGACCGGTGTTTGGGTGAGCGCTTGCTTAACCAGTTTAAAATATTGTTTGGCTTCTAAAGTCCACTTAAATCCTATTTCCTTTTTAAGCATGTTTGTAATATTTCTCAAAAGTTCAGCAAGGTTGGGGATGAATCTCCTCAAGAAGTCGATTTTCCCAATGAAAGACTGTAATTCCTTAATGTTTCTAGGATGGTTGATTTGCAATATGCCTTCAATTATTTTGGGGTCTATTTTGATTCCTTCTTCAAAGATGATGTGGCCTAGGAGTTTTCCTTCTTGGAGACCAAATAATGTTTTCTTGGGATTCAAAGATAGGCCATATTTCCTACGTTTTTCAAAAACTTTTCTCAAGTGGACTAAGTGCTCCTCATCAATCTTAGAGTAAATAGTGATGTCATCAAGGTAAATGACTATGAAGTAGCCTATGTATTCTGAAAAATCTATATCCATGGCCCTTTTGAAAGTGGCCCCCGCATTCATCAACCCAAATGGCATTTTGACATACATGAATGTACCCCAAGGTGTGGCGAAGGCAGTTTTGTGCTGATCACTTGGGAATACTAGTACTTGATTGTAACCGGAAAATCCATCAAGCAGTGAGATTTTCTTAGATCCAAATAATTTTTGAAGTATGTGATCCATTTTAGGCAAGGGGTAGTTATCTTTTAAAGAGGATCTATTCAAATTTATGAAGTCGAGGCAAATTCTAATCTCCCTGGTTTTCTTCCTAACTGACACAAGGTTGGAAACCCACTCTGAGTATCTAAGGGGAACTATGATCCTGGCATCATACATATTTTTAATCTCTTATTCAACTAAAGGTAGTAAAACAAAGTTTATTCTCCTTAAATTTTGTTTGAAAGGTTTCTAATTTTCTTTAAGAGGGATTTTATGTTGCATAATGCTTGTCTCATATGATTTCAGATCTTGATATCCCTAGGAAAACAAATCTTTAAACTCCTTAAAAAGCTCAATATATTTCTGTTTTATGTGAGGAGGAAGGGTCTTGGAGAGTTTAATCATTTTGGGTTCCTTTATGCTTCCTATGTTGCATTCCTCAACATTAGTCTTGGTAGATTCTATCTTTGGTTTTTTAGCCACATCATTAAAGTCAAACAGTTCTTCTAATGGTGCAAGGCCTCTTGGCAATGTGTCTTTCTTACATTGTAGGACCTTAAGGTCCTTTTGGTCTGGGTCCTCAAACATTTTAGCCTCATAAGGTTGTGTAAGCAGATTTATATCAGCAACAGAGGACAATTCTGTTTCATGATATTTTTCTTTAGCAAAAACATATTTCTCAAGCTCTAAGCTTGGTAATGTAAATTCATTTCTAGATTGCAGAAAATCATTGATTCGTTTATCACCCTCAAAAAATTGCCAGTGGTTAATGTTGTCAGGCACTGTAGGACGATTTTTGACTTTGACAGTGTATTGTTCGCTAGCATGTGGTATTTGACAATTACTGGTAGCGAAGGCAATTTCATTGGCAAGACTGTTTTGGGCTCTAGGAATGTAAATGAGCTCACATTTCTCAAACATTTTGAGGATGTCTAGGGCTGCATTTTTGTACTCTCTTAATCTTGTATTATTTTTTGAATACTCGCCTTTGATTTGTTTAATGATAATTTCTGAATCTCCCTGGACAGATATTTTCTTAGCTCCTAAGTGTTCAAGCAAGTGCAAACCAAGGAGAAGAGCCTCATATTCTGTGATGTTATTAGTGCACTGAAAGTCTAGTTTGTATGAATGGCCCTCATTAGTGTTATGTATCCAGACACTGGCTCCTGAACCAACCTTTCCACAAGAGCCATCAAAGCTCATGTTCCAAGGTGTTTCTAGTTCCTGCTTTCCACTTTGCTGTTGTTCAGGGCTGCTAGAGTTCAAGTAGTCATGTTCCTCATTTGAGGGCGAGTGTGAGTGTTCTGGAGGGTCTAGTTATTTCTTCTTTTCTTTCACTTGTTCACCAATGTCATTTTCATTATACAAGATGAAAGCGTCCAAATCTGAATGGATGGAATAAACAGGGGTGTTGTTTGGCCTATCTAGGCTAATCATCATATACTTCGTGTGGGATTCTTGGTATAAACTCCTAGTTTGATTGAAGACAGGGATGGTGGCATATGACATGTCCATTTGGAGGTTCCCTTGAAGCTTGGTTCCCCATGATCTAGACAAAAGAATTCCATACTTGGGGGGAATATCTGCCACTACTATGTCCATAACTAGGTTTTTAGCCGGTACTTGTGCCAGATTTACACAAAGGTCCTTGATTAGGCCCAAACACTTGACTCTACTTGAATGGAAATAGTATAAGTATGTATAAGATTTAATTATTTATAGGCCTAAAGTCTCCATCACAACCTTTGGCATAAGATTGTGAGAGGCACCAGAGTCTAGCATGGCATTAAGTAAGATTTTTTCATGTATGTTTAGGCTGATATAGAAAGGGGGAATGGCTCCTTCTTGATATTTTCCTTCTATTTTGGGTCCAAAAAACAATTCAGGTGTGTCATCAGCCAAGTGTAAAGTATTGGTATCATTCCCTATGTTTATAACTTTCAGAACTTGATATTTTTACGTTCCTTGGGTAATCAGTTCAGTGAGAGGCATGATTATCTTATTTTTAGCAATCTCTCCTTCAAAGCTGAAAGGCATTTGTGTTTTAGACATATTTACATTAGTTTTATCAGCCATAATTTTTTTTACATTTTTAATTTTCTGATTCTAATTTGGGGCTTTGGTCAAAAGAGTTTTCTTAGGGCCACTAATAAAGGTACTAGGGCAGCTTGTGTCACCACTTGGTTGGCTAGTTTTGTCTTTGTTAGGATCAGTTTTCTTAGCCATGGTGTTGGTATCGTCTGTTGTTCTTTTAAGAATGTTTTCAGGGGTTTTCCTAACAGCAGTGTCTAAGTTTTTATTCTTAGAGTTGTCTTGGTTTTTATTACTCCTAAGATCATGTTGCCTATGAACTTCCATTATGACATTTTCCAATCCCAACTCACAGTCTTCAGAGTCTTCGTAGCTTGTTTCATTTAGATATGAGGAGAAGAAACCTTGTTCTTCTTCTGTGAGAAAAAAATCACCCTCATTATCAGAGCCTATTAAGTTTAGGTGATTTTCATCAGGATGTTCAATATCTCTTTCCCCTTCATCTACATAGTTATCTTGGAAGGGTGGCCTGATTTTTTGATCATTTTCCCTTTGTCTGATTTGGGGTGGGTCTCTTCTGAAGTTCTGATTCCGGTTTCTATTTTGGGGATTTGGTTGGTTCTCCCTAGGAGGTGATCTTTCATTTATTATTATTCTCTCCATCATTCTCTCCATGGTTCTAATTAGGTTGTCAATCTTGGAATCAGATGAAGAGGTTGAGGGCATGGTTTCATCTTTGTAGGTTACCCTATTTTCTGATCTTAGTCTAGTTCTATTTTCATTTAAGTTGGCCTATACACTTATAGCTCCCTTTTGCATGTATTCTAAAGTTAAGGGCTCTCTTTCTCTTAGCTGATAGGCCATGTTCGGGTCAAAACCTTCCTGAAATTTAGCTAAGGCAAGGCATAGTGGGGGTTTCATATGAGGTGGGAGGGCATTGTAGACACTGTTAAACTTGGTGCAATAATCTTGGACACTCTCCCCCATATTCCTCTTAATATTGTTATATTTAGAAATGATTTGGAGGGGGTTTTTCTTGATTTCCCACTTGTTTATGAAAGTTTGGTAAAGAGAAGGGAGATCATGTATGCTATTGGGAGTTAAGTTTTTGAACCATTTTTTAGCTTCTCCTCCTAGGCTTTGGGCAAAAATCCTCATCTTCATGGTTTACTCTTCTAGTTCCATATAGTCAAAAGCATCATTTATTATATCTACAAGCTATTGGGTAGTGGTAGATTCAACCCCAGTAAAGTGAGGGATTTTGGACTGGTAGTCATTTGGAAAAGGTACCAAAGGTTGTGGTAAAACCAGGGGAGCATACCAAGCTTCCATGATAGGAACTAATGTTGGATTTACAAGGAGAGGGTTTGTGAGGGGAGGTGTAGGATGAAGTGGGGTGGTTTTCACAGAGGTGATATGGATGGGTGTGGCGGAAGTACTTGGATCAACAGACTGATTCTGAGTAGATTTGGTATGGAAAGAGCTGAAGTGGTGGAGAAGCTGAAAATAGGGTGGGGTGGAAGGAGAGGCTTCTCTACTAGAATTATGCTACAAATATATGGGCTCGAGGTCAGTATGGTCGGTCTCATTGTGTGACTTGGTTCTGAAAATGTTTCTCATATGGTGCAAGTCAAATTGAGAATCCTACAAGGGTGTGAGCTGTTCAGGGATAGAGCTTGCTTTATGAATGGTTCCAATAGTAGTTAAGTTTCTAGTTTCATAAATTTTCCACAAAATCCTTTCTGGGTCATCAACTATAGTACGAGGGTTTGGGTTTGGATGAGATCTGGTATTGATTCTTTGCGAAGCCAGTTTTCAAACTCAAAATTTAGAGAGGTTGAAAGTTTTTGAACTTTTTTGAAAAGTTTACCTCTCTTATTTTTTGCTAAACTCACACAATGTATGACTAGATCTCTAAACTTCTCGGGGCTGATTTGACACAATCCTAAGGGAGTCTATGGATACTAGTAAAGTGAGAAGGCCTACTGGAGGCAAGTGGAGTCACCAGGTGGATGTTTTTATTTTGTTTTGAGGATGTATGTCTATGGTCCACCAACAATAATTGACAAAAAACAATCTAGGAATATTTTGGGTTTTTCTGAGTTCTCTTAAGTAACTCTAAGATTTATATGAGTGTACTGCAGTTGGGTCATCATTTTTCTAGGATGGTGAAACAACCAGGTTCTACTCTTAGCTATCAATTGAGTTCTCTATGATTTGATGAAGGTTTCTGAAGTCCTAAGGGATACTTAGATTGTCACTGACATCAAAGGTTGCATCATGATCACCATTGTGTTAGTGATAGTGATGAGGTAGCTATAAATCATAGGATACTATTTTGAGAAGGGCTTCTAAATATTCTAAATATGTATAAGCTTGTGACTTACTCAGAAGGTCCCACCGTGATCACCATTATGTTAGTGTGGCGATGAGGTGGCAATGAACCACCAGATACTATTTGTCAAGGGTTTCTGCATCTTTTAAGGAAAGTCTAAGCATGAACTTACTCAGAAAGTCCCACCGTGATCACCATTATGTTAGTGTGGCAATGAGGTGGCAATGAACCACTAGATACTATCTATCAAGGGTTTTTGAATCTTTTAAGGAATGTCTAAGCATGAACTTACTCAGAAAGTCCCACTGTGATTGCCATTATGTTAGTGTCCCGTGATTTAGCAGATTGGTAGACCAAATACACAGGGTAACATCAAACCAGTCTTTGGAGTCCTAGGACCTGTCCTTCCTGGAATCAAAGAGGGCTCTCTCTATTATGTGCGAAGGATTTTAACTTGTTCTCTTTATATGGTTGATTTTAGGCTAGTTGTTAAGTGTAGGGTTTGTTTGTTTGTTTGGTTGTGTAAGATGATTAAGTAGGATACGTGGAACGAGAGCTTATCAAACATTGGGCTATGGAGTCTATGAATTCATTGATATCTCAATAGTGAATTGGGGAACATCACAGGGAAAATCTAGTGTATTCAATGGATCTTTAAAGTTTATGTGTGAGGTGAGATGGACATTAAGTTTGGGGAAACAAGGTAGGGCAAAGGGCAGTCAAGAATCCTTTGTCAAATAACTATGAACAAAAAGGTATTAAAAAATAATAAAAAAAAGATACTAATCATGAGATAGGGCACACCATTTACTCAATGACAATACTTTTAAACAAATAACAATTAAAGATAAACAATCCAGTGGAACAAAGGAAGCAAGAAAACTTATCTAACTCCAATGATCCTACTTTCAAGATTTGAAAACATATAAGAGAATAATAGCATCAATAAATGAAGAGGGAACTCCTAAACATCATTCATTAAACTATAAAGAACTTTGAGGCAAACTGATAAGCATATACAAAGGGCAAGATTGAAACAAGACCTCTTTGGCTTAACCTAACAATCAATACGTCAAAGAGAGATTTCAAGACAGAGTTTAGATAGCATCAAACAAGCAGGGCTTACCATGAATAATATTTGTAAACTAGAATATAAATCCAATGATGAAACAAACAAGCTTAGGTGGGCCTAAGGAGCAACTAAGAATTCTTTAAACTAACCCAGCAGAGGAAAACATAAAGGCAATAGAAAACAAGAAGACTGAGGTGCCTCAAACAACATTTCTCATCCTATACTCTTCTAAGATATTGAAATATATAAATATGGACATATGATCAACAAGAAGACCTAAAAAAATAAGAGATACATCACCATTAACTAAACTCAGGGATCCTGCAAGCAAGTCTTCATCATCATCAATCAAGGAAAATCATCCACAAGCTCCACAACACCAAATTGCTCTTCAACTTCCAAGAAACATGTATTGCTCTCAAACTCATCAAAAGCCCATACTAACAATGAATCCTCATGCTCTATATAACAAGCAAGGAGGAGAAAAACCCAATAGAGTATCTAGAAGTCCATTGGCTAAACAAAAGTATCTCTATTGTCCTTGAGGCCTTACAAGGCCCAAGGCACAAAATATCTAAAATAAATATCTTTTTGCCTATTTGTAGCAAATAAATTGACCTTTAGGCTTTGACAAGCCTCCTAAAACTTTATAAATGCACATTTTTACTTTTCAACCATAGGAGCGCAACACTGTGTTTTGAAATGAAATTTTATGCCAGGAGCGTAGCACAAGAACAAGAAAAATAGGTCTTCTTACAACAGTGTTTTGAAGGCCTTCCCAATGTCAGAAAAGGCTCCATGATGGCTCGTTGGAAATCCCTTGAAGTTCAATTTCCAGATATACCCTTGGTTCTCTTATCTGACCTCTGCAACCTATCTAAAAAGTGAAAATTGCAAGATTGGTAGGAGCGTAGCACATGTCCTGAAAAACAGGCATAATGATGAAAAATTGGGTGTTTTTGACCCTTTTGGAGGACCAAAACAACTCCAATTGATATGAAACTTTGTGAGCATGCTGTATGAATGATGAGGAACCCAAAAATCCAAGCCTTTCCTCTCGAATATGCCTTGAAAAAGAGCGTAGCACCAGGCGTGCGACGCTCCTAGCCTCAAAATTTGCAAAAAACAAAAACTTGTCAAAATTCTCCCAAATTTGGTGGAAGTATGCCTCATAGGTCTTGGGAGACTTGTAGAGAAGCGTGAGCCAAAATAATAAGGTTAGCTTGGCTCTTTTCCTTTTTTAGTGCTTGTATCTCAATTTGGGCCTTTTTGATTTTTTCCCTTGCAAATTGGTTTCTTTGGGCATAATGCTTGGTCATTCTTCTTTGTAAATCCAAGTCTTTATTTTCCTTCTATAGCTTGGCCTCAAGGTGTATGATAGCCCTCTCAAGCCATGGTTCCCTATCATGTTCAATTTCCATTGCAAGGAGTTCATGGAGAGAACGTTGTTCTTCTTGGGCTGATTCTTCTTCCCTCTACTTTGCCAATGCTTTCCTTAGACCCATAGTTCTAGGTCTCCTTCTAGTTTGACCTTACTCATCACTACTCTCCTCATAAGTGCCCATGAACTCTTCCAACTTCACCTGAGCCCTTTGAACTCCTCATAGGTATTCCAGTGTCCATAGATATTGCATTGGTGGTCAGCTCAAAATTCACTCCATCTAGATGTACTTGGTGGTCATGGAGGTTAAGGACAGAAAGTTTGGTCAACTGAGGGTGACTTTGGACTCTCTGTAATTTTTCACAGAAGTCATAGCATCCTACCTCTTGGAAATACGAAACTATAGTAGGAGAGGCTGTAAATTATTTAGTGTTTACATGCTCAAACCTATTTGCTTTCCCACCCCTCCTCTGTTGTTCTCTAGGCACTTGGCCTCTCTCTCTATTGTCAAAACTACCTTCTCTAGGAATTTTGTCCTTTATTCTTACCTTTGAAAACAAAACCCTGATCTGCTTGGAAGATGATATGGAGAGGGAAAATGAGAGGTTAATGAGGAAGGAAATGATCTGCAATTTTGGAGGGGAAAAGAGGAGTGAAGAAGGACACTTTTGGCCTCAATGTGTTCTTAGTGTGTAGATGGATGGGTGCTTTTCAATCAGTAATGCTTGAAAACATGGGGACCTAACATTTCTTCATTTAGGGTTTTTTTCTCTTTCTTTAAGTTTACCCTTCACATTTCTTTATAATTCTACCTTTAGATAATAGGAAAAGGTGGAAAGTTTCTAAATACCTCTCAAAAACCTCGCAGCTGAAGCAAAGAGACACAAGAGTGCAGCACGGGCCAGTTGGGTGGATTCTGCACGTCCTGCCGGGTTTGCCCTGAACGTAATGCAGGAGCGTAGCACGGGCAAGGCCTGAACGGGTAGTCGGGTCCTCTTGGGCAGCCCTGAACAGACAAGAGCGTAGCGCAGGCTGTTAGGTCGGGCAGATGGAGTGTCGAGAAGTATCTGCATGCTGCACATCCAGGAGCGTAGTGCGGGTAGTCTCTGCACGCTGCACGCCCAAGAGAATAGCGCTCGGGTGGTCTCTGCACGTTGTCGGGTGATTCCTGAACAGTGGCAGCGTATCGAGCTTCTCTTGCATGTTGCATTGTTACACAAGGGCGCAACGCTATTACACAGGTGCGCAACACTCCTTTAAAAAAAACACAGGCAGCGTGTACAGACACCTAGCGCGACTGAACAGGAGTGTAGCGCAGTGTCTTCTGCCCGAAAACTCTGCCAGAAACCTTGAATTCCTCCTTCTTTTGCAAATGAAAAAATGGTGTTTGAATGATAGCCCTAGGATTTTTATACCTTTGGGAGAAATAATTAGGACAAAAACCCACTTTTCTAATGTTTGTCTTTGGTCCTTTTATCGTTTTACTGACATTTCCTTTCTTTTGTGTAGGAGATGTTTTTAAGTATGAAAGATGATTCCTTGGTGGGAAATCTTGAAAATTGATTTTATTCTCCTCCCACTGACTTTCCAGAGGCATGATGAATCTGTACTGTATAGTAAACTTAGTCTTTTGATCAGGTTTACCATTACCTCCCTTTGGCCACTTCAGCTTGCTGGGGGTGCCATAAAACAATGTTTTTGACCTTCTTATACTTCCTTTGGAGTTTGGCACCTTAAATGATTCAATAGTAGAACTTATGCTCCATTTGATTTCTTATTTTACCTTTAACATTAGGCTCCCTAATTTCCTTTTTATGATCATTTTGTAGACCTGTGACTGTGCTTGAGGAGTTTAAGCAGCCTTCACACTGATACTCCCTACAAATTTTCCTTTGCTTTAGTCAAAATTGTTGTTTTGACAAGCCATAGAGGTGACCATTTGACATCATCCTTGAAAATTGCGCTTTCCATCATTAAGGAGGTCTCTCAAAATAAATCTTCAATTTATGTTATGTGATGTTATTGCATCTTTGTCTTTGTGATCTCTTGTATGGATCCCTTACTGGGCAACACTTGTTGTGCCAATTAGTTACAAAACCAATGATACTCTTGGTTTACTTGGGCATGTTGTTTCTCTTCTGCTGTGAATGTCCTTGAGGAGTTTTAGCTTCTCACCTTGCCTCTCTTCTGCTGATAACCCTCATAAACCATTCCTGCAGAAATGTTTTAAGATAGGCTACTGTCCTTTTGCAGACTCAATGCTTTGATCAAGGAGGTCCTTTTGAAGGCTTTTTTATACCCTTTGGACAATCATGAGCTCACCTTCTTTTTCATTTGATTTCACCTTTGGGCACATGTAAAATAGTGAGTCTAGAAAGCCAAAGCAATGCATAACCTAGGAGACCCTACATGACCTATGGGGATATCTCTTTTGGAATTGGTGCTTTGGCTGAGAACTGAATCAGGGTTTGGAGGTGAAAATAGGGTTTTGAAAAACCTTTATGCATTGTAATCCTAGAAATTGAAATCTTTGATCGGTTTATCTAAAGAGCCTAGAAAGGGAGTTTAAAATCACCACTGCTTGAGGCACTTGGTGAATAGGGGAAAAGGTTTAGGCTACTTGGAAAAACAAGGTGTAAAAGTAGAAGGCTTAGGCAATCAGAAACAGAGTGGTAAAGTCAGAGGGACATAAGTCCATGATTTTGTCTTCTAAGAGTGAGAGATTGGCCATGCCTTGATAGAGTAGTAGAACAGCGAAAACAAATTATCCTAAGGGGAATGAAGGCAGTGAGATTTCTTAGAACTCACAAGATTCATGAATTTTGTTTCTATAAATCTAGGATAAGCATTTAGTCATCTAAACAGGTAAAAATTACTAATGACTAACAAGGTAAAGGGTAGTTGTCTTTCAGGGAGGCTTTGTTTAAGTTTCTAAAATCTATGCATAGCCTAATCTCCCCTATTTTCTTTCTTATTGACAGAAGGTTTGAAACCCATTCTGAGTACCTGAGTGGGACTATTTCCATCATCATACATCTTCTTTATTTCCTTCTCAACTAGAGGCACTAGGACATGGTTTACCCTTCTCAATTTCTGCTTGAATGGTTTCTGGTTTTCCTTGAGACGAATATTATGCTGAATGATGTTTGTATCATAGGACTTCATGTCCTCATAAATCCGTGCAAACACATCCTTAAATTATTTGAGAAGCTCAATGTATTTCTATTTTATGTGAGGTGGCAGAGTTTTGGACAACTTTATCATTTTGGGTTCTTCTACACTGCCTATGTTGCATTCTTCTACATCAGTTTCGGTGGATTTCATTTTTGGCTTCCTAGCAACATCAGTGACATCAAACCACTCTTATAAGGGGACAAGACCTTTTGGAAATAAATTATCTTTGCATTGCAATACCTCGAGGTATTTTTGATCCAGATCCCTACAAAATTCTGCCTCATGAAGGTGTTCTAGCATATTTATATCAGCAGTAGGAAATGGCTCTATTTTGTGTGTTTGTTCTTCATTAGGGTAGTCTTGTCATGATCCGAGTATAGTTTTGGCATTTTAAATTCATTCTTGGATTGTAGGAAGTCTTCAATATGTTTTTCCCCTTCAAACACTTGCCAATAATCTATGTCATGAGGTACTATAGGTCTGCTTTTCATTTTTACCGTGTATTGTTCATTGGCATGAGGTACTTGGCAAGTGATGGTAGCAATGGCTAGTTCATTGGCAAGGTTGTTTTGAGCTCTTGGGATTGAGGTAAGTTCATATTTCTCAAATGTGTTTAGGAGTTCTAAGGAAACATTCCTATATTATATTAGCCTAGGATTCTTGGCTTAATATTCTCCTTTGATTTGCCTAATGATTAGCTCGGAATCTCCTAGAACAAAAATATTCTTAGCTCCTATGTTTTTCAACAAGTGTAATCGTAGGAGAAGAGCTTCATACTCTGCAATATTGTTTGTACATTGAAAATACAGTTTTTAAGAGTGACCTTCATTGGTGTTGTGTATCCAAACACCTGCTCCTGAACCAGCTTTTCCACAAGAGCCATCAAAGCTCATGTTCCAAAGAGTTTCAAGTTCAGATTCGCCATTATGTTTTTGTTCATGGCTGCAAGGGTTTTTACTGTTATGTTCTTCATTTGGTGTTTTGTTTGACTATTCTGAAAGGTCTATCTATTCTTCTCTTTCATTTACTTGTTCATTAATTTCATATTCATTGTACAAGATAAATGAGTCAAGGTATGAATGGATAGAATAGAGAGGGGTGTTGTTTGGCCTATCTTGGCTACTTATCGTGTATTTCATGTGATATTATTTGTACAATATTCTTGATTGATTAAAGACTGGAATGGTAGCATATGTCATGTCCATTTGGAGGTTTCATTGGAGTTTGGCTCCCCATGATATAGATAAAAGCATGCCATACTTTGGGGGAATGTCAGCCACTACAATATCCATGACTAGGCTCTTAGCTGGTATTTGTGCCAGATTGACACATAGATCTTTGATCAAACCTAGGCATTTAACTCTACTTGAATCAAAAGAGTATAAGTATTTGTAAGGTTTGGTTATTTCAAGGCCTAATCTCTCCATCACTACCTTTGGCATGAGGTTATGTGAAGCACCAGAGTCTAGCATGGCATTGTGTAAGATTTTGTCATGAATGTTCAAACTGACATAGAATGGAGGCAAAAATCCTCCTTGATATTTTCCCTCTACCTCAGGTCCAAACAACAACTCTGGCTTGTCATCAGTCAAATTTAGAGTGTCAGTGTCATTTCCTATGTTCAAAGCCTTCAAAACTTGAGACCTATATACATCTTGAGTTACCAATTCAGTAAGGGGTACAACTATTTTGATTTTGGAAATCTCACCCTCAATACTAAATGGTGTTTGTGTTCTTGGTATATTTACATTTGTTTTATCATACATGGTATTTTCAACAACATTGGTTTGCTGATGTCTATTAGGAATGTCAGGTAAAGTATTCTTTTCAAGGCCACTAGTTGATGTACTACGACAGCTTTGGTTACCATTTGGTTGGATGGTTTTGTCTTTTCTCTGATTAGGAGTCTTAGCCATTATGTTGGTGTTTTTTTCTATCTTTTTAAGAATGTTTTCATATGTATTTTTAGCAAAAATTTCTGGTTTTTTCTTCCTAGGGGTGTCCTGAGTTTTCCTACTTCGGAGGTCATACTACTTATGAACCTCCATGATAGAATTTTCAAATCCTAACTTGTACTCTTCAAAATCCTCATATGTTCTATCAGTTTGGTTTGAGGAAATTATACCTTGTTATTCTTCTGTGAGAAAAAAATCATCCTCATTATTGGAGTCTATTAGGTTGACATGATTTTCTTCTGGCTCCTCAGTCTCCCTTTCCTCTTCATCTACATAGTTTTCTTGGAAAGGAGGTCTGATTTGCTGGTCATTATCTCTTTGTCTGATTTGAGGAGGGTCTCTTTTGAAGTTTTTGTTTCTATTTCTGTTTTGAGGATTTGCTTGGTTTTCCCTAGGGGGTGCTCTTTCATCCAAATTGATTTTCTCCATCATTATTTCCATTACCCTAACTAGATTGTCAATTTTAGCATTAGATGTGGAGGTCATGGTTTCCTCTTTGTATGTAACCTTCTTCTGAACTCTTAATCTAGCCCTTTTAGAATTTAGGTTGGCTTCTACACTTACTGATCCTCTTTGCATGTCTTCTAAGGTTAGGGGATCTCTTTCTCTTAATTGATAAGACATGTCTGGATCAAATCCATCTGGAAATTTCACTAAGGCTAGGCCTTGTGGGGGTTTCATGTGGGGAGGGAGTGCATTGTATACACTATTGAACCTAGTGCAGTAGTCTTGGACACTTTCCCCAACATTTCTTTTAAGGTTATCATACTCTGATAGGATTTGAAGATGATTTTTCTTAGTCTCCCACTTGTTTATGAATGTTTGGTAAAGGGAAGGGAGGTCATGAATGATGTTAAGAGTTAAGCTTTTGAACCATTTCTTTTCTTCTCCTCTTAAACTTTGGGAAAAAATTCTCATTTTTATGGTCTCCTCTTCTATTTATTGGTAGTCAAAAGCATCATTCATCCTATCTACATGTTGTTGGGTAGTGGTAGAGTCAGCTCTAGTAAAGTGAGGGATTTTAGATTGGTAGTCTTGAGGCATAGGCTGTAAAGGTTGTGGTAGTACCAGGGGGCATACCATGCTGCCATGATAGGAGGTAAAGGAATCCAAGGAGGGTTTGTAAGAGGGGGGTTTGTGAGAGGAGGTAGAGGATGAAATGGAGTGGTTTTCACAGTGGATGTATGAATGGGGGTGGTAGATGTACTTGGACCAGGAAGCTGAGATTGAGTAGATTTGGATCGAAAGAAGTCAAAGTGTTGGAGAAGCTGAAAATCAGGAGGAGTGGAAGGAGAGGCTTCTCTACTAGGACTCTGCTGCATGTTTGCAGGCTCAAGGTCTATCTGTTCTATCCCACTTGTAGTCTTAGTTCTGAAAAGGTTTCTTCTATGGTGTAAGTCAAATTGGGTATCTTGCAAGGCTGTGAGGTTTTCAGGGAAAAAAATTTCTTTGTAAATTGGTCTAACAATAGTTGAGTCTTTAGTCCTAGAATTTTTCCATAAGATTCTTTCTAGGTCATCAACTATGGTAGGAGGGTTTGGGTCAGGGTGAGATATGGTGCTGATTCTTTGTGAAGCCAGATTTCAGACCCAAAATACAGAGAGGCTGAAATTTTATGAGAGTTTTGAAAAATAGACCTATCTGTAAGGGTACTAAGCTCACACAATATGTAACTGGGATCTACACTGTTATGACTGATTGATATATTCCCAGGGGAGCATGTGAGAAATAATGGGGTCAACAGGGCTACTGAATACTGGTGGAGTCACCAGGTGGATGATGCTTACTGTTTCAAGGATGTACTTGTTATCCACCATCAACAACTAAATACCAATCTAAAGATGTTTTTGGGTTTTCTGAGTTCTTTATGTAACACTAAGCTTTTCAATGAGTGTTCTCCAGTATGGTCACCATGGTGCTAGTATGATGAATGAACCAAATATCAATCTTGGTTAACATCTGATTTATCTAAGTTTTGATAGGGATTTGTGAGTTCTTAATGAAAGTCTAAGCTTGTTACTTACTCAAATTCCCTAGCGGAGTCACCATTATGTTAGGTCCCTGTAATTTTTCATATTGGAAAGACCAAATTGAACAAGGGTAACATCAAACAAACTTTGGAGCCCTAGGAACTAGCCTTCCTAGACTCAGAGAGGGCTCTCTCTATATTTGTATAAAAGATGTAAACTTCATTGATTTTAGGCTAGTTATAAGGATATGGTTTGTTTGTTTTGTTTTTCTTGGTTGGTAGGTTGTCAAGAAGAACAAATAGAGTGAGAGAGGTTCAAACCATTGCGCTATGGGGTCTGCAAAAGGTCTTGAAAAGTACAAAAATAGGTCAAGGGTGTTTTAGAGGGCAAGTTAACAAGGCCAAATGGATCTAAGCAGCTTATGTGGGTGAAATGAACATTAAGTTGTGAGCATAGTAGGTTTAAAGGGAAATTAAGAATCCTTTAACAAATAATTTAAACAAGAAGGGCCTTTAAGATCACTATGCATAAATAAATAACCAAATACAGGGCATACCATAAACTTCTTTGATCATATTTCACCAAGTAAACCCTAAGAAAATAATCCAACAAACCCTAGAGAGCAAGGAACTCCTAATTCTCTAGTGATTTCACCTTCAGGAAAGGAAAACATTTAAGATAACATATAGTAATGATCAAAGATAAGGGAAATCCTAAATTCCTTAATCTTACTACAAAGGCCTTCAAAGAAACTATTTTAAGATAGAATAAAGGACAGGGTAAACAATAAACTTTCTCAGACAAACCCTAATTAGCAATAATTCAAAGAAAAGACCTAAATAACAATGTTTTAAGTTATACCAAAGGATAGAGCTAACCATAAAATTATTTGGGATTGGCTCCATTAAATAATTCTTAAGACAAATAAGCTGAGTGGAACTAGAGAGAAATTAAGAATTCTCTAATCTAACTTAGCAGAGGAAAACATTAGAGGAATAGAAGCAGACATCCTTAACGTGCCTCTAACAGCATATCTTAAGCTAAATTTTCTATTCTATTGCAAGAGAAATATGCACAATATGAAAACATAAGAAGACAAGTGTAAAATCAGAAAAACATCACCATTAACCATGTTCATGAATCCTGCAAATGTGCTTGTCTCATTGATATTCAATCCAAAACCTTCACAATGCTCCAAAGCCAAAAACTCCTTAAAAATTAAAGTCTATGAAGTTTATCTCAAAAATCAACCGATAATAACAATGAGGGCTCCATGTCGTATTTAACTTGTAAAGGAGGATCAAAACCGTATCTAGGATTTCAAATTGTCATTACTTACCCATAAATGTCATTTTGTCCTATGAGACAATGCAAAGCCCAAGGCACAAATATCCTAACTTAATAAATGCAAAAATAAATCCTAACAATAACTCCTCAAATAATTTTGGAAAAAAATTGACTTTGAGGCCTCTCAATAGCTTTCAAAATATCTCCAAGTGTCTTTTGTTGACTTTCTGGCAAGGGCGCAGTGCCAGGCCAAGGGTGCAACACCAAAACTGGGAAAATTTCTCTTTTTGCAGCTGAGATTTGGAGGCCTTCCTGGTGTCCAAATGAGCTCCATGATAGCACATTAGAAAGCCTGTCCTATATGGTTTCCAAATTTGCCTTTATTTTCCAATTTGGTGTCCATTTTCCTACCCAAAAATCCATTCTCCCAATACTTCTCAGGGCACAATGCAAGTGTTGAAAATAGGGCAGAAAGGTGTTTTTTTGCTTGTTTTTGGCACTTTTGGAGTACAAGTTTTGCTCCAAATTACTTGAACCTTTCTGAGATTTATGTTCTTGGCCTAAGGATCATGAAAATGTAATTTTTTCCTCCATTGGGCGCCCCAAAAAAGAGTGCAACGCCAGTGGCCCTGCATGCTTGGCCTTTTTTCTGCAAGCAAAAACAATCAAAACTAAAAAATTACAAAAATGTGTAAAAATGTGGACTTGTCTTGCTGATCATGTTTGGGATGCTTGTAGGGATGAATCAACAAGAATGTAAAGTTTTTCTTTATCCTTTGCCTCCTTTAGGGTTTGAATCTTTGAAAGGGATCATTTGAGTTTGGCCCTTGCAATCTTGTTTCCTAAGGCATGATGCCTTGCCATCTTTTTCTGAAGGTCAATGTCTCTCTTGGCCTTCTCCAACTGACCCTCTAAGTGCACATTTTCTTAAATGATCTCTACCTCACAAACATCTTCCTCACTACCATCTTCTTCACTGCCACTTGCCTCACTGTCATCTGCTTCATTACTCTCTTCACTATTTGATGCACTAGTACCATGAGATGATGGTGAGGGATTGTGAAAAGGTGATGAAGGAGGATCATCATGATGTGAAGGAATGTGAGTGGATGGTGAGGTGGAAGGGTCATCGTGAGGTGATGGAGGAGTAGGAATGGGAGGATGAGAGGATGAAGGTGTATTTTGTTGATGATGGGTTTGAGGAGAAGTAAACACCTCATTGGCAATGAAGGTCTCCCATGGAATGCCTTTTTGTTGTAGTTGGTGCATAACAACCATTTTTATAAGTGAGTGATGGAAGAGGATTTTCATCTACTGAGGATAGTCTCTCTTTTGTAAAATATAGGACATTGTATAAATGCTTCTGAATAGGTAATAGGGTATCTGCAACATCCTCACTCTAGTAAAATGCATAAGTAGCCTGATGTGGTAGGATTAAACATGAGAGAACCTTCCCTCACATGTAAAATACTTCATGATAATTCTCATCATAGGTGCATATCTATCAAGCAGGTGAGAGAAAGGAAAGATGGATTTACTATGGTCTTTATACCTGGGCTTTAGGTAGGGTTCAAAGTAGCTCATGTCTAGGTTTTCTTTCTTGAACCATTTCTCACCCACACTTGGTATCCCAGTGGCGTTGGCAATAGCATCTGTAGATAGCTCAAAGGTGACCCCTGCAAGGTTAACTTGTTTTTCATGTAAGTTAAGTATAAAGAGTCTAGTTAACTCAGGGTGGTTTTGCACCTGCTGCACCTTTTCACAAAAATCAAAGCATCCTACATGCGTGAAACATGAAACAGTAAGGGGAGATGCCATTAGATCCCTTGTGTTGAGGGGTTCAAAACTATTGATCTTTCCACCTTTATGCTCATGCCTCCTTGGAATTTGAGCCTCTCCATGACTTCCACTGTCTCCCTCATCTGACATGTTAAAAAATCTATTTTGAAACCATAGAATTTGATGTGAAATTTGAGATGAAAAGAAGGTAATGGAATGGTAGTTTTTTGCAAGTGAAGGGACAAAATATTATGAAAGAAATGGATTTAGGGGGAAACTTAGATGAATGGAAACCTTCAAAACACCCTAATTTACCCTTGTCTTGACTGATACTCTTTATAGGAAGATGAAGCAAGAATATAGATAATGATTTCAAGCTTTGTAGCCTAGGGTTTCTTCTTAGGGTTTCATCACCATTAATTAAGAATCATCAAATAGATTGAAAATTTGGTTAGGGTATCCACTTACCATTTATTAGTGCCTTGGAGGACCTTAGATGAAACTTGGAAGAAGTTTTAGGTGAATTGAGTGGTTAAATTTCTTAGAAAGCCCTCCTGGCCAAGCGCGCAATGCCAAGGCCAAGGGCGCAACGTCGAGACTGAGCGCACAGCGTCGGTGCTGGGGGCACAACGCCTGTGATTTTCTTCACTGGGCCTGGCAGGTAAGGGTGCAACGCCTTCCCCAACACACAATGCTCAATTCCAAGAATTCATCGCCAGTGTAATTTGTATGGAGGATTTTTGCCAAGGGCGCAGTGCCCGATTCCAGGCGTGCATCACCAGTCTGAGCGCACAACGCCAAGAAACTTAGCCAAATTTCGACTTGAAAACTCCCAAATTCTTCACTCCTGAGCACTCTTGATCACTTGAAATGCAACAATGATGCTTTTGAAAGGCAAGATGAGATTTTATAGGCTTATGATTTGATCTTATTCTTGACAAACCCACTTTCTAAGGTTTTAAGGTCCTTTACCTTTTCTTACTAACAATTTTTACACTTTTGCTCTACAGGTGACTGTAGTGATGAATTAGACTCTCTTTTTTCTCCTTGAGGCATAAAAATTTCAATTTGACACCTTTGTGATTTATCCAAATAGCAGCTTCTTCAAATTCTTATGTAATTTCCACCATGAAACTCAACTTAACATTTTCACCTTTTTTCACTAACCTTTTTACACTGTTTTCATGTAAGTGACTAAAAACATTAACTGGGCTTTGATTTTACTCCTTGAGGCATGAAAAATTTAGTTTGGAAAATTTAGGATTTGGTCATATAGCGGCATCTTCAAAAACCTCTTTTTTTCCCACCTTGGAGTTCAACTCGTCATTTCACCTTCTATGATCATTTTCATCAAAATCCTAGGTGTTTGGACTGCTTTACAACAATCATCAATGTTATCTTCTAAGTTCTTTATAGCCCTTTCAATTTCATTCATTTCTGTCTAGTTTACCTCACCTTTTTCCCTATCTCATCAATAGTCTCTGATAGAATTTCTTCATGTTTGGTTTTGTGTGCTTCCTCCAGGTCATTTCTACAATTGATCACTATTTGGCACTCTACTGGACCATCAAGATCAAAAACCCTAATCATCTATAAGAACAATTGTTTCCTCTTCTCCTTGCTACAAGTTGTATTCATTTAGGAGAAGACCACCTACCTATTTAGTACTTTCTACTGATAGACCTTTCAACACTCCTGCAAAAGTGTCAAAGTTTGTCCATTTTTCTCATGTGCAGACTCTGAACTGAAGGGATAGTCCTCTTTGGAAATATTTTAGGTCCTTTTTGAATAACCATGTCTCAACATTCTATTACATCTGAGCTAGATTCTAACAAAGTAAAAACATTTCTTGAAACACCAATGATGACCTTAAAACAAGTGAAGCCCTAATTGACCTAGTGGGAGGATTCTTTGACTTGATCCTAACTGAAAATTGGCTTGGAGGCTTCAAGTGAAAAACATAGTATTGTCAAAACTATTGTATTGAAGATCCAAAATCCAATGTACTTGATTTATCTAAAGAGCCTACAGAGATTTTTTTGAGGCCATCAATGCTTGAGGGACCTGGGGAACATGGGAAAAAGGTTTTATGAAGGAAATAAGTATGAGAATGAGAGGTGTAAGCCTATATTGAGTTTGTAAGAGTGACAGGGTGATCATGAAATGACAATAATGATAGAATAGTGAAAAATTTTCTATAGGGATAATGAAGACGATGAGATTTTTGAAACTCACAATATTCAAGGAATGTTGTTTTCAGAAATCAAGAACCATCCTATAGTCATCTACAAATAGTGAAAAATACTGACGACTAACAAAGACTATGGAAGCAAGTAACTGGTGGGAAAACCACTCACCATATCATTATCTAAGGCAGCGAAGAGATATATTGAGCTGGTTCCACATGTGGGACTATGATCCCTCCATTATTGCATATGAAAAGCTATGTATACTTCATTTTGATCCCATACATTAATGATGTTCTTATTCTTATTATGGGAATGAAAGGAGGAAGGATGGGAGGATTGAGCATGCCCTTTGGGTGAGAGTTTCTCCATGTTTATTATGATTCATGTTTCGGGGATAAATTTGGGCAAACCATGATTGCTTCATTGGGTCTTTTTCTTCCTTGTGGGATGAGTCATTTTCATCTCATGAGTAGTTGGGAGGAGAATTTCATGGAGGGACTGATTGGGAGACACTTGGTATATTGTTAGGTCCTTATATTAATAGTATAGTCCCTTATTGTTGTTAGTGTAACCCTCTTATTGTTATTATTGTACCCCTGTAACCCCCATATTTTTATTATTGTGCCCTTAAATTATTATTGTTAGGTTGGCTAGGATTACATTGTGGCGCCACTAGGATTACATTGTGGCCCCATGGACTCCTATATATAGAAAGGAGGTTTTGTAATTTGTATCATCCAAGAATTGTTCATTCATGTAATGTATTGGAGGTTGCCCCCTTGAATTGGATTATAAGGCGTTGATATCTCTTTTCTTCTATTTTTGGAGCTAGTTTCACAACATTTGGTATCAGAGCTTTGGATTCTAGGGTTTCGTTGCTCCAAATAGGTCATCGTGGAATTTTCGCTATAGATTTTTTTCTATGAAGGTTCAAAAGCTGAATTTTTTAGAGTGCAAATAAAAAATCCTGCAGAAATTCGTTGCAAAATTTCAGAGCTTGGTTCGCAATATTTTCGGAGATATGATCTGTGGAATTTAGGGATTTTAACAGGCTCCTGAATTTCACTTAAAAAGGTCATCGTAGAATTTTCGCTATAAATTTTTTTCTACGAAGGTTAAAAATATGAAATTTTTAGAGCATGAATCCAAAATCTTGAGGAACATTTTTGCAAAATTTCAGGGCTTGGTTCAAAATATTTTCGAAGACATGATCTGTGGAAGTTGGGTCTTTTTCACCCTCCCGAATTTCATCTCAAAGAGGTGATTGTGGGAAAATATTCATAACTCTCTCTCTAAGCATCGGATTGGAATTATGAAAAAGTAACTGGAAGTATGAATTGAATTGTTTCCTATAATTACACTTAGAGTTAGAGAAACAATGCAGTATGAATGGGAAGAGGTTTCTTTGGTGAAGGAAACCCTAATGAGTGGGACCCATAGTGAGAGGGATATCACTTGTTTAAAAGGATGGCAAAGAAACCATTTTCATTCATGTTGAAGATTATTGATTTCTTGGTCTGTTTATACTTTGTGCATTCTCCTGCTGTTTAGCAGAGTTGCAGTGCTACTTAGCACAAGGCATTCTTGTTTAGGAATTCCTTCTCCTTTAAAGAGAGGCCTATTGAGGGAGTTTCTTTTCATTTTCTCCACATTCAGGCTTGAGGCCAAGCATCCTTTTTTAGCTACAGTGTTATTCCTGTAGCAGGAAATGTTGTATTGTAGGGTGTTGCAGTGGAGGTTCTACAACACCACTTCCGGAGAAATTTTTTAGAGGAGGGAGTCTCCTTACATTTGAAGGATAAGTGAGGGATCATTTGAGCTGATTCCCATCATCTTTGGCATCAGGCCAACCATTTTTCATCACCTACAGTGCAGTCCCTCTCTTAGACTGCGTTATTTTCTGAGTATATCTGCGGTGAGGGTTTGCAGTATTATTTGGAGGGTTATATATTCAGTGTTAGGATCAACCTTTCACTTGGAAGATCCAGTGGAGGAGGTCTATTCAGCTTGTGTATCATCTACAGCCATCTCCATCCAGTTCTTGAGTTGCAGCTGCTACTCAGCCCTGCTACTTCGACATTTTTTCCATTTTGTATATTTCAGCCAATCCTTCTAGGATTGACTTGATATTGTTTTTCAGGGGTTAGAGATTTTCTCCCCACATTATTTGAGCCATAAATTGCCATATATTTGTATTGATATGATTTCTTTAGCAGTGCCTCCTATAGACTATGTAGTCATAGCCTTGGGCTTTCTATATGTAGCAGTGTTCTTCATTTTCTTTTACATGTTCTATTGAGGCTTGCATTGCCTGGCTTGAGTGATCATTACCTCAAGGATTTGTATACATTTGCTGCTAGAAGATCAATTTCATGGCTATTTGGATCTTCTCATGATTTTTTTATTGATATAATGCTGCTACTCCAATATGTGTTTTACACTGCTGCATCTCCAACTTTAGAATATCTTAAGATATTCTTATTGTTGTAGAATTTCCCTATTTTGGAGGAGAATTTCCCTTACTGCTCAGTGGTCCTCCCTCTTCTCCTTCTTCCATCTTCTTGCCTCCTTGGAGAGGTCCTTCCTGGATCTGGAAACTGATGAGAGCAAGCTCATCCTCTTCATCATCTTGATCTCTTCAATCTTCTTATGGCTGAAATTCATAGGCTGAGCCAAAGATCATGCTCTGATACCACTCTAATATCCCAAAATAGGGAATTTATACACTATTGGGAATATCTTAATATATTCCAAATGTGGAGCAACAACAATATGTAAACACACCAATGTAATATCCCAAAATGGGATCTGTCAGCAATACATGGCTGGAAAACAAACGTTCCAAAAATGTATGCAACAGGATTTGAAACCAAGACTTGGATCCCTTAGATCAATGTATCTAAGATAGAAATACAATATGAGGCTCAAAATAAATCCCTCTAGGTGGGTTAAACAAGTCTCCCACACCTAGTTGCCTTGGAAAAGTGCCTGATGGAGGGATTGCAGCAGTTCTTGAATAAGAGATGGAATAACAACGTTATTTTTATTAGCTATGAGACAAGAAGATGTAAATAGCCTTCCCTTCGATATTACAGCAGAAATGTATACAATTCTTTGAGGAATCAATCACTCAAGCTAGGTAATGAAAGCCTCAACAGAACATGTATAAGAAATTGAAGAACACTGCTACACATAATTTACACAAAGCTATATCAGTGCAGTTTATTAGAGGCACTACTCCAGAAATGATATCAATACATAGATATGACAATTTATAGCTCAAATAAGGTGGGGAGAAAAGCTCCAACCCCTGAAAATAATAGTACAAAAATCCTTAGGAGGATTAGCTGAAATATACAAAATGGAAAAAATGTCGGAGTAGCAGCTACAACTCAAGAACTGGATGGAGATGGATGTAGATGATACAAAATATGAATAGAACTCCTCCAATGGATATTCTAAGTGAAAGGATGATCCTAACACTGAATATCTAACCCTCCAAACAATACTACAAACCCTCATTGCATATATACTCAGAAAATAACGAAGTCTAAGAGAGGGACTGCGTTGTAGGTGATGAAAAATGGTTGGCCTGATGCCAAAGATGATGGGAATCAACTAAAATTATCCCTCAATAATCCTCCAAAGGTAATGCGACTCCCTCCTCTAAAAAATAGCTCCGGAAGTGGTGTTGTAGAACCTCCACTACAACACCCTGCAACACAACGTTTCCTGCTACAGAAATAACGTTGTAGCTAAAGGAGGATGCTTGGCCTCAAGCCTGAATGTGGAGAAAATGAAGAGAAACTCCCTCAAGAAGCCTCTCTTGAAAGGAGAATGAATTCATAAATAGGAATTCCTTGTGCTAATAAGAACTACAAATCTGCTAAACAGCAGGAGAATGCACAAAGTCTAAACAGACCAAGAAATCAATAATCTTCAATATGAATGACAATGGTTGCTTTTCCCTCCTTTTAAACAAGTGAGATCCCTCTCACTATGGGTCCCACTCATTAGGGTTTCCTTCACCAAAGAAACCTCTTCCCATTCATACTGCGCTGTTTCTCTAAGTATTCTCCACCTTCTATCCCAGCGCTGTTGACTTGGTCAAACTTGACCTTGTCCACCTGCAAATGATCTTGCTCACACATGAGGGTGTGAAATACAGCTCCAATGATGATCCCATTTCATACTATGAGGGATTTTATTTAGATTTTTATTATGCATGGGCCTCCTTACCCATTTATTATTCTCCTAAGTGAAATCAACAAAAAATAATATTCCAATTTGTTGCATGCAAATTTTGGAATATTACAGTCCTCCCCTCCCAAATGTTGCTTGTCCTCAAGCAACTGCAAGGATAGAACTGAGAAGTTGCCTCCCAAGGCATGGAGACTAAAAAGTATTGGGAAAAAATATTCCCCAAGTGGATCCTCCATCCCCAAGAAATCATCCATACAAAATGAGTCACCTCCCAACATGGCAACTCATGAAAATGCTCCTCCACCTTGAGCTCATGCAATGTCCACCTTTCCCAAGAAGACGATATGGACGCCGAGTCCACCGGCAGCTCCATGACCAAAGCAGATGAGATGAGCAGATCTATCATGTTCTTGACAACTGAAGAACAACCTAGCAGGGAACCCCTAGTTACCCCCAACGGAACTTCGCAACAACGACCAACATGTACGTTATGCATGTTATCACTCTAGTAATTCTAAAGTTGTGAGATTTTTAGTTTTTAGTCAAAGAACACTAGAGGTAACCAAAAACCAACTTCAAACTCTAGGATATAGCCTTCCTAGGGTTCAGAGAGGGCTCTCTCTTTAAAATTTAACTTTGTTTTGATTTGTAAATATTAGGTTAGTTATGAATGTACAACTTTGGTTTGGTTTTGTTTTATTTTGTTAGCCACCTATAAATTCTGTCATACTCAATGGTGGCTAAGATTGTCTTTTAAACCTTCAAGAGATAGTTCCCTTTGAAAAATTATCATCTTTTGAATTTTTATGATGTTTATCACCCTTTGAGTTAATCTTCACCATTGTTTCACTATTAGCCCTAAAGTACCTGCTGATTTACCAAGAGAAAGACTGCTTAAAACTCCATTTTTTCATCATCACACTTATCTATTTCATTCTCCATTTTTCATACATAAACACCTTCATCTAACCTCCAAATCATTTTAAACCCTCTGTTAAACCTTATATCTCCCCTTGATTTGGCTTTTAAATCCCTGATTTAGCCTATAGGAACCCCCATTTAAACTTAAAAACCCTGTTTTTGGCACAAATTGAAAGGATCAAGGCACAAATTGAATATCAAAGGCCTAATCCATAGAATGAAGAAATATCTCCAGAAAAGCCTCAAACGCCACATCACAGGGGCTAATTGAATCCAAAGCCTACCAAAAATGCCACCTTGCAGCCTTTTGCCTCAAAGGAATATGCAGATCAAATCTCAGCTAGCAACATCAATGCCAAGACAGCTGAACAATTATTACACACAAGACAAATATCTCAAACTGTCACTAGAAGTTATTGAAAAGATAAAAAGAGCCTTAAATTCAATCTTTTCACCCACTAAGCCTAAAAATCAGTAAACAGAGTTAATAAAATAGAGTTGTAAATTGAATGCTTTCCTGCCGTATGCCTTCCATGGTTTTCAAGGCTAGGAGTTGCATTTAGTATGGAATTAATGATATCTAACCCTAGAACTCTTCCACCTCCTCTTCCTTCTATAAATACTTCTGAAGAAGATGGTTGATTGTTGGCTGGTCACTAGTTGTAACATTGGAACTCTTTGAAATAATACATAGTCCGTCTGAAGTTGAGGAAAAAATTGAAGTCTTGGAAGATTGATGATGTTGTGACATGCTTGTTCTTGACAAGGCTCTATCATTGGATCCCTGAGCTTGGCTGTTGGTGATGTATTCTAAATTGTCTGTTGTTTTTCCTGTTTTCATTTTGTTCCATAAATTCTTACTACAGTAGGGTGAAAAGTTTAGGCTAAGAAATGACTCCTGGAAGCACCTTAGACCTGTTTATCCTTCACTGTTTTATGTTTTCTTCTCCTAAGGCATTTTAGAGTCTTTAATCATTCTCTTGAACCCTTATGCTCGTTTATTTCTCAAATATTTCAAATAGTTGGTTCCAGCATGATTTATGGTTTTCCCTGCTTGTCTGCTGCCACTTGAAAGCTGTTTTTGAAGTCTCCCTTTGAAGTACCATTGTTTATATTTTTCCAAAGAGGTTTGTTTTGATCATACCCTTTGTTCCTGCTTAAATAGTTGTTTTAAAGGTATTTATAGTTGTAATCATAGATGTCTTAGGTGTCCCCTCTTCTATGACTGCAATTATCAGTGAATATTTCATGTTTTCTAACTCCTTTGAAATAAAATCTTTGAGGAAATAGGATGTGATCCCGAATCTTAGATTTCATTTTAAAATTTGTCTTGAAGTCATTATTTGATTAAAGTGTGGTTTGTAGAATTCATGGTTAGCCCTGTCTATCAAATACCTCTTTATGTTCAAGTTATGTTTTTAAGTTCCCTTTTTTGAGAATTCGAACTCTCTTTTCAAAATCATTAATGTCCATCTCATTCACAAAAACTAAAGGATCCTGTGGCCAAGTTAGATTTTCCCTTTGATATCCCGTATCCATTTATGAGCTTGTTACCAGCTTCATTTTGACTCCATTTCCCAATGAACCTGACACTTCTTCTTTCTATCTATACTACCTAGAACTTTCATGTTCTGCTATACCAATTCAACCAAACAAACATACAAAACAAAAACAAACTTGCACTTAATAACTAGTCTTAAATCAATAATTAAAAGCAAACAATATATATCTTTACATAACAATTGAGAGATCCCTCTCTGAGAACAGGAGGACTAGATCCCGGAACTCTAAAGATTGGTTCTAATTTTGTCTTGTCTTTTGGTTAGCCAATCTATCAAAACTTAGGAACTCCAACATAATGGCGATCACGGTGGGACCTTCTAAAACTAAACACACTTAAACATCCCTTAGAAGACCCACATATCCTTAAAAATGACACTATCTAGTGATCTTAGCTTAACAAATAATACCCTATGAATCTGTTATCCCACCTCATCACCAACATAATGGCGATCACGGTGGGACCTATTGAATCTATGATAGCCTAACAAACTATTGTAAACTCATTAGTCCTTCAGTTTCCTAAGAAAATCAGTTAGTAAGCCATAGAGTAGACTCTATTTGTTTTAGCACCTTAGCTAAGTGTTGAAATTAGATATAGGACACTCTCATAACCATAGAAATATATAAAAATCCAAAAATATTTTAGATTGGCTTCATAATAAATATGGTGGTGGAACCATAAAACATTTTACCTTCACAAAAACTAAAACGTTTCCACATGGCGACTCCACTAGCCCCATTAGGCCTATTAATCATCTAGGTCTCCAGATCTCTTTAGGACTATGTTAACCAGCCTTGAGGAAGTTTAGAAACCTAGTCTCATACTAGAATATTCATTGTGAGAGGCAAAAATTTCAAAATAATCACTACAAAACTTCAGCCTCTCCCATTTTTGAAAAAGCAGTCTGGCTTCACATAGGATCAACATTAGATCTCATCCAAACCCTAATCCTCCTACAATAGTTGAAAATCCAGAGAAGATTTTGTGGCAGACTTCTAAGCCTGGAAAATCAGCTGCTGATAGGAGCCTCTTAAGAACAAAATCTGTCCCTGAAAAGCTTGTTGTCTTAGAGGATTTATACTTTGGATTACATCATACAAAGAACATATTCAGAACCAGGTCTCAAAGTGATTTAAACCAAGCTGATCTTGAAACTATAGATTTGCAGCCGAGCTTTAGTAGAGAAGCTTCATCTTCTACCCCTCCTGATTCCCAGCTTCTTCACCACCTCAACCTCTTCCATAACAAATATGCTCAAAACCAGTTTGCTGGCCCAAGTGTTTCTTCCACTCCATTCCATACCACCACTATCCAAAACACCCCATTTCAGTCTGTTTTCCCTCCTATAAATCCACCTTTATTTCTAGCCATGGCAACATGGTATGCCCCACTAGTGTTAGCATAGCCTATGGTTCCCTTACCAAATGACTATCAATCTAAAATTCTCCATTTCACTAGAAAGGAATATACCACAGCTCAACAACATGTAGACAGAATGGAAGATGCATTTGATTATATGGAGATAGATGACGAGACCATTAAAATGAGAATATTTTCCCAAAGTTTAGGAGGAGAAGTAAACAAGTGGTTTAAAATCTTAACTCCTAACAACATCAATGATCTCCTTTCTTTGCATCAAACATTCATTAACAAATGGGAGATAAAAAAAAACCCTCTCCAAATATTAGCAGAGCATAACAATCTTAAAAGAAATCAAGGGGAGAGTGTTCATGACTACTCCATTAGGTTTAACAGTGTTTACAATGCTCTTCCACCTCACATGAAACCTCCCCAAGGCCTGGCCTTAGTAAAATATCCTGAAGGCTTTGATGCTGAAATGGCCTATCAACTAAGGGAGAGAGATTACTTAACTCTAGAAGACATGCAGAAGGGGGCTGTAAGTGTAGAGGCAAATTTAATTGAGAAAAGAGCAAGGGTAAGAACAGAAAAGAGGGTAACTTATAAAGATGACACTACATCTTCACCCTTAGCTTCTGACACCCAAATTTACAACCTAGTGAAAGTGATGGAGAGAATGCTTGAAAAGATAAACTTAAATGATAGAGTACCACCAAGAGACAATTAGAACAACCCCCAAAACAGAAATAGGAACCAGAAATATAGAAGAGAAATAAATCAAGATAGACAAAGAGACAATGACCAATAGATTAGACCTCCCTTCCAACAAAACTATGTAGATCAAGATGAGGAAGAAAGGGAGATTGAAAGATTGGGGAAAATCATGTAAAATTGATTGGATCAGACAGTGGGGATGATGCCTTCATCACTGAAGAATAACAAGGTTTCTTCTCCTCAGATCAAAATGAAAACACTTATGAGGATTCTGAAGATTATCGGTTGGGGTTTGAGAATGCAATCATGGAGGTACACAAGTAGTATGATCTTAGAAGAAAAGGGAACCTAGATAATTCAAAAGATAAAAACACTAGCACTGATGTTAGGAAAAATACAGAAAATTCGCCTAAGAAAACAACAGATAAAACCAACACTTTGGCTAAGAAAACAGATTCAAACAACGAGAAACGAAACCAACCAAATGTTGAACAAAGCAGCCCTAGCACCTCAGCTAGTGGCCCTAGTAAAACTATCCCAAATGACAGTCCAAACAAAGTTCAGAAAATCATAATTGCTGAAAGGAATTCAATTGAAAAAACATATGTAAATATGAAAAAAATAATAATTCCTTTTAGCCTTGAGGAAGATATTGCAAAAATAAAAATTACTGTACCCCTAGCTGAATTGGTAACCCAAGAAGTGTACAAAAACCAGGTTTTGAAAGCTTTAAATTTAGGAAGTGACACTGACACATTGAACTTGACAGATGATAAACCAGAGTTGTTATTTGGTCCTGAAGTTGAAGGAAAATACCAAGAAGGAGTTGTCCCTCCCTTCTATGTCAGTTTAAATATACATGATAGAATATTACACAATGCCATGCTAGACTCTGGAGCTTCACATAATCTTATGCCTAAAGTAGTAATGGAAAGCTTAGGCTTAGAAATTACTAAACCATACAAATATTTGTATTCCTTTGATTCAAGCAGAGTCAAATGGTTGGGTTTAATCAAAGATTTATGTGTTAACTTATCTCAAATCCTTGCTAAGAGTCTAGTGATGGACATAGTAGTAGCTGACATTCCCCCAAAATATGGCATGCTTTTATCAAGATCATGGGGAGCCAAACTTCAAGGGAGCCTTCAAATGGACATGTCCTATGCCACCGTCCCAATATTCAACCAAAATAGAAGATTATACAGGGAATCCCACATGAAATGCATGGTGAGCAACATCGATAAACGAAACAACTCTCCAATATACTCCATTCAATCAAGCTAGGATTCCTTTATCTTGTTCAACAAAGATGAAATCAATCAACAAGAGAAGGACAACAAAGAAAAGACCAGTTCACCAGAAAAATCTAAGCTACCATCAACTCAGATACAAAACAGTAGTAATCAGCAGCAACAAGAACATGAAAATGAGACAAAAATACTTTGGACAATAAAATTTGATGGGTCTTATAATAAAACAAGTGCAAGGGTAGGTGTATGAATCCATAATACAAATCAGGGATACTCTTACAAATTGGATTTTCCATGCACCAATAATATTGCTGAATATGAAGCCCTTCTCCTTGGCTTACAGTTGCTTAAACAATTAGAAGCCCAAAAAATATTAGTCTTAGGAGACTCTGAACTTATCATAAGACAAATTAAAGGGGAATATTCAGCCAAGAACCCAAGAATTAGAGAATATTGAAATGTTTCATTGGATTTACTAACAACCTTTGAAAAATATGAACTCATTTTCATACCAAGAGCCCAAAATCATCTAGAAAATTAACTTGCCTTCAATGCCAGCAATTTCCAAGTACCTCATATAAATGAATAGCTCAATGTAAAGGTAAAAAATAGGCCTGCTATGCCTGACAATGAGGATCACTAGCAAGTGTTTGACACTGACAAACACATAGATGATTTCCTAAAATCAGAGAATGATTTTTCCATACCAACATTAGAAACCAGCCATGAAGAAAGCTATTTGGATAATGAACAAATCCCAAAAACAGAAATGACATATTCTGCTGATATAAATCATTGTGAAAATCCTTTTGAAGCAGAATTAATTGACAATGCAGGCTAGAAAGACTTGGAAGTTTTACAATGCAAGAATGACAAAATTCCAAGAGGTTTCACGCCTTTAGAACACATTTTTGACTTTAATGATGTAGCCAAAGAACCAAGAATGGAGCCTATGGAAACAGATGTAGAAGAACATAACATAGGCAGCCTAGCAGAACCCAAGATGATCAAACTGTCCAGCACTCTCCCAGCTCATATAAAATTGCAATATATAGAGTTGTTCAAAGAATTTAGAGATGTGTTTGCTTGGGGATACAAAGATCTGAATTCTTATGACACTAGCATCATTCAACACAAAATTCCTCTTAAGGAAAATAAAAAACCTTTCAAACAAAAAATAAGAAGGATAAACCCTGTTTTATTACCTTTATTCAAGAAAGAAATTGAAAATATGTATGTTGAGGAGGTAAATCCCCTCTGCGGACAGAGGCGATCCCTACTAGCCCAGCAGGGGTCTAGCAACAATCAAACAATGTTATGACGCAAGCTCCTAGTTACGAATGAAAAGACTAGGAATAGAAGCCTACCTGGATTCCAACGCTATGATCTGAAGAAGAAGCGTCCTCGTTCCTCAGCCTCGGCAGATCACAATCCCTCCACGATCTCCGCGGATGAACACCTGCACATGGAAGAAACGAACAGATACAAGCATAGAAACCAACATACGTAACTAAACATCAGTCAGAAAGGACGTTACTCACATTAACATGATGGAAAACGGAGTGGAACCATAATCATAATCATCTATTAAATAATAAACGAAGAAAGATTACAACCAAGTTCTGACGTCGCGGTCTCCTTCGGACGGGTCTCCGGTTGTCCACATCTCGCAAAGCTCGCCAAGGAAAGGGAAAACCTCTCCGGAGTCTCTCGACAATGGTCTCCTTACTTGAGTCGGCCTTAAGGGAAAGAGAGGATTCTTTACAGCACAAAGGCTCTTGGGAATATGGAGATACAAAGCTTAGGCACTTCAAGACTAGCTTGCCATGAGATTGAGCAGGCTTTTATAGATGGGGAAGGAGGGAGTTGGGATCCCTATTATTATGGGATTGGCCCTATCAACAAGGAAGGTTCCATGGGAGGTGGCAAAACCACTGCCCCTCCATAGAACTCCCGCAGCCAAACCTCCCAACTCAAGATAGGCAATGGTTCCTGAGTTTGTTGGAACTCAACTTCCGCCATCTTTATTTAAAAAACAGTCCCTAAATTGGGTGGCGCGACTACTGCTCTATGACAGAGCGCTAGTTGGCGCGACCTCTTTGTAGGATTTTCCCCATTGGCGCGAGTACTGAACTGCCTGCCTGCGCCAATGCAAAAAGGGATGTTTTTCATGATTTTTGCAATGAGATGTCTCAAGGGCAAATAAAGCTCATGCTTAGAGGAATGCATTGATGATGTTTTCAAGGCATGACAATGTTCACAGGTCACAAAATGGGTCCTCCATTGTGCGGGACGGGGAATGGTAGGGACGGTGACAAATTACTGTGTAACATATGCCCCCTAAAGTATGAGGCCCGAGAGAGAGAGGGGTGAAATGCTTTACGAGAACATGTTCAACTGAAGGCCCGCCGTCAGAAAACCTGCGCAGAAAGATACAACTGATATCTCAAGTACATGATGTATATGTGGTATGGACGCAGCCATCCGAAACAGAGTATGCTATAATCCGGATCCAGGGTATGGGCGCAGCCATCCAACTAAGATCAAATAAATAGACTCAGGTATGGTCGCAGCCATCCAATCAATGAGTCATGTACATAATGATAATAATCCACAATCGTAGCCTGGATTACAACAGACACAATCCAGGGTCTTGCGCTCCATCTCGACCCAAACAAAGTACAAGTTCGAGCATGTGAATATGTGAGCTGAAGTCGAACATGCGAGAACATCGTCTGATTACCAGCCAATGATGAAAGTTGTTAACAGACGCGAGAGGAACCACCAATAATGAAAATGGCCCTCAAGGTACTACAGGTACAATCTACGGCGTGCGAATAAATGAGTTGACGTCGAACACCCACAGAATCACTCGATCGGAGGTCAATGATGTAAACCTCACGTCGAATGCGACGAACCTGCCATTGAGGCATGCAGGCTCCAAGGTACCATCAGGAGTCTCTAGACCAACTTCCTGGATAATGAGTTGAAGTCGACAGGAAGTGACCTTGATCGAAGGTGGGCCATAATGATTCCCACATCATCGACATGAGACAGAGGAACATAATGTTTTGTTGTGAATCAGGACCATATGAGAAACAGAGGAAGGTTGATATTTGCAGAGGCCAACTTCTCTTGAACACATGAATGGCACGACAATGGACTTGGCAGTATTTGACATCAACGGATCAGAGGTCATGGCGACGAGGCAGTGAACAGATGAGAGGTCAAAAGAGATTACCCAAACCCACGGAGGCAAAGCGAAGCAGCGAGATGAGATGTCCCCAACCCGACACGAATGCAGACAAGTGCCATGTTCAAGAGCGACATACTGCCGACGACAACGACGATGGTTCCATTTTTCCCCCACCATTTCTGGCGAGTACCCCAATTATTTTGATAACAAGCTTGAAGGGGATAGCATATGCTTGTAATATAAGTCCGCCCTTCGGGCAAATCCATCCTAGTGCATTTAACGAGTCCTAGGAAGGAGGAACTCGCAGAACGTCATTTCAACTAGATCCGATGTCATCAGGGTTTAACGAGTCTGACAAAGGAAGAACTCGGCGTCTTTTCATGTTTAGAGAGTTTGAAAAGACATCGGAGAAGAAAACTCCAAAGGTCCCTTTTCGTAAATAGTTCCCCAGATCCGAAAAGGTAGAAAACAATATCCGGGAAAACCTCCTAGTCGCGATAGGCTAGGGTATTCCTTTTTCGTAATCAATCCATCTCAGCCCGAAAAAGGGTTAAACTTATACTGGGTGGATGTCGATTCGTGTCCATTTTAACGAGATCGAAACGACAAGGGCCTCGACAATATTTTCATATTTAGAGAGTCAGAAAAGAGCTGAAAGATGACTCCAGAGTGACTTTTTCGTGTATTTACCGAGTCCGAAAAAGTATAAAATACAACTCGTCTCCATCATTTAAGTCGCAAAAACCTGTCGCTGCACATACCAAGTAAGCGTAAAATCCATTTTCGACATAACATATGCAAATATTTGATAAAAATAACTTTTAAAACTCATTTAACGTCGAAAAAGTTATAAATATGTCAAATTGGTAAAAATAAAATTACTTTTTACTATTTACCTCGGTGGAAAGCAACAATGGTCCTTTTGGAGCAGAAACTTCTGACGGTGATTGCGACAAATCCAGTCGACCATTCAGCTTCTCGTCTGTCATAGGTAAGAGGCGTTCTTTTGCTCTTCATTTTCATTCATTTTTTAATAACTTTCCCTTAGAAATCAGTTCTGTGTGGCCATTTTCAAAATTTTAGGGCTGCGCCCATTGGCGCGGGTATCGAGCACGGACCCGCGCCAATGAGCTCTTTTTTATAAAGGGCCCGCACCACGTGGCGCGACTGTTCAGAAAACAGCCACGCCAGTGGCCGAACCTCAAATTTCGCCCAAAATTTCGACACTTAGACCAAATTGCATGGAATTTGAAGCTCATCAAAGATCTAACTAAGGGTTTTTGACCATGTGAATGCAGATAATCACTCAAAATGGCAATCAAATGGAAGGAACGAGAGCACGGAGAAGAGGATGAACAGGCCATGCAAAGCCAAGCTTGCATGAATGCACTTAGAAACTGTGGATTGAAAAATTTCTTCCTCACGCCATGTTTACGAGCTCAGCCCGAGCTCCTCCAGTATCTAATCAGTATCTGGGACGAACAGGAACAGGTGTTCAGGTTACGAGACCAGGTGTTGGAACTGGAGGTCACTGACATTTATTTCATCACTGGATTGTCCCGCAGAGGTCCAATCCCTGTACTGACTGGAAGCAGACTATCCGGGGAAAAGATGGAACAGGTAATGGCACGGGTGTGCCGAGGGGCACAAACAGGATCAGGAAGCAAGAAGGTGGATATCCACACCATCCCTGATCTAGCACTGAGAGTAGTTCTCCATACCATTACGCGGGCTGCTGGGTCACAGGCTCCGCACGAGGCCACGAAGACCCAACTCCTGCTGGCCTCAGAATGCATGGGTCCCTTACTGTTCAACTGGGCGGAAGCAGTAACTATCAACATGAAAAGGCAGCTCACAAAGTGCAAACAGGGGAAACTGAAACAGTTCGGTTATGGTTCCATCTTGGTATCGTTCATTCTAGAACGCTTACCAATCTTCCAGGGCCAAGGGGCCGCAGTGGGGAGTTCGATACCACGAGAGCCAAGAATGGCTCGCTGGGCAGCATTGATGCCCAGATCTGGAGGTGGCCAACAGATGTCCTGGAGGCCAGAGTTTTTTAGGTGGTTACGGCGCCAGCTGATCGTCGTGGAAGACTGGCCCTATTCGGGAACTGACTTTACTGGGGACCCAGATCTCCCACTACCAGAAGGAGATGACTGGAACGAGGAGCTGGGTAAGACCTCATATTTTTGATTTTATGCTTATATGTTTTTTTTTTGTAAATACACATTCGTCTTAACACAATTATATATGCATGCAGATGTAGGACCTGAGAGACCAGCCGGGATGTCTCCAATCTCCCGGAGGACCCAACTCGCCCCTGAGATTCAGGGGGAAGGCACCGGAGGAGATGAACTGATCCAGAACCTCGAGGGGATCGCCCACGGGATTCCAGACTATGCCCGGCTAGCAGACGTACCGATGGCATACCAGCGCCATACGGTGGGAGTCCCGAATCGGATCCACCGAATCCTGAGGCGCCTAGTGCGTGCAGTCACGTGCTATCATGAGCACCATGCGGATTAGTCCTTAGGATTTATACCACACCTATTTTTTGAGAGACATAGCGTCTCCGGATGTACTAAGACGACTATGTATATTTTTTGAGTTTTATGTGACACACTCTATGTAAACATTTCGACATCTATATATATACATATCTATTTCTGGATGAGTCTTTCTTTACATGTGATGATGATTACATACCAAATTTGCTACTGCATCTGTTAATGTATTCAAATGCCTGGGTATATGATGATATGTAATGTAGTCAAAATTCCTTTCCAGTAATCGAATACGCAAATACATATGTAAGATGGACGGGTTCCTTACCGAATAGTGTCCGTTCAGCTGTAACACTACAAGTTGTGAATCTAGGTACACGAGTAATTCACGGATACCGAGGTTTACTGCCTCAGTTAATAATTCCAACACGGCACTATATTCCGCGATATTGTTCGTGGTACATCCTAAACACACACCTTGCAGGTCAATCAACTCACCAGCAGGATCATAGATTACCCAGGCTGCGGAAGACAGATTCCTGGTACTGCGGGAGGCACCATCCGCGAAACCAACAAATGGATGAATAGACATCTGCACAACCAGGAAGACCCGATCAGCAGAAATATGTTTACAAAGCACACCACACTATGCACACAAATGATAATCACACACCTATGTACACACACCACACCAAGAAATCATTTCAGGCATAGTACTTTTTAAGGTACAACCCATTCCTGGGCTGCGCCAATGGAACTCCTTCGTAGTCTATAAGCTCGTAGGCCCCATTTTTCAAAACACGCTTTACTATATAGGGCCCGTGCCACATCGGCTGGAGCTTACCGGCTCCAAGCTTATCATGTGCCTGATCGTACAAGAGGACGAGGTCTCCTTCGATGAAAGAACGGGGAACGGGGAGAAACAGATTGATCAAAATGAGTTTTGACCCTCTTCTTTTGTGCTTCGATGATCAAAGCAGCTAGACGACGGGTTTCATCCAACCGTTCGAGATTCAGAAGACGTTCTTCTTCAGGAGAAGTATCCGGTAAGAGCTCCACAGCTAATTTAAGCGAAGGAATTTCACATTCAACCGGCAAAGTAGCTTCCAGACCGTACACCAGTTGGAATGGTGTGAATCCGGTTGCACTTTTAGCAGATGTTCGGTACGCCCAAAGAGCTGAGAACAGTTGGAGATGCCAACTGGATTTATGACTCCCAACTGTTCGTTGAAGCATGGTGACCAAAACCTTGTTCACCGCTTCAACCTGACCGTTCGCTTGAGGGTAGTATGGCGTTGAGCTGTCGTGACGCAGGCCCAACGCAGCTGTCAGCTCCGCCATCATGTAATCACGGAAATGAGTACCGTGATCAGTGACGATAGCTTGAGGAACCCCGAATCGTGCAATAACATGGTTGAATATAAATGAAGCAGTCGTTTTCCCGTCAGCAGCTAGTGTAGGCATCGCCTCGGCCCACTTAGTGAAGTAGTCGACGGCGACAATGATATACGCATGCCCCCCGGCCGAGTGAGGGTTACACGTCATAAAATCCACGCCCCATTTCGCGAAAGGGCTGACGGTAATAACGGGATGCAAAGGTAACGGCGGCGTGCGCATCTTGCGCTGAAAAATCTGGCACGGATGGCATTTTCGGACTGCAGTGATACAGTCCTTGAATATAGAAGGCCAGAAATAACCTGCCTGTAATCTTCGGCGTATATGTTCTACATATGTCCACCATGTGCGCCTAATCGTGGCGGCCATTTAAGACTTTCACTTCTTCTAAGGTAAGCCTTGTGTGTAGGGAATGCTTCAGGGTCATCAGTCCTGGACAACATGTTGACTTGAGCGGTATTCGGTGGCGGTGCGGGGAATATACCCATGAGAACCGGGTCTTTGAAAAGACCAGGTCCTATGCTGTCTGGGGGATTCGGAATTTGATCCACGTATGGCACGTTGTTCTCAGAGCTAGAGGTGAAAAATGATAACTGATCCACCGTGACAATCTTGCCCTTGTGAGGGAACTTAATGAATCGAAAGACTATGAGATCTGCACTGCAGTGAGGGAGTGGCTTTATGATTTGGTCCACCATGCTCACAGATATACAAGCTGTATTTGTTTAGCGCAAACCACTTCTACCCACGTCAGCGTCACGCTTTTTCCCAATGTGATCAAGACTCCCTGAGAACTCCTGTGGGTTTAGATTCCCACCACTCAACCTCCTACCTCCTCATATTGGGAGATGATGACAAGGCTGGAGAGCCGATGGCCTTCCAGCAAGCGGAGGACATAACGCAGGTAGATGCACCCTCATCTACGACGGCCCTATGAATTTTTAGACCATTAATCCCGACTTGAATGACCAAAGCGATTTGATGTGGAAGCCGGGGAGTAAAATTCTCCAGATCGAAAGTGAGAAGGCTCGAGTCGGCGGGATCGATACCACCGATTGCAGACAGTAAAGCCTTCCGTTGTGAAGGACAACTTTGAAGAACCTCAAGTGCAGACATAGCACATGGCGCCTGTGCCAGATCCTCAACGATACTGTAATGTTGAGCGGCGCGAGCATTTGGATTGTAAGAGGATCTTCGAAGAACACCCTTGGGAGGTGGTTTCACAACGGGTTCGGGAGTCGGCTTTTCGATTTCCAATGGACCGGAGGCAGGTGGGGGAGGCGGCCCATTCGCAACTGCCTTCCCGGGTGCCTGCCGCGGTTCATTGTAATCCTTCGACCGCGTAGCGATAGTGATAGGTGCATTAGTATTCATCATGAAAACCTGAGACCCAAACGGTGCAGATGGTGACGCCTGTTCGACCATCTGGGTCTGCTGAGATGGAAATGGCTCTTTTAAAACAGCCGGAGTCCCTTTAGAGCCTTTAAGAAGTTGACTAACCTCGGACCGTCGTGGAAAATCCTTAGTGTAATGGTCACCTTCACAGATGAGGCAAGGGAATTTCGGCTTACGTTGGGAGCCATCCTCAGTTCGAGATTTAGATTCCGGTTTCGGGGCATCAGATTTTGATTTTCCTTTGCCCTTCTTCTTCCCCTTGGAGGATTTGTCTGCAGGATTGGCCTGGACGGCATTCACCTCTGCGGTTTTACCAGAATCGGATGAGGCGGGATTAGCAGAGGTATTGTTGGAAGAATTAGCCTTCTGCTTCCCATTCGAAGACTTCTTCGAATTTTGAGAAACGGAACCAATGACACCATCCACCATAGGGGTAGGCAGAGCCTTAGTGGTTCCGGGCCGTGGAGCATCAGTCAAGATGTCATAAAGCGTGCCAGACTGCGAATAGACAAGATCCAGGTACTGGGCACGCGCGATAGCTTGTTCCTCTGTCACACACGCTCCCATCGTGATATCCTGAGCGATTTTATTCACAAAGGAGGTGGTGAACCAGTGAGTCAAAATCTGATCAGGTATGTGAAACTTGATCAGTCGACGACGGCGCCGCCACTCATGAATGTGATCTGAGATGTGAGTGGCCTTGTCCTGCTTCAGAGAAGTCAGGAGGTGCGTCCCGGCCTCATACCAGACCGGTAACTGGAAGTGCGTGAGGAAAGCCATAGCTAACGAGTTGAAATCCTGAAAAATACCACGGGATAACTCTATGTACCACTTAGCAGCAGCTCCTGTTAAAGTACGTTGGAAAAGACGCAAACGAATCGAATCGTCGACCCAAGAGTTAGACGAACACCAGAGGTGATACGTCATCACATGCGCCTGGGGGTCTTCGCCAGCTTTGCCCTCAAACTTGGGACAATCACCTGGTATCTTGGTGGGAACCGGAGGCTAATATGGATTATGTGAAATCGGATCATTGGTCAACTTTGAAATGTCCGGCAATTCCAAGGTAGCCAGGAACGGCAATGGAGGGTTAACTGCCATGCCAGTCCCAGGATGAGGTCCGGTACCCATGTTCCACGATGGTTGCGAATATCCCTGCCCCCACGGGTTCTGTCTCGCAGGATTCTGACCGTAGGGGGCATAGTTCGTATAACCAAACTGATTTGGATTATGGTAACCATAGTGCGGGGCTTGATAACTAGGGTTCGGGCCCTCTGACAGCGTTCGCCCCGTATGCGCTCGCTTGGATTTGGCCGCCGAGCGTAGGTAGAACCCAGGTGGAGGAGGATAATACCGAGAGCCTCCAGAGTGGTTATAGTTCGGTTGAGACTGACCATGAGGATAATAACCACTCTGAGGATGAGTAGACTGCTGATAAGTGGAACCCTGCGGAGCCTGGTACGTAGGGCGCAGCTGTTGATTTGGCTGCGGCGTTGAATGAACAGGCTGTTGAGCAGAGTGAACGGAATGAGAGGGCTGCCCTGAATGAACAGGTTGACCCGACTGAGAGGGCTGGCCTGAATGACCAGGCTGCCCCGGATAAACAGGCGGCGCTGGTTGTGCAGGTTGACCTGGTTGTAAGTGAGCCCCAGGTTGTACCGGATGGGCCGGCTAGCCTGGAGGTGGAACAGGACCAGGTGCTTGCTGGAAACCAGTTTTTCCTGAAGCAGGACCATAGGGTGGTCCTGGCTGATATGCAACGTTAGAAACAACAGGATACTGCAGTTGCATCGGTAAAGAAGGCTGGATTTGCCCCCTAGGACCATAGGCCGGTCCCGGTTGATACCCCGGCTGAGGCTGAGCAGGTTGACCAGCAGGGCTATAATATGGTCCTTGCGGATTGTATAATGGCCCTTGCTAGCCCGCAGAGTAGCCTTGGATGGGTTGTCCCTGTGGGTCATACAGATAGCCAGGTTGGCCTGCAGGTTGGCCTTGGAAGGGTTGTCCCTGCGGGTTATAAGCCTGGTTGTACGGTAAACCTTGAGCATACAGATAAGCCTCAGGAGCAGGAAGGCACAAAACCTCCCCGTTCTCGTCAAACTGACCTGGGAAAGCATACACGGGAGTGCCATCCTGTGCATAGTGCGAAAAGAAAGATCGGTAAGGATCTTGGGGAATCTGTCCAGCTCCGGCGTTCGGCTGTTGCAAAAACAACCGATACTCCTCCGGAGAGATATTCTCCGGTATAGCAGTAGCTAGATAAACATCTTCAGGAGTTGGCCCAGCCCTGGTAGCCGAGACAACAGAAGAAGAGGCATCCACACAAACAGTGGGCCGAACGGGAACAGAAGTGACGGGCGTCGAAGGGGACACCCCGGGTGTAGTGACAGCTGGCCTCGAAGTAGGAGATGATATTCCCATAGAGGCAGCAGCTGAAATGATCTGAACCAAATATCTGTATCCCTGTGGTAAAGAAGGACTGGCTGACGACATGGTAGCCAGCTCAGAGTCGTCTCCCTCAAACAATCTACGAGGGATGCGCTGATAGTCATCAGACCCCGGAATTTCCTCACCAGAATCACTCATGGTTGATCCTGCCATTAAATCACGCAAAAGACGGCGAGGACTAGGAGGAAAAACAACAGCAACAAAAGGCGAACCCGAGGTAAGAGAAAGGAAATCAGCTCCTAATCTCAATTCAGACACAGGGTCCGAAAAGGGCCAATTGAACTCAACTGGTCCTCCAAAGGGTTGCTCAGCGAGAACCGGTCCCCCGTCAGGAAACTCAGAAACAACAGTCGTTGTGTTAGGTCAGCAGGCCGAGAAGTCAAGAATCGCTCGTAAGGACCACGCAGTATTTAAACCGAATAAGGTTCCGGCCATCGTGGCAAGAACAGAAGAAAAGACAAACACACACATGGGTTGAAATTAGGTTAAGACACACGTATCAAACAACAACAATTATTACCAACAGGGTAACGGGCTAGCAATTTTACCACATTGGAAAATAAACAAATTCTACCGTTTCATGTTTTAAGAGTCGAGAAACGATAAAAATATGACTCTATCTCTTTCAGAGTTGACACAAGCGTGAAAGGACAAGCGCTTGACAGTCTTTTCAAGTTTAGGGAGTCAGAAAAGACCAAATGACTGCTCAGGAAAAACTAGGCACAAAGGGTGTACCAAATATCCGTGAACTGCAATATACACCTTGTTTTCAATAATGAAACAGAAATCGACCAAGGACTTTCCGTACGTGCAGGTAGTCTCCCCGAATGCTGTGTTCGGTGTATCACGGGTATAGGGCGGCAGACTCGGCTTCCTGTGGATAAAGGATTGAAAACCTAGAGGGATCTCCCTTTATATACGCGACGGTACGGGGAGCGCAAGTCCGTACTAGCGCCGTCTAAAGCCAACAGGCGAACGACAGCTGCTAGGTTTAACGACGCCGGAACACGTCTCTAGCCTAGACCTTCTAAATATGTTTCGTTAAGTTCCAATGTTGCCTTAGGTTAATTGAAATAAATTTTACAGTTGATCTTCAATTAAGCTTCAATTTTCAGGCCCTATCATATGTAGTGTTTCGAAAGACTCCTAAATGCAAAGCTATATGCCACAGTGCAACATTTCGTTCGATGAAAACTAGTTAGAGAAGAGTTGAGAGCTTTTACACAAACGAAATGAACGGAAGACAAACAATGAGATCTCTAATGCAACTAATGCAATTGAAAACTTTTCATTCAAAACACTAATCACTAGCAAGATGGAAAAGATCACAATTTGCACTAATTAACAAAAGCAAAAGAGATTTTTTTTTTTTTGATTTTCAACGTTTAATAGCTAATATGCACTAAACAACTTTGAAAACAAATGGGACAACTTGAGAAACGATTTTCAAGAGAGAGAAACAAACAAATTTCACTCAACAACACAAGCAATCAGATCCCCAAATCGACCAAAGTCTCTCAAAACGAAGAAAAGACTCAAAAGCTTCCAATGGACCATGTGATCTAGGTCCAAGGCAAGACCAAACGAATTTCGAATGAAGGAATGAAAAATCACCCAAAAATCGCAATAAAACAATGAACAACTACTTAGAGGATGCGGAGAATCAATCAAATAGTTGACAGGACCATCAAAACACCAAAACTCCCAAGGAGGGCTCGATACACTAAGCCACTAGATGCCCTAGGGCTTAAAACGTGAAATCGGTAGACAAAAGCAAACAACCAAGGGACAAGAGAATTTCAGCTAAACAGACTCCAACACACCAGCACGGAGAGCGAGAAGAAAAACACCGAAATCAAATTCAAGAGAGCTCATAAATGAGGAAACTCAAAAATCATGGTGGCGCGATCGTAAGTGGAAATGCGCTCGTAATAATTGGCGCTATCGATACATAAAACGTGCGTTTGTTTTCGCCGACCGTCACAAAACCGCGCCACCAAGTTTTCACTCAAAATTAAAAATGTTACCCGGTAACAGTAATGTGGCCACATGCTACAAGCAAATTAAGGAAAGAACTCAAACTTCAAAAGGTTCATCACAAGGGGAAACATGAAACAATCAAAGAGAGACAACACAACCCAGACAATGAAATCCTAGACGTTTTCGGAGTCGCTAATTTGTTGAGGAGGTAAATCCCCTCTGCGGACAGAGGCGATCCCTACTAGCCCAGCAGGGGTCTAGCAACAAACAAACAATGCTATGACGCAAGCTCCTAGTTGCGAATGAAAGACTAGGAATAGAAGCCTACCTGGATTCCAACGCTATGATCTCAAGAAGAAGCGTCTCGAATATGCGCCCCCGTAAATCACAATCTTCCAATCTCTTCCACGATTCTCCGCGGATGAACACCGTACACGGAAGAAACCCAATGACATACATAGAAACCAGCATACGTAACTAAACATCACCGTAAAGGACGTTAACACATTCACATGATGGACAACAGAGTGGAACCATAATCATAATCATCTATTAAATAATAAACAAAGAAATATTACAACCAAGTTCTGACGTCGCGGTCTCCTTCGGACGGGTCTCCGGTCGTCCACGTCTCACAAAGCTCGCCAAGGAAAGGGAAAACCTCTCCGGAGTCTCTCGACAATGGTCTCCTTACTTGAGTCGGCCTTAAGGGAAAGAGAGGATTCTTTACAGCACAAAGGCTCTTGGGAATATGGAGATACAAAGCTTAGGCACTTCCAGACTAGCTTGCCATGGGATTGAGCAGGCTTTTATAGATGGGGAAGGAGGGAGTTGGGATCCCTATTATTATGGGATTGGCCCTATCAACAAGGAAGGTTCCATGGGAGGTGGCAAAACCACTTCCCTCCATAGAACTCCCGCAGCCAAACCTCCCAACTCAAGATAGGCAATGGTTTGTGAGTTTGTTGGAACTCAACTTCCGCCATCTTTATTTAAAAAACAGTCCCTAAATTGGGTGGCGCAACTACTGCTCTATGACAGAGCGCCAGTTGGCGCGACCTCTTTGCAGGATTTTCCCCATTGGCGCGAGTACTGAACTGCCTACCCGCGCCAATGCCAAAAGGGATGTTTTTCATGATTTTTGCAAGGAGATGTCTCAAGGGCAAATAAAGCTCATGCTTAGAGGAATGCATTGATGATGTTTTCAAGTCATGACAATGTTCACAGGTCACGAAATGGGTCCTCCATTGTGCGGGACGGGGAATGGTAGGGACGGTGACAAATTACTGTGTAACAATGTATGATGCTGGGATTATAGTATCCCTTAGATATTCAGAATGGGTGTCAAACCTAGTTTCTGTTAGGAAGAAGACAGGGGAAATCAGGCTCTGCATTGACTTTAGAAATCTAAATAGAGCCTCCCTGAAAGACAACTACCCCTTACCCAAGATGGACCATATACTTCAAAGGGTAGTTGAGTCGAAAATAATATCACTATTGGATGGATTCTTAGGGTACAATCAGGTGTTAGTGCTCCCAAGTGATCAACACAAAATTGCTTTTACTACACCTTGGGGCACCTTTATGTATGTCAAAATTCCATTTGGTTTGATGAATGTAGGGGCCACCTTCCAAAGGGCCATGGACATAGCCTTATCAGAAGATATTGGCTATTTTATAATCATTTACCTTGATGAAATAACTGTTCTCTCTAAAACTGATGAAGAACACTTGATTCATTTAAGAAAAGTTTTTGAGAAATGTAGGAAATTTGGCTTATCTTTGAATCCCAAGAAGACACTCTTTGGTCTCCAAGAAGGCAAGCTTCTTGGTCACATAATTTCAGAAGAGGGAATCAGAGTAGTCCCTAAAAGGATTGATGGCATATAGAAAATCAGCCATCCAAGAAGCCTCAAAGAATTACAATCTTTCATTGGAAAGATTAATTTTTTGAGGAGATTTATCCCCAACCTTGCTGAGCTTTTAAGAAACATTACAAACATGCTTAAGAAAGAGGTAGGTGTTAAATGGACAACGCAAGCCAAACAATCATTTGAACTAGTTAAACAAGCTCTCACTCAAACACCAGTCTTGATTAGTCCAGATTTCACCAAATATTTTTATATATTTTCTTTTGCATCTGAACATACAATAGTTGCAGTATTACTTCAAAAGAATGACTTAGGGCAAGAAAAACCAATATCCTTTTTTAGTAGGGCCTTAAGAGATGCTCCTCTCAAATATAACATCATGGAGAAACAATCCTTAGCATTGGTGAAAGCGTTAAAAGACTTTAGAGTATACATTTTACACTCTCACATCATTGCTTTTGTACCACATATTGTTGTTAAGGATATTCTAAGTCAAGACCCTGACGGTAAAAGGGGAAAATGGATTGCTACTATTCTTGAATATGACTTAGAAATCAGGCCCACCAAACTGATTAAAGGGAAAGGATTAGCAAAAATCATGGCTGAATCAAACTTCCAAGCACTAGATATGAATATGGTGGATGTGTTGGAAGAGATAGAAGAATTCACTGCTCCCTTCATTGAAGAAACATTTCTGAATTCACCTTGGTATGTTGAAATCATTTATGTACTTTTATATTTGAATACCCCTCCTTCTTTGTCTAAAACTAAAGCTAGATTTTTGAAACAGAAGGCTTTAAATTATTGCATATTAGATGGGGTATTGTATTGGAAAAATGTTGTTGGAATTTTGCTTAAATGTTTACTTGAGGATGATGCGGGAAAAATCTTGCATGAGCTACATGAAGGAGAATGTGGAGGACATCTCTACTGGAAGACCACAGCAAATAAAATCCTCATATCTAGTTACTATTGGCCCTCTCTTTTCCTAGATACTCAGAAGTTAGTCATGTCTTGCCATAAGTGTCAATTTTTTGATGGAAAAAGAAAACTCCTTCCCTTACCTTTGCATCTTATCAGTGTTGAGGCACCCTTCTAGCAATGGGGCTTGGAATTTATTGGGGAAATTCACCAATATTCATCAACCCAGCATAAGTGGATCCTCACTGCCACTGATTATTTTACCAAGTGGATAGAAGCCATACCCTCTAGGAATTCTACTGACTCTGTCATTATCAAGTTCCTGGAAACAAACATCCTATCCAAATTTGGTTGTCCTAGAAATCATAACATATAATGTTGTTGCCTTCAAATCTAAAAGAATGGTTGATTTCTGTTGCAAATACCACATCACCTTAGGCCATTCTACTGCCTAATATCCCCAAGGAAATGGATTAGTTGAATCCTCCAACAAGAGCCTCATCAATATCATCAAAAATCTGTTGGAGAAAAATCAGAAATCATGGCACAATAAGCTGGTTCATGCCTTATGGGCTGATAGACTAACTACAAAAAAGTCAATAAATATGTCCCCCTATTAGCTGGTTTATGGCATGGATGCAGTCTTCCCAACATCATTAGGAGTTCCAGTCATGAAACTCCTTCAAGAAGTAAAACTGAGGAAAATGATATGCAAAGAAGAATCAACCAAAAAATTCATTTACAGCAGTCCAGAGAAGAAGTATATGAAAGAACACAACTAATCCAAGAAAATATCAAGAAACTATTTGACAAAAGGACTAAGGCAAATAAATTCCAAGTTGGAAATGTTGTTCTTAAATGGGATGGAAAATTTGAAAATCTATGGAAATGACCCTACATTATTCATGCTGAGAGCGGTCACAATGCATTCTTCCTGAAAGAGTTGAATGGAGAAGATATGGAGGTCCTGTCAATGGTAGGTTGCTCAAACATTATTTCTGTCAAGAGTCCTAGGTTTCAAAGCTTTCATTCATTATATATAACATTGTCTTTGGATTTTGAAAGAAAACAAAAAAGTACAAAAACAAGAGAAAAAGAAAAGAGGGTAGATAAAACAAGAAAGGTACAGCCCCATACCAAAAAATAGAGAAAAAAATCTGAAAGTGTGCAAACTCAAATGGCACTGCTGAAACACACTACTATTTTAGTCATACAGCCTAATCATGACTAATTAGTTTTCAATTTACTGCTGATAGGTTAGTGAATTAGATTAGCCAAACATTACAATCTTGGCTTATCAGTAAGGTAGATTAGGATAGAGGAAACAAAGGTTCAAACAAATTCAATATCTGAACCTATGAATCTCAAAAGAAGAATGGCTCTAATTAGATTTAATCTTGAGCCAAAGATAGAAAACAAATTGGTTCCAATATGCTCAAAAGTTGAACCAGATGAGAGAGAAAACACAGCTCAAACAAATTCAAAACGAAGCTAAAGAAATAATGAAGGATGTTTTAGTTTTCAGATCTTAAGCCTTCACAATTTTGTTTTACTTTTCTGCAAATAAAATCTATGTGCAGCTTGTTTTTATGCCATAGATCCGCAGCAAGTCAAATTTCTTAATCCTGGCTTGGCTGCTTTTAAATTTCCTGTTTTAGAATTTAAAGAATAAAGGTCTGTTAGACAGTCTAAACCTGACAGATAGTAGTTAGGTAGAGAATTTATGAACTCAATTGTTTAAACTGAGTTCATGGAGGAATAAGATTAGACTTAGATTAGTTTCTTATTTTCAAAAGAATAAAATGTTTGTGAAAAGAGTTTGCCAATCCAAATGCACTCTCAAGAAGAAAAAATGTTAGAATCATAGGAGTGTGTAGGTAGAGATGTTGTTTTGATAGAATTCCATTATTTCAGATTGTTGAAAAAATTATCAACTCATAAAAAGGTCAGCCAAAGGAAAGAAAAGTTGCTGCCCAATAGATGAAGGCACTGGTTTACGAAAAAGCCAGAGATCAATAGCTGAGGTCCTGGACACCTAAAAGAACCAGCTGTCCTCCCCAAGTGGAGCCACTGTTAGCTACCTATAAATTCTTTCATACTCAATGGTGGCTAAGATTGTGTTTTAAACCTTCAAGAGATAGTTCCCTTTGAAAAATTATCATCTTTTGAAGTTTTATGATGATTATTACCCTTTGAGTTAATCTTCACTGCTGTTTCACTATTAGCCCTAAAGTACCTGTTGATTTACCAAGAGAAAGACTGCTTAAAACTCCATTTTTTCATCATCACACTTATCTATTTCATTCTCCATTTTTCATCCATAAACACCTTCATCTAACCTCCAAATCATTTTAAACCCTCTGTTAAACCTTATATCTCCCCTTGATTTGGCTTTTAAATCCCTGATTTAGCCTATAGGAACCCCCATTTAAACTTAAAAACCCTGTTTTTGGCCTTAAAAATAGTCTTTTTACATTACAAAGGCATTAAGCCTCTAAGGGCTTATTACCTTAAGCCCTTTCCTCCATGCGTCCTAAAGCCCCGCAATCGGGCGCTAAAAGACTTGAAAATTTTTCCCGAACCCTTACTTTCCTTTATTTTTCCATTACCCCGACGTTATGATTTAAACAAATCTAGACCGTTGATCTCTGCAGATCAACGACCATCGGACTCCATTCTTCCGCCCATCCATCCTGCCTTACCTTTTCCTCCATCCATATATCCTCTCCTTCTTTCAATCCTAACCATCCATCAAAGAGATTTGATGATCGGGACTTAACCCGATAGCCTATTACACCCGACAAAAGCGTTACGTCACCATGGACCCCGCATACACTTTTACCCCGTAGCTCTTCATCCATCACGCTCAACCCGCACCGTTGGATCTAGAGCCTCCAATCCAACGGTCAACGACCAATATCGCGCAATTTTCACCCCTCCTCCACAGTGCGCTACTTCCACATGATAAAGGCGGTTTTCATTTGCCACATGTCGAGCGATGAGTCGTATCGTGTTCCAAAAGTTAATACCGCCTACCCCCCCAAATGCTGCGCAAAAGCCACTTATGGTTTTCCCAAAACCACTTCTTCCCAATTCGCACCATATTTTAATTTTAAACCCTAGGTCTCTGTTTTGGCATAGAAACTTGTTCTCTGCTGCAAATTCCTCCATCCTCATTGCTTCGAAACGCTTCCACAAACCCTCCTAAGCAGTTCTAAACCAATTTTCGCAGGATTTAAATAACGTTTGTTTGTTTTTATGCAGGTTTAATGAATTTCAAGTTAAAAACCCTCCAGCAGATAATTACAGTGTTATTGGCCAATGATGACGATCCTCACGGCATTTGATACAAATTCAAGGGTTTTAAAGTGATAATTACACGTTCTTAGAAGATCGATAATTCATGATTATCGAATTTCTGAACAAAAACTCCAACAGACCCTTTGCGCACCTGCAAATAACCAAAACAGTCAGAGTTAATTAATGTAGGAATATCAGTGTCAAGACAAAGATCAGAGCATAATCAAAGGTTTAAAGATATAATCAAATCTTGAAAGGATCAAGGCACAAATTTAATATAAAAGGCCTAATCCATAGAATGAAGAAAGATCTCCAGAAAAGCCTCGAATGCCACATCACAGGGGCTAATTGAATCCCCAGCCTACCAAAAATGCCACCTTGCAGCCTTCTGCCTCAAAGGAATACGCAGATCAAATATCAGCCAAGAACATCAAGGCCAAGACAGCTGAACAATTATTACACACAAGACAAATATCTCAAACTGTCAGTAGAATTTATTGAAAAGGTAAAAAGAGCCTTAAAGTCAATCTTTTCACCCACTAAGCCTAAAAATCAGAAAACAGAGTTAATAAAATAGAGTTGTAAATTGAATGATTTCCCGCCTTATGCCTTGCATGGTTTTCAAGGCTAGGAGTTGCATTTAGTATGGAATTAAGGATATCCAACCCTAGAACTCTTCCACCTCCTCTTCCTTCTATAAATACTTATGAAGAAGATGGTTGATTGTTGGTTGGTCACTAGTTGTAACATTGGAACTCTTGGAAATAATACATAGTTTATTTGAAGTTGAGGAAAAAATTGAAGTCTTGGAAGCTTGATGATGTTGTAACATGCTTGTTCTTGAGAAGGCTCTATCATTGGATCCCTAAGCTTGGTTGTTGGTTATGTATTCTGAACTGTCTGTTGTTTTTCATGTTTTCATTTTGTTCCATAAATTCTTACTATAGTAGGGTGAAAAGTTTAGGCTAAGAAATGACTCCTGGAAGCACCTTAGACCTGTTTATCCTTCACTATTTTATGTTTTCTTCTGCTGAGGCATTTTAGAGTCTTTAATCATTCTCTTGAACCCTTATGCTCGTTTATTTCTCAAATAGTTAAAATAGTTGGTTCCAGCATGATTTATGGTTTTCCCTGTTAGTTTGCTGCCACTTGAAAGCTGTTTTTGAAGTCTCTCTTTGAAGTACCATTGTTTATAGTTTTACAAAGAGGTCTGTTTTGATCATACCCTTTGTTCCTGATTAAATAGTTGTTTTAAAGGTCTTTATAGTTGTAATCATAGATGTGTTAGGTGTTCCCTCTTTTATGACTGCAATTATCAGTGAATCTTTCATGTTTTCTAACTCCTTTGAAATAAAATCTTTGAGGAAATAAGATGTGCTCCCGAATCTTAGATTTCATTTTAAAAGTTGTCTTGAAGTCATTATTTGCTTAAAGTGTGGTTTGTAGAAGTCATGGTTAGCCCTGTCTATCAAATACCTCTTTATGTTCAAGTTATGTTTTTAAGTTCCCTTTTTTGAGAATTCGAACTCTCTTTTCAAAATCATTAATGTCCATCTCATTCACAAAAACTAAAGGATCCTGTGGCCAATTTAGATTTTCCCTTTGATATCCCATATCCATTTATGAGCCTGTTACCAACTTCATTTTGACTCCATTGCCCAATGAACCTGACACTTCTTCTTTCTATCTATACTACCTAGACCTTCCATGTTCTGCTATACCAATTCAACCAAACAAACAAACAAAACAAAAACAAACTTGCACTTAATAACTAGTCTTAAATCAATACTTAAAAGCAAACAATATATATCTTTACAGAACAGTTGAGAGGTCCCTCTCTGAGAACAGGAGGACTAGATCCTGGAACTCTAAATATTGGTTTTGATGTTGTCTTGTCTTTTGGTTAGCCAATCTATCAAAACTCAGGAACTCCAACAGATTTGGTGGGAAAAAATCACTAGAAGGGTTGGATAGTGGGAGATCTATTTGTCCATTGGGCTAAGGAGTCAAAATCAAGCAAATAGAACTTGGATCAAGGCCAAAAATTCAAATGTTTTCAGGGCAAGATAGATAACCCTTGAAGATCTTGGAAAGTTGTTGTTGTGAGGTGGTATGATCATGATAAAGGGAAATTAAGAATCCTTTGATCAGAAAAAGGAATTAGTAGGAAGAATTCAAACGATAGAAGGAGAAATTAAGAATTCTCTACACTGGAAATCAGAGGAAAACATAGAAATGATAACTAGTTAAAAACAGGGTGTTCTTAACGAATCTTATAGTAATACTCCTAGTTATTCATTCAAATTTAGAACAAACATAGATGGATGCATGTAACAAAGAAAGATAAGAATGACAAGTAAGAAAATACTTCAATCCAAATAGATCATCACAGGAATACTGAAGTATGATGCCAATTGGTTTGATCCAGTCTGCTACTCGAAATTTGACACACAAAAGTTTTCAAGTCCAAAAAAAATGATTATAACAATCTCCAACAATTTATTCCACACCAAATACTTCTAAAGATGAAGTATTTATACATAGTCCTTTACAAAATATCCTAGAATGCTTCTAGGAATGATCTAAGGGAAATTAAAATATCTTTAAAGCAATAATAGAGACAACTGCTTAACAAATCAGAAAGTTGTCCTGTTTATCCAAAAGAAATAGAAACTGCTTTGAGGATAAGATGTAGCTGGCTGCCTTAGTGTCCTCATTGCTGGCTTTAGATATTTTAAATTTGTTTTGTAATATGATCTTCCTTGTCTGATATTCTTTCTCTGGTTCTCTTTATTCACTGATACTCTCTAAACTCAGATACTCTTTAACCATAGTAAAAAATTGTTTACTACTGTAAAAATCTGTTTTGACTGTAAATCAGAAAACAAATTTCTCCTCCTTTAATTTTTCTGTCTTTTATCCTTCATAATAAATCTGTGAGTGACTACCAATCCTCATCTTTAGGAATTTGTATTTTCTTTAATTTCCTGAAGTTTTCATCAGCTTCAATGTATCTGGAAAAAGTTGGCGTGATGACAAACAAGTGTCTTATCTCATGCTGTAACTGGAATAAGTCTTCAAAACTTTTGAGTAAGACTTTTCCTGTTGGAATGCCTTGTACTGGTGGTTTATTTACTTGTTCCTTTGAAAATTATCTAATATTTTTATCATAGTCATTCTGAGGCATCAGTTTATCATTAATGACCATAATTTCAGGAAGTCCTTTTTGCCTCAAATTTTTAAACTTGATAATAAACCTGGTTATGGCAGTATTCATATTCTCACACTTTTCTTGCAGTGGCCTCATTAGATTCTTCTTTGTAGTAACTTTTATAATTTCTAGGATAGTTTCAGTCCTATCAGTGATCTTGAGCTCTTCTAATTCTTGTCTGGTTTTTCTGTTAAAGAAGGTGATCAGCTTTAAAGCTTGCTCTAGTTTGTCAGCCAGTTCATTTTGAGTCTTTTGAATTTTTTCTTGGGCTGCTAGTAATAATTCTCTCTATTTAAAGGTTACATGAATTTAAGGCCATACATCATGGATGGATTCAATGATATTGTTCCAAATATAGTTTTTGATATATGATATTTGTTCCTTCAATGTCAATTCCTTCTACAATTTATTCAACTCTTCATTCATTCTGATGGCATTTTTCTCATGTGTTTTTGCATTTATCTGAGCCAATTTTTTTGACTTCTCAAGATTTTCTACCACATGTGTCAATCTTCTGATTTCATTTGTCTTAAGAGACATTTTCTCCATAGCTTTCACCAATTTTTTGGCTTCATCTGTATGGTGAACTGCTGTTGTAGATGATTCAGTAGTTGAATGATCCAGATCTTGGGGGGAGGCCCCCAAGATCTAAAAAGTTGAAATAGATCTGACAATATCTGCAAAATTAGAATCCCAAAAAAGAAAAGAGAACACAAAACAAATAAACCCACAAAGAAACTTGTTTTATTAAAGCAGAGAATAACTGTAGAAGCTACATTGTGGCGGACCATCTGTCCTTTTACAAAGTGAGGCTTGTTATTTATAGCTTTTTTTGAGATACAATACCATAGGTGGATACCATGGGCCAATATCATGGGTAGATACCACTTACAATACCATGGGTAAATCCCATGTGTGGATGAATACCATGGGTGGATACATACCATGGGTCACTTATAATACCATGTGTGGATGAATACCATGGGTGGATACATACCATGGGTCACTTATAATACCATGGGTGAATAAATATCATGGGTGGATGAATGCCATGGGTCGATGCCATTTACAATACCATGGGTAAATTCCATGGGTAGATGGATAATATGGGTAGATGAATAACATGAGTTGATGCCATTTTCCATTCGGATCATTCCTCCCTCCTTAAGAAGCAATGGTCTCCATTGCGTGAAGTTCCCTCCTGAGAATCCTTTGTTGAATATGAAGAACCACTGAAGAGAAGGGTTTTGTGTAGTTAACCCATAACCATGATGATCGAAGATCCGAGGATAGATATACCCTGTAATGCTTGTGACCAACTGTGATATTGACAGTGTGTGGCCTAGCAAATGGACTTCGATGAAGTGTGGGTTTGTGGATGAACCAAAATCATGACAAATGAGGATCCGAGGATAGAGATACCCTGTAATTCTTGTGACCAACTGTGTGACTAACAGTGTGCGGCCTAGCAAATGGACTTCGATGAAAATGATTTTGTGTAGTTGACCCATAACTGTGACGCTGATTGTTGATGAAGTAGCAGGTGCCTACATAGCTTGGGGTGGGAGGGCACATCTCCAAATAACCCAAGCCGAATGCTGCTATGATCAAACTGATGAATGTGAAGCAGGTGCCTACTAAAGCGGGGTGGGAGGGCACGTCTCCAAAGGGAACCCGCTCCGAATGCTGCTCCAGATTTAAAATGAGCATAACTCGGTCAATATAACTCAGAATATTTATTATAACCTGTTTTTGAAAATGGAATGATCATTCTGCATCATCTCATGTGTTTGAAACCACTATCTGGAGATTCTAGACTCTCAGATTTGCGCTGGAACTGGCACGCCGTCACAAAATTTCTGAAAAAATAGTTGATTTTAAATCAACGATAACTCCCACATCCAGACTTCGATTCGACCGATTTTTTTTTTGAACTTGGGTGATTTTTCAAGAGGAGCTCAGATCTATCTCCATTTCTCTGAAATTTTGTACTAAAAATGACGAAAAATGACAGGAGAGCCGCCGTCCATGAATTGTCGTCAGAAAAATTGCTTCAACATTGCTGATTTTGAATTAGCGATATCTCCCTCATCCGAACTCCAATTTGGCCGATTTTTTTTTTGAATTTGAGTATTTTTTCGCAAGGAATCCAGATCTGGTCTTTTTTTTTGCAAATTTTTTACCAAAAGTTTCAGATCTGATCTGAAAACTCTCCGCCCAAAACATTCATGGATTTTGCTGAAGATTGCTGCCAAACATTGAAACTGAAATATGTTTCAAACCCTCATTCCCATGGAGGCGTAACCTGAATCTGATACCACTGATCCGGATCTTGGGGGGAGGCCCCCAAGATCTAAAAATTTGAAATAGGAATCGACAATATCTTTTAAAATTAAGTCCAAAAAGAAAAGAACACAAAACAAATAAACCCACAAAGAAACATTTATTAAAATGAGAGAATAAGCAACAGAAACTACATTGTGTGAAAGATATACCTGTCCTTTGCAAAGTGGGAGCTTGTTGTTATAACCCCTTTTTGAGATACAATACCATAGGTGGGTACCATGGGCCAATATGTGGAGTAGAAACCACCTAGCCATGTGGGTGAAGGTTCATGTGGATAGACCATGGGTGGATACATACCATGGGTCACTTATAATACCATGTGTGGATGAATACCATGGGTGGATACATACCATGGGTCACTTATAATACCATGGGTGAATAAATATCATGGGTGGATGAATGCCATGGGTCGATGCCATTTACAATACCATGGGTAGATGGATAATATGGGTAGATGAATAACATGAGTTGATGCCATTTTCCATTCAGATCATTGAAGTTGTGGATGAAGTTACTGGCACTGTAGTAGCTAGTGGTTCTTTGGGTTCTAACTTTTCAGGTAAAGTTGAAGGCACTGTTGTAGTGATTATAGGAATAACTGTAGGAGCCTCTGGTATTTTTGGTGTTTCTTTCTCCTGGAAAAGTTTTTCCATATGTATCTCCATTTCCTTGATTTGGGTTGTCAACTGAAAAATCAAATTCATCATGTCATATTTTTCTTTCTGTCCTTATATTATTTATTTTGTTTTACGATGTTCACTTTGAGGAAGTTTAAGTTGTTTCCTCAAAGCTTCAATATCTTCATTCTTCTTCTTCACCAATAACTCTACTGCTTTGATATTAGCAGGGTCATATCCCACCTGCAAAACTAGTTCTTCCAAGGATTTTATCCTGAGATCCTTGGCATACAAGGATTCCTTATCTATTTTCATCTGATCTTGCTTGTTGGAAATGGTGTTCTGGAGTCTCAGAACTCATGGCTTTAGTTGTGACAGTAGAGTAAAGCATTTCTAAAGTCTGTCTATGGAACTCAATTTGATCAAGAGCATGAATCTTATCTATCTGGATTTCCAAATCAACCTTCTTATAATCTACCACTGTCTTGGGAGATTTTACTATTGGCTGCAACACTAACATAATTAGCTTTTGATTTGAATAATCGAATGCAGAAAAAAGTCTGTTTTGCACACTTGGTGTCTGTTTGAGATATTGAGAATAAATATTGTTTTTTATCTCCTCATTCTTCAGCTTGATCTGTTTATATTTTATCTTGATGTCCAAATATTTCTCCTCAGCTGCTTGTGAGGAAGAGGCTTCCATGCTCTGATATCTTTCTATCAACTGTGCATATTCATTGTTGATTTGTTCTTCATTCTGATTCTTAGTAGTTGGCTCATTGATGATTACAGTGGCAACATCTGTTTCTGGAAGATCAGTGTTGTTATTTATAAGCTCTGTTTCTTCTACATCAATTGTTACCTTTCCTTCACTTGCTGAATTTAACTTAGGCCTCTTGTTATATATTATCTTAAACTTAGTTTCAGTTGTGGTTTCAACAACATAGGCTCCTTCTTCCCTTACTCTCTTAGTGGATTTTTCTGGCTGTTCTACTAATAAATATGTATGGATAATTATGTATGTCATGACATCTACTGATAAATAGCAAATGGATAGGTACATCAACTGAACATACATGAAATAAAACACTTTCCCAAGGCCATATAAGAGATGGTTTTCTCCATCATACAATTTGGCCCAATGTTGACCATGGAGCTCAATGAAAAGCTTGCCCTCTTATGGAGAAATGCACTGAATATGAATGGTAAGAGTGCCCAAATATTGTTTTAGATAATCCATGGATGCAAAAACAATGTTCTTACCATGTGTTAAGAGTAAGATGATGCATATGTATATGAATTATTCCTCCATAGTGGCATGACACACTCCCATGAAGAGGAATGAACCATATGCTGCATGAAGATCACCCTCCTTATACTTGGAAATCCCAGTCAAGAATACCATAACAAGTAAGATCATATCAATGTAATAGATGTTTCCATCCACTACTCCATCATCCTCACCTCCTCTTTGTCCACCAAGTGCATCAAGTGTGAAGTGATCTTGGGGATACTCCATCAATAACCTCAAGCTCTCAAGTGACAGCATTATTGGCCCCTGCAAATAAGCTCTTTCCAACTCATAGCTCCATTCTTTGACATGCTCCTTGTCAAATACATCTCCCTTAATGTTGCTACACATAAGAAGTCCATCCCAAGGTGGAATTACCTCTTGATCATCTAAGGCCAAGGAGATAATGTCATCTCCTCCTCCTGCAACATCATGCAAAGTGTGAGAGAAAATTTGCACTTGCTCTCCCAAGAACAAGCCAAGCAACAAAATATTTTGTTGCCTCATCATACTTCCATCATACAAATCAGGTGATGAAAACATAATGGATGCTATGAAGATCATATCAACACCATGTATCCATACTCTTTGCTGCTCAAAGATGCAAGTATCTTGCCACATACTCTTAGAAAGAGGACGATGACCAAACTCTTTCAAGAGTAACCAACTTCTTTCTCTCCATCCACATCCACTCAACCAATTGTGGATGTATCCTTCCGCCCTCTATCTTGGTACTCCTCCCATGAGGGCTACCAGCATCCCAAATCAGATTTATGTCTTTGCACTTCATGGGATTTTGAAATGCAATCTTCTCAAGGATCAATTTGACCCCATACGGACCCAAATAGGTGGTAGGAAAAAACCTCCCATCATGATGTGTATGGATCAAGAAATTTCCAATACAATCATAAGAGATGTTATCCATCCTAAGATGTCCTCCATAATCTATCTGCTCCTCCTTGAATCCATGAAGATCCAAGTGTGAGAAGGGAGGAACCTCCTCAAACTCTTGAAGAACTTTACACTCCATGATGTGTTGAAGTGCACCTCCAATGAAATCTCCCCATGAGATCTCCTCCTCATGCATGGCCTTCCAAAACCCAAGAGGCCTTGGATCTACTACAAGTAGAAGTATCTCTTTGAGCGGTGGCATGCTCATTGAGAGAGTGTCATCTCGAAAGGAGAAAGTGTTTCTCACTTCAAGATTTCTACCATCTATCTCTTCTTCATCCAAGCCTTCAAACCCAAACCTCAAGTGTGGTGTTCAAATCAAGAATGGCTCATGAGGGTAATGGTTCATCTCTCCCTTGACTGATTCAAGGTTGAACAACACTGTGTAGTTCTGTTGCTCTAGATCAACAACATGTAATGATGTAGACCCATTCATAATGTTTTCTGAAATGATAAGAGATGGAATTCCGGCATACCTTTGGAAATCTTGGAAGCATCTTGTATGACTGTAAGGGCTTCCTCCTCCTATATGTTGGCTTCACCAACTGTTGAAGATGAAGGCTGCTCCTCCATGACTGTGACAATGCTGGTATATGCCTCTTCAACTGGTGGTGAGGGCTCCTCCCTCCTTTGGCCAAATATTCTGATCATATTTTGAGAAAACTCAACAAGAGTAGATACCCTTGCATGGCTCCAGTGGCTGAACAACCAAGTATTTGCCTCACCTTCAAGGTGCAGCGTTGCAATTTCTACAACCTTTCTATCTACTATAGGATGTAGTAGGAAGAAAGCCTATAGCTTCATCACCCAAGCCTCTGCTACACATGTGAGTGATCCATCAAAAGTGGACAATAGAAATATATTGCCTCTCATCATCCCATATCTATGGGGTCTTCTTTCTTCTTTCAACTGAATAAATTGTGGGAAAGATAGAGTCTCTTTGAAGGCTCTAGGTTTAGCTCGGTATTCAGCAAGGTATTCACTTAGAATTTCGAATTCTAAGTGTTCTTCATGTTTCATGCCTTCTTCTTTTTGAAAATAGGAAGTGCATGGTCCTCCCTCTTCTCCTTCTTCCATCTTCTTGCCCTTCTTGGAGAGGTCCTTCTTGGATCTAAAAACTGATGAGAGCAAGCTCATTCTCTTCATCATCTTGATCTCTTCAATCTTCTTATGGTTAAAACTCACAGGCTGAGCCAAAGATCATGCTTTGATACCACTGTAAGATCCCAAAATATGGAAATTATATAACAATAAGAATATCTTAAGATATTCTAAAGTTGAAGATGCAGCAGTGTAAGAAAATATTGGACTAGTAGCGTTATATCAATACACAAATCATGAGAAGATCCAAATAGCCATGAAATTGATCTTATAGCAGCAAATGTATACAAATCCTTGAGGTAATGATCACTCAAGCCAAGCAATGAAAGCCTCAATAGAACATGTACAAGAAAATGGACACTGCTGCATATAGAAAGCCCAAGGCCATGATTGCGCAGTTTATAGGAGGCACTGCTACAGAAATAATATCGATACAAATATATGGCAATTTATGGCTCAAATAATTTGGGGAGAAAAGCTCTAACCCCTAAAAAACAATATCAAGTCAATCCTAGAAGGATTGGCTGAAATACACAAAATGGAAAAAATGTCAGAGTAGTAGGATGAGTAGCAGCTGCAACTTAAGAACTGGATGGAGATGGATGTAGATGATACACAATTTGAATAGACCTCCTCCAATGGATCTTCCAAGTGAAAGGCTGATCCTAACACTGAAGATCTAACCCTCCAAACAATACTACAAACCCTCACTGTAGATATACTTAGAAAATAACGCAGTCTAAGAGTGAGACTACGTTGTAGGTGATGAAAAATGGTTGGCTTGATGCCAAATATGATGATAATCAGCTCAAATGCTCCCTCATTGATCCTACAAAGGTAAGGAGACTCCCTCCTTTGAAAAATAGCTCCGGAAGTGGTGTTGCAGAACCTCCATTGCAACACCCCGCAACACAACGTTTCTTGCTATAGGAATAATGCTGTAGCTGAAGGAGGATACTTGGCCTCAAGCCTGAATGTGGAGAAAATGAAGAGAAACTCCCTCAAGAGGCCTCTCTTGAATGGAGAAAGAATTCGTAAACAAAAATCCCTTGTGCTAAGCAGCACTGCAACTCTGCTAAACAACAAGAGAATGCACAAAGTCTAAAAAAACCAAGAAATCAATAATATTCAACATGAAAGACAATGGCTACTTTTCCATCCTTTTAAACAAGTCATATCCCTCTCACTATGGGTCCTGTTAAGCCCCCTATAAATTTTTGACAAGCAAACAGGGGGCTAAAATGTTTCTGAGCCTTCAAGAAATGCATTTCCTCTGAAAACACATCATCCTTGAAGTCTCCTGTGCCCTTTGTCCTTTGATAAATCCCCTCTGCTAATTCCGTTTATAAAGCCTCTTTGATTGCAAAAAATTGTGCTCCAAAAGGCCTACATTTATCCCTTGTATCCCTGCAAAGGGTCTCGTTTCAACCCTTTTTCCCTTTGTTAAAGTCCCCCTGTTCACCACAAAATCCCTCCCCTAATCCTTATAAACTTTCCCAAAAATCCCCTCTAAACCATACACACATCCTTGGTGTGGTTTAATTACCCCTTTTTTCCTCTATCGTTATCCCTATTTGGCCTTTAATTTCATTAAAAATGGGCCGAAACCAACTTTCCACCATTGTAACGGGCCAACCCCCTTCGGCTAGCTCACTTGATATTATCCTCCACGTGACTCGAGCGCCGAAACCTGACGCTAGCCCGAAAGGCACTTATCGTTTGGTTATTGGGAGCATTTCTAACCGTTGATTTCCCGGTGATCTGACGGTCTTCGCAATCCCCACAGCGCCCACCGTTCACCCCTTTACACTACCCGATCGCATCTCAACCGTCCATTTAGTCTGCAGATCAAAGGTCCGTATTTAATCTGCCCGGTGGTCCCTGCAGCCGCGCCCGTTCGAAAACCGTCGGTTTCTATTGCACCGCCTTTTGGAGGTGGGTGGTATTTTTATTTTCGGAGCGATTCCACTCACCGCCCGACACGTGGCTCCGAAACTATTCAAAAACCACCCCCCCATCGCGCGTTAACGTTCGGCATTTGACCCGGCGCGATATGCATATAAACCGTCCGATCTGGGGCTCTTCATCCGATGGTTGTCACACCACGAAGCTGCGCGGGAGTTAACCAAGGAAAACCGTACCCCTGGCCCACCATCCGTCACCCTCCGATGCATTTTCAGCCTTCGATCTCCTCTCGAGATCGGACGGTCCAGATTCAATCACCCTCCGCCATGTCCCCAGCCGTCGATCTCCTCCTGAGATCGGACGGTCCAGATTTGATTCCATGTCCCGCCGTTGACCGGTCCCGCCACGTCACCCATTCCACGTGTTTCATCGTATTTCTCGCCCATCCATTTAAATATATGCGTTCAAAGGTTAGGTTTTAATATTTTACGTTAAAACGCTGCACCACCATTCTGCAAGCCTCCCACTGTGTTTTCACCATCACCTCGCGCTCTTCCGCCATTTTACCAGTTTGCAGCCATTCTCACCATTCCCGTTGCATCCACCACCTCCATGCATGGTTTTTCTTAACAGGTTTTCGTGTTTTGCAGGGTTATAAGATGGTGAAAGATGCCATGATTACACAGTCTTTATTAAAGTCAAAAAAAGCCACAGAAAGGACCATTTTTTAGAGGCCGAGATCACAAAGAAAGCCTGGGAAGGAGCCATGACATGACTTACATTAAAGAACAGGGTTTGAACTCTGTAAAACCTTCCTAGAGCCATTAAAAGCACAGATTTCACCTACAGAGATAGAAATGGAGCAACAGAGAGTTTGAGGCATGTAATTGAATATTTTTGAGCCTTTTCAGGGATTTAGAAGGCAAAGGTACCAGTTCGAAGACCCCGAGGATCGATCAGAAGGTCCAAGGAACAAAAAATAATACTAAAGGGTTTTCACATCAGCAGAACGTTCTTTCCATAAAGGACGATGCGCCCATACAGTTCTCATCCTATGCCGTGTTCTAGAGAGATTTTCCAGCCCTGACAATAGTCCTATGCTACCAGAGCATTTGATTCACAGTATGGTAGACCCTAGCATCATTTATTTACCTTTTTGTTTATTCACCAGAAGTACTACAAAATGCTGCAGCAGAGTACATCAGAGACATGCCCGGAGTAAATGGAAGCCTGGAGAAGACCACTCTTTCACCCAAAGAGTGCCATGGATAAATGCATAGAATTTAAATAGAATGGGCCTCGGCCCTCTTCCTTTCTTGAGTTTTAATGCTACATTTAGTTTTCACCTACTTTCGCTGCTCCACTTGAGCTATAAATTCGTGAAGGAACTCATTGTAAAGGTTGTTGATCAGTTATCAGAGAATTGCAAGCTGTTTCTTCTTAGACATAGTCTTTGTGTAAAGTTGTAAGATAGGCTGAGGAAGATGTTTTCTGACTGAGTATCCAGCTATTGGCAATGTTTTACTTGAATGGTGTTGCTTTTTAATATGACAAGCACATTTCTTTGGATCCTGATCTAAAGCAGCGGTGATGTTTTTCTATCTCTGTATTTGTGTTTAACTTACATTTCGTTTCATTTCATTTCTACTGGCTCGCATCAGAAATTTGGCATAGGATTTACCCTTGTTAGGTACCCTATGTTTCTGCTCTCCTTGTCTTTGATGTTTTCTACTAAATGTGTTATCTAAGAGTTGATTTCAGTTGATTTAACCAGTGTAGTGGATGTTATTGCCTACTAGCTGATGTATGAATTAAATGAATCTATACTTAGATGTTCTTGTTAGGATTTAATTGAAATAATTGGGAACACTAGGAGGTCTAGAACCCTGTTTCTATCTCACTAGGATCCTTTTCAATTGATTGAACCTTTCTAAGATCCCTCAAGCTGGAGGCCGAAGCATTGAGAGCTCAAAGTCTCTCTCTGATCTCAGGTCTTTAACTTTGTGTCCTGAATCTTTATTGTTTCCTCCTCTCTTACCATTCCATGCCACATAATCATCTTTAAGATCCAATGTTTTAGATGACTAGCCCAATTGAAAGCCTGCACATTGAATAGCAAGTAAACCCTTTCCTGAATCCATTGCCCAATGGTCTTGAATGCTTCTTGGAATACTTCACCTATGCCTAAATCCTCTTTGCTCATACTTGTCTTATATTGAAACCTTCTTACCTGATGACCAACAACCAAACATACATCAAACAAACAAACCCCGAGCCCTATAACTAGCCTAATATCTTAACACCAAGCTTCAAATTCATATACCTTTGACATATCATAGAGAGATCCCTCTCTGGACCTAGGAGGGCTAGATCCTGAGGTCTGAAAGTGGTTTTGATGTTGTCTCATTTTTTGGTCTTGCCAATCTGGCCAAAACACGGGAACCCCAACATAATCGCGACTCCGCTGGGGACATTCTGAGTACTTTCACCTTACTACATCATAAGAACCTCAGAAACCTATAATCTCTGGTTAGGTTGGCAGTTAAACACTCCTATTCATAGATCAACCTGTATACCATTTGTTGTGTTTCTCCCACGCTCTTAGACAGAGTCTGGAAAGGGCCAGGTAGCCTCCAGATCTCACACTCTTTTAAGAGGTGACATATCTGGTAAAAGCCCTCCCAGTCAATCTCTGGTTAGATTTTGTTGTGTTTGGAAGTTTCCCTTGAAAAAGGGCATCTCATAAGCAATGTGGTGGACAGTGTACCCTCCAGAAGCATCCTAAACCCTCCACCTGGCGAGTCCATAACTTCTTAAAGATCAAAGACTCCACTGGTGATTAGTAGGCCTGTTGATTATCTTGGTTCACATAAGACTCCACTGGGAGACCAGAGCCCAATACAACATCAGCCATTATAGAAGTAACAAGTAGGGTTAAGCTGCTTGGTTAGAAAACAACATTCTGGCTTCAAGAACCATTCACACAAGAGCTTATCCTAACCCAAAACCCCCTGAAATAGTTGAAAACCCTGAGAGCATATTCAAGATATCTCCTACACCTAAACAATCAACTATTTCCAGCCACATCCATAGAGCTAATTCTACACCAAAATACTTTACAGCTCTATCAGACCCATTTTTTGACCTAGGCGCTCAAAACAGTTTACCAAGAAATAGGTCATTCAGTGTCCTAGACCAACCAGACTGTGAGTTCCCTAGTTCACCACCTCAAAGTGGTAAACACCTTTGGGATAGACAGACTCCTCCATCTACACCTCCTGATATTCACTTCATTCAAAACTTGGGGCTCAGTCACCCTAAATCTGCTCATCGGTCTTCTGTTGGTCACAATATCCCTGTCATCCATATACCAGCTGCCCAAGTCAACCCTTTATCTCATCAAAACATCATCATGGAAACCTGGTATGCACTTCTGGTTTTACCTCAGCATCTAGTACCCTTACCCAGTGATTATCAGTCAAAGATCCCACACTTCACTGCAAAAGAGTCTACCACAGCCCAACATCATGTAGATAGGATGGAAGATTCTTTTGACTACATGGAAATAGATGATGATATAGTCAAAATGAGAATATTTTCCCAGAGCTTAGGAGGTGATGTGAAGAAATGGTTCAAAATCATACCACCTAATAGTATCCAAGACCTTCCCGCTTTATATCAGACCTTCATAGACAAATGGGAAGTTAAGGAAAATCCTCTCCAAATCCTAGCAAAATACAAGAACCTAAAAAGAAATGCAGGAGAAAGTGTTCAGGACTACTCTACAAGGTTTAACAGCGTTTATAATGCTCTTCCTCCACACATGAAACTTCCCCTAGGTATGGTTCTAGTGAAATAACCTAAAGGCTTGGATGCTGACATGGCCTACCAGCTTAGGGAGAGGGATTACAACACATTGGAAGACATGCAAAAGGGAGCAGTGAGTGTAGAGGCAAATCTGATTGAGAAAAAAGCAAGATTGAGGGCTGAAAAAAGGGTAACATATAGAGATGACAATGTAGCTTCCACATCTGACCCCAATAATGACCACATATCCAAGAACGTAGAAAAGCTACAACAAATGTTGGAAAAAATGGTTGTCACAGTTAGTAACCTAAGCAGGAATCAAAACCATAACAAGAACCAAAACTTTAGAAGAAACAATACCACTCCCAACAAACAAAGAGAATCAGATCAGCAAGTTATTCCCCCGTTCCAAGAGAATTTTCTTGATGAAGATGAAGGAATCTTAGAAGAGTCTGAGGGAAACATAATAAACCTGTTTGAAGTGGAAAACTCAATCCACAATTGTTCCACAGAAGAAGATCAGCCCTCACTCTCATATTGGGATGAAGAATGGTCAGAATCTGAGGATCATAGGTTACGATTCGAAGATGCCATCATGCAGGTCAGAGAATAATATGAACTTAGAAGAAAAAAGAGCCTAGAAACTGCCAAACCAAAAGCTTCTGAGGTTACCATGAAAAAAAGGCCTGAGAAATATTCTAAAGCAACTGCTGAAAGTAACAAATCAACAGCTGAGAGTTTTGGGAAGAACAAAGAAAAAGACAACCAAAACATTGGTAAACAAGGTCAACCAACTAGCAGTACTAACACTGCAGTTAGTGCTCCTAATAAAACTATCATCAATACTGTACATAACGAGAATCAGCACACTGATTCAGCCACTAAGGTAGTGGTTAACAAAACAGAGTTAAACATTCCAAAGAATCAGTCCACTTTCAATTTGGAGAGTGAGATTGTAAAAATTAAAATCTCTGTCCCACTCTTTGAGCTGGCCACTCAGGATGTATATAAAGGCCAAATTTTGAAAGCTTTAAATTTAGGTGAGAACAGTGACATTGTAAATCTGAGTGATTTCCCTTCTGTTTGGTCCAAAGATAGAAGGAAAGTTTCAGGAAGGGGTAGTGCCCCATTTTTATATCAGTCTTAATATCCATGATAAGATTCTCCACAATGCAATGCATGATTCTGGGGCATCACACAACCTGATGCCTAAAGTAGTGATGGAAAGATTAGGCCTAGAGATAACCCGTCCCTATAAAGACCTATATTCATTTGACTCTAGCAGAGTAAAGTGTCTTGGCCTGATCAAAGATTTATGTGTGAGCCTTACCCAGATTCCAGAAAAATGTATGGTCATGGATGTTGTTGTGGCAGATGTGCCACCCAAGTATGGCATGTTATTATCAAGATCATGGGGAGCCAAGCTGCAAGGAACAATGCAGATGGATGGGGCTTATGCCACAATCCCAATCTTTGGCCAACTTAGAAGACTGTACAGAGAGGCGCAAATGAAATTCCTGGTTAGTAGCCCTGAAAAGCCTGAAAATTCACCTTTATACTCTGTACATATGGACCTTGACTCCTTTATCCTTTGTAAGGATGAATTCTCAGAAGGGTCAGAGTCCAAAAACAAAGATACAAACAAGGAAACAGAACCCATGGACTTTAAAATAATGGATACTCTAGACTCAGAGGAGAATGATATAGGAAACTCGAAACAGTGCACTGAAACAAGAACTCAAAGTGAACCAGAAGCAGAATGCAGTCAGCTGATTAGTCACCCTTCACAAACACATACACCACACCAAGAATTAAATGATGATAAACCTGAGAATGAAACCTTATGGGAAATGAATTTCGATGGGTCATGCAACAAGAGAACTGTTGGGGCAGGAGTGTGGATACATAACACAGAGAGTGGTTATGTAGAGATCCATGCATGTAACCTGCACTTCAAATGTACAAACAACATTGTAGAGTACGAGGCTCTTATCCTAGGCTTAAACCTGTTGATAAAATTAGGAGCCCGTAGGATAACTGTGCATGGGGACTTTGAGCTGATTATTAAACAAGTGAATGGTGAATACATAGCAAAACATCCTAGATTGAGAGCGTACAGGAATGACGCTATGAATCTATTAAAAACCTTTGTGGAATACGATCTGGTGTTTGTCCCTAGAGGTCAGAATGAAATTGCAAATGGACTGGCCTACATGGATAGTTCGTATCGTAAGCCTCCTAGTGACCAAAAGATCATCATTCGGACCAAATTTAGACCTGCAGTGCCAGACAATGAAAAATATTGGTAGGTCTTCGAGGGCGATAAACAGATTGAAGATTTCCTAATAGGCAGAAATGAGTTCGAATTTTCTGATTCAGACTCCAAATTTGACAGTAGCTGACTAAGTGAAGAGTCCTCAGATGAGGAAGAAACACCCTGTAACATAGAAATAAACACTTTAAACGAACTGATTGGAAATCCAAACGAAGAATGTAAAAACTCAGATAGTGAAGAAGTAGAGGTGCTGCAGACCAAGGATAAGAACATACCTCGAGGTCTGGCACCTTTAGAAGACCTTTTTGACTTTGATGATGTGGCAAAAAAGCCCACTATAAAACATGTAGACTCTGATGTTGAGGAGTGCAACATAGGCACTGAAGATAAACCCAAGATGATCAAATTGGCTAAGTCCCTGCCTGCAAACATGAAAAGGAAATACATTGACCTTTTCAAGGAATTCATTGATGTGTTTGCTTGGAGTTATGAGGACTTAAAGGCCTATGACACAAACATCATACAACGCAAAATACCCTTGAAAGAAAATCAGAAGCCCTTTAGACAGAAACTCCGCAGAATAAACCCAAAACAATTGCCTGCAGTGGAAAGAGAGATTAAGAAGATGTATGAGGTAGGTGTAATTGTTCCGGTGAGGTTCTCTGATTGGGTATCAAACCTAGTGGCTGTGATAAAGAAAACAGGGGATATCAGACTATGTATTGATTTCAGGAATCTTAATAGAGCCTCACTCAAAGACAATTACCCTTTTCCAAAAATGGAACACATCCTTCAGAGGGTAGTAGGCTCAAAAAGGATCTCTCTGCTAGATGGTTTTTCAGGTTACAACCAAGTTTTAGTAATCCCAGAAGACCAACTCAAAACAACTTTCACCACTCCATGGGGCACTCTTATGTATGTAAAGATGCCCTTTGGACTGATGAACACTGGTGCAACCTTCCAAAGAGAAATGGACATCGCTTTTTCAAATGAAATAGGACACTTCATTATCATCTATCTATATGACATAACAATCTATTCCAAGACTGAGGAAGAACACCTAGAACACCTGAGAAAAGTGTTTGAAAAATGTAGAAGGTTCGGTCTGTCATTGAATCCTAAAAAGACTGTATTTGGGCTACAAGAAGGAAAATTTCTGGGCCATATCATATCTGAGAAAGGGATTAGGATAGACCCACAAAGAGTTGAGGGAATACTACAAATCACACACCTGAGGAACATCAAAGAGTTACAGTCCTTTGTTGGGAAGATTAACTTCCTCAGGAGGTTTATACCCAACTTAGCTGAACACCTTAGGAATATGACAAACATGTTAAGGAAAGGTGTAGGAGTTAAATGGACTGTCGAAGCTAAGAAATATTTTGAATTAGTTAAACTTGCACTCACCCGGGCTCCTATCCTAATCAGCCCATATTTCTCAAAGGATTTCCTGATCTTTTCATTTGCCTCTGAGCATACAGTGGCTGCAGTTCTGCTGCAGAAAAATCTAGAGGGAATGGAACAACCCATTTCTTTCTTCAGCAAAGCACTCAGAGATGCACCCTTGAAATACAACATAATGGAAAAACAGGCCTATGCTCTGGTTAAGGCCTTGAAAGACTTTAGGGTGTACATACTACATTCCCACACCATATCCTATGTGCCGAATATAGTGGTTAAAGACATCTTGTCCCAAGACCCAGATGGGAAGAGGGGAAAATGGATTGCTGTGATCTTAGAATACGACCTTGAGATAAAACCCACCAAAATGATTAAAGGTCAGGGCTTAGCTCAACTAATGGCTGAATCAAATCTACAAGCCCTTGATATTAACATGGTAAATACCTTGGATGAGCAACAGGGATTGCCTGATCCCACTATTGAGGAGAAGTTTCAAAGCTCTCCCTGGTATTCTGACATTCTGTATGTGCTTACACAGCTCAATGCCCCTCCTGAACTATCAAAGACCAAGTTCAGATTCTTAAAGCTAAAAGCCAGAAGCTATTTCATGATGAATGGAGGGTTATACTGGAAAAATGCAAATGTCTTATTGCTTAAATGTTTTCCTGAGTCTGAAGTAGAAAGGATTAAACAAGAATTCCATGCAGGAGAGTGTGGAGGCCACCTGAACTGGAAAGCCATTGCAAACAAAATACTCAGAGCTGGCTACTATTGGCCTACACTCTTCAATGATATCCATAAGATGGTAACTGCCTGCCAAAAATGCCAGATTTTTGAAGGCAAAAGAAAACTCCTTCCCTTACCTCTACAACGCATCACTGTTGAAGGTCCCTTTATGCAATGGGGCCTAGATTTCATAGGGGAAATTCATCCTGCTTCCTCTGCCCAACACAAATGGATCTTAACAGCCACAAACTACTTCACTAAGTGGATAGAGGCCATACCTACTAGGAATGCCACAGATTCAGTCATCATTAGGTTCCTAGAAGGTCATATCCTTTCTCGGTTTGGCTTCCCAAAGAAAACAATCACTGATAATGTTGCTGCTTTCGGATCCAAGAAAATGGTTGATTTTTGTCACAGGTATAAAATAGCACTCGATCATTCAATTGGCTATTAAGCTCAAGGTAATGGATTAGCTTAATCATCAAACAAGAACCTGGTGACCATCATCAAAAAGCTGCTGGAAGAGAACAAAAAGTCATGGCATAACAAGTTAGTGCATGCCCTATGGGCTGACAAGCTTACAACAAAGAAATCCATTGGCATGTCACCATATCAGATTATGCATGGAACAAAAGCAGTGTTTCCCACCAGCCTTGGAATACCAGTGATTAAACTTGTTCAAGAGATACAAACAGAAGAAGATAGCATGGTGAGGAGAATAAACCAGACAATTCATCTCCAACAAACAAGGGAAGAGGTCTATGACAGAGCTATCAAGGTTCAGGAAAATATAGAGAAGTTATTTGACAAAAGAACTAAGGCCTCTGATTTCAAAATTGGAGATAAAGTTCTGAAGTGGGACTCAAGGAGAGAGGACAAAGGAAAGCACGACAAGTTTGACAGTTTGTGGCAAGGTCCCTACATCATCCAGGCCACTGTGGGTCCAAATTCCTTTTTTATACAAGAGTTAGATGGTACAAAGCTGTTTGGGGGTCCTGTCAATCGCAGGATGCTCAAACACTACTTCTGTTGATTTCCAATTTCCAGTTTCCATTTCCATTGTACATACCATTGCAGTGTTTGTTTTCAAGAAAAAGAGAAAATGTTCCAAAAAGAAAAAAGAAAAAAGAAAAAAAAAGAAAAAAAAAAACAGAGAAAAGGAGAGGTTCATACATGCTCAAAACATGGACCTCTTAAGTGAAGGGATTGGCTCTAATATGATCAAAACCTGAGCCAAGGAAAGTAAAGATAGCTGGTTCAAACATGCCCAAAACCTGGACCAGCAAAGAGGAAAAAGAGTCAGCTCTAACAAGCCCAAAACCAGAGCTGAAAAAAAAAAAAAAAGTGACTCTAACAAGCTCAAAAATTGAGTCACAAAAGAAAGAAGGACGCTTCAAATTTCAGACTTCAAGCCTTCAAGATTTTGTTTCCAGTTTTCTGCAAGTTTATGTCCATGTGCAACTATCTTTATGCCTTGGATCCACAGCAAACTAGACTTTCTAATCCTAGTTTGACTGTTTTTAAATTTCTGTTGTAGAATGTAGAGAAGAAATCTGCTAGACAGTTTAATCCCAACAGATATTAGATTAGGTAGAGAAACATATGAGACCAATAGTCTAATCTGGTCTCATGGAGTGATAAGGGTAGATTTAGAATAGGTTTATTTTTCTGTTTATAAAAATAAATGATGTAAAGGGTCTGCTAGTCCAAATGCACCCTAGAAGAAGAAAAAATGCTAGGATTGTAGGATGGGTAGGTAGATTGTTTGGGAATGTTTCTACTGATCGATCATATTTGTGGCAGCTGAAAATCAAGGAAGAAATATGGCTCAAGGTACCAGGCATCTGGCCTACTCCAAATATCTATTCTCTGAATTCTTGACTCCTTTAAGAAGTAGCCATCCCCATGTGGAGCCACTGTTAGCCCCCCTATAAATTTTTGACAAGAAAACAGGGGGCTAAAATGTTTTTGAGCCTTCAAGGATTGCATTTCCTCTGAAAACACATCATCCTTGAAGTCTCCTATGCCCTTTGTCCTTTGATAAATCACCTCTACTAATTCCCATTATAAAGCCTCTTTGATTGCAAACAATTGTGCTCTAAAAGGCCTACATTTATCCCTTGTATCCCTGCAAAGTGTCCCTTTTCAACCCTTTTTCCCTTTGTTAAAGTCCCCCTGTTCACCCCAAAAGCCCTCCCCTAATCCTTCTAAACTTTCCCAAAAATCCCCTCTAAACCATACACACATCCCTGGTGTGGTTTAATTACCCCTTTTTTCCTCTATCGTTATCCCTATTTGGCCTTTAATTTCATTAAAAATGGGCCGAAACCCACTTTCCACCATTGTAATGGGCCAGCCCCCTTCGGCCAACTCCCTTGATCTTTTCATCCACGTGACTCGAGCGCCGAAACCTGACGCTATCCCGAAAGGCGCTTATTGTTTGGTTATCGGGAGCATTTATAACCGTTGATTTCTCGGTGATCCGACGGTCTTTGCAATCCCCACAGCGCCCATTGTTCACCCCGTTACACTGCCTGATCGCATCTCAACCATCCATTCAGTCTGTAGATCAACGATCCGTATTTCATCCGCCCGGTGGTCCCCACAGCCGCGCCCGTTCGAAAACCGCTAGTTTCTATTGCACCACCTTTCGGAGGTGGGCGGTATTTTTATTTTCGGAGCTATTCCACTCACCATCCGACACATGGCTCCGACACTGTTCAAACCCCCCCCCCCCCCAATCGCACGTTAACGTTCGGCATTTGACCCGGCGCGATATGCATATAAACCTTCCAATCTGGGGCTCTTCGTCCGACGGTTGTCGCACCACGAAGCTGCGCGGGAGTTAACCAAGGCAATCCGTACCCCTGGCCCACCATCTGTCGCCCTCCGATGCATTTTCAGCCGTCGATCTCCTCTCGAGATCAGACGGTCCAGATTCAATCACCCTCCGCCATGTCCCCAGCCGTCGATCTCCTCCTGAGATCGGACGGTCTAGATTTGAATGCATGTCTCGCCATTGACCGGTCCTGCCACGTCACCCATTCCACGTGTTTCATCGTATTTCTCGCCTGTCCATGTACATATATGCGTTCAAAGGTCAGGTTTTAATATTTTACGTTAAAACACTACACCACCATTCTGCAAGCCTCCCACTACGTTTTCGTCGTCACCTCGTGCTCTTCCGCCATATTACCAGTCTGCAGCCATTCTCGCCATCCCCGTTGCATCCACCACCTCCACGCATGGTTTTTATTAACAGGTTTTTATGTTTTGCAGGGTTATCAGATGGTGAAAGCCGCCATGATTACACAGTCTTTGTTACAGTGGCAAAAAGCCGCAGAAAGGACCATTTTTCAGAGGTCGAGATCACGAAGAAAGCCTAGGAAGGAGCCATGACAGGACTTGCATTAAAGAACAGGGTTTGAACTCTGTAAAACCTCCCCAGAGCCATTAAAATCACAGATTTCACCGACAGAGACAGAAATGGAGCAGCAGAGAGTTTGAGGCACGTAATTGAAGATTTTTGAGCCTTTTTAAAGGATTTAGAAGGCAAAGGTACCAGTTCGAAGACCCCGAGGATCGATCAAAAGGTCCAAGGCACATAAAATAATACTAAAGGGTTTTCACATTAGCAGAAGGTTCTTACCATAAAGGAAGATGCGCCCATACAATTCTCATCCTATGCCGTGTTCTAGAGAGAATTTCCAGCCCTGACAACAGTCCTATGCTACCAGAGCATTTGATTCACAGTATGGCAGACCCTAGCATCATTTATTTACCGTTTTGTTTTTTCACCAAAAGTACTACAGAATGCTGCAGCAGAGTACATCAAAGACATGCCCGGAGTAAATGGAAGCCTAGAGAAGACCACTCTTTCACCCAAAGAGTGCCATGGATAAATGCACAGAATTTAAATAGAATGGGCCTCGGCCCTCTTGCTTTCCTGAGTTTTAATGCTGCATTTAGTTTTCACCTACTTTCTCTGCTCCACTTGAACTATAAATTCGTGAAGGAACTCATTGATCAGTTATCAGAGAATTGCAAGCTATTTCTTCTAAGACATAGTCTCTGTGTAAAGTTGTAAGATAGGCTGAGGAAGATGTTTTCTGACTGAGTATCCAGATATTGGCAATGTTGTACTTGACTGGTGTTGCTTTTTAATATGACAAGCACATTTCTTTGGATCCTGATCTAAAGCAGCGGTGATGTTTTTCTATCTCTGTATTTGTGTTTAACTTACATTCCGTTTCATTTCATTTCTACTGGCTCGCATCAGAAATCTGGCATAGGATTTACCCTTGTTAGGTACCCTATGTTTCTGCTTTCCTTGCCTTTGATATTTTCTACTAAATGTGTTATCTAAGAGTTGATTTCAGTTGATTTAACCAGTGTAGTGGATGTTATTGCCTGCTAGCTGATGTATGAATTAAATGAATCTGTTCTTAGATGTTCTTGTTAGTATTTAATCGAAAGAATTGGGAACACTGGGAGGTTTAGAACCCTGTTTCTATCTCACTAGGATCCTTTTCAATTGATTGAACCTTTCTAAGATCCCTAAAGCTAGAGGCCGAAGCATTGAGAGTTCAAATTATCTCTCTGATCTCAGGTATTTAAATTTGTGTCTTGAATTTTTATTGTTTCCTCCTCTCTTACCATTCCATGCCACATAATCATCTTTGAGATCCAATTTTTTAGATGACTAGCCCAATTGAAAGCCTGCACATTGAATAGCAAGTAAACCCTTTCCTGACTCCATTGCCCAATGGTCTTGAATGCTCCCTAGAATACTTCACCTATGCCTAAATCCTCTTTGCTCATCCTTGTCTTATATTGAAACCTTCTTTCCTGATGACCAACAACCAAACATACATCAAACAAATAATCCCCAAGCCCTATAACTAGCCTAATATCTTAACACCAAGCTTCAAAGTCATATACCTTTGACATATCATAGAGAGATCCCTCTCTGGACCCAAGAGGGCTAGATCCTGAGGTCTGAAAGTGGTTATGATGTTGTCTCATTTTTTGGTCTTGCCAATCTGGCCAAAACATGGGAACCCCAACATAATGGCGACTCTGCTGGGGACATTCTGAGTAATTTCACCTTACTACATCATAAGAACCTCAAAAACCTATAATCTCTGGTTAGGTTGGCAGTTAAACACTCCTATTCAAAGATCAACCTGTATACCATTTGTTGTGTTTCTCCCATGCTCTTAGACAGAGTCTGGAAAGGGCCAGGTAGCCTCCAGATCTCACACTCTTTTAAGAGGTGACATATCTGGTAAAAGCCCTCCCAGTCAATCTCTAGTTAGATTTTGCTGTGTTTGGAAGTTTCCCTTGAAAAGGGGCATCTCATAAGCATTGTGGTGGACAGTGTACCCTCCAGAAGCATCCTAAACCGTCCACCTGGCGACTCCATAACTCCTTAAAGATCAAAGACTCCACTGGTGATCAGTAGGCCTGCTGATTATCTTGGTTCACATAAGACTCCACTGGGAGACCAAAGCCCAATACAACATCAACCATTATAGAAGTAACAAGTAGGGTTAAGCTGCTTGGTTAGAAAACAACATGCTGGCTTCAAGAACCATTCACACAGGAGCTTATCCTAACCCAAAACCCCCTGAAATAGTTGACAACCCTGAGAGCATCTTCAAGAGATCTCCTACACCTAAACAATCAACTATTTCCAGCCACATCCATAGAGCTAATTCTACACTAGAAGACTTTATAGCTCTATCAGACCCATTTTTTGACCTAGGCACTCAAAACAGTTTACCAAGAAATAGGTCATTCAGTGTCCTAGACCAACCAGACTGTGAGTTCCCTGGTTCACCACCTCAAAGTGGTAAACACCATTGGCATAGACAGACCCCTCCATCTACACCTCCTGATATTCACTTCATTCAAAACTTGGGGCTCAGTCACCCTAAATCTGCTCATCGGTCTTCTGTTGGTCACAATATCCCTGTCATCTATATACCAGCTACCCAAGTCAACCCTTTACCTCATCAAAACATCATCATGGTAGCCTGGTATGCGCCTCTGGTTTTACCTCAGCCTCTAGTACCGTTACCTAATGATTATCAATCAAAGATCCCACACTTCACTGCAAAAGAGTTTACCACATCCCAACATCATGTAGATAGGATGGAAGATTCTTTTGACTACATGGAAATAGATGATGATACAGTCAAAATGAGAATCTTTTCCCAGAGCTTAGGAGGTGATGTGAAGAAATGGTTCAAAAGCCTACCTCCTAATAGTATCTAAGACCTTCCCGCTTTATATCAGACCATCATAGACAAATGGGAAGTTAAGGAAAATCCTCTCCAAATCCTAGCAGAATACAAGAACCTGAAAAGAAATGCAAGAGAAAGTGTTCAGGACTACTCTACAAGGTTTAACAGCGTTTATAATGCTCTTCCTCCACACATGAAACCTCCCCTAGGTATGGTTCTAGTGAAATACCCTGAAGGCTTGGATGCTGACATGGCCTACCAGCTTAGGGAGAGGGATTACAACACATTGGAAGACATGCAAAAGGGAGCAGTGAGTGTAGAGGCAAATATGATTGAGAAAAAAGAAAGATTGAGGGCTGAAAAAAGGGTAACATATAGAGATGACAATGTAGCTTCCACATCTGACCCCAATAATGACCTCATATCCAAGAACGTAGAAAAGCTACAACAAATGGTGGAAAAAATGGTTGTCACAGTTATTAACCTAAGCAGGAATCAAAACCATAACCAGAACCAAAACTTTAGAAGAAACAATACCACTCCCAACAGACAAAGAGAATCAGATCAGAAAGTTATTCCCCCGTTCCAAGAGAATTTTCTTGATGAATATGAGGGAATCTTAGAAGAGTCTGAGGGAAACACAATAAACCTGTTTGAAGTGGAAAACTCAATCCACAACTATTCCACAGAAGAAGATAAGCCCTCACCCTCATATTGGCATGAAGAATGGTTAGAATCTGAGGATTACAGATTAGGATTCGAATATTCCATCATGCAGGCTAGAGAAAAATATGAACTTAGAAGAAAAAAGAGCCTAGACACTGCCAAAACAAAAGCTTTTGAGGTTACCATGAAGAAAAGGCCTGAGAAATATTCTAAAGAAACTGCTAAAAGTAACAAATCAGTAGCTGAGAGTTCTGGGAAGAACAAAGAAAAAGACAACCAAAACATTGGTAAACAAGGTCAACCAACTAGCAGTACTAACACTGCAGTTAGTGCTCCTGATAAGACTGTTATCAATACTGTACATAACGAGAATCAACACACTGATTCATCCACTAAGGTAGTGGTTAACAAAAAAGAGTTAAACATTCCAAAGAATCAGTCCACTTTCAATTTGGAGAGTGAGATTGAAAAAATTAAAATCTCTGTCCCACTCTCTGAGCTAGCCACTCAGGATGTATATAAAGGCCAAATTTTGAAAGCTTTAAATTTAGGTGAGAACAGTGACACTGTAAATCTGAGTGATGATAAACCTGCCCTTCTGTTTGGTCCAAAGATAGAAGGAAAGTTTCAGGAAGGGGCAATGCCCCCTTTTTATATCAGTCTTAATATCCATGATAAGATTCTCCACAATGCAATGCATGATTCTGGGGCATCACACAACCTGATGCCTAAAGTAGTGATGGAAAGATTAGGCCTAGAGATAACCCGACCCTATAAATACCTATATTCATTTGACTCTAGCAGAGTAAAGTGTCTTGGCCTAATCAAAGACCCGTGTGTAAGCCTTACCCAGATTCCAGCAAAATGTATGGTCATGGTGTTGTGGTGGCAGATGTGCCACCCAAGTATGGCATGTTATTGTCAAGATCATGGGGAGCCAAGCTGCAAGGCACAATGCAGATGGATGGGGCTTATGCCACAATCCCAATATTTGGCCAACTTAGAAGAATGTACAGAGAGGCACAAATGAAATTCTCGGTTAGTAGCCCCGAAAAGCCTGAAAATTCACCTTTATGCTCTGTACATACAGACCTTGACTCCTTTATCCTTTGTAATGATAAATCCTTAGAAGGGTCAGAGTCCAAAAACATAGATACAAACAAGGAAACAGAGCCCATGGACTTTAACATAATGGCTGCTCTAGACTCGGAGGAGAATGATATAGAAAACTCGGAATAGTGTGTTGAAACAAAAAATCAGAGCGAACCTGAAACAGAATGCAGTCAGCCGATTAGTCACCCTTCACAAGTTTGTAAACCACACCAGGAACGAAATGATGATAAACCCAAGAATGAAAGCTTATGGGAAATGAATTTCGATGGGTCATGCACCAAGAGAACTGCTGGAGTAGGAGTGTGGATACATAACACAGAGAGTGACTACGCAGAAAGCCATGCCTGCAACCTGCACTTCAAATGTACAAACAATATTGCAGAGTATGAGGCTCTTATCCTAGGCCTAAACCTGTTGAGAAAATTAGGAGCCCGTAGGATAACTGTGTGTGGGGACTCTAAGCTGATCATTAAATAGGTGAATGGTGAATATACAGCAAAACATCCTAGACTGAGGGCATACAGGAATGATGCTATGGATCTATTAAAAACTTTTGTGGAATACGATTTGGTGTTTGTCCCTAGAGGTCTGAACGAAATTGCAAATGGACTAGCCTGCATGACTAGTTCATATCATAAGCCTCCCAGTGACCAACAGATCATCATTCAGACCAAATTCAGATCTGCAGTGCTGGACAATGAAAAATATTGGCAGGTCTTCGAGGGAAATAAACAGATTGAAGATTTCCTGGTAGGCAGAAATGATTTTGAATTTTCTGATTCAGACTCTAAATCTAACAGTAGCTGCCTAAGTGAAGAATCCTCTGATGAGGAAGAACCACCCTATAACATAGAAATAAACACTTTAAACGAAATAATTGGAAATCCAGACAAAAAATGTGAAAACACAGATAGTGAAGAAGTAGATGTGTTGCAGACCAAAGATAAGGACATACCCCCGAGGTCTGGCGCCTTTGGAGGACCTTTTTGACTTTGATGATGTAGCAAAAAAGAACACTATAGAACATGCCGAATATGATGTTGAGGAATGCAACATAGGCACTGAAGATAGATGATCAAATTGGCTAAGTCCCTACCTGCAAACATGAAAAGGAAATACATTGACCTTTTCAAGGAATTCATTGATGTGTTTGCTTGGAGTTATGAGGACTTAAAAGCCTATGACACAAACATCATACGGCACAAAATTCCCTTGAAAGAAAATCAGAAGCCCTTTAGACAGAAACTCCGCAGAATAAACCCAAAACAATTGCCTGCAGTGGAAAGAGAGATTAAGAAGATGTATGGGGTAGGTGTAATTGTTCCGGTGAGGTTCTCTGATTGGGTATCAAACCTAGTGGCTGTGAGAAAGAAAACAGGGGAGATCAGGCTATGTATTGATTTCAGGAATATTAATAGAGCCTCACTCAAAGACAATTACCCTTTGCCAAAAATGGAACACATCCTTCAGAGGGTAGTATGCTCAAAAAGGATCTCCCCGCTGGATGGTTTTTCAGGTTACAACCAAGTTTTAGTAATCCCAAAAGACCAACTCAAAACTGCTTTCACCACTCCATGGGGCACTTTTATGTATGTAAAGATGCCCTTTGGACTGATGAACGCTGGTGCAACCTTCCAAAGAGCAATGGACATAGATTTTTCAGATGAAATAGGACACTTCATTGTCATCTATCTAGATGACATAACAATCTATTCCAAGACTGAGGAAGAACACCTAGAACACTTGAGAAAAGTGTTTGAAAAATGTAAAAGGTTTGGTCTGTCATTGAATCCTAAAAAGACTGTATTTGGGCTATAAGAAGGAAAACTTCTGGGCCATATCATATCTGAGAAAGGGATTAGGATAGACCCACAAAGATTTTAGGGAATACTACAAATCACACACCCGAGGAACATCAAAGAGTTACAGTCCTTTATTGGGAAGATTAACTTCCTCAGGAGGTTTATTCCCAACTTAGCTGAACACCTTAGGAATATGACAAACATGTTAAGGAAAGGTGTAGGAGTTAAATGGACTGTCGAAGCTAAGAAATCTTTTGAATCAGTTAAACTTGCACTCACCTTGGCTCCTATCCTAATCAGCCCATATTTCTCAAAGGATTTCCTAATCTTTTCATTTGCCTCTGAGCATACAGTGGCTGTAGTTCTGCTGCAGAAAAATCTAGAGGGAATGGAACAACCCATTTCTTTCTTCAGCAAAGCTCTCAGAGATGCACCCTTGAAATACAACATAATGGAAAAATATGCCTATGCTCTGGTTAAGGCCTTGAAAGACTTTAGGGTGTACATACTACATTCCCACACCATAGCCTATGTGCCGAATATAGTGGTTAAAGACATCTTGTCCCAAGACCCAAATGGGAAGAGGGGAAAATGGATTGTTGTGATCTTAGAATACGACCTTGAGATAAAACCCACCAAAATTATTAAAGGTCAGGGCTTAGCTCAACTAATGGCTGAATCAAATCTACAAGCCCTTGATATTAACATGGTAAATACCTTGGATGAGCAACAGGGATTGCCTAATCCCACTGTTGAGGAGAATTTTCAAAGCTCTCCCTGGTATTCTGACATTCTGTATGTGCTTACACAGCTCAATGCCCCTCCTGAACTATCAAAGACCAAGGCCAGATTCTTAAAGCTAAAAGCCAGAAGCTATTGCATGATGAATGAAGGATTATACTGGAAAAATGAAAATGAATTATTGCTTAAATGTTTGCCTGAGTCTGAAGCGGAAAGGATTAAATAATAATTCCATGCAGGAGAGTGTGGAGGCCACCTGAATTGGAAAGCCACTGCAAACAAAATACTCAGAGCTGGCTACTATTGGCCTACACTCTTCAATGATATCCATAAGACGGTAATTGCCTACCACAAATGCTAGATTTTTGAAGGCAAAAGAAAACTCCTTCCCTTACCTCTACAACCCATCACTGTTGAAGGTCCATTTATTCAATGGGGCCTAGATTTCATAGGGGAAATTCATCCCGCTTCCTCTGCCCAACACAAATGGATCTTAACAGCCACAGACTACTTCACTAAGTGAATAGAGGCCATACCTACTAGGAATGCCACAGATGCAGTCATCATTAGGTTCCTAGAAGGTCATATCCTCTCTCGGTTTGGCTGCCCAAGGAAAATAATCACTGATAATGCTGTACGCTTTGATCCAAATATGATTTTTGTCATGTATCAAATAGACTTCCGCTTATTCAACCGCCTATTACCCTAAGGGAATGGATTAATTAAATCATCAAACAAGTAACAGCCCAATCACTATCAAAAAAGTCAAGTAAGAACAAAAAGTCATGGCATAACAAGTTGGGGTGCATGCCCCTTGTGGGTTGACAGCTTTACAACAAAGAAATGGCACAGATGTTTCACCATATCAGCTTGTCTATTGAACAGAAGCAGTGTTTCCCACCAGCCTTGGAATATCAGTGATTAAACTTGTTCAAGAGATACAAACAGAAGAAGATAGCATGGTGAGGAGAATAAACCAGACAATTCATCTCCAACAAACAAGGGAAGAGGTCTATAAGAGAGCTATCAAGGTTCAGGAAAATATAAAGAAGTTATTTGACAAAAGAAATAAGGCCTCTGATTTCAAAATTGGAGATAAAGTTCTAAAGTGGGACTCAAAGAGAGAGGACAAAGGAAAGCATGGAAAGTTTGATAGTTTGTGGCAAGGTCCCTACATCATTCAGGCCACTGTGGGTCCAAATGCCTTTTTTCTACAGGAGTTAGATGGTACAGAGCTGTTTGGGGGTCCTGTCAATGGCAGGATGCTCAAACACTACTTCTGCTGATTTCCAGTTTCCATTTCCATTTCCATTGTACATACCATTGCAGTGTTTGTTTTCAAGAAAAAGAGAAAATGTTCAAAAAAAAAAAAAAAAACTGAGAAAATGAGAGGTTCAGACATGCTCAAAACATGGACCTCTGAAGTGCAGGGATTGGCTCTAATATGATCAAAACCTGAGCAAAGGAAAGTAAAGATAGTTGGTTCAAACATGCCCAAAACCTGGACCAGCAAAGAGGAAAAAGAGTCAGCTCTAACAAGCCCAAAACCAGAGCTGAAAAAAGAAAGAAAGAGAAAGTGACTCTAACAAGCTCAAAACTTGAGTCACAAAAGAAATCAGGGCGCTTCAAATTTCAGGCTTCAAGCCTTCAAGATTTTGTTTCTAGTTTTCTACAAATTTATGTCCATGTGCAACTGTCTTTATGCCTTGGATCCACAACAAACTAGACTGTCTAATCCTAGTTTGACTGTTTTTAAATTTCTGGTGTACAATGTAGAGAAGAAATCTGCTGGACAGTCTAATCCCAGCAGATATTAGATTAGGTAGAGAAACATATGAGACCAACAGTCTAATCTGGTCTCATGGAGTGATAAGGGTAGATTTAGAATAGGTTTATTTTTCTGTTTATAAAAATAAATGATGTAAAGGGTCTGCTAGTCCAAATGCACCCTAGAAGATGAAAAAATGCTAGGATTGTAGGATGGGTATGTAGATTGTTTGGGAATTTTTTTGCTGATCGATCATATTTGTGGCAGCTGAAAATCAAGGAAGAAAGATGGCTCAAGGTACCAGGCATCTGGCCTACTCCAAAGATCTATTCTTTGAATTCTTGACTCCTTCAAGAAGAAGCCATCCCCATGTGGAGCCACTGTTAGCCCCCCTATAAATTTTTAACAAGCAAACAGGGGGCTAAAATGTTTCTGAGCCTTCAAGGAATGAATTTCCTCTGAAAACACATCATCCTTGAAGTCTCCTGTGCCCTTTTTCCTTTGATAAATCCCCTCTGTTGATTCCCATTATAAAGCCTCTCTGATTGCAAAAAATTGTGCTCCAAAAGGCCTACATTTATCCCTTGTATCCCTGAAAAGTGTCCCTTTTCAACCCTTTTTCCCTTTGTTAAAGTCCCCCTGTTCACCCCAAAATCCCTCCCCTAATCCTTCTAAACTTTCCCAAAAATCCCCTCTAAACCATACACACATCCCTGGTGTGGTTTAATTACCCCTTTTTTCCTCTATCGTTATCCCTATTTGGCCTTTAATTTCATTAAAATGGGCCGAAACCCACTTTCCACCATTGTAATGGGCCAGCCCCCTTCGGCCAGCTCCCTTGATCTTTTCCTCCACGTGACTCGAGCGCCGAAACCTGATGCTAGCCCAAAAGGCGCTTATCGTTTGGTTATCAGGAGCATTTATAACCGTTGATTTCCCGGTGATCCGATGGTCTTCGCAATCCCCACAGCACCCACCGTTCACCCCGTTACACCGCCTGATTGCATCTCAATCGTACATTCAGTCCGCAGCTCAGCGGTCCATATTTCATCCGCCCGGTGGTCCCCACAGCCACGCCCGTTCGAAAACCGCCTGTTTCTATCGCACTGCCTTTCGGAGGTGGGTGGTATTTTTATTTTTGGAGTGATTCCACTCACTGCCTGACACGTGGCTCCAACACTATTCAAAAACCGCCCCCCCATCGCGCATTAACGTTCGGCATTTGACCCGGCGTGATATGCATATAAACCGTCCGATCTGGGGCTCTTCATCCAATGGTTGTCGCACCACGAAGCTGCACAGGAGTTAACCAAGGCAAACCGTACCCCTGGCCCACCATCTGTTGCCCTCCGATGCATTTTCAACCGTCGATCTCCTCCCGTGATCGGACAGTCTAGATTCGATCGCCCTCCGCCATGTCCCCAGCCGTCGATCTCCTCCTGAGATCGGACGGTCCAGATTTGATTGCATGTCCCGCCGTTGACTGGTCCTGCCACGTCACCCATTCCACGTGTTTCATCGTATTTCTCACTCGTCCATGTACATATATGCGTTCAAAGGTCAGGTTTTAATATTTTACGTTAAAATGTTGCGCCACCATTCTGCAAGCCTCCCACTGCATTTTCACCGTCACCTCGCGCTCTTCCACAATTTTACCAATCTGCAGCCATTCTCGCCATCCCCGTTGCATCCACCACCTCCATGCATGGTTTTTCTTAACAGGTTTTCATGTTTTGCAGGGTTATCAGATGGTGAAAGCTGCCATGATTACACAGTCTTTATTACAGCGGAAAAAAGCTGCAGAAAAGACCATTTTTCAGAGGCCGAGATCACAAAGAAATCCTGGGAAGGAGCCATGAGAGGACTTGCATTAAAGAACAGGTTTTGAACTCTGTAAAACCTCCCCAAAGCCATTAAAAGCACATATTTCACTGACAGAGATAGAAATGGAGCAGCAGAGAGTTCGAGGCACATAATTGAAGATTTTTGAGCCTTTTTCAAGGATTTAGAAGGCAAAGGTACCAGTTCGAAGACCCCGAGGATCGATCAGAAGGTCCAAGGAACAAAAAATAATACTAAAGGGTTTTCACATCAGCAGAAGGTTCTTTCCATAAAGGACGATGCGCCCATACAGTTCTCATCCTATGTCGTGTTCTAGAGAGATTTTCCAGCCCTGAAAACAATCCTATGCTACCAGAGCGTTTGATTCACAATATGGAAGATCCTAGCATCATTTATTTACCTTTTTGTTTATTCACCAGAAGTACTACAGAATGCTGTCGAAGAGTACATCAGAGACATGCCCGGAGTAAATGGAAGCTTGGAGAAGACCACTCTTTCACCCAAAGAGTGCCATGGATAAATGCACAAAATTTAAATAGAATGGGCCCCGGCCCTCTTCCTTTCCTGAGTTTTAATGTTGCATTTAGTTTTCACCTACTTTCTCTGCTCCACTTGAGCTATAAATTTGTGAAGGAACTCATTGTAAAGGTTGTTGATCAGTTATCAGAGAATTGCAAGCTGTTTCTTCTGAGACATAGTCTCTGTTTAAAGTTGTAAGATAGGCTGAGGAAGATGTTTTTTGACTGAGTATCCAGCTATTGGCAATGTTGTACTTGACTGGTGTTTCTTTTTAATCTGACATTCACATTTCTTTGGATCCTGATCTAAAGCAGCGGTGATGTTTTTCTATCTCTGTATTTGTGTTTAACTTACTTTCCATTTCATTTCATTTCTACTAGCTCGCATCAGAAATCTGGCATAGGATTTACCCTTGTTAGGTACCCTATGTTTCTGCTCTCCTTGCTTTCATGTTTTCTACTAAATGTGTTATCTAAGAGTTGATTTTAGTTGATTTAACCAGTGTAGTGGATGTTATTGTCTGCTAGCTGATGTATGAATTAAATGAATATTTTCTTAGATGTTCTTGTTAGCATTTAATTGAAAGAATTGGGAACACTGGGAGGTCTAGAACCCTGTTTCTATCTCACTAGGATCCTTTTCAATTGATTGAACCTTTCTAAGATCCCTCAAGTTGGAGGTCGAAGCATTGAGAGTTCAAAGTCTCTCTTTGATCTCAGGTATTTAACTTTTTGTCCTGAATCTTTATTGTTTCCTCCTCTCTTACCATTCCATGCCACATAATCATCTTTAAGATCCAATGTTTTAGATGACTAGCCCAATTGAAAGCCTGCACATTGAATAGCAAGTAAACCCTTTCCTGACTCCATTGCCCAATGGTCTTGAATGCTCCCTGGAATACTTCACCTCTGCCTAAATCCTCAGTGCTCATCCTTGTCTTATATTGAAACCTTCTTTCTTGATGACCAACAACCAAACATACGTCAAACAAAAAAACCCCGAGCCCTGTAACTATCCTAATATCTTAACACCAAGCTTCAAAGTCATATACCTTTGACATATCATAGAGAGATCCCCCTCTGGACCCAAGAGGGCTAGATCCTGAGGTCTGAAATTGGTTCTGATGTTGTCTCATTTTTTGGTCTTTCCTATCTGGCCAAAACATGGGAACCCCAACAGGTCCCACTCATTAGGGTTTCCTTCACCAAAGAAACCTCTTCCCATTCATACTGTGTTGTTTCTCTAAGTGTTCTCCACCTTCTATCCTAGTGCTATTAACTTGGAAAAACTTGACCTTGTCCACCTGAAAATGATTCTGTTCACACATGAGGGTGTGAAATCCAGCTCCAATGATGATCCCCTTTCATACTATGAGGGATTTTATTTAGATTTTTATTATTCATGGGCCTCCTTACCCATTTATTCTTCTCCTAAGTGAAATCAGCAAAAATTAATATTCCAATTTTCTGCATGCAAATTTTGGAATATTACATGCATGCACTAAAGAAATGGCGAACTTACCTAATGGAAAGACACTTTAAGGTAAAAAATGATCATGATAGTGATAAACTCTTTTTGGAACAAAGACTATCTTCAGAAGAGCAGCAAAAATGGGTCACAAAGATGTTGGGTTATGACTTTGAAATAATATACAAAAAAGGTAAGCTAAATGTTGTTGCAGATGCACTCTCAAGAAAGAATGAAGAGGTGGAAGCTTTGCTTTGTGCCATTTCTATTATCCAACCAGATTGCATAACCGAAGCAAGAGATGTTTGGAAGAAGGACGAAGAAGTGTGGACACTCATTCAAAATTTGTAGCAAGATCCTAGTACATCTGATACATTTAGTTGGAAAAATGATTCCTTATGGTACAAAGAACGCTTATATCTTTGTAAGAATTCCCAACTAAAACAAAATATTCTTCTGGAATTGCACACTTCTCCTTTAGGAGGACACTCAGGATTTTTAAAAACTTACCACAGGGTGAAGAAAGAATTTTTTTGAGATGGCCTTAAATCTGATATTCAAAAGTTTGTGGCGGAATGTTTGGTTTGCCAGCAGAATAAAGTGGAGACAATTAAGACCCTGGGACTTCTACAACCTTTATCCATTCCAAGTCAATGTTGGGAGGAGATTTCAATGGATTTTATCACAGGTTTACCTAATTCTGAAGGAAAGAGTGTCATCATGGTGGTAGTTGATAGACTTACCAAGTATGCACACTTTTGTGCATTATCTCATCCATTTAAAGAAAGTACAATTGCTACTACATTTATGGACAGAATTCAAAAGCTACATGGAAGCCCAAGGGTTATTGTGAGCGACAGAGATCCCATTTTTACTGGAAATTTTTGGACGAAGTTATTTTCTTGTTTGGGTACTCAATTAGCTCATAGCTCATCTTATCATCCTCAATCTGATGGTCAAACTGAGATAGTAAATAAATGTTTGGAAGGATATCTTCGTTGTTTTGTATCTGATAAACAAACACAATGGGTCAAGTGGTTACCTCTCGCTGAATGGTGGTATAACACTTCCTTCCATACTGCAGCAAAATGACCCCATTTATGGCACTTTATGGATATCATCCACCATCGATCACATCATCTTTAAGGGAAAATTCGAAGGTTCAAGCAGTGGAAGATCACGTCGAGCATCAGCAAGAAGTTCTCCAACTCTTAAAAGATAACCTGAATTTGGCACAAAATCGAATGAAACAACAGGCAGATCAACATCGCAGCGAGAGAAGTTTTGATATAGGAGATTGGGTATTTTTACGGCTACAACCATATAAACAAATGTCCCTCAAGCAAGCTGAGAAGGATAATAAATTATCGCCAAAGTACTATGGTCCTTACAAGGTGTTGCAAAAGATTGGTACTATGGCATACAAATTGGAGCTTCCTTCTTCTTCACGAGTGCATCCAGTTTTCCATGTTTCATGTTTAAAGAAGGTTATAGGTGAAAATATTCCAGTTCAAACAATATTTCCAGAACTTGATGAGGAAGGAAAAATCATATTGGAACCTGAAGTAGTCACGGAATCAAGAACTTGACAGCTACGAAATCGATCAATTTCAGAGTATCTCATCAAGTGGAAGAACTTACTCACTAAAGATTCTACATGGGAGGATGAGAATTTTATATAGAAGCACCCAGAGTTACTCAAGCATTGATGACAACACTTTTTTGAAGGAGAGGGGCATGTTAGGTCCCTATATTACTAGTATAGTCCCTTATTGTTGTTAGTGTAACCCCCTTATTGTTATTATTGTACCCCTGTAACCCCCATATTGTTATTATTGTGCCCTTAAATTATTATTGTTAGGTTGGCTAGGATTACATTGTGGCCCCGCTAGGATTAAATTGTGGCCCCATGGACTCCTATATATAGAAAGGAGGTTTTGTAATTTGTATCATCCAAGAATTGTTAATTCAATGTCTTGGAGGTTGCCCCCTCGAAGTGGCTTATTTCTAAGGCGTTGATATCTCTTTTCTTCTATTTTTGGAGTTGGTTTCACAACATATATGAGGAGATATTATCACATGGAGGTGTCACCAATGGAGGAGGAGAAGAGTTTCAACACTCACCTTTTTAGTTGCTTAAGGACAAGCAACATTTGGGAGGAGAGGACTGTAATATTCCCAATTAGCCATGAGCTAGTTGGAATATTATTTTTTGTTTTTGCTTCTTTGTTTTAAGAATAAGAGGGTATGGAGACCCATAAATCTCCTTAGTAGGAATAAAATCAGTCCTAATGTGAAAGGATGTCATCTTAGCAGCTTAATTAAGCACCCTTGTGTGTGAAAAGGGGCTGGAGCATGAAGACTGGGTCAACTTTGACCAAATCGACAACACTGTTATGGAGGAGTGGAAATTTATTGAGGGAGAACATAGTTTTGGAGGGAGATCTCATGCATGAATATAGTGGCTTTAATGAGTGGGTCCAAGGGTGAGGAAGCTCACCACTTATATAAGGAAGAGGATGGCAGCCATATAAAGGAAGAGGATGGCAGATATTTTAGATTTTATGGTTTGTTCAGACTTGTTGCTCTCTTCAGTTGTTTAGCTAAGATTGCAGTGCTGTTTAGCACAGGGTGTTCCCAAGAAGGAATCCAACCTCTATCCTTAGGGGAATTATAGTGCCCACTCAGGAGGAGTATTTGCACTATATTTCCACATTCAGGCATCAGGCCAAGCTCCATATTTATTCTACAACACATTTTCTGTTGAGAGATGTGCTGAGTTGCAGGGTGCAGAAGTGGAGAACACATTGGGGTGATTTCTGATCTGTTTTTCAGTGGAGGAAGGTTTCATTCCATTGGGAGGCTAGTGAGGAAGGCCCTTGAGCTTTATTGCAGCATTTTTCATCAAGCCACATTATCATTTTCCCCTACAACACAATTTCTATCTTGGACTGCATTATTTTAGGGAGGAGTTGCAGGGATGGTTTCAGTACACCATCTAGGGAGGAGGTTTTCTAGTGAAGGGATCAACCTTTCATCTAGAGATTCTATTGGAGGAGGCTATATTATTTTCCATATCAGATCAAACACATATTTCCAGTGGTATTTTTGCAGTGAATCTTCAGCCCTAGGGATTTGGTTCATTTCTTGTATATTGGTGTATTTTTGAAAACCCTCTTGGGTTTCTTGTTGGAGGTTGTTTAGAGCATAGATCCTCATTTTCTATATCTTTTGAGGCATATATCAGCCATTCATATTTTGTATGTTCATTTACTGTAGCAGTGCACCTATGACTACGTTGTAGCAGTCTTCTGGCATTTTGTGTAGTAGCAACACCTCATTATTGAGGGGATTTATCTATTGGAGGCCTATTATTTCATGTTGTATGGTTTGTGCCCCATCATTTGTACTTATTTGTTGCTATTATGATTAATGGAAAGGCTCCATATTAGTATCATATTTTGATGTGATGTTTACACTGCTATTTCCAGCATTTTGTTCCATATTCCTGCTTTTCCCATTTGGGAATATTACAGAGGAGAGATAATGGTGGAGAATACATCTCTAACGAATTGAAGAACTTCTACAGAAAAGAAGGAATTAAAAGAGAACTCATAGTGCCTAATAACCCACAACAAAATGGGGTCGTGGAGAGGAAGAACAGAACAATCATGGGTGCAACACGAGCGATGTTGCATGATCAGGGCCGACCAATGCATTTTTGGGCAGAAGCATGAAATACTATGGTTTATGTGCAAAAATGTTGTCCTCATAGAGTACTTGGCATGAGTACACCTGAAGAAGCTTTCACTAGTAAGAAACCAGATGTTTCACACTTTAAGATTTTTGGCTCATCTATTTATGTGCATGTGACCAAGGACGCCAGGAAGAAGCTGGAGCTGACTACTGAAGTTGGGATACTTTTGGGGTACATAGAAACACCCCTTAATTATCATGTGTATTTTCCAAATAGTCGAATGACTGTGGTGCGACGGGATATAAAATTTGATGAGGGGAAAGCCATGCGGTTGTCGCTTGAGAGGGAGCTTGACTTACATCCAGAGGAGGAATTGTTGGTTCCCAAAGATGAGTCTCTAGATGTGGATCAACCATAGGAGGATTTTCATGGAGTGGAGGATTCCACTCACGCAGACCCAACAATCAGAACTGGCAGAAGGCATACCACATAAGCTGATAGGCTGAGACTTGATGCTGCACAGAATGTAGGAGCCCCTACTTCACATTGCGGACAAAGACAATATCCTGACCAATTTACTGGATACATGGATCTCATGAGAAAATGTATTGTGACTGAGCCATATTCCTTTTATGAAGCAGTGCAGGATCCCACATGGGTAGATGCAATGGTGGAGGAGTATGACTCCATTGTCAAAAACAGTGCTTGGGAAATTGTTCCAAGGTCGGTTGATAAATAAATGGTAGGTTTGAGATGGATCTACAAGGTAAAGCAAATTTTTGATGGGAATGTTGAGAAATACAAGGCCATATTTGTGTCCTGGGGCTTCTCACAGATCGAGTTGATATATTATGAAGAAACCTTTGCACCTGTCACAAGGTATTCTTCCATAAGGACCATCCTTTCTCTCTCAACATAGATGGGTTGGCGCATTCATCAAATGGATGTGAAACTGTGTGTTGGAGTGTGTTTGGTGCACGTATGTATGAAATCACACCAACTTAAGGGGTGTGGTCTACCCACTTAAGTTATTGGTAACAGGTAGAAAAATAAATGGAGTCAAGAAAGTTAGTGGAAGAAGCTAGAATCATAAGCATACTAGATAGAGAAATAGCATGCATATATAAACTATCAGTGTCCCGTGATTTAGCAGATTGGTAGATAAAATGCACAGGGTAACATCAGACCAGTATTTGGATTCCTAGGACCTAGCCTTCCTAGACTCAGAGAGGGCTCTCTCTATTGTGTGTGAAGGATGTAAACTTGTTTGCTTTAGATGGTTGATTTTAGGCTAGTTGTTAAGTGTAGGGTTTGTTGGTTTGTGGTTGGGTAAGATGATTAAGTAGGATAGGTGGAAATGAGAGGTTATAAAACATTGTGCTATGGAGTCTATGAAGTCATTGATATCTAAATAGTGAATCGGGCTACATCACAGGGCAAATCTAGTGTAGTTAATGGATCTTTAATGTCTATGTGTGAGGTGCGATGGACATTAAGTTTGGGGAAAAAAGGTAGGGAAAAGGGCAGTTAAGAATCCTTTGTCAAATACCTATGAACAAGAAGATCTTAAATACTGATAAAAAAAAGATACTAATCATGATATAGGGCACACCATTTACTCAGTGACAATACTTTAAATAAATAAACATTCAAGATGAACAATCCAATGGAACAAAGGAAGCAAGAAAACATATCTAACTTCAATGATTGTACATATAAGAGAAAAATATCATAAATAAATTAAGAGGGAACTCCTAAACATCATTCATTAAACTATAAAGAACTTTGAGGCAAACTGATAAGCATATACAAAGGTCAAGATCGAAACAAGACCTCTTTGGCTTAACCTAACAATCAATACATCAAAGAGAGATTTCAAGGCAGAGTTTAGATAGCATCAAACAAAAAAGGCTTACCATGAATCATATTATTAAACTAGCATATTAATCCAATAATGAAATAGAAAAGCTTAGGTGGGCCTAAGGAGCAACTAAGAATTCCTTAAGCTAACCCAGCAGAGGAAAACATAAAGACAATAGAAAAAAGGAGGACTGAGGTGCCTCAAACAACATTTCTCAACCTATACTTTTCTAAGCTATTGCAATATAGAAGGATGGAAAGAATGATAAATAAGGAAACATGAAAAAATCTAGAGATACATCACCATTAACTAAACTCAGGGGTCCTGCAAGTAAGCCTTCATCATCATCAATCAAGGCAAATCATCCACAAGCTCCACAACACCAAATTGCTCTTCAACCTCAAAGAACCATGTATTGCTCTTAAAACTCATCAAGATCCCACACATACAATGAATCCTCATGCTCTATATAACAATCAAGGAGGATAAAAACCCAATAGAGTATCTAGAAGTCCATTGGCTAAACAGAAGTATCTCTATTGTCCTTGAGGCCTTGCAAGGCCCAAGGCACAAAATATCTAAAATAAATATCTTTTCGGCCATTTGTAGAAAAATGAAATTGACCTTTAGGCTCTGATAAGCCTCCTAAAACTTTCCAAATGCACATTTTGAATTTTCAACCACAGGAGCACAGCACTGTGTTTTAAAATGAAATTTTATGCCAGGAGCGTAGCATAGGAATAGGAAAAATGGGTCTTCTTACAACAGTGTTTTGAAGGCCTTCTCGATGTCAGAAAAGGCTCCATGATGGCTTGTTGGAAAGCCCTTGAAGTATAATTTCCAGATCTACCATTGGTTTTTTGATTTGACCTCTGAATTTTTTCCAAAAATTGAAAATTTCATGACTGGTAGGAGCACAGCACATGTCCTGAAAAGTAGGCAGAATGATGAAAAATTGGGTGTTTTTGACCCTTTTGGAGGACCAAAACAACTCCAATTGATCTGAAACGTTGTGAGAATATTGTATGAATGATGAGGAACCCAAAAATGTAAGATTTTCTTCCAGAAGATGCCCTAAAAAAGAGCGTAGCACCAGGTGTGCTGCGCTCCTAGCCTCAAAATTTGCAAAAAACAAAACTTGTCAAATTCTCCCAAATTTGGTGGAAGTATGCCTCATGGGTCTTGGGAGACCTGTGGAGAAGCTTGAGCCAAAAAAAAAGGTTAGCTTGCCTCTTTTCCTTTTTTATTTCTTGGATCTCAATTTGAGCCTTTTTGAGTTTTTCCCTTGCAAATTGTTTTCTTTGGGCATAATGCTTGGTCATTCTTCATTGTAAATCCAAGTCTTTATTTGCCTTCTCTAGCTTGGCCCCAAGGTGTATGTTAGCCCTCTCAGGCCATGATTCCATATGATGTTCAATTTCCATTGCAAGGATTTCATGAAGAGAAAGTTGTTCTACTTGGGCTGATTCTTCTTCCCTCTGCTTTGCCAATGCTTTCCTTAGACCCATAGTTCTAGGTCTCCTTCTAGTTTGACCTTCCTCATCACTACTCTCCTCATAAGTGCCCATGAAATCTTCCAACTTCACCTATGCCCTTTGAGCCTCTTTCTGGTACCTGAGTGTTCTTGTTTCATGGGTGGCCTGTTGGGCACTCATTTTCTTGTTTTGTATCTGATAGAAGTGAATGAAATATTTTACTCTTTCTAATTCAACTTCCAAGTCCTTCATTTGTGCATTCTTTTCTTAGAGGAGGGAGTTTGTATTTCTTGTTTCATTCTCATCATCACTGTCTATGTGAATAAGTTCAAAATCTCTTTCTTCTTCATGATCTTCCTCTTCTTCTTCCACTTTTTGCTTACCTTTGTCAATCTTCTGAGTTGAGGAGGATGGCATGGTCCCTTTCCCTTTGGAGACAACAAACACATGCCTCTCTCCTCTTTGATAGGTAAGAAGGAAAGGTGTAATAAGTTTCATCTAGATATCTCCGTCATTGGTGACATTAAGAGTGCTTTTCTCCTTAGTAATGACCCCCGCATGTGTGTTTTCTTCTTTTTGTTCTTGACTTCCTTCTTGAGAGGCACTTTCATTTTCTCCCATGCTAGTATCACTACCTTGATCTTCATCATTATCATCTTCCTCCATGTCCTCTGCATTGTAATCTTCCATGTTTGCAACATTATCATTTACATTGTCATTTTCTTTGTTGTCATGGTTAAAGGTGTCCTCATCACTGCTTGGTGCATTTTCATCCTCTTGGCTGCCCTTTGAGTTCATGGGATCATTGCTTTCACTTTTTTTAGGGCTATTAGTTATTAGTTTTTCTTCATTATGACTGTCATTAGCCCCTTCACTATTTGGCCCAATGTCTTCATTATTTGGCCACTGTCTTCATTTTCAAACTCTGCCTATGTCTCTGCATCTTCATTGCTTTCATAATTTCACTCCTCATTATCATTGCTTTCATCTGCCTTTTCTTCACTACTATCTTTGTCTTCATAATCTTCCTCTGTTTTTCCATCATCTTCAATCTCTGTATCATTGCTTGCATTTTCTGTGGGGTCACTGTTAGAGGCATCTTCATTAGTTTCTCCTTCATTTTGACTGTCATTTTCTTCTTCATGACTGTCATTGGTCTTGGTTTTTTCTTCATCTCTTTCTTCCTCAATATTTGGCTCACTGTATTGACTATTTTTCCCACTGCAATTTCCTTCAAACTCTGTCTCTTCTTGAATGCTATTTTCATCTTTTTCACTGCTATTGAGCTCATTGTTTCCTTCATTACCTTCACTATTTTTCTCATCAAAATATGCCTCTGTCCCTGGACTGTCCTTGGTTTCTTCATCTTCATCTAGCTCACTACCTTTGTCTTCTTGTTCACTTTTTGGTTCATTGCCTTTGTCACTACTTTCTTCTTTGTCATCTTCCTCATCATAATTAATTTCTTCACTTTCATTTTCCTCTCCCTCATTATTTGTTTCTTCCTCTTAACTGTCATTTTATTCTTGACTTCCATGTTCCTCTTTGTCGCTGCTTTCTTCCTCTTTGTCACTGCTTTCTTCCTCTTTGTCACTGCTTTCTTCATGTTCTGAATTTTTAGGAGAAGGTGAAAGAGGGAGACTTATTTGGGGAGAGGATTCATGTGAAGAGGATGAATCATGGTCAGTGGGGGGTGATGGAGGAGTGGAAGAAGGTGGATGGGATGATGAGGGTAAACTTTGCAAAGTAAGAGGCTGTGTATTTGTGAAAACACCATGGGCGATGAAAAATTCCCATGGGATACCCTGTTTCTCTAATTGATGCAACACAATCATTTTGATGAGGGAATGGTGGAAAAGACTTTGCATTTTCTGTGAAGGATGTCTCCTTTGCACAATGGATGAAATTTTATCAATACTTTTATAAAGGTAGTAGGGAAAATGTAGCATCTTGGCCTTAGTGAAATGCATGAGTAGTCTTATGTGGTAGGAATACAATCTAGAAAATCTACCCTCACAGGTGAATTATTTCATAATGATTTTCATTAAAGGAGCATATTTGTCCAACAAATGAGAAAAGGGGAAATAGTTTTGCAATCATCTTGGCAACTTGGTTTTAAGAAGGGATGATAATGGCTTAGGTCCAGATACACCTGTTTGAACCATTTTTCTCCCATGCAAGGTATTCCAGTGGTCATAGAGATTGCATTGGTGGTGAGCTCAAAATTCACTCCAGCGAGATGTACTTGGAGGTCATGGAGGTTAAGGACAAAATTTTGGTCAGTTGAGGGTGACTTTGGACTCTCTGTACTTTCTCACAGAATTCATAGCATCCTACCTCTTGGAAATATGAAATTGTAAACCTATTTGCTTTCCCACCCTTCCTCTGCTGTTCTCTAGGCCTTTGGCCTCTCTCGCCACTATCAACACTTCCTTCTCTAGGAATTTTTCCCTTTAATATTTCTTTGAAAACAAACCCTGAAAAATGTTTGTGCAAGGATATGGAGAGGGAAAGTGAAAGGTTAATGAGTGCTGGGGTTCCTATGTTTTGGTGGTCTGGAAATACCAAAAGATAAGACAACATTAGAACCACTTTGGGATCTCAGGATCTAGCCCTCCTGGATCTAGAGAGGGATATGTCTATAAATATAAATAATAATGTATATTTAAAGGTCAATTTAAGGTATTAAGATAGGTATGAAGCACAGGGGTTTTTGATTGTTTGTTTGGTTGGAGATCATTAACTGAGAAGGTTATGTGAAGTGAAGAAGGAACAAATTAGCCGGATGTTTCAACATGGGAAGATAGGTCAAGGAAGTGTCAATCCATTGGGCTATGGAGTCATGAAAGGGTTTACTTGCATAACAACTATCCAAGGGTTTCCATAGGTCAAGTCATATATACCAGAGGATATCTTTAGATAGATGGTGAGATGGAACATTAAGAAGTGAGGTGAAAGAAAGAAACCAAAATGTAGCCTAATATCAGGTAAGGACTTTTAACCTATCCTACTTTGACATACTCACAAAGGAAACTCTTAGTAAAGACATAAAGGGTAGCTTAAGATCAAGTAAGGACTTTTAACCTAACCTCCTTTCAGCATACTCTCAAGGGAGACAATACAACAGTCCTCATAACCGCTTTCAGAAAGTAGAAAACATTTAAGATTAAACACAGAGTAAGGCGTAAGATCAGAGAAAGACTTTTAACCTTCTCTGCTTTTGACACCAACTCAGAGGGAAAATTTCAAGACAAACTGTTGGAGAAGAAACTAGAGGACAAGGCTAACTATATACTTCCCTAGTTCAATATTTTACTTAGCATGAAATGAAAATATCTTTCAAGAACAATGTTTCAAGTTGTACTCAGCAAGACATGGGCTCACCAATATTTCTTGACTGGTTATACTCTATAGAATTATCCTTAAAATACACAAACAGAGGAAAAAAAAAAGATAAAGCTTATCAGTGAGATTTAGGGTACTTCCAATAGTATTTCCTAATCTATACTTGCTGTTCTTTATCAGAGAATAATGGACAGTGTGAAAAACATGAAAGGAGACAGTTACAGTAAGAAAAACATCACCAATAATATAGACTAGGATCTTGTGAATCTGCTTGTTCGATTGATGTGAAAAACCAGTCACATACTTTGAGTCTAATGGATTTTTACAGTCCAAAATTTTCTTCCCAGCCTACTATATTACAAACTACTCAGCTACTTCCCCTCAATAACAGTTCAAACAATCAATAAAATCCCAACCAACCAACCCTTTACAATGTATTTTCAATGAGTTCTTATAGGTGAATGAGTAGGTGGAGTAGTAGATATGAATTTAAATGACTCATTAAGACAGAGGGGAGGAAGTATTCGAATGCCCACTCTGCTTAATGGCTCTGCATGAACTATTTGGTACCCTTTAGGCTGGTCTAGAAGTCTTTGTCAGATTGACAATAACTTCAAGTATGTTCTTTGAAGTACTCTTGTTGTTTTTGTTGACCTTGGAAGCTCTGGTAGGCTGGCAGTAACTTCTGAGCCGCATATATGTCAATAATATCTTTGGCTGCCTTAAATGTTCCTTGTGTTGATGAAAATAGGACTGTCGGTGGCAGTATGGGTCAATGGAAAGTAACTAGCCTCTCTGATTTGGCGTGTAGAGGCTTCTTTGCTGATCTGTCTGTGATGTGGGCTTTAGGCTTCATTAAGCCTCTTTGACCATATTTGTCTTCTTCTTGTGTCTTTTATCCTTCTAAACATTAGATATAAGCATTAAGTCTTCAATATTATGCATTAATCCTTTAATCTCTTTCTGATACACTTTGCTGCTTCTTTTGTATAGGTATCCAGGGTTTCTGCTGAGATGGAGGGTTTACAGGTACGATTGATGTTCATGACGCATCAATCCATCTTAGAATTCACCCTGCATGGCTTCCCATTTCTGCATTGATTTAGGCTTAGGATCGTCACCCTGGAACCTTTTGGTCACTTATCTGTGACTGTGGGATAAACTAGCAATAACCACCATTAAACCTTTTGGAACGCGATCCCATACACCGATTGACACATGGATTTATAAAACCGCTTATATTGCACAGAAGTAGCGCACTGTGGGAAGGGGAAAAAAATTGTGCGATATGGATTTTGGTCCGTTGGATCATCGACTGCAGATCTGATGGTGCGGGAGAAGCGCGACATAAGGCTAGATGCATGGGCAAAAGGAGGTGGGGTCCATTGCTGAGGTCAATGTGAGCCATTGGATGAGGGGAATGGATGGCTGTGATCTTATCGGCGAAATGATTCGGGGCCTAGTGGACGAAAAGAAGATTGGTGATGTGATTGGATGCTGGCCATTGGATCGGAAGGGAGATCCACGGTCGGGATTAATCGGTGAGCGCGATGGTGAAGGGCTTATGAGTAGAGCGCGATTGAATCTCAGCCATCGGTTCTTCTAGATTCGATGGTCGAGATCAGATCAGAAGATTAGAGGGGAAGGGGCTCATCGCATCAGGGATTTTGAAGTAAAAGGAAACCAAGAAACAAGAAAACCCGATTGCGATTGCGCGATGGGGTTAGCTCCTAGTTATGGCTCTGGGTTACATGCGGGGAAAGGGGCTTGGGCTAAGGCCGAAAGGGGCTTAAGGCCTTAATGCCTAAAAAATAGGTTTTTAGGCCAAATTGAAGGTTTTGAGGGGGTCCGATAAGGTTAAAAAAGAGGTTTTAAACCTTATCAAAAGGAATTTATGATGGGAATGAAGGAAAATGAGGGAAATGGAGACCTTTTGAAAACAATTTCTTTCATAAACAACAGGGCTTAGAGGTTATTTTTTATGGAAATAGCAGTGAAGGTTTTTTGAAGGATAGGAGACATATGGGACTTCAAGAATGATAGATTTACAAAGGAAATGTTTCTCTTGAAGGCTCAGAAACATATTTAGCCATTTGTTTGCTATGCCAAAAATTATGGGTGGCTAACAGTGGCTCCAACTTGGGATTACAACTCCTTGGAGGTGTCAAGAACAACATAAGCTTATCTCTGGAGTGTAGATCAGAGCCTGGTACTTGACCATATTTTCTTTTTTGATCAGCTGCTACATAAGTGAAAAGCATTATATCAGCAGAAAACTTTCCCAAACAACTACCTACCCATCCTAGTGTCCTAACATTTTTTCTTCAAGGTGCATTTAGACTTGCAAACCTTTCACATTATCATTTTTTATTGAAAGAAAAACTAATCTAATTTTACCCTTATATCTCCATGAGACCAGATTAAACAGTTGGTCTCATAGCTTCTCTTCCTAAACTAATATCTGCCAGGATTAAACTGTCTGGTAGATTTTAATTCTCTATATTCTAAAACAGAAATTGAAATACAGTCAAACCAGGATTAGACTGTCTGATTTGCTGTGGGTCCATGGCATAAATACAAGCTGCACATGAACTGAAACTTGCAAAATTTTAAGAAACCAAAATTTGAAGGCTAAAGATTCTAAAATTCAAAGGCATTCTTCCTTCTTTTTGTGACTCAGATTTTGAGCTTTTTAGAGTCACCTCTCTTTCTTCATTTTAGCTCTGATTTTGACCCTGTTAGAGCTGTTTTTTTCTTCTTTGTTGGTTCAAGTTTTGAGCATATTAGAACCAGTCCCTTTTGTACCTTTGGCTTAGATTTTGATCTGATTAGATCCATCCTCTTTTAATGCTTCATAGGTTCTGGATTTGAGCATGTTTGAACCTTTCTTTTCTAATGTTTTTGTACTTTTTAAATTTTTCTTCAAATTAAAATCAATCAGCTAACTAAATGCTCACAGGCTAAGCTTTATTGAGATTCTTACCTACCCTAATCTAATTTGAAAATCTCTGATGCTCTATATGATACAATAGTGCCAGTGCAGCTAGTTCAGTAGTAACAAAAATGAGGAAAAAATTTGACTGCTTGTCAGAGATAACCATGGGGTACTTTGAATGTGGGTCTTCGAAACCAAGGCCACCACTAGTGGTGACCACTCTTGATGTATCTGGCTCTTGCAAAGGGTCAATGCTTGGGAACTTGAGCCAATCAGGGCCTCCATATATTCTGCCATAGGATCAGCAAAAACACGATATAAAATTCCTTCTTTTAGGCCTTCCATGACTGGTAGGCCATCTGCATCCTTGACAGCTTAGTTCACTACATCTTCAGTGTGGCTCTTGAAAGCACAATCATCCTTTTCCTGCACATCAAAAGGCAGTGAAATTTCCTCTTTCTTAGGGGGAGGGAGGCTTTCTAAAAATGCTCTAGGGTCTCTGAATTGATATGATTGTTCTTGTGAGTTCAAAACTTCAATTTCAGCTTCATATCTTTCAACCATCAATTCTAGAAATTTTTTTGTAAGCTCAGGTTTATCATTGAATTTAGAGCTGAGGAGGGTAACCTTTAGAAGGTCTTCGCATTTAAGTTCTGCCAGTATACTTGATATTCCATAATGAAACTCTGCTATGGGACTTGGCTGCATTTTTGCAAATTGCTCAGAGTCTTCCATTGGTGGGGGGATTTGGTCTGCCACCATGTTGAGTTTTAGACCAAAGAAAAAGAAAAGTTAGCCAGATATGACAGTGTTTAGGGGAAAACAAATTTAACAAAGGAAACTAATACTCAAAATTTCCTTTAACATGGATGATGTTGTGATGAAACTGGTCTCCCAGTGGATTCTTGTGAAAATAGAGATAATCAGCAGGCATATTGATCACCAGTGGAGTCTTTTGGTCATTTAGGAACTGTGGAGTTGCTAGGTGGAGGGTTTAAAAGTTTTGAAGCAGGCTGCTATCCACCATCAACAACCTATACCAAATCAAGGCTACTTGGTCTTCTGAGCTCTCAAAGATGTCTAAAATAACAGTCTACTCAGGGTTCTTCCCCAGTGGAGTCACCATTATGTTGGTGACTCAACTGGCTAACACACCAAATATTCTTGAATCAAGGGGATTTCTGAGGTCCTAAGAGTGTATCAGGTATAATCTACTCAAAAATCCCCAGTGGAGTTGCCATTATGTTGGGGTTCCTATGTTTTGGCAGTCTGGCAATACCAAAAGATAAGACAACATCAGAACCACTTTGGGATCTCAGGATCTAGCCCTCCTGGATCCAGAGAGGGATATCTCTATAAATATAAAGAATAATATATCTTTAAAGGTCAATTTAAGGTATTAGGCTAGGTATGAAGCACAGGGTTTTTTTTTTGTTTGTTTGGTTGGAGATCATTAACTGAGAAGGTTATGTGAAGTGAAGAAGGAACAAAGTAGCAGGATGTTTCAGCATGGGAAGATAGGTCAAGGAAGTGTCAATCCATTGGGCTATGGAGTCATGAAAGGGTTTACTTGCATAAAAACTATCCAAGGGTTTCCATAGGGCAAGTCATATATACTAGAGGATCTCTTTAGATAGATGGTGAGATGGAACATTAAGAAGTGAGGTGAAAGAAATAAACTAAAATGTAGCCTAAGATCAAGTAAGGACTTTTAACCTATCCTACTTTGACATACTCACAAAGGAAACTCTCAGTAAAGACACCAAGGGTAGCTTAAGATCAAGTAAGGACTTTTAACCTAACCTACTTTTAGCATACTCTTAAGGGAGACAATCCAGTAGTCCTCATAACCGCTTTCAGAAAGTAGAAAACATTTAAGATTAAACACAGAGTAAGGCCTAAGATCAGAGATAGACTTTTAACCTTCTCTGCTTTTGACACCAACTCAGAGGGAAAATTTCAAGACAAACTTTTGGAGAAGAAACTAGAGGACAGGGCTAACCATAGACTTCCCTAGTTCAATATTTTACTTAGCATGAAATGAAAATATCTTTCAAGAACAATGTTTCAAGTTGTACTCAGCAAGACATGGGCTCACCAATATTTATTGACTGGTTATACTCTATAGAATTATCCTTAAAATACACAAATAGAGGAAAACACAAAGATAAAGCTTATCAATGAGATTTAGGGTACTTCCAATAGTATGTCCTAATCTATACTTGATGTTCTTTATTAGAGAATAATGGACAGTGTGAAAAACATGAAAGGAGACAGTTACAGTAAGAAAAACATCACCAATAATATAGACCAGGATCTTGTGAATCTTCTTGTTCGATTGATGTGAAAAACCAGTCACATAATTTGAGTCCAATGGCTTTTTACAGTCCAAAATTTTCTTCCCAGCCTACTATATTACAAACTACTCAGCTACTTCCCCTCAATAACAGTTCAAACAATCAATAAAATCCCAACCAACCAACCCTTTACAATGTATTTTCAATGAGTTCTTATAGGTGAATGAGGAGGTGGAGTAGTAGATATGAACTTAAATGATTCATTGAGACAGAGGGGAGGAAGTATTCGAATTCCCACTTTGCTTAATGGTTATGAATTAACTGTTTGGTACCCTTTAGGCTGGTCTAGAAGTCTTTGTCAGATTGACAATAACTTCAAGTATGTTCTTTGAAGTACTCTGGTTGTTTTTGTTGACTTTGGAAGCTCTGGTAGGCTGGCAGTAACTTCTGAGCCGCATATATTTCAATAATATCTTTTGCTTCCTTAACTGTGCCTTGTGTTGATGAAAATAGGACTGCAGGTGGCAGTATGGGTTGATGGAAAGTAACTAGCCTCTCTGATTTGGCGTGTAGAGGCTTCTCTGCTGATCTGTCTATGATGTGGGCTTTAGGCTTCATTAAGCCTCTTTGACCATCTTTGTCTTCGGCTTGTGTCTTTTATCCTTCTAAACATTGGATATAAGCATTAAGTCTTCAATATTATGCATTAATCCTTTAATCTCTTTCTGATACACTTTGTTGCTTCTTCTGTATAGGTATCCAGGGTTTCTACTGAGCTAGAGGGTTTACAGGTACGATTGATGTTCATGACGCATCAATCCATCTTAGAATTCACCCTACATGGCTTCCCATTTCTACATTGATTCAGGCTCAGGATCTTCACCCTGGAACCTTTTGGTCACTTATCTATGACTGTGGGATAAACTAGCAAGAATCACCATTAAACCTTTTGGAACACGATCCCATACACCGATTGACACGTGGATTTCTAAAACCGCTTATATCGTGTGGAAGTAGTGCACTGTGGGAAGGGGAAAAAACTTACGAGATATGGATTTTGGTCCATTGGATCATCGACTGCAGATCTGACGGTGTGGGAGAAGCGTGACATAAGGATAGATGCATGGGTGAAAGGAGGCGAGGTCCATTGCTGAGGTCAATGCGAGCCATTGGATGAGGGGAATGGACGGCTGTGATCTCATCGGCGAAATGATTCGGGACTTGGTGGACAGAAAGAAGATTGGCGATGCAATTGGATGCTAGCCGTTGGATCGGAAGGGAGATCCACGATCGGTATTAATTGGCGGGCGCGATGGTGAAGGGGTTATGAGTGGAGCGTGTTTGAATCTCAACCGTCGGTTCTTGTGGATTTGACGGTCGAGATCGGATCGGAAGATCATAGGGGAAGGGGTTCATTGCATCGGGGATTTTGAAGTAAAAGGAAACCAAGAAACAGGAAACCTCGATTGCGATTGCGCGATGGGGTTAGCTCCTGGTTATGGCTCTAGGTTGCATGCGGGGAAAGGTGCTTGGGCTAAGGTCGAAAGGGGCTTAAGGCCTTAATGCCTAAAAAATGGGTTTTTAGGCCAAATTGAAGGTTTTGAGGGGGTCTGATAAGGTTAAAAAATAGGTTTTAAACATTATCAAAGGGAATTTATGATGGGAATGAAGGAAAATGAGGGAAATGGAGACCTTTTGAAAACAGTTTCTTTCATAAACAACAGGGCTTAGAGGTTCTATTTTATGGAAACAACAGTGAAGGTTTTTTGAAGGATAGGAGACATATGGGACTTCAAGAATGATAGATTTACAAAGGAAATGTTTCTCTTGAAGGCTCAGAAACATATTTAGCCACCTGTTTGCTATGCCAAAAATTATGGGTGGCTAACAATGAGGAAGGCACTGACCTGCAAATTTGGAGGGGAAAAGAGGAGTGAAGAAGGACAAATTTGGCCCCAATGTGTTTTCAGTGTGTAGATGGATTGGTGCTTTTCAATCAACAATGCTTGCAAACATGGAGACCTAAACTTTCTTCCTTTAGGGTTTTTTTCCTCTTTCTTTAAGTTCACCCTTCACATTTCATTACAATTTTACCTTTAGATAATAGGAAAAGGTAGAAAATGTCTAAATACCTCTCAAAAATCTCAAATATGAAGCCACAATATGCAGGAATGCAGCATGGGCCAGTCGGGTGGCTTCTGCACGACTTGTCAGGTTTGCCCTGAACGCAATGTAGGATCATAGCACATGCAAGGCCTGAACAGGTAGTCGGGTCCTCTTGGGCAGCCTTGAATGGACAGGAGTGCAACATAGACTGCCGGGTCGGGCAGCCTCTGCACGAGGTGTTAGGCCGGGCTTTGAGAGACGCCTGTGCGTAGCGTGGTGGAGTGTTGGGAGCCCTTTGCATGAGGTGCTTGGAAAACTCTGCACACCTGGGCGTGTAGCACAGTGGAGTGTCAGCTGCTCCAGGTGGAGACTGCACGCGTAGGAGCGCAACGTTGGGTGATCGTGCACACGGTAGAGACGGGATATGGCCCTGCGCGCAGCACTGTTACACAAGCGTGCAACATCCCTTTGGAAAATACATAGGCAGTGTGCACAAGTGTGTAGCGCAGCCTTTCAGGAGCACAATGAAAAGTTTTTTTCCCGAATATCTGCCAGAAAACTCCGAAAACTCTAAAATCCTTCCACTCTTTTTGCATATGAAGAAATGGTGCTGAGTGATGATACTTGTGATGCTCTTATACCCTTGAAAAATTAAAAACAAAAACCCACCTTGACTAACGTTTACTTTTGACCATTCATCTATTTTGCTGATATTTTCCTTTTCTTTGGCAGGTGCTGTTTCAAGCATAAAAATGGTCTTTTGTGGGTGATCTTAAAAATGTGATTTTACTCTCCCTTTGGTCACTTCGTAGACTGATGACTGTACCTTTGAAATTTTAAGTGGCCTTCTCACTGATACTCTTTACCATTTGTTCCTTTGCTGTAGTGAAAAAACAAAACCCCTTTACTAATGTTTTTCCTTTTCGTCTTTTTACCTTCACTGATATTTCTTTTTCTCTTGTGCAAGAGGTGATTTTAAATGAAAAAGTGACCTTTGTTCAATGTTTCCAAACACGCATTTTTTCCTTAGGCCACTTCTGTTTATTGCAGGTGCCATAATACAGTGTTTTGTTTTCTTTGTCATTCTTTGGAATTTCGGCAGCTTTAGTCACTTACTTAGCAAACTCATGATTTGCTTGGTTTTTCCATTTTGACACTTTGAGCTTATGATCTCTTTCCTTTGACCATTTTTATGGATATTGACTGTACTTGAGAGTTTTTTCTCCTTCAAACTAATACTTCTTTTCAATCTATCTTTTTGGTGCAGTGAAACGGTGTGCCTTAATAAGACTTATAAGTCATTACCTGACATCATTTTTTTAACCTCTGCTTGCTGTCATCAAGGAGGTCTCTCAATTTTATTTCTTGCTTCAATGGATCTTTAATTATGCACAATTTTCGTTATGTACCTCTGTCTTCATGATCCTTTGTATGGGCTCTTTGCTGGGCAACACCTTATAGCTAATTATTCATGAAACCATGATTCTCTTTGTGAAATTAGGCATGTTGCTTCTCTTCTGTTGTGGATGTCTTTGATGAGTTTGGCTTCTCACCTTGCCTCTCTTCTGCTGATAACCCTCATAAACCATTCATGTAGAAATGTTTTAAGATAGGCTACTTTCCTTTTGCAGACTCAATTCTTTGATCAAGGAGATCCTTTTGGAGGTTGTTGATACCTTTTGGAAAATCATGAGCTCACCTTATTTTTCATTTGATTTCAACCTTGGGCATATGCAAAATAGTGAGTTTATAAAACCAAAACAATGAATAACCTAGGAGACCCTACATGACCTATTGATATGCCTTTTGGACTTGGTGCTTTGGCTGAATACTTGAAATAGGGTTTGAAGGTTAAAACAGGATTTTGACAAACCTTTATGCATTGTAATCCTGGAAACTAATAACTTTGATTTATCTAAAGAGCCTATAAGGTAGTTTAAAATCACCACTTCTTGAGGCACTTGGTGAATAGGGGAAAAGTTTTAGGCTATTTAGCAAACCAAGGTGTAAAAATAGAAGGCTTAGGCAATTAGAAGTAGAGTGGTAAAGTTTGAGGTGGAAAACATAGTGAGAATGAGGGACATAAGTCCATGATTTGGTCTTCTGGGAGTGATAGACTGGCCATGCTTTGATAGAGTGGTAAAACAATGAAATTTTTATCCTAAGGATAATGAAGGAAGTGAGATTTATAGAACTCATGAGATTCTTGAATTTTGTTTCTAGAAATCTAGGATGAGCATTTATTCATCTACAAAGGCAAAAATCACTGATGGCTAACATAAACTAAAAAATAAAACAAATAAACACGAGCTCTGAAAAGAGTCAAACGACAAAAATAATATGAACGGTGGCTCTAGGCCCCTCTTATTAAGCACTGGTAGTAATAAGAGTGAAACTTTACCCTCTTTCCAAAGGGCCCCTAGACCTGGGTTCTATGTCCCAATGCAAGGATTTTTTTATCCCAAGCTTGCCTCGGTGCAATCTCCCTCTCTCTCTACTGTGTTGGACTGAAATTTTTGGACGGCCAACAATTGAGTCCCCTCTATCTTCAGCTCGAGCTGACACACTGCTGGTATTGCTTGGGAAATTATGGCCAACATAACAATGTGTTCACAAATTCTTCATCTCATGGTGGCCTTATATAGGAGATTTCAAATCCTCCCTTCGCTCTCTTGGTACATTGTGGATGGTGACCCAAGAGAGGGGTACGATTCCTTTGTGTGCTCAAAATATTCCATTGTGTGCTCACTTAATGTCTAAGGAGGTGTTGGTGGTTGTCCTTAGGCGGCTCCTGAATAGTGACATTTCGCCATTCCTAGGATTGCACGCATATTGAGAAAAAAACGTGCAAAAGGCGCTCTTTGCGAAGGATTCTGTGCGCAAAGAGAATTTAGGACTTATTCAAATTTGATTTTCCTCAGACCTTAGAGATTTTTAAATACTTTCTAGATTCTGTAATGTCTTCTAGCCCCATAAATCCTTTTTCCTGACATTAATCAATGTTGTCTTCTGCTGTACGATTTTCCAGTGTTAACATTGTGTTTCTCAATGGGATCATTGTGGAAGAGGTGTACATAGAATCGCCTGAAGGATTTTAGATCTTCAGCAGCGAGTCACATGTGTGACGACTCAAAAGAGCATTGTATGGGCTGAAGCAAGCACCTTGTGCTTGGTACACTTGAATAAACATCTATTTCATCGGACAGGGCTTCACCAAAAGTGAAGTAGATGCAAACCTATACCAAATCATGGTGTAGGATAATATTTTAATCATTTTTCTTTATGTTGATGATTTAATATTGACTGGTGATGAGAAGCTGATACACTCATGCAAGGAGGACCTTGAAAAGGAGTTAAAGATGAAGAATATGGGCCTCCTTCATTATTTCCTTGGATTGGAAATATGGCAGTGAGATGGTGAACTTTTTGTGTCTCAAGGAAAGTATGCAAGGGAGATATTGGGTAGGTTTCACATGGAGGGATGCAAACCCATGGATACTCCTCTTCCAGGAAACTGCAGGAAAGAGGGTTCTACTTCTAGAGAGGTAGTGGATGCTACTGTCTATCAATATTTAGTGGGTTCGCTAATGTATCTAGTGAGCACGAGACTGAACATTTGCTATGCAGTTAACCAGCTGAGTCAAGCGATGGTTAAGCCTACCAAGCTCTTTTGGAAGGCGGGCAAGCATGTCCTGAGATACCTAAGGGGCACATATGAGTATTTTTTATGGTACAGACGGAAAGATGAGGTGAATTTGCATGGCTTAACGGATGCAGATTGGGCAAGCAACCCATCGGACAGAAAGAGCACATCAGGCGGGATCTCTAGCGTTGGATCTACAACTATTTCTTGGTATAACAGGAAGTAGAGATCCATGGTACTCATTTTAGTGGAAGCAGAATATATGGCAGTGAATCAAGTTGCATGTGAGGCTATCTAGATGAGAAATATCTTGGTTGGTTTGTTTGGTTCCCATTTAGATCCGACAGTGATTCATTGTGATAATCAGAGTTTCATGAAACTCTCAATTAATCCTGTGTTTCATGATAGATCTAAGCATATAGATATCTGGTATCATCATATCAGAGATTATGTGCAGAGGAAGCTCATGTTGCTTCAGTACATTCCTACAGAAGATCAGGATGCAAGTATTGTGAAGAAGGCGCTCACCAGGAGGAAATTCAAATAACATAGAGACATGATCAGGGTGAAGGATAATCCCTTTCTTGTAGTGTTGAGCTTCAACAAGAAGATCCTAGTGAAAATTATGCAACTACACTATGATGGAGCCTCGAGCTATGTTTAGGTGGATGTCTATTTATAGATGCATGAGGAAATTCTATTTATAGATGAGTTCTATTTATAGATGTATGTGAAAGTTCTATTTATAGATTGCATGTCTATTTATAGATGCATCTCGACTATTATTATCCCTTAATATTAGTTGGACAATAAAAAATAATCTATTCTTAATGAGCACTTGGAAATAGTTAACTGAAGTGGAAAATCAGTGAGCTAAGTGAATTTTGAGTTGAGTGGTTGGTTGGTGGGACATGCAAGTGGACTTAGCTGTAACTAAGTGTTTCGAAGTTGTAACAGAGTTGGAAGTGTAGTTATGAGAGTTGTAAAGTAGTTTAACTCAATTAAGTGAGTTAAAACCAGTTGTGCTAGTTGTAACTAAAGACACACTAGTGAGAGATCAAGAATTAATTATTAATTAATTCACAATCAATGGTTGCATATGCAATGGAAGATTTACTACTATTAACTACATGCATGTCAGATCCAGTGGAGACCTAGTTGAGATGTAGGTGAAAGGGAAATATTTACTATCAGTTGTGACATTATCGGTTTCACACATGCAACCACACACACATTGGATGTTCACATGAGGATCGTGTAGTCAAGGCAAGCATGATTCCATTCATTCAGGGATTTCTATCAGCTGGGATTGCACAGAGGAGGTAGGCTATTTGGAGACAATAATTTGGCTAAGGAAATTTCCATTTTTTGTATGATAGTGTCAGAAAGTTAGCTATTATAATAAGGGCTCCTATATTAGAGCTTTGTATGTAATTGTTTCAAGATCCATGATTTAATACAAAACAAAAGATATTGGGGTTTTTAGCTATATGCTTTCCCCGGATTAAATTATCGGTATTATGTGTGATTGATCTTTCTTCATGATATTGTTATTGGTGGTTGTGTTTTAAATTCCACAAAGATTTTGTAGAAGCGATTATATATTTAACAGTGGAATATAATTGTTAGACCAGGAGAATCTAGGAAATACATATTTTGTATTAAATTTCTACAGTCTGTTGTGCTGTTTAGCACATGGGTGTTCCCGAACGAGAATCCCACCCTTACTCGTGGGGGAATTCGAGTGCCTACTCCGGGAAGGTTATTTTGAGAAGGAATTCATCATCTAACATTGGTGCCACATTCATCCCCTCGCTTCTTCATATACAACTTCAGGAATTACGCATTCTTGTCTTAGGTTTTGAGAGGCGGAAGGTAGTTTCTAGCACTTCAGCTAGGAAAACTGTGGAAGGTTAAACCTTTCACCTTGTGCATTAATTTCAATCTTCCAAGAGAAAAATTGTGACATCCAGCATTAGGCCATCATTTCACACCTCCATGCAGCAACAGTTCGATCAGGAATTGCGCAGTCCAGCAGGGTAGATCTAGTGGAGGAAGGAAGTCACAAGTATTTCAGCTTTGAATCCTGTGAGGGGCCATTCCCTCACTTTGGCGAGATTATTTCTATCGGCTGTGAGCTATACATCATCATCCAATAGTAGGATATGGCTTTAGCCTCCTTGACAGTGCTATCCATTCCAGCAGTTGTGCACTTTGCAGTTGCAACTTGAGCCGAGGAAGTACTAGCTAGATCTTAAGTTTCTAGCCTGAGAATCTAGATAAGGGGTCAGCACTTCATGTATTGAGATGATTGGGTGCTATTGCAGCAGTTATATCATCATTTCAGCCCCATCTCAGTAGTTACCTAGGAGGAGTGCGTAATTCAGCCAATAGGGGTGCGGTTAGCAACCCAAAAAGGGTCAAAATTCCAAAGTTAAAATCTGGCCAAACCATTTCTGGGTTTTTTAGGCTTTTGAGTAGAGTCCATGGTTAAAATACCAACTCTTTTTGAGCACTCCATTAGCCTTCCACACATGGTTCTTCTTCAAAGTAGCAACAGTTTCCAACAACAGCAACAGTAACATCACAACATTTCCAGTGCTAGCTTTCATTAGTGTATTTCAACCACTTCTTGTTGGCATGAGTGCATCTTATTTGGAGCACTCTGTACTTTATATTTTATGTTGTTTAAAATGATATGACTCAACTGTTTCTACTCATAGTTATATTGTATTGATGTAATTTTCAATTGCAACATAGTTCCAACATTTTCCATATTTTATCTGTATTCCTGGTTTGTTTTATTTGGAATGTTGTAGATGTTCTATATTCATGTCTTTTCCATTTTAGAATATTTCATTCCAATACTTTGATGATCCTAAATTTTCCTTATGATGGAGTAGAATTATGTGGTGACCTATACATGGGTCTTACTCCAGGTTATGCTTGGGGGTGGGCAGGTATGGCATTTATATTTTTTGCATTTGAATATTATTTACATGTATATATGTATGTGTTTTTTATGATGACACTGATACCATGTTTGTTTACATCGGGTCCTTTAGGATGACCTTTGGCCTACCCAGTAGGCCATGATCCTAAGGGGATGGGTGTTCTAGGGGTAGCACAGGCCCCACAGAGACCGTGAGCTGATAGAACTCCTCTTAGGCATACACCACCAGTTCCACCCCCAAAGTTAGATATGGGTGGACCCTCGGGGGAGGTTCTAGTGTGTTAACAAATGTAGATGATGCAACTTTACTCTTGCATTTAGAGGCTTCTGAGCCATGTAAAGAGGCTTCTAAGGCTTGGGCATGAGAGTATAGAGATTCTTGGGAGAGGGTAGAGGCCCTGACCCGGGGGATTCCCACTTGGGGATTTGATGAATTGGCAGGGCTTGTTATGGAGACAATGATGCCTTGTGAGCGGGTGTATCACTCGACATTGCATAGAGTTGCTCTTGCGGTAACTACTGTTGCTCCTGTTATAGGTCCTGGTGCGGATGTGGGTCCACAGGACCTAGTTGGAGGGGCTCAACCCTATATTGTCTTATGTATGTACCAGTGCAAGCACCCATTATAAGGATGCTCCCCTATATTTTTGATGACATATTGTTTGCCTAGCAATGAGCTAGTGGTCTCATTTTTTGTATACTAGACACATATAAATTTTTGATATATATATATATATATATATATATATATATATATATATATATGCAAGATGTATTTTGACGATTCTAATTATGTGTATATCAATATTTTTATGATGGATTTGATGTTTATGATGGCTTTTTATGCTTCTTATGGTTGATGGTATATATGCGATGTATTTCAGTCTAGGATATGGTTAGATATGTGATCAACTACATGATTTTGATCTCTTAGTATATGTGTAAATGTAATGTGATAAAAAATATGGGCTAATCTTTGTGCATACAGGTATTTCCTAAAGAGGCATGAATCATGTACTTAAAAGGTTTGGTTTAGCTGCGATACAACTTGCTAGAAATCTAGGAAGACATGTAAATTGGGAAATCCTTGGAGGGATGCGTCTCTTAACAGTCCAATGAAAACGTCATATTGTTCTTGATTATTAGTTTTTGACCCGATACACAACCCATTAGTGAGTTATTTTAATCGGCCAGGAGAATATATGGCTGAGGTGGCGACAACCAAATTTTGCGACCATCAAAAGCCACCATCAACAAATCTGAAATGGTAGGTTAGCGAACAATCCATCTGCGACACATGATGAGAGAGAGTGCATTTTTAAATTGAGTCCATGATGATATGATCATCATACAAAATTATTGTGAATACATAGTCCTTCTAGGGTATTGAGGCCCTTCCTTTATGGGTGGAATTTTTTGAGATAGAGCCTGTTGACAGGGTTTTTTAGGCATTAGAGAACTTTTGAGGTCTAAAATGGGCCTCCTAAGAAAAATGTACAACCAAAATAAACTTTATAACAACCAATAGGATTCAAGATGATGATGTCAACCATGGGGGATGATTCACCATTTTTGGGGTAAAAAAGTACAAATATTAAAAAATAATAAAATAATAAAACTATTTTTTCAACTTATCTTCCTAAGTTTTTTCTCAAATTTCGAGCTGGAGTACTCATTAGATGCAAAATTTAATTTCTCGTCCAAGGAGTACCCATGTTTCATACTTTTGATGGACCCTTCTACAAGAAAAATGAGAAATACATGAAAAAACATGATTGCAATCACTTTTTTCATGTATTTCTCATTTTTCATGCAGAAGGGTCCATCGAAAGTGTGCAACATGGGTACTCCTTGGATGAGAAATCAAATTATGCATCCAACGAGTGTTCCCACTCAAAATTTGAGTAACCCCACAGAGAGATAAGTTGAAAATATGAGTTGAAAAAGTAGTTTTTTGTTTTCTCCCTCTAAAAGTTGATGATGTAATCTAGTCTTATTTTATTATTTCCACTATTATTTTATAATTTCCTTAGGAGGCCCATTTTAGACCTCAAAATTCCCCTAATGTATGTCCCGTCAGGCTCTGATAAGATGTACGATCCCTTGAGGAGGTATTGTTTAACGATATATGGACTCTTCCATAATGTATCAAACTTCCCGGTACCTAAAGCTTCTTGTGTGACATCATAGCATATGACTAGTTATCCCTCGGTGAATGAGAGAGAGGTGATGTTGCGATCAAATGACCCTCTTTTTGTGGGATTCGTTATGTTGGATATATTCTCATCGACTTTCGTCAATGAGGTCTAGATATATCAACTGTTGCTCTAAGGGCTTAGTATATATTAGTGGGAAGTTCAATGGCTGAATGCAGCGTAGGGATTTCATGTTCGATGGGAAGCAAGACCTCCACCCCGTAAACTAATTGTAAGTGTGTGAATCTCATTGATGCTTTGACCACTGTGCAATATGCCCACAAGGCTGAGAAAACCATGTGGTTCCAATTGGTTTTTTGGTTGTTCACCATACGTTGCAATATTGTTTTGAGGACTTTGTTAACAAATTCTACCTAACCATTAGATTGGGGGTAATATGGTGATGCAAACTCATGTGAAAAACCAAGGCATTGGGATAATTCTTGAAATATTTCGTTCTCCAAATGTTTCCCACGATCTGACACTAATTCCTTAGGGACACTGAACCAAGTGATAACATGGCTAAAGAAAAATTGTGCAATGGTTTCTGCAATGTTGCTATATGTGGGCATGGCTTTTGCCCATTTGGTGAAATAATCGACAACCACAACTATGTACTTTTGGTTGCTAGATGATGTGGGGTTGTAAGTCATGAATTTTATTCCCCATTTACAAAAGGTGTAAGGGAGCTGGAGGGGCTTGTGCCTTGTGAGCATAGCATTGGCATCACTCACATAATTTGACTAGTTGGATGCAATTGTCAAAACGGGCGGGCCAGAATTAATCGACACGTAAGATATTTTAAGCGGTGGCCATTACTGATAGGTGGTCGCCACAAACCTTTCTATAATATTCATTTAGTACTTTCTCGGCTTGGTCATGAGTGAGGCATCGACACAAGATGGTGTCGATGCCTCTCCGGTAAAGAATGTCCCCTAAAAGGAGGCATCAGGGGGCCTAATGGTGTATGCGCCTTCGGTCATCATGAGTGAGATGAGGTCTAAACTTCTAAGTTCGTAAGAAAAGAGGGATATTGTTGTACCAAGGGTACTCTGTTGTCACTAAGAACAAATGTTCATCAAGTAGTGCATTGTTAACGATGTATACTTGGGTCCCTGTTGGGAGATTAATGATGAATTTGACGAGGATGAGTGTCTTTTTTCTTCTAGGGGAGCTAAATTGCAGATCAAATTCCTGTAGTACAACTACCCATCATGCATATTTATGATTGATCACGCGGCAAGTAAGAAATTATTGCATGGGTTTGATAGCTGCTACTACAATGGTGGTTCGAAGGATGATATAGTGTTGAAGCTTTTGTACTGCATGTACTAGGGTGACAAGGAACTATTGCCAAGGGTGAAAAAGAAAAATTTCCAGGTATGAAATGTAAAAATATGGGTGGAAGTATTTCTCCTAAAAAATCTTTGTACACTTTATAAAAGAATATAAAAGTGGTTTGGATTGTACAAACACGGGGTGGGGTGCCCCATCAACACGTATGGTCCTACATGATTATGTAAGGAGAGTATTTTTTTGGTGAGTGTGGGGGCCCCATTGGGTGGTCTCAGTGTGAGGGTGATGAGGCAGGTCAAATAAAATAAATGGGATATTCTTGTGGGGGTGTGATAGGCCAAATGTGAAACGTGGTAATACGTCTTACTGATCTGTCGTAAAAATATTTGTGGTGGCCCGGGAGTGAGTTTTGGCATGCAATGAGTGTGGAAGAATGAGGCTGACTATCAAGGCATACTGATGAGGTGATTTCCGGGCTGAAGTGAGTGGTCATGGCTCCTGCTAGCAGATGGGGGTTTATGACTATGATGGGAGCCATGAGTACTAAGGTTCTATTGACCATCATGGGTGTTTATCATGTACAAGGTGAGGTGATGATAGACATGGTAGAGATGATGGACTCTATGGTGCTGTTGTAGATCATATCTGCATATCCTTTTCAATTTTTATTTTTGAATATCAAAAATACAAAAAAATAGAAAATCAAAAAATCATATGTTATAGTATAAAGTTTTATACTATATCATAAAACAAGCATTTCAAAGCTCGATGAATATTGACCTTATTGAAATATATGTTTTGATTTAAGCTTAAGCTCCGAGCAATTTCTTGAGCGGAGGTGGTGATCGTGGAAAAGTGCTTTCGGATAAGTTATTGCGGGGGGAGAATTAGCTCATAGTTTATCAAATCCCGACCCCCCGTAGTTGACTGGTCAGATCGCGGGTGAGCCGTGATCGACGGCTGTGAATAACTGCGGGGGGTGTTGGTCGAAGTTTGCTACCGTACTCCAGGACCCCCCGCAGTGACGTCATCAGGCGAAGTGGAGAACAGTTGTCATCCGCCCTCAACGGTTTGTCCACATCATGTTGGTATTTACTACGGATTCCCGTAGCTTATTAAAGAGTTCTTTAGTCCTGTTTTGTCCATGTGTGACTATTTTTCCCCTTTTAAACTGTATTCTTGCCACCTTTGCATTTCTCGTTACCCTGCGAATTGTTTTTAGTTCCTGTTAGTCATGGCAAAACGGATATCCTTATCTGGTTCTTCAAACCTCATTCCTCTCCTGGATAGTGAAAAGGACGTCCATGATACCGCATCGTCCGTCAATCATCCCCTACTGCATTACCAAGTAACCCTAAACACTGATAAATCCCGTGTATTATCTGCTATGAAAAGTTCTGGTGTGTTGTCCACCTGTGTTCCGAAAACTCACTTCTTCCCCGAGTTCATCTCATGGTTAGTCTCATCAATGTACCCTGGTAAATGTTTCGTCATGAATTCTCAGGGGGAAAATGTCCTGCAGGTATCAACACAATTAATTCGCCAAGCATTGTGTTTTCCAGAAGATGATTCTCTGTTACAATTCTTCGAAGATTCATTAGTTCAGTATTTTGAAGACCTTTCAAACGAAGATTTCAGTCGTTGTATGTCATTTTTGAAATCAAATCCAGAAAAAACTCAATTTGAAGGAGAAAAGTTTAGTTTGGAGGCGTTCGATGTTCAGTATAGGCCAGTTCTTAGCTGCATTACAGAGATTTTGGGAAAAGATGATGACCACAAAATTGATAAATCAGTCTTGGGGATGTTTGCACTGATGATGAAACCAGGGGTGGTCCTTGAAATTCCGTCTTTTTGGCAGGAAATAGTAAATTCCCAATTGATAGCTTTTCCTCTAACAGGTTTCTTCAGATTTCCATCATTGGTTGTTTACTTATTTTTGTATCAAAATGTTGAAGAGTTCATGAGTTTGGGTTTAGATATAGTTGATAGTAATAAAAATAAGCAATCAGTTTTATTCTAGACCGATATGGTTAGAAAAGAAGAGAATGAAGCAGGGTTGTTTGAATTTTCTGACCATTTCATGTCTATTGCTTATAAAATTTTGAATGGAACTCTTCCTCTATGCTTTCTACCAAAAGCCCGGGAGTTCCTACAGTTAGGACCCAATTGAAAATTTGGAGATTGGTTTGTATTCGAAGAATACTCAGAGATAAGGCTGTATGGAGTTAACATTGAGCCCTATAGGCTCCCAACCTTTGTACCCATGCGACTCTTCGCCCTGGAATTCATAAGGCAAAGTCTTAATGTAGACCAAGTTCACTTTCTTCCCATGAAGAAAGGTTTGATGTACAAATTTACTATGAGTGTGGGACCTTTTGTGGTCAACACGAGACAAGCTTTTGATGAAGTCTCAAAAATTTTGGAAGGGACACAGTTGTTGTTGGGAGAAAAATGGCCTTATGATCTGCATGGAATAATTTCTCAGAAAAGGGTTGAGAATGGGTATGCTGCATTTTCCCATGTAAGTAAACCTGATCTGGGGAAACTAGCTAATCTAGGTGAGTCAAGTTCATCAAAGACCAGCATTCAAACACCTGCAATTTTGGAAAGGGTGAGCAAAAGAGGTAGAGAAAATGTTGTTGAAATAGATGATGAGGAGCCCCGAGAGGAAAAAAGAACCAAAATAGCAGAAGACCATTCTTCCAACTCACTTGGTTTTACTCTCTAGGTCAATGAAGAACAAGACCTCCCCTCATCTCCTAGAGGACAGGAACTTTATTTGGAAAAGGCTCCTTAAGTAAAGAAAATGTTCACACAAATTGAGGAAAGAAACCAGAAGATAAAAGCCAATATAGAAGCACAAGCAGAGCACCACATAGCTGCTGACCAGACCAGATTATTGACTGTGATGGATCTTGAAAAATATCAGTTTAAGATGGCTCTGTCACATCCGACAGGAATGTCCATTGGATCTTCGGGCAGCTTGAAGGAGGTAAACATAATCATGGATGTTAAAAAGATCCCATTGTGGGAAAAAATGAATCTTCATATGCAGACTGGGCAGTTGATTGTAAATGATTTGAGCAAGAAAAATGCCACAACAATCAAGACTGAAAACATGCTTGCAAAGGTCATCAGAAAATGCAAAATGGAGAAAGCTAATTCAATGGCATTAACAACTCAAAATGAAGAGTTTAAGAAGATCATTATGAAAATTGGTGTGGATCCAAATGATAAAGCTGCAATTCAAAAACTCATGAAAAGTGCAGAAGTAGAAATATCCTCACTAAGGAAAAAGTTAAAATTACCAGCTACAGAGCACTCAATGGCTACAGAAGTAGTTGAGGTAGAAAAATAAAAGGAAGAGTTACGTTTGCAATTGTTACAAAAAGATGAAAAGTTGTCCAAAGTGAAGCAGACTGCTATATCTCTGCGGAATCATATTGAAAATCACACTTGCACTTTTATTTCGCCTACAGGTGATGCTGATTCTGATCCTCAAGCCCAAATTGTTCAGCTCAGCACAGAACTGAAGATAGCTGAAGGTGATCTTAAACGGGTTCAGTTAGATTTGGAAACAACTGCTAAGATTATGAGAGGATGGGAAAATAAAACAAATGAAAATAAGCAGCAATTACAAAAGGCCGAGGATGAAATTAAGGAGCTCAAGGAGAAGCTAAAAGGTAACATCTCACTTTTAAGAGCTAAATATATTATTTGGACTGAAATTATATCTGAAATGAAGTCAAATTGGGATTCCCTAAGTATAATTGCTACAGAGAAACGCCTCATCTCAAACCATGAAGAGGAGATATCATCAGAAAAACAAACGCTCATTAAAAGAGCAAATTGGGCTAGGAGGTTTTTAAATTTTATCAATTCCAAATCAGATGAAGAGCTAGAAGAAATTGATATACAAGACATATAAATCTATGCTGAAGAAGTTAATAAAATGATAATTAAGAATGATCTACGAAAAGTTGCAGAGAAAAGGTTACTGAGAATTAAAGAGGCGGTAAAGAAGTTTGATATAACTTTTGATAAATTGATCCGAACATGTTTGCCTTCATGCTGGACAGAAAAGGGAAATATTTTGACATGGAAGTTTTATGAAGATGCATTAACACTGGCAAAGAGCAGAGCAGATAGCAGACATGAAAATACACAAGTTTTAAAGGGAGAGACATTGTTTAACTTTTTACGGAGGCACTTCAATTTGCTATGGATGGTAAAGGCACTCTTCACAGAAAGGCTCACTCACAATCAGGCAGTTGCATTTATATTGGAATACCTCAGCTACATGAATGCTTCTACAACTCAAAGTGAACTTTGGAAAAAATGCAAAATCTTCTCCATTGACACAACAAAGAAGATTCCAACGGACAAATCAAAAGTAGCTGCTGATTCTGCAGCCACTTCAGGACCAGTTGTTCCTTTAGATTAGAAGTTTTAAAAATCCTCATTATGTCATTTCTCAGGATTATGTAAATGTAATAAGACTTTTTCGAGGCATGTACCTCCATGACAGTTAACAGTTTAGGCAGTTAAAGTTGGCTAGAGTAGTTAGGATCAGTTTCATTACTGGAAACTGTTTTTTCATAATGTATTTAAAGACAATTTGAAGAAAGACAAAAGGTTCCGAGTTTTTGACCTTGAAGCCTAATTTTGTACTGAAAAATATTGAATCAATGAAAAGTTATGCAAGTTTCCTTCATTCTATCTATGTTGAATAGTTTTCCAGTTTTCATTTCTTTTCCATATCTATGAACAAAATAGAGTGATTTGAGCTGCAGGTCTCTTGATATCTGTGTATCTAAGAGTTAAACATCCTTAATGGGCACTCCTCTATTTTAGCTTTATTGTTTCTCACTTCTTCAGGGTTTTATAATGATAGATTATGTTTTAAGCAGCATATCAAATTGAAATCCTTTTCCTTCTTTTTCTTCCATTCAGTCGCTTCAGCATAAAGAGAACATGGCATTGCAGAACTTGTAGGGGTTTGATATTTGGAGATTATATTATTAATATTTGAAGGTTTAATAAACAGAGACAAATATACACTTTTTTGTGACATAATCTTTAATGTCTTGAGCACGGATTCCTTTACGTAGAAAGGAATTGTTTCTCGA